>OZ010800.1:261256807-262456807 GCA_963932465.1 Maratus speciosus | reverse complement strand
GGATGTTTTGTCCTGTGTGCCTGTATTACCTGCAGGCCAGAGAGGCAGTCGCTGTAGATGATAATACTATTGCTAGAGTGATATTCCACCCACTCTAATGCGTTTAGTATTGCGAACAGCTCCGCTTGGAATACGGAGTTATTATCATCTAGCCTTGCAGACCACTGATGGACCACCACCGTGCCCTCCGTGGCGCAGAAGGCTGCGCCCACGCCAGTCTCTGTGCCTGAACCATCAGTGAAGAGTGTGGTGCTAAGGGCAGGTGTGTAGCTGTTGCGTGTTGTGTTTACTTGAAAATGTGAAATCTCCTCAGCGGGGTGGAGCTGCCAGCTCCTGACTTTGTATTGTAATGTTGTGTTTGGAAAAAGAGAATCTATTACTGTATCACGTTTTAGCTGTAGGATTGAGGATTTGGCGTGTTCGTATTCTAGTTGAAGTGTGATGGGTGAAATACCTGTAAGTATATGTAGTGCATCTGTGGAGATTGTGTGGTAGCCCCTTGAAATTTGTAGGAGAAAAGTGCGTTGTATTGATTTTAGTTTAGGTTATGCTATGGATGATAAATTACCCCCCCCCCCCAGATACAGGCCCCGTAAAGTATTATTCTTTCGATTATTGTTAGGTACGAGATCTTCAGTGTTTTGTTGTCTACCCCTCCCAATTTAGAAATTAGTCTTAATGAATTATTATGATATGCTGTCAATTTAAGTTTTAGGTCGTTAATGTGTGGGATCCAGTTAAGATTTGCGTCAATGGTTATACCTAGGAGTTTTATGAATTGTACGTGTCGAATGGAGACATTATTGATCCTCATCACCGGAGGGCGTTTTGGATCATATCTGTGTGGTTTGGTGAGTACTAGTGCTTGAGACTTTTGTGGTGAGAGTGTGAGGTGCAGTAAATCCAGGAGCCGGCAGAAAATAGGAAGAGCTTCGGCAAACTGTTCCTCCAGATGACGTCTGTGACGACCGGAGAAAATGAAGCTGAAATCATCGGCGAAGGCAAATAGTTTAAAACCCAGCCGATTTGTTCTGTTAGTAGCACATTTGCTACAAGCAACCAGGGGATTGGGCCAAGGCACGAGCCCTGGGGGCAACCCTTCTGTAATCGGTGGGTAGATGTGCCAGCACCCCAGTTAATCAGGACGCTCCTCTGTGAGAGTTAGGAGCCGATGAGACCAGCTATGTTCCCCGGACAGTTGAGTGCTTGTAGTTGTAAGAGAATGTCTCGCCATTCTACGTTGTCGAATGCGCCTTGTATGTCTAGTGAAAAGAGTGATGTTGCGTTGCCCTGGGCTATGCTTTCAGTACAGGCAGTCATTATGGCATGAAGTGCGAGCTCGCATGAGTGGCCCTCGCGGAACCCGAATTGTCTGGGGTGGAGAAGGTTGTTTGACTCCAAGAAGTGTGTAGACCGCATAACCAGAAGTTTTTTCAGAAGCTTTCCCAGAGTGGGAAGAAGGCAGATAGGTCTGTATGACTTGGGTTCGGAAGGAGACTTGCCTTGCTTCAGAAAGTAAACTACCTCTCCCTGCCTGAGTACTAAAGGAAAGTACCTCATGGTGAGGCAGAGGTTAGCCCAGCGCGTGAATATGTGTGGAAGTTGTTTGTGAGTGAGTTTTAGTATCCGAAAATCAATTGAATCCGGCCCTGGGGCCTTCTTGTCATTCAATGTGTATAGTGCTGTTTTTACTTCTGCCTTTGTGAAGCGTTTGTCTTCGTGTGCTGTGAAAAGGATATCCTGGTTGTCTTGTTGGGGATAAGCCGAGGGGCCAAAGAGAGTGTGTGTCAGGAATTCCAGGTTATTTTGTCGCGAGGTTTCGTGAGTTGGTCTTTCTAGACGTATTTCATCCGGAGTGAAGAACTTGCCGGTCAGAAATGTTTGAGTGATGCCGAAAGGGTTCTCATTGTTGCTGCAGAATTTCTTCCACGCCGGCCGTCTCGCCGCCAGAATCTCACGTTTGTAAACTGCTTTAAGTCTCGTACGACGTGCTGCAAGGGTCTTTACTTCAGGGGGTATAAGACTGAGCAGGCGCAATGTTTTAATCTTGCGTCTGAGGGCTGTCAGTTGGTTCCTCCGCTTTCTAAGATCCTTGTTCCAGAATGAGAAAGTGTGTGATTTTTGGACTGTTTTCAGTCGAAAGGAAGCCTTCGCCGCAGTCTGCATGGTTTCGATTAAATCAGATGTGAAAGAGTTGAGTAGGATGTAATGGTGTCGCAGGTTTAAAAATGACTTTATAAGAAACCTGAAAGGTAAATTTTTGTATCCTATAATCAGTTTAAATACGCCTCTATTTACATGCAAAAGTGAACAGTATATGGCCGACGCATATTCACTAATAAAAGCTGTCAGAGATTAAATACTAAAGTAATTGTAATTTATAACACAATAATCTTTATTGACCAAGATAAAGGAATTTTGAAAAAAGAGGGATGGAATTTGGTTTGTTGCGTAATATAAAAATCATTTTACTTCAGAAATGGATGAGACATTCAGCACACTTAATTTGGTTGTCTCATTAAAATAAACGGTATCTTGCTTACAAATCTTAGCTTAATTAGTAAATTGGTGATCTGCTTCATAATGTCACATGTCTACATGAAGTTATTCACATATTTAGACAGGTAATTGGATATACAAAAATAATTTCAGGGATTCCAATAAAGTTGTTTTTACATGTAAACACAATTTCATACTAAATACTCAACAGTCTTTATTTCCGTATTTAGGTTTTCATCGTTACGTATAATACCCAGACAGCAAAATATATCGAAATCAATTAGGCCGTTTATCCGAATTATCGGCAAAAAATCGGTAATCGCCCACTGACATTATTATGATGCCAATAGATCATACTCTGTTCAAGTAGTCCAATGCTGGTATCAGCTGGAAATCACACTAACTGATAGTTTTGAAATGTTAATATTTACTCCAAAAATAAAATTGGCCGACTTTCCGGTGGTGACTAATACCCGACCATGTGTGTCCCCTCATCAATACCCCTGCAGTTTGAGTCCATTTCCGAATCACGTGACTGCCCAGTCCCTTTCAAGGTCTTTTATTTCCCGCCTTATCCAACCTCTAAAGGTTCTGTTTTTCTTTTTATGTTGCAAGCAAGGTCATTTTTAACCAGACACAGAAGAGATACGGGAATACGAAGAAGTTATGTAAAGTGAGAGAGTGAGTATAAATTTCATAGCGTTTTCTTCAAATGTTAGCAATTTTTCACCTTTCAAAAATAAACGATCGCTCGATATATACCGCAAATATATCTTGAAATTAGAAGGAATTTGTGCACCCTTTTTATGGAATTATGAATAGTTACTCATACTTAGAAATTTGCTTTAAAAATAGAAAAAAGTGAATTATATACTTGATGCAAAGACTAGATTGTTTTTATGATTTATATTAATAAATTAAAAATAAAGTATATTTGATAATAAAATTAAAATATTAAACAACTATTTACGTTTTTTTTTGTTAAGTTAGGATCAGGGAAAATATGAAAAACTGGAAACATTACCGTAAGGACTAGTCTACTTGAATGAGATGTTATAATATAAATCCTGAATATTTTTAACCTTGCAAAGACTGTGATAAGGGGGGGGGGGGGGGGTAAGAAAAACCTAGAATGGGAGAACATAATTTCTTTATTTTTTTCGGGATTTATGAAAAATTGTTATCAATCAATTTTTATGCATTGCAGGAAATAAAATAATGCTTTCTTTAAAAATTAAATGCATTACGTGAAACATTTTAGTTTATTAATAGTGTATTATTAGTTTAGACCTGATTAAAGTTTTGATGTTCTAAATTATTCTGATAATAATAATTAAAAAAAAAATTCTTTCGACATGTCACTTAAAAATGCGATGATAAATTTATTATTTCAGCTCATCAATTATTTAACTTTACTTTAAAAACACATTTATTGCAAATAATTGTTTTAATATTTAATATTCAAAATTTTAGCTATTATCTACGTTTATTTTCAATTTATGCATTTAAATCGTCCAAAATAACCTAGTTTTTGTACCCTAGTATTTAAAGTAAGTGTATAACAGTGTATTTCATTACGTTTTACTTATCAAAATATTATTTAAGTATGAATGACCATTCATAATTCCTAAAAAACAGTAAAAAAATCTTCTAATATTATAACTTATTTTGCAACATTTGTCGAGCTGTCATTTATTTATTTTTCTTTTTAGATGAGAGTTTGCTAATTTGTATAGAAAATTTGCTAAGCAATTTATATTCACTAAAAATAACTTTTACGTGTATTACGTAAAATTAATTTCAAAGTCATCGATTAATAATTAACAAGAAAATAAATGTTGTATTTCTTTATAAATTACTTTTAATACAAAGTGCACTTTTAAAGGGTGTGGTTTTCACCGCTAGTATACCACGAAAAGTTTGGGGGGGGGAGGGGTAGAAAATAACAAGAAAACAGCCTGAACTGAGTAGTCAAAAAGAGATCGGCAATATGTCAAAAATATATGCACAACATATCAGGATCATACGATCCTCAGATCGTTTGCCGTGCGGCCAAAAAGCCTTTACTGCCGATCTCAGGAAATGAGGTCGACCGGGCGAAAAATAGTCAAATTAGGACATGTGGTGGAGGTTCGGCCAGGGATTATTTGCTGCTTGGGTAGTTTTCGACACAACTTTGTAACGATCACATCTCACTTGGGCCCCACCAGTGGCTGAGAGGTTCTGCTCTCGAAACTGGTAGACGGGAAGTGCTGGGTTCGATCCCAATCGCACCCGTCGGCCTAATCGTTCGGAGGTTTCGTGGTTTTCTTCGAACCATGGATTTCCATGCGTTAATACGGGTTAGATTCCATTAGAAAGACCCCCACGAAGGGCACTCCACCCCGGGCCTATATCCCTAGTGTAGATAATCGGCCGTCACAAAATCAACCAACCAACCAACCAACATCTCACTTGATCAGTATAAAGCGAGTTTCAGGCTTAGAGTAATTGGCTTGGCCTTTTGCTCGGCACTAACACTCTCGAAAACTGATCATTAGATCCCTTATTCAACTCCAACAGGCGCCAATTCATGTTCACTTCATTGTTGGCACGGACAGACACTGACCTTTCAACAACCTTCTACAGAAATCATCTCATCTTATACCCAACAGATGGCAGCACAAAATAATTTATCCCCTGAATCCAAAGTCTGTCACTCCACGTATCACACATGCGAATGACAGCATCACACACAAGTGCAAATCACTTGTCTAACTTCAGCAATACGTCTTCCTTACGGGACTATGTCCATTTCACGGGACAATAAATCAAGAAGAGAAAGGATGCGTCAAGTACCTCATTAACGACATGGTTACCAGAAATAATAAACAGATCAAGAACACTGCTTCTAAAATGTTTTCTTTTAAATATCACCATTGACATTGAAACAAAAATCTTTTGAATAAATTGATCATTTTAAATGTATTATATTAACATTATTTTTTATACATTGTTATTAAAAGAGAATGAAATTGGGATTTATTATTAAGCTTGAATATTGTATCTTGCTTCTTGAAAATAACTACACCCGGAAATAGCTGATATAACTTCAACTAAATCATAAATGCCTTTAAGATTTTACACCATTTGCATACATCTAATTATTTATCTCGTCTTTATTTTTTACTTGAGTTATTGTACCTATAACTTGACAACTTTAACGTGTGAAGTAAAATAATCTAATTAAAAATAAATTATTTATGTAAAATACTTAATTTTGAAATAGTATATCTTAAACTGATAATTCAACGAAAAACGAACAGCACGAATGCATCAATTTAGAAATTGTTACATAATTTATGCCCAGTTTTATAAATATTTTTTTTTCATTTTACTTGATCTATCTCATGTTTTTAATGGGGAATGTGTTTCTCACACCATCTTTACGATTTATTAAAACAATAATACACTTTCAACAAACACTTTCCTTTTGTATTTGATTAAAGAAAATATTTTATGCCAACCTAGAATGGATTTGTGAAGGTTGAATATCATTGCACCCATGAATCGTTATGCATCGAGTCAAAGTTTTTTTTTCTTTTTTGTAAAAATGTTTTTTTTTTTTTTTTTTTTTTTTTTTTTTTTTTTTTGCCCAAGTAATTTCAAATGTCTTAATACTCAGAGAATTTATCAAGAAAATAAGAAAAATATACTTAAGGGGTTGAGTTAAATTATTTAGATTTTTTTTCTAAATTATTATAAACAAACGTTTAAACATATTAGACAATTCAAATATGTTATAAACATTTTATAAGCAGACGATTTTGGCCAAAACATTTCTTTGAGGCAGAGGAGTCAAAGGATGGACATGAATCTGAAAAGTTGTGATTTCGATTTAAAACTATTCTGCCAATAAATGGAACATTGACCTATTAACATTGCGCGAAGTGAATTTCAATATACTCACATGATTTCATTAAATATTTTAGGCACATACTCTAATGATTAGCAAAAAAGACAAACACAGATTTCACACTATCCCAGATTAAGGAATTATTTATATTTGAGACCTACAAGATATTTGGTAAAAAATAAAATTTTAATAATAATTAAAAATTAAAACTTAGAAAGCGTTAAACTGTTTAAACATGTGCTGTTACTTTACCATGCTGTGAAAATTTTAAGTTGAAAAGAAAAAAAGTAACACCAATAACAACAACAACAACAAAAAAAAGATAAAATTTCTTATATTATGAAAATTGGTTAATAATAACTATTGTAAATCATGGCAATGTCTTTGTGATGCGCAATACCGCTTCGAAGTGCCAAAAAAAGAAAAAGAAGTTTACTCATTGAGTTGTAATGGAAAATTGTCTGACATTTGTCAGATTACATGCTCTTTTGCATTCTGAATGTCTGAATCTCAATAAAAATACTTGTGTAATAACGGAATTTGGCCACGTAAGCTGCAACTATTCTGCATTATGGTTGTTCTCAAATTGGAACTGAGCTGGGTATTTTCCCCTGCCCCCCCAGAACCGTCCAAAAAAGTGGTATGATTTGATTTACAGGCTTAATTAAAAGCGGTCATTATTTTTTGTGAACTGTTATATTTTACGTGAAGAAGTTACATATTTTACAATTAAAATAATTAAGGTATATTAATTACTAAAACAAGTGAAAGCAGGACGTATGCATAGAAGAATTTTTTTTTAACGGAAAATTTCATGGTCTAGGTGAAAGAATATGACTATAAAGATTAATGTACATATTAAGACGATAATCTTTTTAAAGCGGTCGTTTTGCAAGTTCGCCTTAAAATATTTTACTGTTTAAAATTAAAAATAAGCCTGAAAAAAGGAAAAAAAACACGTTTTGACATAGGCAAAACTTTTTACTTCAGTTTGTCAGTCTGTCTGCGCTCCACTTTGTTAATATGATTCGATATCCACAAAATGCATACTATGATAATGGGTTTCATTACAGCAATGCTTTGCTTTTGAAACGATAAGCAGATTAAATCATTTATTATTATTTAAATAGTATATTAAAGAATGTCAATTCATTATCGTTTGCAGATGGCTTTACTATTTTTTAGAGAAAAAGAATGAAAACCGGAACAAAAAACAGAAAACAAATATGCAATGTGGTAAGTGTGTAATATTTTTGTATCTAAAAAACACATCATATATTTTTTTAATAATACAATGTGTTAGAAAATGCAAGATACGTTACACAGTTTTTTTTTCCTCCTTAGCTTGTAGATTATTTGTGGTCCACATTTTCTAAAAACAGTTAAACGTTTCTTTCTTTTTTTCCTTACTTGTGTATGTGTGTAATATTATAAATAAGATATCTTTGAAACTTGTCGTCCAGAAAGCACCTACCAAACATATTTTTCTAACTTAATAAAATAACGAAAACGAGTTCACATAATTGCATATGGTTATGCGTGAAAATACCTCTGCAGAATTTAATTTGTTATTTCGAGTCTTTCTAAAACTTATATATATATATATATATATATATATATATATATATATATATATATATATATATATATATATATATATATATATATTGAGAAGAATTATTGGATCTTGACTTAGGTTAAACATGTTAATTATTTTTAGGAAATTTTGTAATAGACAGACCAAAGAGGTGCTGAAATCTATAGGTATCGAATAAAATGTTGGAAAGTGTGTGATAATGCATAATATATAAATTTTCGTTTTTTTCTCATTTGACTTGATACTATTATCATAATACTATTCCAAGCGTGTATTCTGTGTTTGTTTTAATTCAGAAAAAAATCTTCTAATATTTTCTAAAACATATACTGCTGAAAAATTGGGATGTGTTATGTATTATAAAAGTAATATACAGTCATGGAGAAAAAAAAAATGTAAACACCCCCTACTAACTTCGCAACAACTTATTGTACAAGAAAGTTATTGGTATCAAGCGGTTGAAAAAAAAGTCTACTATTAAATGATGTATATAAAATTTCCTTAGGGGGGTCATATTAATCGAACCCAATTTTTTTTTTCAATAGTAATACCCAAATTTGACACCATAAATAAATTCTGCTTTCTTCAATTAGCCTAAATCCAAATTTTCATTAAATTCGTATGATTAGTTTCCGAGAAATTAATTATTTTAAAATGAGCATATTTTAGGGGCTGTATCAAAATTGAAATTCGGTACTCAATAGTTGAATGCTGCAGAATGACTATGCCACTTCTATTGCTGTATTATTTTTTTACCAATATGAATATCTCACTCGCTTATTATTTTGCGAGCACAAACGTCTCATTAAAATGAGTAAAATCTATATTTTTTACAAATTATGATTTTCTGGACATCATAGACGGCCACTTAAACCGTCATTTTGATGTTTTTTACTCATAATTCAAAAACTACTTGGAAGAAAAATTTGAAATCGAGAATTTGCATAATGCAGGGCATAATAATTATAAAGCTATCAAAAAATTATATGCAATTAATATTTTTTTTCAAATGTTAATTTCATATTTAATAATTTATATTATGAAATTTTAAAATTACAAATTCAATGTTTTTATGTTTGAGTTTTTTAGTATTATAATCAAACAAATAAATCATCACATTAGGACTTTAATTTCAGGAGATATTAATAAAAATATGAAAACGTAATTTAACATTAGAAGCTCCAAAATTTGAATATTTATAATTCAAAAACTTGTTATCCAAATTACTTGAAATTTCATTTCTAGGCATAGTCTGAACCGAAGATTTAAAATATATTGACAAAATTGGGTGTTGCCATTGAAAAGAGCAAAGTTTGGTCTAGTTTTGATTTGCAGATGGCTCCCTAAGCAAACTTTTTATGCATCATTTAAAAGTACACTTTATTTCCAATCGTTTGGTACCAGTATTTTTTTTTTTAATTATTATAATTAGTTGCAGAGTTAGTAGGGGGTGTTTACTTTTCTTTCCCACAACTGTCTCCACGACGACCTCTAACTTAAAGAAAGGTAAGAAGTTTACAATATTACAGTATGTTCTTATTATTTAATTATTATTATTATTAGGCGAATTATTATTACTATTATTTACATTTGTATATGCTTGTTAAAATTTCTATGCTGTAATAATAAGTTTTGAATTTCCCTTTTTTCGTAAATTCACATAAAAAATAACGCTTTCAGCCAGTAACAAAATGAACTGATAACTGAATGTTACACGCAAGAATTCCGAACACCGAAATTTCATACATTGTTTTATTATATGTGCCAAAATTTACCATTTTTGAAAAATGTTTGACACTTTCTGCCAAACTTTTCCTTGTGACACATTTTATTTCTCCAGGTTTTCAGTCTTTTAACAAAATAACACACACACACACACACACATATATATATATATATACAGTAGCGCTCAAAAGTATTTTGACAAAGATAATAATTGACTTAAATAAAAGCAATAATAAAATACAAAAATGAATCATTTATTTTATTTAACCATATTCAATGTAATGTTTTATAGAATTTTAGCAAATGAACTAGATACCTACACGGGTCGGGTTGTTCCCGACCCGAACTCGCAAATTCCATTTTAAGTCAACCCGCAACCCCACCCGAACCGGACAAAATGTCTAAAGAGAAATAAATGGAAATCATTATTTTTTAACCAAAGAAGGGAGTAAGGCTTCAGTTGCTACCTTTCTTAATTACAAGCCAGTAGGCTGTTGTCTGTTACTTTTTTCCTTCTCCTGCATCCCCTTCCGTGAAATAGACAGCAAACCCTTCCTTACTGGGGATGGAGTGAGTAGAGATCTCATCTCACTTAATCGGTATAAAGTGAGTTACTAGATTTGAGTAACTGGCTTAACCTTTTGCTCGAAGTTAACGCTCTCACCTATAAAAGAAAATTCGTCGGTAGTCATTTAACACATTAATGAGGAAAATTAAAATACTAAGTACTTCAGAAAGTACTTTTTAATATAGGATCACGAAGGTTTTTTTAAATAATCGTATCTGTTTGACTGTAAACGGCGTTTAAAACCACGTTTTGTCAAACTTGTTTTTGAAGGGTCAAAGCATTGTATATCATGAAATCTAGTGGCTATATAATGAAGTTTATTAATTTTGAAACTAATAAAGTTATAGAATCAGTTTAATAGATTGTCGAACAAAATAGTCTTGATCCATTTTGGCACTGCCAACTTAATCACCATGTCTTTGCGGAAGAAATTTAGTCTTCTCTGTCACTGAAAGGTTTTAATTTTCTTTAAAAGTAACACAGAGTAGGCAAAACGCGTACTAAGACTTTACATTACATGACTATTAACGTTTGTTAATAAGTGCAGAATTTCCTAAAACAAAATTATTATGTCCGAGCGAAGTTTTGGTAATTTCATACTGCAAAAATAAAATGTTCGTAAATATTATTTACAATTGCCCTCAAAAAAATTATTTTTTAAATATATCGTTTTCAAAATTAAACATCTTACCTTTTCTTAGTTTTAACAATTTCTTCACAAATCCCAGGATTTATTGTAATCCTTGGACTCCTCAATTTGCTATTAATTCTAGGACTTAAAAAAAAAAATTCTGAGCTTTTACAGTGACATTGAAAATATGACTACCTATTACTGTGTACCAAAAATTAACCGATTATTTATAAAATTTAACAATTTGCAAGTGGTGACAGCTGCCATAGAAGTTAATGCAGTAGTAATGCATGAGATCACAGATTTATTTGCTGTGGTTCAGGATTTTAGCTCCAAATACCAGCGATAGCTGCCGCTGATAATGAGCATTTGATAAAAGGCAGGCGTATATGTTTGCGACGAAAGTATGGTTTCTAGTTGTGCAGATGAAATCGGATTATGGAACGACCATGCCATAAAACATGAAATTCCAAATGAAAGTATTTTAATGTTATTCCGATTGTTGTGGTGGTAAGAACAGGAATATCAAAATGATTCTTTAATCATATTTCAGCAGAGAAAATAGAGCACAAGATCCAGTTAACTGGGCACACTTATTTGCTATACGATTCAGATCGTGGTTTTATTGAAAAAAAGGAACAGATGTGTTATTATCCCACCCTCCGCCATCTTGGATTTTTTTGGCGAGAAAACCCCTTTTCCGCCAAGTAGTAAATGTCGCCAAGCACCCGTTTATACGCATGTTTAGCTCAACGAAAATAAAATGTAAATAATAAACAAAATTCGCCAAACTGGCAATCAGTAATCCTTGTATGAGCGCTTCGCGCACATTTAACGGAAAAAAAACATCGCCGAATTCAGCATTTCTGGCGATATAGCATTCTCAAAATTCAGCAGTTCTCGTCTTGTAGCAATCTCAAAATGTAAAAAAATTTTAAAACAGCAAAATATACCTAAAAACGAAACTCGCTAAAGTGGCAATCAGCAATAGCTGTATGAGCGCTTCGCGCTCATTTACCGAAAAAAAAACATCGCCGAATTCAGCATTTTTCGCGATATAGCATTCTCAAAATTCAGTAGTTCTCGTTTTGTAGCAATCTCAAAATGTAAAAAACT
Source organism: Maratus speciosus (assembly GCA_963932465.1). Taxonomy (NCBI): domain Eukaryota; kingdom Metazoa; phylum Arthropoda; class Arachnida; order Araneae; family Salticidae; genus Maratus; species Maratus speciosus. The sequence goes on along the minus strand of OZ010800.1, from coordinate 262,444,776 downwards.
CTTAAAGCAACAAAATATACATAAAATTATCAACATACCTTAACATACATCTGCTTTCTTGAAACCTACAGCACAAAATATAACACCGCCGTCATTTTCCAAAATAGGCTTAATACGCATTGACACGCTATAAACAAACCTCCCTTTCATGTCAAAATTTCCTCATATTTCTTAATTACTTCAGCAAGAGCGTTTAAACGGACTACAGAAACTATAGTCAATGAAATACATCCAATAAATTTAACATAAAAATAAAAAGACAGCCATAGAACACGATATCAAAGAGTATCTGGTACAAGACTCAAGCAACCGTCAGCAACGACACCCGGCAGTGAAATGAATGTTCACGCTCTCGCGTCGTAAAAAAGGGGATTGCCATAATAAGTTACTAGACGCCAAACGCCGGGGTTACCAGAGCGATAAAAATCGCCAAATACTCAACATCGCGGAGGGTGGGATAATAACACATCTTAGCCAAAAAAAATTCAACCAAATTTTTAAGCTACAAAGATGGTATCAGGCCATTGCTTCTAAAAAAAAAAAAGCTTTGAAATATTTATGGTGTTTCGAATTTAAATTAAAAACGTATAAATGGCAGCACCAAACCATTTCTTCTGAATTCATGATAAATAAGTATAAAAGTAAATAGAATATTCTGTTCTATGATGTCTTGTGTAATGTGATGGGATGTGTGTTTGTTTTGTTAAGTGTTAATTGAATGTTTATTATGTATTTACTGCTACCTCTTCATTTGTAGCCTGTGATAATTATTAATTAATTCTTTATACAGACACTTTATTGCAACTATGAATTTAAATGAAATAACTATAGCGGTAAAATTCTACGGAAAATAATTGAACCGAATGAAAATGAGTCAGCTTCCGGATTCAAGTTACTAGTGTTGTTTCTAATACTTAAATGTGCTGATGATGCGTCATCATCTTCTACTACACATACAGGGGTGGTAAGTCACAACTTAACTTTATTTGCATATTTCACTTTTGATGCATTTAGTAAATAAATATATTTTCTGCTTTCAAAGAGTTCGATGATACAATTAAATCGTTCGCAACCTATGTAAAGCGGTTGGAACAGAATTTCATTTTATATGACAAAAAAGATGAAAAGAAGCTTCCGGCTATTATATCTTCTATGGGACCGAAATTGTATAATACGTAATGTGATTTATGCATAACTAAAAAGTGCAAAACTCTGAAATATTCTAAAATTGTTGATATTCCACTTAAGCAATTACGTAACGCCCCAAGAAATTTATGGAGCGTATTAAAATTAAAAATTGTTTTCAAAATAAAAATGAATCAATTCAAGATTTTGCTGCAAGATTAGAAAATAATACGACCTTTTGTGCTTTTACAGGAGATGCTTTAAATGAAATTTATTTGAGCAATTTCTGCGTGATCTGAAAAAAAAAGCATTCAGAATAAACTGATAACGCAAGTTGATGACTTAACTTTTGAAAAAGCTGTTGGAAATGCATTAGCTTTATACAATGCAGATAATGAAATTTCAGAAATTAAACATAAGAATTTGAATGTAAATACAATTTCAAGTACTAAAAATGTACAAAATAAGAAATTAAATATTGTTCTCAAAAACAGAATATCAACAATCATGTAAATACTGCACATTCTGACATTAATAAAAATAAAATAAAGTGTTATAGATATGGAAATTACTCCCATTTAGCTAATCTATGTAGATCTATAAATGCTACTTGCATCCTGTGTAAAAAAAAGAGAGACTTAAGGGGACCGGGAAAGCAAAATTCAACCAAAAAATCGATTTTTACTTTTTTATATCATTAAATATTTTTAACTTTTATCTTTCCAACGATGTGTCACACATGATTATATATATATATAAAAATAAGTATTGAAATTATTCATTCTTTTCTAAGAGTTCTCCACAGTTCAATGGCCATTTAAATCTTTAATTGACTTTTTCTCAAAACTTAGATTTTTCATGTTTATGTTCCTATTTTTCAATATCTATTAAATTTAAGAACTCAGATTTTTTTAAATACTTATGTTATATTGTATAGTTTAACCCAGAGATTTAACGATTTTTTGAGAATTATTTATTTTAGGCAGTGAAATCTTACCAAAAATGCTAATTTAAAAATGACTTTCAATAAATAATTAATAATTAATTTTGAGTTTCTCTTAGAAAAAATATGGTCTGTTAAAATGCGTAAAGCATGTTATGCTAACTACTCCAAAAAATCTAGTCCTCTAACTTTCACCATTTCTGAGAAAAAGCTACATAAATTTGGTGAATTTAACATGGCGGAGATAGGGCTTTCCCGGTCCCCTTATACAAGTATGTAGAAGTAGAAATTTTCAAACACAGGTAAATACTTTAAATACAATATATGTTTTAACAGTAAAATATGATAAAGGATCAAATCCTACTAAATTAACTGTTTTAATTGAAAACAAGTGTAGAGCTGATATGGAGTTAGATACTGGATCTGGAATTTCTGCAGTTCCTTTAAAAAGATTTTAAAGGCTCTTTCCAGATAATAATTTTTTTTTTCTCCAGATATTCAATTGAAGACTGCAACTGGTGAAATGTTTAAACATGTAGGTTATGTTAAAGTGAAGGTCACTTATGAAATTAAAACAAAATAGTTAAAGTTGTATCTGATGAAAGAAGAAGAATTTTGTTTTAACTTTATTAGTTTCTCTTCTGTGAGTTTATTATTTATTTTGTTTAAATTTAGAACATTTGAATACTTTTATTAAAAGGAAATTTGCTGATAAATTTTCTGAATATTTTCAAGCATTTACTCGGAAGTTCAATTAATGAGTTCGAGTTTCATTTCAACAGCTAAAGTTATTTTTAAAGTATATTTTGAGTCATCAGTAAACAACATAAGTTAACAAAAAGTCACTAATTATAATAAGGACTATCAATCATTATCGTTAATGGTGCTAAGTAGATTTGACAGAAAATCGCTTTAAACTAATAGTTTAATTTATAGATTATTCGATAATGAAAGTGTGTCTCATCTTGATAAATATTGATTAATACTTAAAAAGAATAATGGGTATGATGAAACGATTGACATAATGAGTACAGCAAAACGAGCTGAAAATAAATATGTTTAGGTCAAAGTCAATTGCTTCAGTTACAAATATATATATATATATAAATTCTATGTTAAACAGCAATATCATTAAGCTTCATATCGATGAAATATAAACAGTTATTAAGCAACGAAGTTTGTCATCGAGTTTAATCACCGGAAATCATAGTAGCTGTAATAAAAATCGCTGAAAGCATAAAACATGCTCATTTTATTTATGCTTTGAACTTCTTCAAGCAATGCATTTAAGATTAATCATTATTTTCACTGAGACTTATTAAAGACTTATTTTATTTTTATTTTACTTATTTAAATATTTATCTAATTCATTTATATGATACTCAGTCCATATTAAACGACAGTGAAATTTACCGAAGAAACCATATATGCTTTTTAAATTGTTATTTATTTTGAAATATTCAGAGTTTGCTTCCAAGGATGACCCGATACTTTTTTGATACATAAATTAAAAGAATACATTATCCAGTCAAATGGCTACTTCTGTTTTTTTTAGGGGTGGGTTGGTTGATTGTGTTTAGGACGGCCAATTATCATCACGAGGCATATAGGTCCTAAGAGAGGGGGAACCTAGCCCGCATTCACGATTGGAAAACCAAAGTTCGATGAAAACCACGAAAACTCCGAACTATTATGCCGACGGGCGCTATTGGTATTGAACCCAGGATCCCACGTCTACCAGCTTCGAGAACAGAACATCTCGGCCACTAGTAGGGCAGGGGGAGATTTGAGGATTAAATTGTATTTGGTGTTCTCTTCTATTTGGCGAACCCTACATTCAGTTGCTTATAACTAAAGAGATTTTTGGTCAATTTTCAATCGCTTATTCATTTTCAATCCCATAAATTTAATGTTTTTATTGAATACAATTATTTTTAATTAAATTCTACGAAACAATAAAATAAAATTGCATGATTTAAACACATAAAACTTAAAAATTCATTTAATTAATATTATAAAAGCAAGAATCGTCTTTTTTTAAAAATCTGATTTATTATCATGTAAATATCATTATAAGTCCAGTATCTTTGTGGTCAGCGTCTCGTGTGGCTATTAATCTGCATGCACACAGTTCGATTTCGGGCCGCGGACTCGATTCACTTAACATTTCATCCCTTTGAGGTCAATAAAAATCAATACTAAGTTTGCTTGGGAACTAAAAGCTGGGTGTACCGTGTTATGCTGACCACCTAATACAGATGTATACTGAACAGTGCAACATGGTCCATGGTCCCGAAAACAGGGTTTGGATACTGTCAGGCAGGATCCTTAATGTTTTGTAGAGCAGCATATTTAGTTTTTTGGTAAGTCTGATTAAGATTCATAGTATTTAATAAGAGATCATATTTTCATCATAAATTATTTGCTGAAAACTTTGAAGATACGTAAATGAATGTGAACAAGTTACAACCATTTTTTATAAGAATAACATACATTAATCTACAAATGAACATAATTATATACCAAAAACAATATCAAAAAGATATGGGATCAATACTGTCTCAATAATGTATTAATTAAAACATTTGCTTAACATTTTAAAAGTTTTATAATGTTTTTATTCGATTATTTGACAACTTTCAGATTTTTTAAATATTTAGTAACTACTAATATTAAATTCGTTTCTAATCGTTATGCAATTAATTGCAATGAATTAAATTTTAAAATGTAACCCAAGAACTAAATTGCGGCATCATCTGTAATTTAGGATTCGTCTATTTGAAGCTTCTAAAGATTGATTTTTGTTATAATAAATATGGGACACAATTCGTAAATTTCTAAAAACTTTTTTTCGAACATATTTATATTGTTAAATTACTTTTAATTTTTTTTTTTTTTTTTTGTAAATACATTTATATCACTTGAAAAAGGTTTTATTAATCCCGTTAAACAAATTATGTTGATTGCATTAAAAATTTTCTATTTGTGTTAAATAATTAGAAAATGTAGAGAATTTTTAATAATAATTTCACTACTTGCATTCACAATATCTTATAACATATTTAAATATTCTATTATATATATTACATTTAAAATTTCGTGTTTCATTAACATTTATTATTTTTACATGTATTTCTAACATTTATACTAACACACTATATTACTGACATTTATTATCTTTTAAAAACTATGTTTAAGAATAAACATAAAAAAAAAAAATCGATAACGTGTACTATTTTATTCAAATTAAAACCTTCAAAACAAGAAAAAAGTGAAAGGGCATTGAAGTTTAATTCTTTTTCTTGGTCATTTTACGGACTATGAAAAGAAAAGCTAAAGCAAAGTTCGTTTCTTATAATTGATACAAAAGACAAATGTACGTAATTTGACTTTTAATTTAACAATTAAAACCACGGACACGGATAATGATGTACTGAATGCATCACTATCTGAAAAACATCCCCAACTGTCAGTTCTGGATTTTGAATGACTGTGGTATTGTCCGAAATCTCTTGCCACGAGGATGAAAAAAATGTATAGGAATTATACTAACGAATCTAATCACATGAGATACAGGTCCTTTTCTTTTCGGATGAAGCGACATAAAGAAATAGTAAACAGCCTGAAGTTCCTTGAAAAGCTATTATAGGCAGGAATTCTGTCTAATAAATAAATCATGATAAAATTTTTCCACGTAAAAGTGTTGAAAATACAACTGATCCCGACAGCATGCCCAAACATTGTTTGCTAGTAAAACCTCTAATCGTGCTCTCTTTTTAGCCCAAAGAATCAGGCGAGGAATTATTTCCTGTTTCTAATACTGTATTTGAGAGTCATATTTATTGCCCCCTATTTCGTAAAATAGTTTTGAAATCCTTAACATATGCAAGTCAATTACACCATAAAATATAATAAGATTTTTACGTTAAAATACATAAACTTGCTCGGAGGTACACATGAACAAGAACTTTTATAGGATCTTATGCAAATTAAATTAACTATAAAACATAATATATGACGTTTCGAACTGCTTCTGCAGTCGTTTTTAAGTTAAATATGATGTTGAAATGTTTCAAAGTCTAGAGAAGAAAGCTTCCTGTCGATTCTTGACCAATTATAACTTTATAAACTAATTTATACTTTTAAACATTTCAACATCATATTTATCCAAGAGACGACTGCAGAAGCAGTTCGAAACGTCTATATTATGCTTTCTCGTTCATTTTATTTGCACAAGTTTATATACAAATTCTTGTTTATGTGTACAATTAAGCATGTTTACGTGTTTTAACGTATAAATCATATTTACTAGTTTTCAAAACTTTTCTGATTTTTCTTTTTCTTCCGCTATTTAAGGAATAACAAGAAAGAAAAATCATGCGTTAAGCATAGATAATGAAAAACTTTCAACAATTCCTGAATGCTTTAACAAAACTTCGTTATTTACAGAAATAAGGTTTATAAGATAACTAAGCACACATTTTAGAAAACGCATAAAAGACTTGAAAAACTGATTTAAGCAGTTACCGGCCATCGCAAATATGTATTCCTATTCTCTTGAACAGCACTGTATTTGATCTGAAGGTTGATATATATAATATATAATAGAGAAATTTAGTTTAGCAAGAAAACGAATAACTGTTGAAATTTCTATTTCAGTAATTTATACTAATAGATGGAAACATACTTGTATATTTTTGTACAACCCTGTAGTTAACTTAGTACCTTTATTACATGCCATTATTTAGGTTAAGTTTAATTCAAACCAAAACACTCCTAAAACTATTGAAATCGCATTTCCAGAAATTATCATTTATAGACGGCCATGTATCCAATACTTTGCGCCACCCTGTAAATCCTTTTATCAATTTTCTACAAACATTTCTTAAAACTAAATGCAGTTCAGCATAAAAATGTGTAACTCATTTAAAAAACATCTTTAAGCAATTTGCACTCATATGAATAACAATTCCGAATTATTTTGTATAGTCCTGTATATCAATTATAGCATTTATACACACCATATACTATGCATAAATATAGTGAAACATAAAAACGCTCAACATAATTAAAAATGTATTTCCAAAAATCATCGCTACTGTACAGTACTCGGATACAATATAGTATCTGAAATCTTTTGTGTGTCCCCGTAAATGCTATGCACTTCGTATTATACATGAAATAAGTTATTGTAAAACTCAGCGACGTATATAAATTTCATTATACATGAAATAATTTATCATAATTGAAAGACCCCGCAAAAAATTCCTTCCACCCCTATGTGATTATGTAACGGAATTCTTTTGTATGACCCTGTAAATGAATAATAACTATTCTTTGCACCGCATATTCTACAGAATGCATATTTTAGTGCACTTGATACATGAATATCAATTTTATTATGTTTGAAAGCATGCAACGTCATTAAAATCATTTGAAACGATTTTTTCGCATAGGACATAATGTAACGGAAAATATTTGACTGTCACTGTAAATGAACAAAACAGGCTCCGAGTACACTTACGGAAGTTAGAGCGCGGACAGACGGACAGACAAACGGATGATATAAATATTTTTTAACTTCGTTGGAAAGTGTTAAAAATGAAAAACTCAAAAAAATTGAAAATCTTTCTTTTTACGAAAAATGTTCTTTAATGCTACGCTTAAAAATTAGAGAATAATTGTAGTGCCAACCCCAGTTGAAATAGTTCAAAAAAGATTAGAAAAATTTCGCTGGTTGAATGTGCAGCACGAAGTAAAGTGGAGAACACTGAATGTGCCACAGGAAGTAAAGTGCAGCACGCTGAAAGTGACGGTGATAAATTGCGCGTCGACTGGTGGCCATTATACAACTTGATCACATTGTTCTTCTTTACATTAATGGGATATTTTTAAGTAAGTTGGAATATATTAAATATATAAATAAAAGGAATATTCACAAATGATAATATTAGGTATTTAAACACTAAAAGAAAGGAAGCTAGGTATCTACATTTTAAATAGTTGAACTAGGAGCCCAAAACGAGCCCAAAAGAGCCCAAAAGTAAAAAAACGCTGTAATAACCAGAAGTAGGAGTTTGTCTTTTTTTCGCTCTCTTGGAAAAAATCCTCTTTTGAACTTTCAGCGTTTTCCATTTTTAGTCCTCATTTTCCATTGAGAATATTTAATAAAGTTTTGCACTCGGGAGTATAGTTTCTATACATTTGTTGATCCTCGTGAGAAGAGATTTCGAACTATTCAACTCTCGTCAAAATATAGAACTGATAGCTGGGGATGTTCTCTCGTAAGGGAGAAATGAAAAATCTATATTTATAGATTACGCTATCATACGTGATACAGAACTCGCGATTATTTGTTAAATGTTTAATGACAACACCCGAATGAAACGCCTCTCATTGGTTATTGAACAGCATTTAATGCAGCTTCACACCTATAAGGGGGGTTACCATAGGGGAACTTGTTCTGTCGTCAAAGGCCGCCCAGTTTGTCGCCGATTCGGCGGTATATCGCCAAATTTGGTGACCAAAATTCGTCACCAAAAATGACACCAACTTGGCGATATCTCTAATATTTCGCCAAATTCCCATATACTTCCATTGTAAACAAATAGGGTTTACTTGCTTACAGAAAATCAACAAATTGAGGTATTTAAATGTAAGAAAACTAATAATGGCTTAAGGGATTATAGGAATTATATTTAAGGCTGTTCTTAACTGCTTTGCTCAACATGTGCAAAACGTTTTGACACATTTACAATTTCATTTTTTAGCGTATAGATATAGAATTGGAAAGCCTGGCCATGGAAGCGATTTGGAATCGAACTGTTTTTTCCATTTTTGGATCAATAAATTACCTATTGAGTTATGAGCGATTTTGGTCACGTGGCAAAGACGATTTTCGCCCTTCACGGACTGGTTTTTCTGCTTTCTTCGCGAATTTCAGTTCAAAACGTCGTCTTTGACACTATTTTCTGAAAGATCTATTGTGTTGACAAAATAACGGAAAAAATACCTCGATTACATAGTTTCTGAACAACAACACCTACTAGTTTCATGCATTTCCGAACAAAAATAAGTTAAAACTTACGTCAGAAAGTTGTCCTTTAGGATTTGAGAACACCCTTAAGGGAGTCCAAAAAAATTAAATTTTGAATAAAAGTAACATGATATAAGGCTTAGCATGCTTTCCCAAACATAAATTTTAAGGCAGCCCAAACTGGTCGCCAAGGCCGACTAGTGTTCATGTAATGCACGAGCTTCAAGTTATAGTTAACTAAATCACAGTACTTGAAATTGAGTGGGAGAGCAATTTTCCGGATTTCAAGATTCTATATAATTTCACATTAAAAGCAGCATCTCTTACGAAAGTTTTTACTCTGGTGTTGATCAATATGAATAAGCACAAGAAGATTAAAAATTTGTTAATTCTGTTTTTTTTTTTCACCTTTAAATATATACATATACACAGTATTTACAGAGAAATATTTGCTACTAATACTTAATTCCTCTCTGGGACTCCAAGCTAATATTTTAATAATCATGAACATTTATTTTCTTCCATTTGGAAGATCAAGAAAAACAAACTGCATCTAGCATGTTGCGATCGAGTTTACATAATTCTAAAAAACTAAAGAACAAATATTTAATAACAATTCTCTAGTAAATCAGGTGACACTTGTCGCCGCCAGTCTGCAGGAATGAGTATCCGCTTAGAGAGATGCGGAATATTACATAGGACGAAAACACTTGCCAAATCCAAAATAATGACATGATTAACTGTGCTAAATTTAGCCATTTCTCAAAGACACTACATTGTTCAACCAAGGTTTAAAGATGAATAAAAGAAAAAAACCTTCACAATAACACCACAAAATTAAGATATGCACAATAACTTTCGAAAGAAATTTGTTTTTATTTTCATCGGGCGCAAAGACATGCGACCATTTCGAAGTCAGGAGCAAGACATGAAGCAGGTGTCTTGCTCCTGCCTTCAAAATGGTTGAACGTCATTTTTGAGCTTTGTGTAAAAATACAATCTTCTTTCAAAAGGAATTGTGCATTTTTTAATTTTATAGTACTATCAAGACAATTATTTTTTACTTTATTTATGTATTACACCATTTGTTCAACATTTTACTGTTTAAAGATGAAGTTTGTAATTTTTTTCTGTTCTTGTTTCATATTTTTATTTGTAAGTATCCACTTACGTACGGAGTATGCCTCCCGTGTATTTGTGTTATTTATTCAATTTTGCCGCTTAAATTATTTTTTGTATAAATATGATGTCTATTACTTTCATATTATTAATAGCAATTAATTGCTATTCTCCTGTAGTATCTAAATTCGACATTTAGGATTCTAAAAACGTTCGCTCAAAGAGTACGACGCCTATGTATTTATCTATGTTTTATTCACCTATAAATCATCCCGGTAATATTAATTAGAATTAAATTAGTTATTTTTTAGCAATTTGATGTTTATTCCTATTATACTATTATTGGACGTTACATTCAACATGGATATCATTGAAAGATGTTATTTAAAATGCCTTCATGATTGCAGTACCCTAACCCCACTTTTATGTTACTACAAACTGTTTACTGTCCTACCTATTATTACCTTATTACTTTTCTTTAATGCTCCAAAATGATTATTAAATTATATATTGTAAATATTTAATAACTACTGTCGCCATAGGAATTTATTTCGCTTAGTATTACGATATATAAAGATAATTTTGCAGATGTTTCAGAATAAACGAAACGTTTTGTATGTTTCAGAATAATTTAACATTTCCATGTTCATTAAAACAACATAATCATATTTCTGTTCAATTTGCAACATATACAGTCAAAACTTAAAAATGGTAATATGAGAAACATGAAACGTTGCTAACAATTACTTGGGAATTAAAGTAAAATGTTCTTGATTCTTCAGCTCTTGTAATCTCAAATTACTTATTTTGATGAGTCTGTAAATTTTCTTTATTTATACTTTTATCTAAAACAGAACTGACGCATGTAAATACATGAAAAATATGTATAAACGAAATTATAGAACCAATTTTTGGTGGCTTAAATTTTTGGTTAACTAAAAGATGCCTTCGAATAAAAATGTCATTCTGAAACCGATATTTTAAAAAAAAGAACCATTTATTACATATAGTATCTAAAATAAAAGAAGAATTTCCAATTTCATTTAATACAAATCTGTAGCAAAGAAAATAAAAATAATTAATTCGCCTAGGAATTGTGTCTTCTTTAAGTTTATATTAATAACCAAGGGGCTCTGCTCGCTACAAGCTACGCTCGCCAACCCCCGTTCAGACACTGCAGAATCTAAAAGCACGCTAATCTGATAGGTTTTAAAATGATTAGAGAAGATTGAATTATAACAAAAAAACCTGTAGCGATATCCCTGTAAACGGGTTTCCATTCAATTCCCTTTGATTGCAAAAATTTAAGGCAGAATCAGTTTCTGTTAAGACATCCAATGGTTGTTTTCGTGTTTGGTTAAAGAAGATCAGTTAAACATTTGAAAAGAAGTTAAAATAAAATGAATTAAGTAAACAGAGACTTTGCCTTCTGGTATTTCTTAACAGCGTTATAAAACAATTAACATAATACATTTTACTACAATTACTAAAATTTACAAATTTAACCCGTTCAAGGTGGTGGTTCATTTTTCGACCACTTAATTTCAATTCTAAAATGCTTCTTTGGCACCAGAATATTCGGATGAAATTTTTCCTTTTATTAAAAAAGTGCACGAAAGCATTTTCGTATTTCGAAATTTGTTTGTAAATTCTGGTGCCATTCACTGGTTTCAAGATTTTACGAATAGAAGTACCTTTTCTCTGAAAGAGTTAAACGCATATTAATGTATTTATTATTTTAAAGTTTCCTTTCTCTTTTAATATTCACGTGCAAATACAATTTTCAATATTTTCCTGCTGTTAACACGTACTCAGTTAATAGTAATTTTAAAGTTTATTTTTCTGTTTTTAATAGTCACGTGTAAATAAATTTTAATCTTTAGGAAATATTATTCTTTGCGCTGTTTTTAGAATTGAAAACAATCTCTATAATAATAGCCTAAGTCATCTGACTATCATCAACAGCTCCAGGCGGATCCCTTCACCTTTTGTATTCCAGGCGGCCATTTTGGTACTTTAATGTTAGCCAGCCACAGGTGTGATAAGTCGTCAAATATTATTCTATCGCCATTATTTCACTTATATTATAATAGTCCAAGTCATGTAATTGGCATAAACAATTACGGGTGCTATTTCGTTATCACATCGACCAAAAATCTGGCGCCAAACTATAAGATTAAATGCCAATAATGATTTATCGTAAAACTCACATTCACTTGACTTTAAGGAAGTTACACGTGTTTACGCCATCAAGTGATTTTTATTTCGACGTTTTATTTGTATTTTTATTAATGTTATAATTGTTTATTTGTTCTTTCGTTATTTAAAAGAAAAAAATATGTCAATTTGTATAATTTGGCGAGTGGTTTGGCGATTTATATAATTTGGCGAAATTGGTCGACGGGGGAAGTAGTACCATTAGAACATTGCTTTGAGTTGAAATTAAATGTCATGATATGTTGCATTATCATATACGCACCGGATTGACGTGATTTCTTTTAACGAATATTTGAGGAAAACCTCGTTTTCGAATACCAGTTACACACATATTTTCCAGTATTTTTTAAATGAAATAACAATAAATAAAAAAATGTTTAGTTAATAACTATAGATAAAAACAATTTATAACATTTTTGTAAATAAAAAGGAAATAAATTAAAATAAACATTTATTAATAAATAAGCAACAATAGCCGGGTTACCATATCGAGGAAAATAACTGCATTTTAGCACTAATTGGGTACCTTGTTGCGTATATGACATCAGTGCCTAATATTTTTCTTTCCTTTTCGTTTAAAAAAAAAGAAAGAAGTATAAGCCATTTATTTTAAATGTTTCCGCTTTAAATGGAAGTTTTGTATTAAATAAAATGATAATGAAATACAAATTGAATTATGAATATAAGTAACATGATAAATTTCTTAACATACATTTAAGGGTGGCCAAACTGGTCGCCTAATTAGTTTAAAATAATAACCTTTTCTAAAATATGATAAAAAATATCTGTTATTATTAAAATTTGAGTTGCCACTCTTAGAGAAAAGTATTTAAAATTAGAAAATAATTAATATTTCGAAAACAAATTCTAATTTAAAAACTCTAATACCAGTTTTGAGATCTGCGGATCAATACAGATTTTTTGTGTTAAACACATCTCAAAATATTCCATATTTTAGGAGAAATCTCGTGAAACATTATCAATTGTTTATTCAGTCGTTTCGTAAAATCGCTTCATAAAGTCGTTTCATTTCAGTCGTTTCATGAAATCCTTTCTTAAATTCGTTGCATTAATTTTTTTTTATATATATAGGGTAGAAATAAGTTTAAGTTAAATCGCTTCATAATCAATAAGAAAATATAATGATTTATTTAAAGAAAATTAATTTGAAAGTAGCTTTAACAAATATATATTTAATGTTAACATTTATGTATGTCGATACAAGAAAACATAATTTTCATTTGCTTAAATTATTGATTTTTATGAAATTTCTTGGATTCATCAGGAATAATTCAAAATTAATGGTTGTGAAAATTTTACTTAATGTGATTTATTTTATTTTTTATTATTTCTAGCTATACACACATTCATCTGTATATATATTTATCTTTATGCATCGATATGTATAAAGCTGTCTTTACTGGGGTGGGAAAATTGTTGAAGAAAATTGGTAGAGGCGAAATTTAAGTTAAAAAATAAATTTGTATAAAAAATGAAACATAAACAAAGCGGAATTTATGAATTAAGAAACATTTTACGACGCAATCATTATTATTGAACTTCAGTTTTCATATACTAATAGAAATGGTATACATAAACAAATTACAAAACGGCTGAAACAGTAAAATTTTCTTTCAACAATGACAAACCATATTCGAAACATGTTGGAAGACTTTCGTGCATTATTATAGACATGTTCAAAATATATAATTCGGATAGCTGTTTCAGCTTTTAACAATCCTTTAAATCAAACTTATTATGATAAAATACAACATATGATAGATCAGTAACTTAAATAGAAACTAAAATATGCCTAAATTGCCACCTTTCTCTTTTACGTAAGACTAATGTCGTTTCATAGAATATTAAGAAATGCTCAGCACTTCAACTTCTAATATTTTCGCACATTCCTCTTAGAGAGTTTTTTTCGTCAGGTTCCAAACGTTAATTAAGACATCTTAGAACAACCTTTCTTTCTAAGATGATAATGCAAAATAATTCATCTTGTCGTGATCTCGAGAACACAGGCGGCATTATTGATGTGATAAAAAAACCCTTTTATTTATAATTTGCACCACACCTTTTCTATACTACTTGTTATTTGTGCTGAAGCAGAATTTTGCTTGAGAGTTCATTTTTCATTCCCAAAGTTCTGTTGAGATCGGAAAAGCAAAACACTTTCCTCGTTGTTTTAACGGTATGGTTGATGTTTCATTGATTTGATGGTTTTGGGTTGATGGTTTGATGGTTTTGATGGTTTCTGGTATCGTTTCCTTTTGTAAGGTAGGTATTCAAAGAACTATTATTTTTATAAGCCATTTCGACTGTGATAAAGGAAACAATCTTTGTTCTAATCATGGACAGCCCGTTTCAATCTTTCTAACAATTTTGTAATCTTGATTTTTTTCGACATTGTAAGTTTCTGGTATCGTTTCCTTTTGTAAGGTAGGTATTCAAAGAACTATTATTTTCGTGGGCCATTTCGACTGTGATAAAGGAAACAATCTTTGTTCTAATCATGGACAGTCCGTTTCAATCTTTCTAACAATTTTATAATCTTGACTTTTTTCGACATTGTAAGTTTCTGGTATCGTTTCATTTTGTAAGGTAGGTATTCAAAGAACTATTATTTTTGTGGGCCATTTCAACTGTGATAAAGGAAGCAATCTTTGTTCTAATGATGGACAGCCCGTTCCAATATTTCTAACAATTTTGTAATCTTGACTTTTTTCGACATTGTAAGTTTCTAGTATCGTTTAATTTTGTAAGGTAGGTATTCAAAGAACTATTGTTTTTGTGGGTCATTTCGACTGTGATAAAGGAAACAATCTTTGTTCTAATCATGGACAGCCCGTTTTAGTCTTTCTAACAATTTTGTAATCTTGACTTTTTTCGACATTGTAAGTTTCTGGTATCGTTTCATTTTGTAAGGTAGGTATTCAAAGAACTATTATTTTTGTATTTCTTATATTTTAGAGCTTATCAAAAAGGTCTTTCGGTAAATGTCCCTCCATTTAGCGACATTTCTCATCTGTTTTCCAAATTATGGGCCTTTTTCGCTTTTTCGCATGCTCAAAGTAACTTTTTTGAAACGTCCTGCTCTTTCTCTAATACGATCAAGCTCTTAAAACCGTTTCACGTGCACTATAACTACCATAACATAGAACTCTCAGATCCATTACAGTACGCCCCACATAGTGGCCAAGAGGTTCTGCTCTCGAAGCCGGTAGACGGGAGGGGCTGGGTTCGAACCCAATCGTGCCCGCCCGCCTAATCATTCGGAGTTTTCGTGGTTTTCTTCGAACCATGGATTTCCATGCATAAATACGGGTTAGGTTCCCTTAGAAAGACCCCCCGAAGGGCACCCCTCTGGGCCTATATCCCTCTAGTAGATAACTGGCCGTCAAAAATCAACCCAACCCATTACAGTACCTACTGTCTGTGTGTGATAATTGCTGGAAGTGCGTTTTCCGTTATGATATGAGTTTTTAAATTTAACTAATTTGCATATTACTTGGTGTGCATAAATTCTACAGATAATAAACACGGCAGCAAAAAATAATTTGAGTGCATTACCTTTCATTAAAGAAATTTACTGAACAGGAGTTTTTCAATTGAACTATACGTTGAAAAAAATCTATCACCGTCGTATCAAAAATCTAAATGTTCCATCTTGTTCATATATGCAAATCATGCTTCGAGTAGAATTCGAATCGGAAATAATATTTCAAAGGTATTCAAATATAATTATCTGGTCGAGAATAAATAAATAATAAGAAATTGCGTATCAGTGTCAAATCAAAACTTAATGGGTCTTGGCGTAGAAATTCTTTTAACTAAACATTTTATTGAAAATAAAACTATTTACAGTTATATTACATATTTACACAATTTCAAAATATTGTCATTGAGAGACATAATGCTCCACAATCATATTTATATGTTGACTATAATGTCACAATTTCAATCGTAAAAAATCATTCTATATCTTAAAGCAACGTTCGTTGCGTTCTGTCTACAAAACAACGATGTTCTCTGCACTGTAAAAAAAAATCTGTAGTTCTACAGATGTAAAGTTACATGCTTACTAAACTTTCACCTGTAACTGTACGAAAAAAGCTGCAAATCTACAAAACTAGTTTTTGTAAAGCTACAAAAATCTGTAACTTTACAAATGAATCTGCTAAAATTTCAGTAATCTTACTAAACTTTTATTTGTAACCCTGGCTGCAGTTACATGAAAAGTTCTCGGAATCCCAGTTTCCAAAAAAATTCTTAGTAACCTTACAGATTTTTTGATTTTCGGCGCAAAAGTGTGTCTGTTACATGAAATTTTGTTGTTGTCGTTACGTGAAAAGTTCTAGGAATCCCAGTTTCCTAGAAAAACTTTAGTAACTTCACAGATTTTTTTTTACAGTGTGGGAGTGTTTTAGGAGTGAAAGTAGAAGTAGATATTACATAACGCTTAGCGTCAACATAACTGTAATTCTTTTTTCTACAACGTTTTCTCACTTAATTAAATTTAATCATACTATCTAGTATAAATACAAATCTCTAGATCGTGTAACTGTCAGCATATAGAATTCGGATAATCCCATCGATTGATGGTAAATGCTAAAATTTGCCTTTTAAATGGGGTTTTTACAAATCGTTTTCTTAAATATTAACTTTCATCGTTTTAAACGGTTAATCTTTGTTACAGTATTCTGTATGTATGAGAAAGTGCTTCATAATCTATGCTTGACTCATGGTTTTTCCTTTCTTGTTTGATTTTAACATAAACTTTGTCTGAGAAATTTCCTGCCAACCTTATCTTTATATACACACCAAATAGTACAGTAAATCTTAATTTAGCAGATAAACGCGCTCTAAGCTTTTACTACCGATACATGATATTTAGCCACATATCCAAATGCCTTTTATTATAATAGAATTATTTTGTTCAGGTAGAAGAATTTTTCATTTTACATACACAATGAACAGTATATTCAAAATTAGTTCAACACAAAAATAGTTACCCTGATTTTAGCATGAATAAGCCCAAATTTGTAATTAAGGTTAAAAATATTTGGGAAATTTTTATAAAGACTCGAAAAGAAATGCTTCGCAAAATTTTAATTTTAAAGCTCTATAAAAAAGGTAGATACTGAAAATAATTTTTGTACACTATCAAACAAATTATTTTTAATATATTTGATTTCAATACATTCAATGCACTTTTCATTTTACATTTTCTACAACATTTTAAAAGGTTAAGTGAAAAACATGAATATAAAAATATTGAAATGCCATTTTTATATAACTAAATTGCTTTTCGCAAAGTTCAACCCTATTCTAATAAAATAGATATAGATCAGAATACTACTCAGAAGCTGGACAGTTCTCAAGTTTTAGGTAACATATTTCCAATAGCCGATCTGAAGAGGCTCTGAAGAAAGACTTGTCTGGAGTAGCATTTCTATTTAAAATTGCCATACATCTCTATATCTACAGGATGATCAATTAAGGCTTGTCCACGCTATAGACTAATATACAAGATGGGACATTTACGGCAAAATCTGTAATGGCAACAGTACTAGCGTCACTATGGACAAGGGGGAATAATTAACAAGCCTCTGAAATTTGCCTATGTTGAAGAAATGTACAGATGGGGTTTAGTTTTACGCTCCGTGTTTTAAGCATCTATTCTTCCCTAAAACGAAGAAGAGGCTGACGATATCTATTTATGCTTTATTTATTTAGCTGCATTTATCATCGTACTTGTATTGTTGAACTTTAATTTACAAAATGATAATTAGATTAATAATATAAAAGAAAAGCCCTAGGAAATTCTGTTAAGAACGTAAATTTGTAAGTTTCTGAGATTAAATTGTAAAAGAAAATCAAATTCAGATAATGTGTTACTTTATTCGTATTGAATAAAATTTTATTGAGTGTAATGTCAGTACATCTATTTATTTTTAACTTTTAGATTTATATAATTCTAAAAAAAATGTCGAAAGAAACTTTTCCCCATCTGTAATTTTATTATTACTTCTTATATGTTTATATTATAAATATTATTGAATTGATTTTACGTTATTTATATTAAAAACAATATTTTTGTTTTATGTCTAAGAAAGTGAATATATGTAAATTTTAAAAGATTATTGTAACGATGTTTAATACGTTAAACTTCATAAATTAATAAAACATCAGCTATAAAAGTTTTTCCACCAGATTCCGAAAAATGTCCGGACTAGGATTCGAGCCCGGGACCTCCTGGCTGAAGCCGCCAGTGCTCTGCCATCTGAGCTATCCCGGACGATTCTCGTCAAACTTTTTCACCCAGCTAACCTTGATGATTACAGCATCTGGTCTGAAACCTAGTTCAGCTCAACAGAATAAATCTCAGTTAATGGAACTCCAGAAATCGCTGGATACGAAATTACACTAGATTAATATTAACACAATTATTCTAATTGGTAAACAAATCATATTAGATGTAACTTTCCAACTGGGCGAAAAATGTCCGGACCAGGATTCGAGCCCAGGACCTTCTGGCTGAAGCTGTCAGTGCTGTGCCATCTGAGCTATCCCGGACGATTCTGGTCGAACTTTTTCACCCAGCTAACCTTGATAATTACAGCATCTGGTCTGAAACCTGGTTCAGCTCAACAGAATAAATATCAGATAATGGAACTCCAGAAATCGCTGGATACGTATAATATTAATCTAGTGTAATTTCGTATCCAGCGATTTCTGGAGTTCCATTACCTGAGATTTATTCTGCTGAGCTGAACCAGGTTTCAGACCAGATGCTGTAATCATCAAGGTTAGCTGGGTGAAAAAGTTCCGCCAGAATCGTCCGGGATAGCTCAGATGGCAGAGCACTGGCGGCTTCAGCTAGGAGGTCCCGGGCTCGAATCCTGGTCCGGAAAAATTTTCGCTCAGTTGGAAATTTACATCTAATAACATTCTTACCTCAAAAGTGTACGTCAAATGATAAGTCAGTTACAAAGTTGTAAAGCGTGCTTGATTTAGTGTAAAATTCTAGTTTAAAGTAAAAATAACTTTACTAAAATACCTGAAATAAAATCTGTCTCATAATTTGTTAAAAGCCTTTCTTAAGCAAATGCAGAAGTGCGGGATTATGAGTCAGACGCACATTTTCTAATAAAATTTACACGCATAAGCATAGCACATATTTTTTTATTGGAAAATCAAGCTTAATGTACCCACCATCAGTACCAATGCATGGTACGTTCTAGACGTGTTCCAATAATGGTCGTTCTCATCTCAAATTAATTGATATTAAAAATAAAATGTATCTTGCTTACGTATATTAAATTTATTAGTAAATGAACGTCCGCTTTATAATGTTACACTACTATATGCAACACGTGGCGTAATTAAGCTGATCATTATATATAAAAATAATATTTAAGGACTTATTAACATATTTTTAAATGTAAAACATCACATCATACTAAATTAAGGAAAATCTATCACCTTGATTGCCTTTTCCTTGTATTTCGTACAGTTTTTCAGATGCGAATTTTAACACCGCAGTTCTCCGCTAAGTAGAAGAGTTGGATGATTTCATTAATAGTTTTTAATACATACATCATGTTTGATATAAATTAAAGAAATTTTTATCAATCCTTCTAAGTGTGATATTTTAGGGATAAAGGGGTATTGTAGTGCAAGGAAACTTTGCATTAGGTTTACCAAAGGAAATAATGATATGCGTTTATAACAAAAATATATTTTTTAATTAAAAAATCAAATTTAACAACGAAGTGAAGATGAATATTATTTATACCATTTAATCTGCAAGTCTTTCACAAGAATTTGTGAATAAAAGTTTACTTTTATGATGAAGAAAGACATTTATTTATTATAAAAGTTTACACGTCAATTCATTCGAAATGTTCTAGAGACATTTAATTGTTTCAACATTTTAGCAACATAATTTCTTTACTACTGAAAGATTGAAATCGTACTTAGTTTGTAACATATACCTAAGCATTCAAAAAAGGCCTTAAAAAACGTCTGTGTGCCCCCTATAAATAAAAAGTAATAGCATCATATTTTATTAACGAATTCATCAAAACTGCTTGCAAGTTCAGTACGCTATCCCAATTAGATTCTAAATAATTCAGTAATACGGACCTTATCATGATATCAGATTTTGCAAGATTTTTGTTTTATAGGTAAACGAACTAAAAGAGCTACATTATTGAATATCGAATCCTCTCAAATATTTGCAAGATGAATGCACTGTCTATATTGGATTCGAATTGATTCCGTTTTTGGACATTATCGTAAAGAAAACATTTTATACCGTCAACCGGAGTGACTGTGTCTCATTTTTTTCCACGGGTTGTCTTTAAAGATACAAAAATAATTGAAATTTTCATTTAAATAATTTCCAATATTTTTTTTCTAGTTTCAAGATATCACTTGTTATTTTTAAAACTCACATTCGTATTTTTAAAGAATAATTTTCAGTCATCCCAGTCTTGTGGTGAGTTTGTCCCATAGTTGCAAAAATCTAAAAATAAACCTTACAAATATCGTAAGGCAGTACAAACCAACTAATATTATAGGAACACAAAACATAATAAAAGAACTATGCCATTTCAAGATTTAAAAAACATAAATTTTGTATGAAAACGAAAAAAAATATATATTATAAAATAGCATTATGCAAGACATGTAAAAACAAATAACAATTAAGATTAAGATTTTCGAACAGAAAACAAAATTTGGATATATTCAGTTATTTCAGGCACAGAAAAATCATTTCTTTTAAGAGAAAAAAGTCTTTTTTGGGGGGAGAGGGTAATTTTTTAGGACTTTATATCTTATTCTTTAAAGTAGTTATAGTAATTGAATATTATTCAGCGGCTTTTCTTTGACTACATACCGGTTGTACAACAACAGTTTACCACATTCTGATGTATTGCATCAATATAATTTTATAATCACGGCTACTTACTAGAGATACACACAAGTTTTGTTAAATATCTCAAATATCCTTTTCCTGTGTCTTTAAAAGTTAATTAAAAACCTATTTGGAAAAATACGGCTAGGACCAAGGTGGCGTTGCAATTTTGCGACCTCCTTTTGAAGCGCACTTAGCACAATGCCAACTTTAAATTTTGAACAAGGGTTTTGTTTTAGCTACACTGTAGAAAGGAAAGATTATTACCATGCTAAATTTAGTTTTATAAAATGCAAAATGAAGTTTAAAAATGCACTACATTTACTGTCAAATTAAGTTTAATAAAAAAACAGATTAGGACAAGAATAAAAAATTAGTTATACAGAATAGCAATATTTGATATTATTTAGGTTTCATATCTCTTTGAACTTTTATGGTATACCCATTCATACTCTGAGGCTATTACATACACAAAGTTATGAACATTTTGTTAATTGTGGACCCCCCCCCCCCCTATTACGATATCATACGTTATCATTCGTCAAGCTCCCCTCCCCATCCGATGATATCGTTATCAATGTCTAAAAATTATTTTAATTTTATATTCTTTTTGTTTCTTTTTATACGCGTACAGTAATGTACACATATGATTATACATTTATTGGTTGCATACTTTACGGATTTAAGAAGTCAATAAAATATTAATAAATGCAATAAATTTTTATCAAATAACATCTAAAATCTTTAGTTTCTCTTTTAAAGTATTTAATAATAGCATATTGTTACATAATGTATTCAAAATTAATATTGTCTTCTTGCACTAGCCCCCTTCCCGGGAAGGTTAAAAGCTGGACTTATCAATATAGGGCTGCCACAGGCGACAATTTTTTTTATTCTACCACACACCATTTTCTCAAAAGAAAAAGTATTGTCATACTATTCGAGAACATTTGCAAGAGAAATATGCTATACAAAATCTGCTATTTTTTTTAATAGAGGTGCGATCAGAATAGAAAAATAGTCACCTATGTCAGCGCTGTCAATATAACAGTGGACAACATTCTTTGTCTTTCTTTACTAGTAAACGCAAGTATCATTTCCTACATATTAATTTCCTGATTTCTCTAACAACGAATTATATGCGCATATGGCAGAAGAACAGGAATGCCAAAAGTTGGCGTATTCCAAATTTTGGAATGAAATGATTTTATAAACATTTAACGGCTTTAATATCAGTTTGTATTTTCATAAAAACATATAAAAAAAATAGTAATAAAGTTAACAATCTATGTGGATGTAAAGAAAAAGTTTCTGAAAAAAGAAAAGTTTGGTTGTATCAATAATGATAACGATATCAAAAGAAAACTCCCCCACCACCACCCCCAGAGATATCTTACAAAAACAAGTGCCAGACTACTCCTTCCCCTAAAGGGATAACGTTATATATGCAAGCCGCTTTTCTAGTATATACAGCTATAGTCTATACCCAATCCTACATTGTATAGTTTTTTACGAAATCTTATTATTGTTTTAGCAACGAATTTTTTAATAATACAGTTAATAATTCATATATTTATTGTACAGAACCCTCTGAGTGCAAGTAATACTCGTACTTGACCGTTTATTTTTAATAGAAATACCCAATTTTGACAGCATAAATAAATTTTTCAACCTTCAGTTAGCCCAAATACATTTTTTTGTGAAATTCGTTAGTTATTCGTTAGTATTCGATAGTTATTAGTTTCCGAGAAATTAATTATTTTAAAATGAACATGTTTTAGGGACTGTATCCAAATTTAAGTTCGTACTCCATTGTTGAAATGCCACAGAATGACTATGTCACTTCTATTAATGAGACTGTTAAAAATTTTCGCTCAACGTTGAACGAATATATGGAGTAAAATAATAAGAATTACCAAAATATGGTACTTCTTAATTTTCAAAAACTCCATTTCATGGT
The DNA here is from genome assembly GCA_963932465.1 of Maratus speciosus. Taxonomy (NCBI): domain Eukaryota; kingdom Metazoa; phylum Arthropoda; class Arachnida; order Araneae; family Salticidae; genus Maratus; species Maratus speciosus. The sequence continues at coordinate 262,421,447 of OZ010800.1, read as the reverse complement.
GTAAGCTTGGAAATTACGCTGAATTGAACCGCATTTTGGTAATAAGTTGAAGCTTTCGAACTACCAATCAGCCAATCAGAAAAGCATGCCTTTGTCTATCGCCATTTTAATATAAGAGAAATGATTGCATTTCGTTGGCCATTGAATGATTAAACGAAACGGATATAAAAAGGATTATTTATAAAAGGTAAGTCTAATTTAATATTAATATTTCATTCCTTTAGAAGAATTTGTATGTTATAAATGAGAGTTAAATAGTTTTCATGTTTTATAGAAAAAAATTCATTTAGTTTTTTGATTTCTCAAGCGGTTTTGTATTATAATCCTTCGTTATGTAACGGTTTGAAATATAATAGTTTTAACAATTAAATAGCAAACAGTTCTTAGCAAAAAATCGATCAGGACTTCATTTGTTTTCTCTTTTTGAATTAAAAAAAAAAATGAGTGTAAATAGTTCATTCTTCCTATTCAATACCACGAGAAGTGAAATATTATAGTTTGTCTGATATCGAAAGCATAAAGGAAACGTGAAGTATCTTCAGCTTTGAAATGCTGACACCGAGATGCATTGATTCTTGGATGCACTCATTGTAGTAGACGTAAACATTGATTTGAAGGAATTTGACAGCCTGTTTATTTACATTGGATTTTTTTTTACCTCTTCCTGATTATAAACACTAACAGTAAATAAATTAGTATTTATACTTATTATATATTAGAGTTAAATATGATATTGAATTATTACGATAATAAAAAAAGGTTTCAGATTGAAAATTAGCGTTATACTCGGAAATTTTCCTTATAAGAGATGAAACTTTAAAGTTTTTTTTTATTATTATTTTATTTTTTAAATCTAATGACGTTTTAAATTATTATTTTTAATGTTTTTAAATTGGTATATTAATTTTTTTAAATGGTATGTAAGCATTTCCTGCGGTTTATGATTTTAAATTTTCAAGGTTGAGTAATATCAAAACATCTAATTAGCGGCATTTTCTATTAGTTTTCAAATCTCTTTCGATTACCAACGCACTTTCTACGTTTATGATACAACTTATTATTGGTACGAAAAAAGAAAACATTATAATTTAAGCATTTAAATAAAATGTTGTTTATGCCGATATAAATTCTATGGATAAAACTGCTTTAGTATATTTTAAGTCTATACTTACATTTTACTTATATAATGGAGGATTGAATATTTATTAAAGCGATTATCAACTACTTTTTACATTCAAAATGGTTATCAAACAATGAAGAACAGAACATATGAGGTCATTTCTTTTCTTTTTAAATTCCTTTCTTATTTTTCTATCTCTAGATCTTTCTTATAAAATATATAAAATGTAATTAGCTTATATTTATAAAATACAATGTATACTGGAATAAAAATTTTAAATTAAATATGGCTTATCGTGTCGTTGAATAAACAGGCATAGTGATAATAACAGAATTTAAGGAATATGTTTAAAAGGTATTTATATACATATTCCGTCGAATACAAAATTTAGACTGCATCTTATAATTCATCAAAATTGGGTGTTGTCATTGAAAAAAAAACTAAGTTTGGTCTGGTTTTGATTTGTAGATGCCCCCTTAGCAAATTTGACATACATCATTTAAATTTAGAGCTTATTTTCAATCGATTGGTACCAGTAATTTTCTTCTAATATAATTCGTTGCAGAGTTAGTAGGGGTGTTTACTTTTTTTCCCACAACTCTACATTATTTGGACACTCAATATCATTCTGAAAACTCGGACTACTATAAAGTTTACAACTATGTCGTTCTTTTGTTTCATCCGTTACAAAGCTTTTTGTGCCAGTTACAGAAGCTTTCTTTTAAATTTTATATTATTATATTCTACATTCCATACATAAAATGTTTTATTGTTCCGGCATTTCTGAAAAAATCATCTGCTACATTGTAGAATACGAAAATAAATATTTTATATCATATCTGGATAAATTATTTGTTTTTATAAACTCTTCTTTGAGAAATTTTATAAATTTAATTAAAAATAACATAACATTTTCGTAAAAATATTTTAAAGATTTTCGCAGCGTATGGAAATTTAATAATTTAATTTGGTACAAACTAGAAAACTTAAACGCGAAATTTTTAAAACCAATTCATTTTCTGTTTAACACAATTTTACATCCTTTTGAGTGACATTTATTTAAAATTTACAAAATTGTTTGAAAAATTCTGAAGAATCAAAGAAAAATAATTTTAAAAATGCTTTTTTTTTTTGAAAAGCAGCAAAATATAGAAAAAAGTTTTCGAGACAGCCAGATATTTCATAAAAATCCTTTAGTGAATAATCTCAATATATCATTGTGCTGGTTGCAGGTGTTACATTGCAAAATCGTAGCAGTTATATTTTGATAAAATAGTGAGATAAACATTTTCAGTACATTTTATATTGATATAAAAATAAATAAACACCTAAGAAAGGGGTAGGGAATTTATAATATTCAAACGATTTTTTTAACTGTGTGAAATAAATGCTTATAATGCAATTTTTTACACTAGTTTTGTCACGGAATATTTTATTGTTGTTATTATCTTTATTTTTTTTATTTTCTCATAGAAAACTAGTCGGATGTGAGTTTTCCAAAACTTTTTTCCATCTCACACATATTAATACTTCAAAATTCGCTATCACAGTGCCAAAATTAAATGAGAATCTATGCCCATCGTGAGGATTCTGAAATTCCGTGCATTAGTTCTTGAAATAGGACAATTGTGGATATTAGGAAAATGCAGCATAAAAGCGTCCCCTGTTGGTCAATTTACACCAAAACGTAAACAGAACCAATTGATATCAAGGATTAACCGAATCTGAAGATTGATTAAAATACTTGCATTAATTTTTGAGTACAACTATTGCAGAAATCGTGTAAAATGCAGCATAGAAGCGACACCTATTTAGCGATTTACACCAAAATGTAAACATCATCATTTCATATCAAGGGATAACCGAATCTGAAGTTTGATGGAAATCCGTGCATTAGTTCTTGATATAGAGCTGCTGCGGAAATCGTAAAAAAGGCAGCATAGCAGCGCTAACTGTTGAGCGATTTACATCATAAACTAATCATCATCAACTTATAGCAGGGACTACTTGAATATAATTTTTTATTTTAATTCCGTGCATTAGTTCTTGAGATAGAGCGCCCAAAAAAATTATGTTACATACAGAGAGACAGTCTCAGAGATTCACAGACAGACATTTTGTAAAAACATGTTTTTTGGAATCTCTGACTCCTAAAACGTGTAAATCCGTTAATAAAGTTCCGTTAGTAAAACCGGAATTTAAAATTTTCACAAATCCAATACTTTCTTCTTGTAAAGTTAGAAGAAAATAAAAGTAAACAGAATGATTGATTTTAACTTTACAATTTTATTGAATTAAATGTAAAGCATTTGCCTTTTTTTATACGAAACGTTGTGTGCAAAAAAAGAACAGATTTTCTTTTTTTTTAATGCGGAATATTTTTTAAAGCAATTAAAATCCCAATGCATTTTGTATTATACATTATGCATAAAATATTTTCCCCGTGTGCTTGTCGAATACACCTCCGAAAAACCAATGTAATTTATAAAAAAAAAATGCTTCACAATCTAGTTTATTGTACATTTTGTTAAGGGTGTTTTTTTTTTATTATTAAAGTGTGATTAATACTAGAACGCCCGGAAATTTAATGGTGTTATTACACGAGGAGTCAAAGTTGCTTGAAATTCCAGGCGTCTCCATGTTATTCCTATGACTTCAGGGGAGTCGCTTCGAAAGCAAGCAACTTTTTTTCTGTCGGCGCGTCTTTGACGCCTGAAACGAAGCGAGACGCCAGTAAGAGCCAATCAAATGCTTGGAAATCTGACGATGGAAAAGCCTTTTCCAGAACAGCCAATGAAATACTTGGATAATACGTAAGTTTCAGGTGGATAATACGTAAGTTTCAGGAAATCTGACGAGTCACAGGCGATTTTCGTCGCTTGCAATTTTTACGTGATTTTACGTGATTTTTACACCATTATTCAAGTTTCATTAAAATATTTGAGACCAGAATTTTTATTTAAAATTATTTGACTGATTTATTTAACGTAAAACTGCGTGGTTTAAATTTAACTTATTTTATGAAAGAATTTCTGGTTCTAGTTGACATTTAATCATAGGGTCGGAATCGGATCGACTCTTTCCGGGCGTTCTTAATATCATCTTTCACAATTTTTTAAATAGTTTAAATTTATTTGGCGCCACTTATGTAACCAAGAGTAAAATTAACAATATTATGATGCAACGTTCAAAAATAATACTTCAATATATATATATTTCTTTTATATCTTTATATATTTAACGATTTTTATCAGGTATTATTGTACTAAAAAATGGGGCATTAATGCATGCGTGTTTTTTTTTTTTAGATTTCCTAAACAATCATAATGTTTTTACCAAGAAATGATTTTAATTCAATACATAAAATACATTTACGAAGGTTGTCTTTTACGTTTTTACAAAAAGTAGGTAGAAAAAGACTTTTTCGGCACTGTTTTATTGCTTTTCAAAATATTCGGCTTTAAGATTTACTTTAAGATTACACTATTCCATCCGTTCAAACCGATTCTTGAAACAGTTTTTTTTTCCTCTGAAGTTGATATCTCAGAAACATAGTTTTAGAAGGCACCAACAGCTTCTTGAAGTAGTGAAAATCGCTGCCTACGCATTTTTTGTTTGATATATGGGAACAAGAAAAAGTCGTTACGCGGCAAATCAGGAGAATATGGGCAATGAAACATTAATTCGATATTTTTATCTTTCAAACAATCAATTGTTTTACGTGCTCTGTGGGAGCTGGCGTTGGCGTGATGAAGAATGATGCGGCGTTTTTTGTTGATTTTCCTGATTTCGTTCATGACTTTTGGCAAACAAATTTCTGTAACCATTTAGCGTTAACAGTTTTTCGATTATCAAAAGGAATGGTTGTCATATGTCCTGTAAGGCCGAAAAACAGGCAATCATTTTCTTGGAAGTGCTTCGAGAACGAAAAACTTTCATTGGATTCGGTTCATCTAGAAACAACCAAACAGTGGATTGTTGTTTAGTTTCCGGCTTATCGAATATATCCAAGTTGCGTCACCTGTAACGATGTTGTATACGGATTTTGCAGTTCCAAATTTGAATTCCTTACACCAATTCTCACGAGCGTCTTTCTGAGCTTCTGTCAAATTGTGCGGAATACATTTGGAACAAATCTTTTAACAGCTAAATGCTCGTGCAAAATCGAATGTATTGCAGTCTATGATATGACAAGGGACGCTTATATCTCACGATACGTGACATGCCGATCTTCTTCAATAACCTTGCGAACAGCATCGATGTTGTTTAGAATCACTACCGATTTTGGTCGTCCTTCACGAAATTCATCACTGACGGATGCACGATCAAGATGAAATTCTGCAACCCAATTGTAAACATTGTTTTCTGAGAGTGCTTCATTACCAAATGTTTCAGGAAACAATACTAAGCATTCTTGTGGAGTGAGGCCTTTCTTAAAATCGTAAAAAATCCTTCAACGGAAATCTTCAACATTTAGTTCCATTTTTTTCACTCCCTTGGTTCTTTAGAATACTCACTGTAAACAAAATATGTAAACGATTTCTAAGATGCCACTGATTCTATGATTTAAAAAAATAATGTGAATTTTACGAATATCCTGAAGATAAATTTCAGTAGCACCTTCTATTGATCGTTTTTAAAAACATAAAAGGCAACCCTTGTATGATTACTTTCTAAAAAAAAATCAATTTAATTTTATTCGAAAAAGCAGTATTTCCGTGCTGCCTAATAAAAATCTAGTAATATTTTTAAATACACAATTCTCATAAAAGCATCTGTACTGAAAAGTTCAGAATGATTATTCTCAAAAAGTTTTTAAGCTTATCTTAAAAAATTGTGTGTGTCCTTTGAAATTAGAAAAAGTTCAAGAAAAAATGACATTCTACCTTACTTGTAAATACATCAGATAGCATTCCGCTCAGTACTTTTTATGAAATAATGCTTTCACCTGCCCCGAAGCACCTTCAATTCTGAATCAAACAAATGGTATCTTTCTGGAAGATCCTCTTTTCCCTTTTTTTTTTTCTCTTTTTTCCTTACTAGTTGATAAAAAAAGCTACAAGCAGCCCTAAACAATTAGAAAAGAACTTAGACTAATCAGAAGAAGAATTTTTTATAAAAAAAGCCGCTAACAGAAAAATTCAAAGAACATTAAAGGATTCCAGGAGGATTTAAAATTTGCAGTTATAGTTGATTCAACTGAAAATAAAACAAAACAATGTAATAATTTCAAAACTTTTCAGAAAAATGCAGATTCCACTAATTTTAAGTATTTCTCTGATTTTGAAGATAAAGAAAAAGCGACATATTTCCCCAAATATGTCATCAAACCGAATTTAGAAGAAAGAAGCGAAGAAAATCTTTAAAAAGTTCATATCAAGAAAATGTTAAAGTTTTGCTGAAATTGCTCAACAGAAAATTAAGGCAGATTAATTGAATTTGAAGATTAGTCAATAGAAAATCATTACCGAGATTATAAAAAAAAGCATACAGTAACATAATAAAAGAAACTCCATATTAAAAAAAAATTCTGAAAGAGAAAAAAAGTAAGTTTCACTTGTATTCCGAAGTTGTCAATTCCGAAGATGACACTTTTGTCGATTTTGGCATGTATGATCTCGATCTTGACAAACCTTTTAATTGTGCAGAAGATGAAATGTTCCAAAGAAATGAGAAAATTTTATCTTGTAGTGATAACAAAATGTTATGAATGAAGAAGATAAAGAGAAAACTAAGAGGTAGAAGATATAAGACCAGATTTTAACTATGTACTGAATGTTTTTTGAAAGAGGAGCTGTTGACTCTTTACCCTTAACTCTCCGACGAAATATTTTAATCTGAACGCTGGATTAACAAATAACTTTGTGTTTTTTAACATTATTTTTATAGCTTAATTAAATATATTTAAAAAAATAATAAAGCTGCAAATTCTGCATTTTCGGTGCGTTGATACAAATTCCGAACTAAAGGACAGGGAAGAAACACAACAGCACTGATCCATCTGACACTCACTGCGAGAATAGTTAGAACACTATTTAAAATTTTTATTGCATGCTATGACGCTATTTTTTATGTTAAATTTAGACTGTCGAGGTGTAGGCTCTGGTGTTGGCTGCAATCTAAAAGCGCGAGAGACGATGATTGGATTCGACGGAGAGAGGACGCAAGGAAAAAGAGGGTAATAGAGTTTGTGTTTTTGAATTTTAGATTCGCCGAAGACATATAATTATGTTGTAAATATACAAATGAACACTTTCTAGACGTGGTTTCGACGTCTGAGAAGTTCCTCTTAGGCAGTCAATATTAAACTGAATTATGTGGCGATTCATATATTTTAACTGAAATCTAAAGTTGGATTTTCTTTGTAATCTCTTTGGATTTATTTCGTCAAGTGTAATTACTATCAGAAAAATGAAATTCATTTATAAAATTAACTTAAATTTAGAACACATCGGACAAAATCTTGCTTGATTTCAAGAAATGCTTGTAAAAGAACCAAGTTATGAATTTGTTTGGACAGTTTCTGTGATTTGGATATAAAGGAAAAAAAAAGAAAAAAAATCGTTAAAAACGAAACAAATAAATGTACTTAAAATTATTTTTTCTTCAGAGGAAACCAAAAAATAATCATTTTCAAAATTTATATAGTACAAAATTATTCTTAACCAACAAATGAACAATGGAAACTAATTTTTCAAATGAATGACGTTCGGTGTTCCATAGTTAAGAGTTCGAATACCTTATGTTTCTCAATACACTTTCCACCCACTTTAAGTCCTTATAGACGTTGTAAAATATTTGTTCACTGAAATAATTTTAGAAAAAGAAATGGCAAAGTTACTGTTGACTTTAAATTATGACCTGACTTCCTTATGAAAATTACATAGTGGGAAAATTAATAGATCTTCTTTCGGACAGCTACGGCTAGATGATTGATGCACCTCTTTATGTCTCAGAGAGTCTACAAAGTCAAGCACGTCAATTATCAATCATCTACACTTTCAAGCTGGATTATACTAGTCTCCACAAAGGTTTATTTTCTGGAAAAGTTTAAGTTTATAATAGACGTTGAAGTTAAGTCATTTTTTGACAACGAACGACAATGCAATTTTTAAGAGGGGGGATCACCTACAACAGCTCGATATTGCTTGATTTGAACACAATATTAAAAGAAAAGGGAGATGTAAATATTTCTTCAAATTAAACATTTTTTTTTTTTTTTTACAATAAATTGTGCAAATCATTCTTTACGTATTCTTTTAAATAATTTTAACGATACATAATTAGAATTTAGATTAATTAAGAATTACTAATTAAGGATTTTCAATGACATACATGTGTTGCGCGTAGGATTATAAAAAATATATTCGATATATCATGTTTACAGATGAAAATATTTTTTCAGTCAATTAAGCCATAAAACGCGAAATCTATGAAAAGATTTCAATAAAAATTAAAAGAATAAATAAATATATTACAGGTACTTACTTAAAAATAGGTAGAGGTTATAAAAATGTATAAAATGCAGTATAATTCGCAATTTTAAGTCTCTGTGTTTCTTTGTTTTGGAAAAATGACGTCGCTCAATGTCAAAAATATCTAGTTTGAGAAAAATGACTATATTGTTCAAATTTACCTTGATTTGGACAGGGTAGCTCTACATATTTTATCATGAAACCGGTTTTAATTGGAGTATCGTAATATTTTATATATATATATAAAGCTCTGTTCTCTTTTACGAAAGAATAACATGTTAATATCATTCTTTCGAAAAAAAGACAGCATCTTTTTTTTTTTTTTTTTTTTTTTTTTTTTGTCTTTTTAAAAAGTTTTAAGGTGGTCTACTTCCTTAAACAATGATAGAAAATATATTTTATGCTTTTCTCAATGTGAAATTAAGTTTAATTTTAATGATATATTGTTAAGCAATATAGAAAGTTGATATATATTAATTCATGATGCAAGTATTTTTGTTGAAATTGTGATTCCGAAAAAATATTTTCTTTTTTTGGCGCTACAAAAAATAACAAAAAATAAATATTACTAGGTTGAGCAAAAAGTTCTAGGAAATTTGTGAAAGTTGCGTTGTTATATGCAAATTAACAACAAAAGCAACAAGGACTATTCTTTAAAGTAGAGACCATCATAGTCCACGACTTTCTGCCATCGTTCTACCAGATTCCAGATTTGCTGGCTAAGTTTGTCACCGTTACCAGCACCTTCATCCTCTTTAATCTCATCGACGGCTTCACAAAATCGTTAGGCTTTTCTCTAATAATTTCGGGTCAACACACGCAAATCATACTGTTCAACAGGCATTTTGGAGCCAAAGTTCCTGAACTCCTATAAATATACTACTAGTACTTCTATATACGATACAAATTCTGGTAACTATTAGATTAAAAATTTCCCAGAACATTTTGCTGAACCAAATAATTGAATGAAAATTGCTGAAATAAAATCAGTAATAACTCTGATAAAATCAAATTTATATACTTAATACATCGCTATGAAAATTATCAATATTTGCTCTTAAAGCTTTCTAAAAATATTTAGTTTAATAATTATTTTTTTTTATCCGAATCTTTAACATGCTAAATTTAAACAACAAATATTTATTTATTTTTTTACATCAAAACACACTATAAAAAATCTATTGACTAAACAAAAACTTTCAACGAGGTTGTCAGTATATGTTTGTTTTAAGAAAAAAAAAGATTTTTGATAATCAAATAGAATTTTTTATTCATAGAAAACTGAAAGATATTGTAAAAAAAAAAAAAAAAAAAAAAAAAAAAAAATCGTCTAATTTTTTTTCCTGCCGATCTAGCTGAATTTTTTTAATACATAATATTTTAAGATTTTTATTTTGGTACTTCTGTTTTATAGCGGCTGCAGAGAAATTCAGAATCCAGAAAGTGCACTTGTTGTCAACTATAATAAACAACCGTAAAAATTAACGTATGAAGTTTTATTGCTTGTTTATGCATATAATCATTTATTGATATATGTATCTATAAAAAAAGTTTTCAATAATTTGTTTAAATTTATTATAGGATTTGAGAAGAATCTACAAGTAAATACAATCGATGTAAAATTTAGAAGTTATTTAATACAGCAAATTTATGTTTTATAATACCTAGGTGCATATCTCTTTCCAATAACACAAATATAGTACTAAGTATGTTATCTGTCTTCACCTAAACAAGAATTTGAACAGAATCTAAAGGAATAATTTGGTCAGGACAAGAAATTTCTGGTCTCCAAGTGATCATCGGGAACAAGAAATTTCAGACATGTAGTATATGTAAGTATGGACACATAACGTAATAAAGCAATTTTCCGGATAAATACAATTATGAATCTTTACCTGTAGCAAGACGCAACCATGACGTTCCTACTCGTGTTAGTAGAATAAACACAATTTTTTGCGAGTTGTGCCACTTTTTTGCGAGTGAGCGACAGTATCTTATGTAAGAGTTTCACAAACATCTTTATTTCCTGACTTCAAAATCTGAATTAAAAAAAAAAAAAAAAAAAAAAAAAAAAAAAAAAAAAAAAAATTCTTCATAACTCTTAGGCCTACCTCATTGTATATTTTGTAACTTTTTTAATCCAAATTTTTAACTCTCCGTAGCTGTTTTAGGTCTATAACCACGAAGTAAACCGTGGAAGTGAGTTATCGTTAGATCAATCAATGTTAATGCTATCAGTTACCTCTTAACGCTTCAAAATTTTTGAAATTTTAATTTTTTTAGATCTTAAAGTCCTATCTTTTCTGAACATTTTGATATTATTGTTTCCTTGAAATTCCCATTAGAACAGAAGTTAGGCTTTTAGAATTATATGCGCTCAATAGCCGAAGCGGTGTTTCCGAATCGTTGAAGTCATTTTTCTCCAAATGCCGTTTTTGGGCATTACGCAACCAGGGTTACAGATAAAAGTTTAGTAAGATTACTGTAATTTTAGAAGATTCATTTGTAAAGTTACAGATTTCTGTAGGTTTACAAAAACTAGTTTTGTAGATTTGCAGTTTTTTTGTGCAGTTACAGATGAAAGTTTAGTATTCTGTAGAACTATAGATTTTTTTCCCTTTTTTTTACAGTGACGTTGGATAACATGAAAAATCTTTCCAAGAATTCCTCGTCGAATGAAATTTTCTATATATAACGTCAATGTTTCCTAATTTATCCTTTTTTGTAACAAATTTAATATTTTAAAATGTATTTTTTAGATTTAAGCAAACTTTTGTATCAGTTTTGAAAATAAATGATATGCTGGAGAAACACGAAACCTCTCTTACCTAGCGTCCCAAATTTGGAACTTTGTTTTGCTATATAAATATATGTATATTTTTACTTGCTACTTTTCTTAGCATTTTTCTTATTTATTTCACACCATTTTCTCACCGCTACAGAAAATTTGAAGCGAAAAGGATTTAAGGTACTAATACGTTAATATACTGTAAATTAAATTATATACATTCGGAATACACTTACAAACCTTTTATTGTATATTTAGAATATTAATTATAAGCGAATTCTCCGACACTCTAAAACAAAAACTTCATTAATTTGTTTCGCCATACGTTCGATTTCAGTCAAACCAATTGAACCAACGCAAAAATTATGGAATGTCTACAAGAATCTTTATGCTCTCAATCGCTTACTGTCAATCGAAGGTGATCGATCGGTTAGTTCTTGATGCATAGATGATAAGCAAAAACTTTTGGTATTTGCATACAAACTCCAGAGCATTGACCTGGTCGAAGCAAATCGAATAATCCTCTCGTGCGCTATTATAATACAGCCTATTTCCGGGTACAAGCGTATCGTCGGAATCACATAACAAGCAAGTCTGGTTTATATACACTGTAGAAAAAAAATCTGTATTTCTGCAAATGTAAAGTTACATGCTTACTAAATTTTCATCTGTAACTGCACAAAAAAAGCTGCAAATCAACAATTTAGTTCTTGTAAAGGTACAGATATGTGTAAGTTTACAAATGAATCTGCTAAAATTGCAGTAATCTTACTATAATTTTATCTGTAACCCTGGATACAGTTACATGAAATGTTCTATGCATCCTAGTTTCCTAACAAATTCTTAGAAACCTTACTTTTTTTTTTTTTTGTTGTTGTTTTTGGCGCAAAATTGTGTTTGTTACACGAATTTTTGTTGTTGCCATTGCATAAAAAGTTCTTGGAATCCCAGTTTCCTAGAAAAATTTTAGTAACTTTACAGATTTTTTGTACAGTGCAGTGCTGCCGTCTTCAGTAATTTTATTAATGGTTATTTGGGAACAGAGCATGTTTCTCCTACAAGTATATAAATAAGATTGAAAATCATTAAGTGTAATAGCGTATGATGAAAATGTAAAATAGCTAGAAAGTAAAACATACCGATCTTAAATGTACTACCACACTGTAAAAAAAAATCTGTAAAGTTACTAAAGTTTTTCTAGGAAACTGGAATTCCAAGAAATGTTCATGTAACGGCAACAAGAAAAATTCCTGTAACAGACGCTGTTACAGGAATTTTTGTTGTTGCATTTACATGAACAGTTCTAGGAATCCCAGTTTCCTAGAAAAACTTTAGTAACTTTACAGATTTTTTTTTTTACAGTGCAGTGCGAATAGGCAAAACGCGAAACGTAAACAAAACTGCAAAGAATAAACTATGAACTAAAAATCTGATTCAAAAACAAAAACTGTGTAAAAACTGTTGCGTTTAGCTCAGGATGTCATGAGATAATTATAAATATAATTGCCACTCCAATCTGTGTAATACTGGTAAAGTGACATAGTGTATTCAGAAAATGCCTACAAATAGTCAGATGATATTTATTTTCCATAGAAGCATTGTGTACAAAAAGCATGAATAACCCTGATTGTGGAGTCACAGAAGTAATTTATTCTACTATTTGAGTCTATGAATGAAAATAAAACATTTTTCATGATTTCGTTTTTTATTAATTTACTTTTTAAAACTTATACCTAATAAAATTTTAAAGGATAGTATTATTGGGTGTTTATAATCCTATCTGTTTAATACTCAAGGCCATTATAATTTGAGCCAATTAATATCTTCTAAATTGCGTAATAAAAGTTAGCAGAAGAAAATTGTACTGTGAAAATTAGTCTTTATCCACTTCGTACCAAAATGATGTAAATGAATCTTACGTAAAAAAATTTACTTTCGTAAAAATTTTAGTTCGGCTCAATTTTATAAAAGAAGCAAAAATGAGTGATCATTAATATGATCATAATAAAAAACTACACACGTAAAATGCCAAGTATTTCACTTATTTAAAATTTACGTTGCATGTAGTGACTTCGTGAAAGCGTATGTGGAATCGTAAATTTCTGTGTAATTCTGTGTACATTACATAAACGTTACGTAATCACTTTTTCGAAAAATACGTATTATACCCGCAAAAATACGGCATATTGTGATACAAGTATATTTTAAGAATAATTTTAATTAAAAATTAAATCAGCTATGTTCAATTGTAAAGACAAGTTTACATAGATTTCAAAACTCCATACGGTTTTAAAATAGCCGCATTTATTGAAAGTTGGGAAATAAAAAATGGCACATAAAATGCTAAACTAACCAATGAAAAAACAAAATTTATCATTCAATAAAATATTTGATTAAGATAACATACCTGCATTTTTTTTTAAATTGTACCATTTTAATTTTATTTCTAATTTTAAAATGTATTTTTTTCCAAGGATTATTATAAAAATCTGCATATTATCTTTTTAGGCTTTAAGATAAATATATTATTTAAATGTGTTTTTTAAATTATCGATAAATTTATCTTCACATAAATGTCTTAACAACATTTGTAAACACTTGTAAACAATAATTTTAAATGAATTTTGACAATTTGATGCACACAATTCATTGTTTCATCATGATTTTTATTTTAAATTTATTTTAAATTTTATTTTTTAAATTTATTTCAGTGTTCTATCTTTCCAAATATTGATACTTACTTTTAACATTAGAACCGGAATACAATTAATAAAGGGATTTCCATTGGCGATTAAATGAAAATAAATCTTAATCATGAAGAAATCTTTTCTGAAAATTACATTAATCCTTCAGAGCAGGTTGCGATTTAACACAGGCCATGAAAGAAAATCGGAGGCAGACATTATTCTTACCTTGTCATCATGGGAATAACTTTACTTTAATCCTCGAAGTTGTTTGAACAAACGATAGAAAAGTTATATTTTCTCCGTCATTTATCATATATATTTGGATGTTATGAAAAAGCGCTTAAAGTATAGAACGAGTTCTATGCATCCATTATTTTTTTTATATTTATTAAAAATGCAAAGCGAAATAGAAATTATGCATTTCGCACAGAATAAGTAGAAGTAGAATAGAATTTTACGAAATCATTTTTGTGAAATATTTATACTATTCACGTGAAAGATTTCTGAAAAAAAAATATATTTGTTCCAGCTGAACAAAATCACACACTTAGGCACATCTTAGGCACATCTGAAACCTAATTACAATTCTTACGAAAGAAGAGTTTAATACAACAAGCAGAATACAAAGATTATCACAACTTTAAAGTTTGTGAAATTAATTTATTAATTGCATAAACAAATTAATTGCGTGTTAATGTTAATTATACTGTTTAATACTGATTAAATTTACATGCAATGTATGCATGAATTAATAATTAGCTGAGTCTAAACGTGCAACTCGTATGAAGAATGTGAAAATTTCCTGAAGTTTGTAATAACTTAGTCACTTACTAAATGGCTAACTCCATGGCACTTAACTAGGTGATTCAGTATCGAAAAATCTTCGTCACAGTATTATTTTGGTGTGAACTTTTTGTGATTTAAACACTGGTCATGAAAATGAAACTAGGTATGGTTTCAGCTAATACTGTTTCTGCGTGCGACATAATTCAAACTAGTGTGGTAATTGCAAAAGTTAATAACACATAATTCTTCAAATATTAATTTCATAATTCATACCACAAAATTTAGGAAATTATAAAAGTAAAGTATTTGGAATTTTTATGTATTTTATTTTTACAAAACACCGGTATGATTAGATTTTTTGTTTCAGGAAATAAGTCAAATAATGTAATAGCATTTTAAAATTAAAGGATAAGACCTTGAACGGATATAATTTCAAATACTTTGATAGAAACAAAATAAATTTTACAATCAGGTCATAAGATATCACAAAGTAAATTCTTTCGAAGAATACCTACCACAAATAGGTTAAGGTTAATCTTCAATAAATGCCTCTATTATTCTATGATACTTATTCTTAAAGAATATTTTCGATAACCCTTCCTTCTATTTAAGGGTTTATCAGAACTTCTGTTAATTCATGTTTTTCTGGAAAGACAGAAGAGCTATTTCAAGATTCACTGACTGTGTAATTCTTAGTTGTTTCTATACGTAGATACAATTTGCAGTTGAAAACAATTGTATAATAATTGTATAATAATTTATATCAAACAAATTTATATTATATTTTATATCTATCTCGGTTTCATTAATAGGTGAATTTAATTTGATTAATTTAACTATCGATAATGTAGAAATTTGGTACCAATGTTTCTTATGTACCTTAAATATATTTTTTCTTCTTCATCTCTGCAGGATAGGGTCTAAAATTTAATTATGTGTAGAGAACAAACAATGGAATCATAATTTGTATATTTAATTTTGTCTCAAGAGTAAAGGACGTTGTAAAACATACCTTCTCCTTCGCTTGTTGCTTGTTTTGCATCAACCACACACCTGCATCAAAATAAGTGGTGTAAACAAACCTCTCTTGTTACCGATTCGGGAAGATTTTAAATCCCTGTAAAATAAACATTTTGAAGAAACTATTTTGACTAAGCAAATTTTATAACATTTTGGTATATAAGAATTGGAAGTGACACTCCCCTCCCCCCAATTGTTCACTACATTAATACCACGTTTACTTATAATTGGCTGAAAAATAGGTCAAGTTTGAGGGTCTTTTTTTTTTTTTTAAATAGACTAGACATAAGAAAATTCTGCTTTTTCGCAAATGTTTATAAATCTTTTAAGAATTAAATAATAATTTTTATTACCACATGCTAGACAACTGCACCAAACAATATAAAAAATAGGAATAAATTCGTTAAAAACACATAAACTCGCTCAATGGTACACATAAACACGAACCTTTATATAAACTTGTACCCTTAATATTGAGGATAAAATCTACGTTGGTTTTTTAGTGAAAAATAACGACCGCTCTTGTATAATAATTTGATTTCTCAAACGTGTGCATATGGCTAAAATTTTATCAATTTGCGATAAAAAAATTGTTTTTAGACAAAACGAATTTTGGAACTGAGCGACTCATTTAGAGTTGCGTATGAGTACTGTACAGTGTAATTTGATGAGATTACGTCCATTTTATCTTTTTCTTAAATTTTAAAGTCTGGATATTTTGTAATAGCCACATCAATACAGTTTAAGAAGTACCTATTGAAGTAACACTCATAGAAAACCATGGAAAAAATTAAATACAAAAATTCAAAATCATTTCACATTAAGGCTATTCGCTACCTTTTAAGAACTTTGAATATTTTTTTTACTGATATACATTTACTTTTTATTCACACATATCATTATAGGCAATACTTAGAAAAAGAGATTTTTGTGAGGAAAATTATTTTGTGGGTAAAAATTGAGAATTTAATTTTTTTAATATAAAGAATTTTAAAGTTTTCTGTTTTTTTTATGCATTATTCATTTATTATTATCATTTATACATACTGTGTTCAAAACACTAACACCTCTACAAATGTTTTTGTAATCTCTCCATTATTTATTTTATATCCTCAATATTGTGTGCTTAATAAAATTAGGGATATAAAAAATAACAAAATAACAAAAAAATATATATAACAAAAATAAAAATAAAAACAAAATTTGAAACTTTGAAGAAATCATGCTTTTTGCATATGTTTGTATATTCATATTTTTTTTTTTCTCATAAACTAATTTAATAATTGTAAAATCGATTCCTAGATTTATTAAGTACACAAAACTGAGGATACAAAAAACTAGTGGAGCGATATGACAAATATTTGTAGAAGTGTTTGTGTTATAAAAGTTATGTATCAAAAAACAGCAAATTTAAAATTCCTTAAAAAAAAAAAAAAAAAATCTCAATTTTTACCCACAAAATGACTTATTTTCTTGTTAAAATCAGTTTTCCTAAGTATTACCTGTATGTGTATATAATAATTAAATGTACATGAATAAAAAAATTCTTAAAAGGGCACAGAGTCTCTTTAAAATTTGTAAATAATTTATTTGCTTATGATAAGGAAATAAACGTTCAAGTGCGTTTATTACTCGTCCTCAGACGGCTTCGTACAATAAATATATGAATTATTAACTGTATTACTAAAAAGAATCGTTGCTTAAAGAATAATAATAGTTTGTTCAAAACTATACAACGCAGGTTTGGGTATATCTGTATATACTAGAAAAGTTTCAATGAGTATACCATAAACGTTCAAATATATATGAAGTCTAAATAATATTAAATATTGCTATCCTGTATAACTCTTTTTTTAAATTATATCGTAATCCGTTTATAATGAACTTAATTCGGTACTGGCAATAAAACTAGCGCATATTTAAACTCCATTTATCATTTCATAAATCTAAATTCAGCGTAGTAATAATCTTTTCATTTTACAGTGTAACTAAAACAAAACACTTGTTCAAAGTTTAAACTTTGCATTGTTCTATGTGCTCTTTGAAAAGAGATCGCAAGTTGCAATGCCACCTTGGTCCGTGCCACGTTTTTTCAAATAAGTTTTTAATTAACTTTTAAAAACTCTAGACGATGGAGAGATCCACTCAATGCAGACAAATCGCGAATCCCATGTCATTTATGTGTTTATTTTTAATTAAATCAGTCTGTTTTTAAAAATTTGACGTTTATTACTTTTATCCTGCTACTGGCATTTCATTATACATATATATCATTAAAAGTTGTTATCTAGCTTTAAAATCCTATGGTTCACAGAGTATGCCGCCCCTGTCACTGTGTATAGCCAAACCGTCCGTGTCTTTAAGGGTTAAATATCTCGGCTAATTCCCTACGATTTTTTTCAAAAATCATTATCAACAATGCTTTTATACTTCTGCAACGATAGGTACCCCTAGCACTCCTCAGCACTTTTGCTGAAAGCCCGCAAATCGAAATTTGTATGTAACGAAAAAATGCTCTTATCTCAGAAACTATTTGACCTAGGATGATCGCCTTAATTTTCCTTCAAGGTTTAAATTAGCGTCTACTACCCCTAATTTTTTAATAATTTTAGTTTTAGTAGAATCGGAGATAGATGGTTGGGACCATATATTTGCACTACATTTTCAACGATAGCTCTGAAAACATTACACCTAAAATTAAAATAAATATATTTTTGAGTTCAGTGTTACGAAAGCTTTCATACGATACCCCACACAGTATATATATATTTAAAAAAAAAAAAAAAAAAAAAAAAAAAAAAAAAAAAATCAAGTAACTTAATTATTCCCTCTACAATTTTCCTAAATATATTTGTGAATGTTTAATAATCTGGAAATATGTGCGTCAACAGTCTTTATTACCTTCCACAACTTGAACTTTCCGCGTTCTATAGTTACGTTCCATAGTTCCATTACGAGTAAAAATGGCTGTGACAGACAGACACAGGAATGATCTTATAATGGTTCCGTTTTTACTTTTTTAAATACAGAACCCTAAAAATAATTACAATATCGATGTTGCGTAATTTAAAAATATAATTTCAAATTGTGTGCAGATATAATAGATTAGATATTTTGAAACGTATTCTTCTTTAAATCGTTTGTTATCGAAATACAATCGATTTGTTCTTTTAAGTAAGATAAATTTTTACTATATAAAATCGTTTGTTATCGAAATACAATCGATTTGTTCTTTTAAGTAAGATAAATTTGAGCTATATACTGTGACATAATATATTCCGTTTTATTGACCTCCTGCATGTGATACCTTCCATCCCCCATACCTTCCATATCTCCCCCCCCCCAAAAAAAAAGTAGAAAATAAGAATTTATTTCCCTAATATCTCAGAATAACTTTGTTACAGAAGGATATGCACAGTCTCAATCGATAAAAATTGAGAATCATTTTAAAACATTTTACATACAGAAACATGGAAAATTTAAACAGATCAGGGTTTTCAAAAATATTTTTGTTTATGGAAAAGATAACTGTATATATATTTTTAGGACTTCACATCTCGTATTTTCTATATGTAGAAGAATATATATATATTTTTTTTATGTAGAAAGAATTGAAACTGAAATTTGTAAATATATTCTGATGCTTAAAAATAAAAGTTTTGCTTTTTTAAATAAATTTATAAAATATTTATGTGGATTTCAAATATGTAAACAGTACATTCAAAAAGTTTCAGGACTGATCGCACACAGACCATAGAGCACAGTGATTTAACTTACTTTTCATATTAAGCTTTTACGTAATCTTCTCTCAATTCCATGCAATGCTTGAAACTAGTGTACACAGCTCAATAAACTTCTTCTGGAACGCCTAAAATCCAACACTATTGAGTGCTAGACTAAAATGTGCATCTAGTTTAAAACATTGTTCTTTCCAAAACACTTAAAATATGTTAAATATTTCTGATACACTTGATGTATGTAGTTTCTTTTAAAATGCACTGTATGTATGAAACATTTTATTAAGAATAAAAGTTACTGCTATTAATTTCAAAAAATGCATGAAGAAAAATATTTTAGTTTTTAAATAATACGTTATGTTTTATACAATGTCTGTCATATAATTCTTTCTGAAATAGCTGTTACAACTTATAAAAAATGTATCAGAAAATCGGAAATATCTGTTTACTAATGAAAAAAGAAATAGTTTGCGAATGAGATGTGGCTAAAGCTAGTATATTTCGCCATGCACCCATAAGTAAAAGAAAATAAATGGAAAACCAATACAAAAGGAATTTATCATAATAGAAGAAAGGTAGAATTAGAGAATCGAAAAATCTTGGCCAAAGCATAATGATTATAGATGGTGTAAAATGAGCGATCGATCGAGACTTGGTAAATTAGCTAAAAACGAAATGGATAAGACATAATTTTTAATACATCTTAAGGTAAAATTTGACTTATAGATTTCATTAAAAAAATTAAAAGAATGGTATATATAATAGTAAAACAATAAACACATATTGCTTTAGAAAATCATAGTTGCTACTATTAGTAAGTAACTTTTAGAAGAATTCTTTTATAAGTAATTTATATAAATATGTTGTGAAATAAACAATTTTAAGCAAGGTTGTCTTGCGATGCATATAATAATGAATAAAATTATCCTCACTTTTACAAAAAAAGGTACATCTAATGAATTAATAACTATATAAATGCGTTATTACTTACTAATCATACATAGTATACGGCAAGTCCTGCAATCGTTTTAAAAATCGAAAAAAAATTAACGGAAAAAAATACGCGTTACAGACATTAGAAATTCCGAAAAGCATATTTTTAGGAAAAAAATATGCCGTCCGTCTGTCTGTGTGCGTCTGTAAACGCCGTATCTCCCCCCCCCCCCCCCAAAAAAAGGTAGAGACTTCAAATTTGGTGTGTACTTAGTATGTAATAATGAGAAGAAGCCTATTGAATTTCAGTAACCTCGATTATGCAGAACTATTTTTTCCGGACTCTAGAAATATTCATTCTAATAAAATGTGTAAAATAATTTTCGAAATTGTTTATTTTAAGGAGTGAATACAAAAGGCAATAAAAAAACATAAATCTTGCATAAAGAATGAAGTCGATCGGATAATTAGTTGCCGAGATATTTGTAATGATATTTTCCATACTCTTCGATTTTCCATGACACTGTATTTCATTCAAATTTCAATTGAAAGATATATTTTAATTGGAAATGAGACGTTTAATCCAAATCCGTAAACTGTCAGTTAATATGAATATCATTTTTGGAGTTATAATGATGTTTGTTTTACGCAGTTCAGTAAAAGAACATTTAAAATTTATGGCGTCATCAAGCTATGATTTTAAACAGTCTATCTACCGAATAAATTGAGAACAAATACGTTTCAATTTTATTTTGGAATTGAAATGCATTTTATAAATAGTGTATACATGTTTTATTTTCCTATTTTATATTATGCATATCCATCATGGGCAAGTATTATGATGGACCCCAACGACTAATTTTATATTTGTGGCAAAATTGATTTGAGAAAAATCTTTCATTTCATTTAGGAATACATTCTAATTTAATTTTACGTTGACTGCAATTGTTAATATTATTTTAAAGAATTGTATGTGTACTACTTCAGTAGAGAGATCAATATACTTTCTACTTCATTCATTGTTCTACGTTTTGCAAATACACAGAAAAAGGGATGTACGCAATAGAAATAATATATATCATAACAAATGACGCACATCACTATATAACCTCAATATATTGTCAATATTTAAAAATCCTAATAAAAAAATATATTTTTGAAGCACCACAACCTTTTCCGCACTCTGTATAAGAACATTAAAAATAGTTCATATTATAGAACTTTTTATTACACTATTGTATTTTGTTATAAAGTATTCAAGTGACAACATACGTCCAAGATGTGGGAAAAGTGTTATATTTTATGAATAGAAAATAGCGAAATAAATATTCATCAAATGATTTTACTGAAATGAATTACGCAGGATTTTAATGTTTCCTCTATTTTATAACGTTTCGTTGAGAATGAAAATTTTTGTCAAAACAGTTTTTTATCACTTGTACAAAAAATTGTTATTTTAGGTAGCATTCTTTACAAAAAAGCTACCTATTGCAGCCGTTCGGAGGAAAGCGATTTCAAAAAATTTTGGTATATTTTCATCGATCATGACCCCCAGACCCCGAAACCACCCTCCGTTCAAAATTGATATATATATATATATATATATATATATATATATATATATATATATATATATATGACCTATGTCACACTGTAACTCCCGTAATTATGAACCGATTTCGATGTAATTCGGTGTGTACATAGTACATACCAATGTCTCGACCGAGTTCGTTGGCCAGCTTCATCCGCCGTTTTGTTTCAAAATGGCGGCCATTTAAATTTTTTAAAAAAAATTAAAACTTGAAATGTGGTACCAAAAAATTAAAAATGGAAAAATATTTTTTTCTTATGTATTTGACCTTTATACAAAGATTCCGGAGCAGTTTTTGTTTCGTCTATATCTTAAAAAATGGCTGTGTTATAGCATTTTGAATTTCTAGCGTGGCTGACATTTTGAAACGTCCTGAAATTTGTCACGCGATAAAAGGTGTATTTATGAACCGATTTGGATGTAATTCGGTGTGTACATAGTACATACCAATCTCTCGACTGAGTTCGTTGGCCAGCTTCATCCGCCATTTTGTTTCAAAATGGCGGCCATTTAAAATTTTTTTAAAAAATTAAAATTTGAAATGTGGTACCAAAAAATTGAAAATGGAAAAATATTTTTTTCTTATGTATTTGACCTTTATACAAAGATTCCGGAGCAGTTTTTGTTTCGTCTATATCTTAAAAAATGGCTGAGTTATAGCATTTTGAATTTCTAGCGTGGCTGACATTTTGAAACGTCCTGAAATTTGTCACGCGATAAAAGGCGTATTTATGAACCGATTTGGATGTAATTCGGTATGTACATAGTACATACCAATCTCTCGACCGAGTTCGTTGGCCAGCTTCATCCGCCATTTTGTTTCAAAATGGCGGCCATTTAAAAATTTTTTAAAAATTTAAAATTTGAAATGTGGTACCAAAAAATTGAAAATGGAAAAATATTTTTTCTTATGTATTTGACCTTTATACAAAGATTTCAGAGCAGTTTTTGTTTCGTCTATATCTTAAAAAATGGCTGAGATATAGCATTTTGAATTTCTAGTGTGGCTGACATTTTGAAACGTCCTGAATTTTGTCACGCGATAAAAGGCGTATTTTTGAACCGATTTGGATGTAACTTCGTTTATACATAGTACATACCAATGTCTCGACCGGGTTCGTTGGCCAGCTTCATCCGCCGTCTTGTTTAAAAATGGCGGCCATTTAAATTTTTAAGAAAAATGTAAATTTGAAATGTGGTACCAAAAATTGAAAATTGAAAAAATATTTTCTTCTTATGTGTTTGACCTTGATAAAAAGATTCGAGAGCAGTTTTTGTTTCGTCTATATCTTAAGAAATGGCATTTTGAATTTCTAGTGTGGCTGACATTTTGAAACGTCCTGATTTTTCTCACGTAATAACAGGCGTATTTATGAACCAACTTTGATGTACCTTGGTGTGTACATAGTACATACAAATATCTCGACCGAGTTCGTTGGCCAGCTTCATCCGCCATCTTGTTTCAAAATGGCGGCCATTTAAAAAAATAAAAAAATAAAAAAATTTAAATGAGATACCAAAAAATTGGAAAATGAAAAAGATTTTTTTGTATGTGTTTGACCTTAATAGAAAGATTCCGGAACAGTTTTTCTTTCGTCTATATCTAAAAAAAAATGGCTGAGTAATAGCATTTTGAATTTCTCTTGTGGCTGACATTTTAAAACGACCTGATTTTTGTCACGCGATAACAGGCGTATTTATGAACCTATTTGGATGTAACTTGGTCTGTTCATAGTACATACCAATGTCTCGACCGAGTTCGTTGGCCAGCTTCATTCGCCATCTTGTTTCAAAAGGGTTGCCATTTAAAAAAAAATTAAATTTAAAATTCAAAATGAGATATTAAAAAATTGGAAAATGAAAAAGATTTTTTTTTATGTGTTTGGCCTTGATACAAAGATTCCGGAGCAGTTTTTGTTTCTGAAAATTTGTTCTTTTGTTGATATCTTAAAAAATGGTTGATTTATAGCACTTTGAATTTCTAGCATGGCTAACATTTTGAAACGATCTTGTATTTGTCACGCGATAACACACGTATTCGCCTATTTCGATGTAAGAAGGCCTGTGGATAGTATACATCAACACCTCGACCAAGTTCGCTGGCCAGATTCATCAGCCATCTTGTTTCAAAATTGCGGCCATTAAATTAATATATATATATATATTTAAAGTGAGGTGCAAAAAAATTAGAAATTGAAAAAGGTTTCTTTCTTAAGTATTTGACCTTGATATAAGGATTCAGGAGCATTTTTTGTTTGTCTTTACCTTAAAAAATGGCTCAGATATAGCAGTTTCAATTTCTATTGTGGGTGACATTTTGAAAAATCTGATTTTTTGCATGCGACAGCACTCCTATATATTAACCGATTCCGATGTGAGTGAGCATGTGCACAGCAATTACTAAGGTCTCGACCAAGTTCACTGCTTAGCCTCATCCACCATGTTGTCTTAAAATGACAGGCACTTTAAGAAATTGCCGAATTTGGCAGCCAAATATAAGTTACTTTAAAGAAAAGCAGCTTGGATAAAGCTGACTAATTTCGCGAAATTCTCATTCATTATATTGATAAAAATTAGTATCGAATCTCCTATATTCGGTTTCCACTAAATTGAGCTTCGTGTGTTTGCATGATATAAGTTGGCTTTTTTTAAATAAGGATTATGAAAGCTACCTCTTCCTCCCGGCACTGGCCGGAAGGACTTTTTTAACATGAACATACGCTAGCCACGGTTACAAAAAATATATTATGTTACTTTTTGCATATCAATAAAATAAAATAGCTTTCTTGTACACAACGTTAGGGTATATGGAAATTTAATAAAACATTTGCAACAAAAAATGTTGCGATTTTCACTCAAACAAGGGATCAGTCACACTTTTCAATTGAGAACATCTTTAACAGAAGCAGCAGGGATATATGTACATATAAAATATATCATATGACACAAAGCTTTCATCAATGCCTCAGATATATATATATATATATATATATATATATATATATATATATATATATATATATATATATATATTATATACGTATGTAATTTAAATCTTTGTAGAGTTTGATGCACTCACCTTATGGTAACGTAAAGGAGTTATTAAATTTTACAGCATACAAAATAAAATTATTTTTCAGAAAAAAAGAGATTTTAGATTACAAAGTATCCTCTATCCACAAATATTCTAGCCAATGTTATTATTTTTATCCTACTAAAACAAATTCCTCTTCGTTTAAATAAGGTGACTGCAAACCATATTTAATTAAATTGATTTTTTTCCTATTTTTATGCATTTTAAAGATGTTAATCAATTCAATGTTTGCCCAATATATAATAAACTTATTACTTACACTGGTAAATAAATATTTACGAATAACTAAAGCGTATGAATAAATAATATCCACAATAAAAACAAAATGCTTTGAAATAATTCACTAGTGAGATACAAACCCAAAAAGAAGTTTCAAAAGAGATAAAATTCAAAATAAATTGAAAAATGAATTTAAACTAAGCAACAAAATGTAAAAATTGAAAGAAAATCCCTTGTGTGAAAGAAAGCTTAAAATATTATTATGGAGATGAGAAAAAAACTGCTGATTTATGTTCAAAATTAACTCCTTTGTAAAAAAAAAATAAATAAAAATAAATAAAAATAAAATAAAAATAGAAGCACAATGTTAATAATTACGTTTGCTACTTGAAGTAGTGATGGAAGAGGTTTGGCGATAATAAAAAAAAATGTTGGGAGAGAGAAAGAAAAAAAATGTGTTGAATATAAAATTCTTGGGATACCATAACTTTGATTATAATTCTTGAATTACTGAACACAGATGAAAGAGTGTTTTTTAATGTATTAATTAACTTGTTTAAGGAAGAATTTATTCAAATGGCTCTATATTTCAATTTTGATTCTTTCATTTATTAACGGAGTTTATAAAAAAGGTAATTTTTAATTACATCTCAGTATTTTATATTTTTTTGTTTTTGTGCATGACCCTGCATCTCCTCCAATGATTATAACTTTCAAAACATATTATAAATATGGAAGATGTAGTTGAACAGGTAGTGACAAATAATTATTTCCCCATGTCCTAGCCTTCATTATTTTTCTTCTTAAATTTAAATAAGAAGATATTAATTTCTTTGAAACATGAGGGAAAGAATCACACTAATAAAAAATTACCCTAAAGGCAAATACCAAAGTTTTCCTGCATTTTGTTACAGAAATTTCTGAGTAATACTAAATACTATTTGTCAGTCAATTCGTTAAGTTAATCTTCTGATTATTCTCAATACCTTTTCGAGGAAATTTAATCTGTTTCCATTCGACTGCAGTCGAAATAATTCAAATAAGATTTTTTTAGAGATTAATGTAAATGACTGACCCCAAGTGATAATGAATTTTGTAATAAATAGCGCCAGATGGCCTTTTTACGGACTTCCTCTACAACGGTCTTCAAAATATCAAAATAAAATTAGGACACGTTTGGTTCAATCATTTTACCTGCTGATTTGTTCAAATATAGAAAGTTATTTTTTGACCACTTTGTATACATTAAGATTTTAAGAAAACCGTAATGAATATGGATAACATTATCCTCTTTGTTAGTCGCTAAAAGTTGTTAAAAGAAAGCTAAAATTTCAGTGCGAATTTCACCTTCATTAATAATTAAATTTATAGAAAAAAAGTGCAAACAAATGTACTATCAATGCTTAAAGTTGCGTACAACATAATATAAAAACGTTTAAAATACATTAATAGTCCTTTTAAACCAAGACGTTTTTAACCGAAATTGATCGGCCCTCATCACTGGAGAACTCAAAATTGTTCTGTCTCTTTTTTCCTTCTAGATTCGCCCATTCTACTTCAAGGGTGATATGGGATATAAGGTGACATGAACAAGGTATTCAAAATTTCAACAAAAACATGTTTTATTTATTATCTGTTAATTTAGTATGCTCAAAATTATCTTCACAGCAAGTAATCGCCAAGAACCTGTTATAAGAGAATCTCAGGAAATAATATCTAGTAAATGATATATTAAATGTAATGATATGTTATCATATGATATCCACACAGTCTGGAAGGAATGATTACATAATAGATAAAACCTGTTTTTGTTAAAATTTTCAATACCTTTTCCATGCCACCTTATCTTCCATACCATCCTTGAAGTAAATTGATTTCTTCATAGCGAATCTAGAAGTCGCAAAAAGACACAACAACATTTAGGTCTCCACTGATAATGGCCGAATAATTTCGGTTGAAAACGTTTCGGTTTTGAAGGTTTTTTAATTCATTTTAAATGTTTTTATATTATGTTGTACGCACATTTAAGCAGTGGTGGTACATTTATTTGTACTTTTTCTATAAATTAAAAAGTTGTTACGTAAAAGAGTGAAAAAGATTTACAAACAATCTATCAATATATTTCGGTTTTAACGTCATTTTAAAGAAATTGAGGATATTCTGCAAATGAACTATCGATAATTAAATGATTGAAATCGGCATCATTTACGTTTTTTACATTCTTTCTCGGATTTTCCCTGTTATTTTAATTTATTATTACTTTTGCTTTATTTCCAACGCCACGGGGTTTTTGGTTTATAAAAAAAAATAATAATTAAAAAAGATTTAGGTTTTATTATAATTTTTATAACTCCCTTCTTTATAATCTGCGTTATTGTCGACGCTCTTAATCAAAATAATCAGGAAACAGAAAATAATGTTTCGAAGTTTCACTGTTTTTCAGTGAAAATCTTAATGAACATGTTAAGATCGTAATTCATTTAATAAATTTAAATATTCTTTATTTTCTTGCAAAACTTCCATGTTTCTATTTTGGTCACAATAGAAATCTTTGAATATTATGTACTAATGGCCACTTAGAAATTTCATTTATTTTTAAGGTTTTAAGGTTCAACCCATAATTATTTGAAAGCTAAATGATCCTGTATTGATGGATACTGAATTTTCAAATGTTGCAATTTATACGTTTTCCTTTATAATGAATTGATAGAGCAATTGAAGGGAAAATATTTTTCTTTCATTGAAATTTATTTGGATGGCTTCATCTTGATATAATTTTGCATGTTCTGTGAATTTATTGCATTTTAAATAGAGACAACATGCTTTAAGTATATACACATTATTTCAAAAAATTGTGTAAAATGTGTGAGGAGCAGGTACATTTCAAAATTTGACTTTCATTCAAACCTGAAATAATTCTTACACTTTTTATATATAGTCGCAGCCAGACCTACATGAACGAAATCCGAGCCCGAACTTGGCTAGTAAGAATAAGCATAGTTATAACCAACCCAATTTCTGATCTATCAGCAAGTGAAAAAAAAACCGCTCAGAAATCCAGTAAGCACCTTTTTATATCTGCCTAATAAATAATGTTTAAGGTGTTAGATTAAGAATTATGCATTTAATTGTTAAAATGATTCAATTGTTTTTCCTTATCATATTAGAAGAAATTTAAGTCCCAGTAATATGTTTTGTAAAATTTAGGAATATACAACTTTTATACGATCCCTTTTGTCCTATAACTTTTATTTAAAATAATATTTTCTATCCTCTTACAAACAATAAACACAGATTCCGGTTGATTTACGATAAAACATTGACATGTCTTGAAATTTTGATTATAGTTTTTTTTTTAATTTAATTTAATTTAATTTAATTTTTATGCTTTGCAACACTTATCTACTGTATCCCTTTATTATGCCTGAAAAACCTTAACATTCAAAGCACTATAACTCGGTTAGTTGTGCTAGAAAAAAAAAAAAAAACATAGTTTTTTTTTTCCTTTTTTTACTTATGAAAGCATAAAGGATGCATTTATAAGTAAAACTTTTAGAACCCTAGGACGGTATAGAAATTTATATAAAGTAACTTTTACAAAGTAACTACTTTCACATAACTGGCTTTTCATATGAAGGAAAACAACATTTGAAACAGTTGTAAGTAAGTACGAGTAATAAGCCTTAATTACGTTCATTAATAACCATATTTACAAATCATTTTCTCGATACAATCCTGCATTTTATTAATGTACTCTTTCCTATTAAGGATAGCCAAGGTATTAGATTTATTATTGTTCTATTAATAATTCTATCTAATTATAATAAATATAATAATGCATTTTCCATGTGCATTGTATTTCATTCTGGTTGCGTGATTACACCGTTCTTTTAATTTTATCATTAATTGTATTTCAATCATGAATATGCAACGAAAGTTATTTGTTTGTACATAGCAGATGTTTTAGCATTACTATTATTCTTTTATTTTGTATATATTTATTTTATGTATATAGATGTATCAGCTGAAGTCTTTATGTCTTTAAGATTTATGAGAGATCAGGTGTCAAACTACAGGTATGGTCGTACCCATGAGAAGGATGTCAATTGAGCGCCGGGAAGCGACTCACTGGGGTTATCAACCAAATAGGCGCTTAGAGCATAGGAAGGCCCCTCTGTCCACTAGGATTTAGCTGGGGCGTGCCAGTATTTTCATGGGTGGCCACGGCCTAGATTATGCGCCATATGCTAATTCGGGCCGACCACTCACAAGCTCCATGCAAATTTTGGACAGAAGTACAGAGAGAGGGGGTAGAAAAAGAGGAGAGAAGGATCTCGTGTGAGATTTCAT
Source organism: Maratus speciosus (assembly GCA_963932465.1). NCBI lineage: Eukaryota > Metazoa > Arthropoda > Arachnida > Araneae > Salticidae > Maratus > Maratus speciosus. The sequence goes on along the minus strand of OZ010800.1, from coordinate 262,391,647 downwards.
GCTATCTGACATCTCCGAAAAGTTAGGACATAAATGTCCCTTAGAGAAAAAAAATGTAAAAAGGATAACACGAGTATTTTCTCGGTCCTGCTGGACCCTAATATAATGATATTAACTACAGAATATTAATTTGTGTCATCAGATGAAAAAGTGAGAACCACCTCTATGCAGTCTCGAGGACCCCTGCTCTCATTCGGATGTGCGCAGGTACGATTTCTTCAAGTATTATGTGTACCATATCTGAATTTATGTTTTGATGTATATAAGTAGTCCTACAGGAGAAACTATCTCACCATTTATTTGTTTTATGAGTATGTCATTAAGCACATCCAGCAAATGTTAGAATGTGTTAGATCCCTTTTTAGTAGTTTTTTTAATTGTTTTTTTCCTTTAAGTAGTTTCTTATTTAATGTGTTTTAAATCCTGTAAATAAAGTTTCTTTAAGTTAAATCTCTCTTTTTTTTATTATTAGTTTAGCCTGAGTCTTTTTTTGCATGATTTATTTCAGGCATTTTGTTCTTCGAAGAAAGGGTAAACTAATTATTCAAAATTATCCGGGTCGGATTGCAGAAACCGGGGTATGCAGTTACTTCCATCAAACCAAGAGGCCATAGGATAGATAAGCGTCTAAAAGTACACAGCGCAAGTTTTTTTTTTTTTAAGTGATAGACTTACATGTGGCCGTAGGTTATCCTTTGTCTATCTAGGCTAACGATCACATGGACTTCTGGATACAGAAACCCCGGAAAATACTGGTAAAAGTTTTAGGGATGGGGATTACCCAAGTCCTCGTTTAGCCCATGAGTGGCAGTTTATTATTTTATCACATAAGTAACCGACTCTAGATGTATATGTCTTAAACTTACCAGCACATTCAATGACGACTCAGTGAAGGAGTTGAAACATATCAATATAGGTTTTTAATTTACTTTTAAGGTATTTTTAGTAACGGCTTTTAAGAAAGTAAATATTTTAATGTGTGTTTTGACTTTTCCGTTTTGAATATATATCGTGATATTTGAAACAGTTTTACATCTGAAAGTAGACCTCTAAAACTAATAATTTAAGAAAAATCTATTAAACATATATAAGACTGGACTGATATTACGGACATACATGCAACCTTACCTACACTACATATTGTAATGCCAACCAGAGAAGAATACGGGATAGGGATGAATGTGAAGTAGTCAACCAGATGGAGGGCTTTACATTGTTTCTGGGATAATTATTTGATAAGTAGTTCATAGACATAATAACACTTGCTCCAGAAGATTAAGACATAGCTAGTGCACACATGTTTACTGTATTGAAATGTGCCACTAGATGACGTTACCGATTAGAGAAAAAATCAAAGTTTATGGTAGACAAAACATTTTATGTGAACACTGTAAATTATTTTTCAAGACATACAAAATAAGCTTACAGACGTGTTATGTTACACCTTTAACTGAAAAAGTTACTAACATCATTCTAGACATGAATAAAGTAATCCCCCATTACTTAGTTCAATATTGCTATATTACCGTTTTTTAAGTCTCACAAAACTGTTTGTGCGCGTGGTACATAATATCCTTCATTTACAAACACCATCCTAAAATGAAAATCATACTTTACTGAAATAATGCGTGTGAAAATCTTGTGTAATAAAGTTGCTTCCTTGCTTATGGAATCATTTTATTTTGATACGTCAGATTATGGATAGCTCTACACTGTAAAAAAAAAAAAACACTGTAGATTTGCCAGAACAAACTCGATCGTAGTGAATGTGCTGTATCTTTCTTTGGTGGCCTGACTATATTAACATGGAAAATACAGCAGTTGCGTAAAATTAACAGCACAATGTGCTGGCAATTTGAACGCATTTTTTTTACAGCACAAACTGCAGGCGTCCAAATTGCTAGCACATTGTGCTGTTAATTTTACGCAACTACTGTATTTTCCATGTTAATATAGTCAGGAAATCAAAGAAAGATACAGCACATTCACTATGATCGAGTTTGTGCGCGAGATGAACAATACTTACTGTAAAAATGTCGTTTTTTTTACAGTGTAGGTGCAGTATTAAAACTTCAGAGATTTCACTATTACATGATATGTAAATATTTTACGTACTATGATTTGTTTATAGGGGAATGTACACCTGCGTAACCCTTTATACCTATTTGAATAAATCTTTATATATATATTTTTTCAAATAGGAAATCATAAGAATGTATCTCATTAACGGAAATATGTTTATAAATAAAATTGAGAATAATTCTATCTGATTATGAAATATAATAAAATATAATACTATAATATCACTATAACCCAACAAATTTTAAATGTCACTCGTTTTCAAGCAAATAGTTAGATAATATAAACTACATTCTTTAATGAATCTGTGCATTCATCACTGTCAAATTATAATTAATGTGATAAGATAACTGTCAATACTTTACTAAACTGCTTCTTGTTAAAATTTGTGTAGAAGGTTAAGTATTTCGAATCGATTACTTAACACACATTGGTTGTCTAATTTTGGCGTTTCGAAGTTTAATTGTTAACCGATAATAGAAACAATGCGTAAGACTGAATTTATGATGGGTTCTATTATATAAGTACATTTTCCTTGAATAGTGTGAAATGTTCGCTCATGATGTAAAAAGATTTTCATAGCAAATTTAAATTTTAAATTTCGACAAACAATCTCGAAAAATCACAAAATCCGACTTAAAGTTAGAAATAAAGAACCTAATAAGTTTAATAGGTTACAATTACTGATTTAAAAAAAAATGTTTTTAGGGCCAGTATTGTAACTCTGTATTTTTAGTATCATAAAAGGTATTTTTTGTGTCTTGTTTATTGGAGCGTTAATAAAGTTTTTCTAAATATAACATATTGGAGCCATAGATCGTATAAAAGTTTCAATTTCATAAAATAAGTAAACTTTTAAAAAAATAAGTATTTTCACGCAAATGGAGTTTAATATGAGGAATATTTGAATTATTTTAGAAATATAATCTTTACTTCTAAAACTAATGATTTAAAAAATCGATATTGATTAAAAAATTAAAAAAGGTAATACCTTTTATATATGTAATACATAAAAAACAAACAGATATAATGTTTGATAAACAGACAGTTTGCCCTAAACGTGATACATGGACATAAAATTTCAATAATTAATTAACTATATTAAAAATAAACAGCTTAATTAAATTGCTTAGCAGTTGTTTAAATAATATAATAGCAGCAGAAATGTTTTTTAAAATGTGGGACTGCGCATGCCTGTAGGCGTATGAAAGAGAGCAAATAGAGTGCAAACTGATGTAAAATACACCCTGATTTCCATCTTCTTTATTTTACATTGCCAGAAAAAGTCTTCTTTATACACTAAATTATTCGTCATTTTTAAACAAAAAATTTTCGTACTCCTAGAAAACAAGCTTTTTCCGTTAATTCTTCCCCAAAGTCTGAAAAAGAGGCGGAAATTCCATTTATTCCTCTTACGCATGCGTATTGACTGTATTACTAATAAAGTTCGATTTTTTTTTAACATGAAAAACCGAAAAACCAATAAATCAAAATTTCTAATTAAACAAACAACTAAAAATAATGCTTTCGGAATTAACAAAGTGGCAATTTTCTCATTTATTTAAACTTATTTGCAATGTATTTTTTAGAGTGTTAAACAAATATTCGCATCTAAAACGTATTTTAAACGAACACATTTGAAAAACATTTAGTACTTCAACCAAATTAAATAATCGGTTTTATTAAAAAAAGGCAAAAATTTCTTCTCGAATTTAATTAAAAATACAATATTCACATTTGACATCTAATAATCAAATTATGTCTTATTCAAAATATGTCTTATATGTAATCATTTTTATCCTCTGTTATTCTGTAAGTGTTAAAACAGCAACTATTATTTCATAACGAAAAAAATGTCCCTACAATTAAATTTAAATTTCCGAGCTTTCTGAATAAGAAATTGAACAAGCCTTACCAATTCCCCATTTGAAGACAACTCTTATCTCCATTTTAAACTCAACCTCAACCAAGTAATCGCTAATCGAAATATTTAAATTCTGCACTCGAGACGCGCGGTCCCAGTAGTTTCCACCCTGTTTGTTCTACGCTTAGAAATATAGTAGCTCAAAAATTCACGCTGAGATACCAACATGAAATTCATGCATCTGATTTATGCTTTAAAAGTCGACAAAAAATGAGGCATTAATAGATATAAAACACTCATTTTTATATAATAAATAGAAATCTTCATTTGTTAATAGTTTTTCCAGCTTTTCAACGATATAATTTGTAACCATACTTGTTTGAACAATTTTTTTAATTTAGGAATATAAATATAGTTTATATGAAAATTGATTTCCTTACCTTAAGTAATTCATTTAAGTTCCATTCTGTTCCAAAGTTTTTAAATTCATATTTATTTAAGGGAAAACTAAAGTAAAATAGCAGTTCTGTTAAACTACATCCATTATTATCACATTTTAACATTTTATTAAAAAAAGCTCCCCTCCCCTATAAAAAGTGCAGTATTTATATTAATAATTGTATTTTAAATCAGAAAGATATATATATATATATGCGTGTGTGCGTGTGTGCGCGCGTGTGTTTCCATAATATTAGACTTTATTTCAGAAATTATGAAGAGCTAATTATTTATGGTTAAAGCAAAAGCTTTATCAAATGAAAAAAAAAAAAAATTCTCTCTTGAGATAATGATTTATGACATTTTTAACGACAAAGCAATCGTTACTTTTTTTTTTAGCATTAACTTCATTTTCGAAAAATAATGTTTTCTCATTTAATACACTTTGAAGCAGAACAGTTTTTTTTTTTTTAGATTTTCTTCATGTTTTCTTCAGTATTGACTTTCACAAAGTGCTTATGTGTGTTTAAATTTGTTATTGTATGAATTATAGTTTTCTATTTAAATTCTGTATAGAAAATATCTTAAAAAGTACAACACATATTTATTTTTGTATTTATTTCTAGATATTAAATTTATAAATTATTAATCAATAAACAGTGTCTAATATTTTGGAGTTTTTGAATAATTCTAAATTTATTTAAAACGAACTTTAAGGTATGTCTCACAAATACGTATAATTCCCCACTCAAAAACTGTTAATGCTCAGCACATTGAAGAAGATTTTTTTTTTTAATTAAAAATCATAAAAGTGCTAAGTATGACTGATGTAGCGGTTCAAAATCAAGTAATTTTGTTATTATTAAATAATTGTATTGCATCTAGAATCATACGCGATTCTTGTCTGATGTCGATCATTTTCATTTGAACGAGTCCAGAAATTATGTTCAGAATTCGAACTTTGAAAGTATTCTGAAAGATTCTTTGCATTTATTCAAAAATTGAAAATCATATTCTATTCTGAAATAAAACTGGTCGCCAGTGGAGAGTCAGCCGTTAAACAGAGGAACATTACTTCGCGAGAAAAATTGTTTAAAAAAAGTTCATATTCTAAAAAAGGTTAGTTTTTACATTTCAAGTTCACTGTCACAGGAGCAGTTAATGTAAAAAAATCATGGAAAAGACATCTTCGAACCCTTAAAAGCCCCTGACCGATTTACTTAAAACAATTCTACGGATCAAGTCAAAATGTGATAAATAGACATTTAAATTTTTTTTTTCTATAAGAAAAAGTATAAGCATAGAAATGTTTAAAAAAATTAAACTAATAAATAACGCATGTAATAATATTTTTTTTAACAACACCTATAAACTTTAATGGGAGCAATATATGTGTACGAACTTGTGCACACAATTTGATCTATAATATATAACTTTTAAATAACAATATAAATAGAGTTGAATAACGTTTTGTAAAAGTAGGAAAAATGGATCATAGATCTTTTTGTTAAATGAGAAATTTATATTCAGACTGTTGTAATTTTCTTTTAGTTTATGATAGCTTAAAGAATTGAGGAGGGTTTTATTTGATAGATTATGAGGAGGATCCACCATGAAAATATATTTGATAATTTAATTTTACACTGATATTATTGTACAAACAAATAGAACTGGTATACAACTCCTAGTTCTCATAAAATAAAGAATAATAAACCATAACAGATGCATATTATACTTATACTGAGTCCTCAACACTAAGAAACACAATTAAAACTTTGGCAACAGTTGAAGTTGTAAGCATATTAAGTGTAATTATAACAGGATTAACCAATAAATTTAGGAAAATGTATACAGAAATTTTACCTTCAACAGAATAAACAGATATATATATACAGATTCTTTTTATGTGCATAGACTTTAACAAAACATATTAATTCTATAAACAATACTTACGAAAATATTTACAAGAAAAAGGAAAGAAAGTTTTTTTATACTATGAGTATTAAAAAGAAAGAATACACTTTAATATAGATTGAATACGCTGTATTTTACTCAGATAAATGTCTGACAAAAGGAAATCAGCTGGATTCGAACACTAGATGTCTCGTATCGAATCTGAGAATGCTTTTTCTGAGTCACGAATGCTTCACTTGATCAGCGCAATAGTTATAACTTATACTCTGACAATTTTTTTGGTGACATGTTTGATAGAATCGATCGCAAAATGATTTGCAAATGGTCCAAAAAGAATTACATAGGTGTTTCTTCGGCAGAAATTTTTAACACAAATCTATATAGTTATTAAAAGAGCAATCAAAAACTGATTCCGAAAATTGGAGTTTAACCGAAAGTACTCATTTACTACCAATTGTGTTCAAATACACGCAAACAGAAACGCACAGACATATATATCAATTAAATTTTACTATACTTTGTGCTTGGAAGTAAAAATAAGCAAGTTCATTTTCCCAGTTTGAGGCATCATTTATATTTCAGAATGCACAGTGTAAAAATATTGAAAGCATGATTTGTATTTATGTGCGTGAGTGAACACGATAACACACAGACGGTATTAGCTGTCGATCTGCCCATTTTGTTTGATTACACTGTTTTTACACTATGTATTCAACGTAAAATAATCTTTTAAAATGAAAACTTGAAGTTGTTTATTTTTATTTCCGAGCACATAGTGTAAGGAAAGTATATCAGTATGTAGTATATGCATCAAAGTGTGCGTTTGTTTCACCATGATAGGTACTAAACAGTTTGTATGTGTGTGTAAGAGTGAACACTATATCACCCAAATGGTATTTAGAATAGATCCACCACCCCTATTTTTTCATTACAATGTTTTAAAACTTTGTGTTCTAAAAATAAAATAAAAAATATTTTAAAATGCAAACTTGGAGTTGTTTATTTTTACTTCCAAACAAATAGTATGAAGAAAGTGTATCCACGTGTATATGTGTGCGTATGTTTCACCATGTTAGTTAGTAAACGATCTGTATGTGTGCGTGAGTATGAACACGATGTCACCCAAACGGTAATTGCAGTCGTTCTTTCAATATTGTTTGATTACAATGTTTTTACCATAAGTATTCTGAAAATAAAAATATCTTTTAAGGTGTTGCGGGGAAAATTTTTAAATAATGTTTATTTATTGAGCTAAAATTTTGAATTTTTGTGTGATGCTTAACCATATCATTTGTAAACAAAATCACCTGATAAAACTTCTCATTTTTTCTTAATTTAAAATTTAAATTTATTAAAAAAGTGGGGTAATTTAAAATTGTTAGAACTCGAGATATTATTTGTAGAATTTCAGTTTTTTTTTCATTTAAATAAACAAAACTATATAAGTTTTAATTTTGATTCACCATTTTTTAAAATATTAATTAATAAAATATTTAAAGTAAAAAAAAATGATGTAACTTTAAAAAAAAACCTATTTTCAAAAATAAATATTTTTTTCAAACTTGCTGAATCAAAATTGAAGTAAAACGATTGAAAAAGGCAAGTTGCAAGTTTGAACCATTTATCTTTAACGGTTCTAACTTATAATAATTTAAATAGGAGAAATGGTAAAAAAAAACATCATGTAGAAAAACTTATTTTTACAAGAGGTCGTTTTCATGACAACCATTGCTTGAAAGCTAGATTTTGAAAACAAACAAAAACAAAATAAATAATATTTCATGTTTTAATTAAGGTAAAAACATAATTGAAACGTCATATTAAGCAGAAAAAAACAGAGAAAATTCTAATGTCATAAAATGTTTTTAGAAAACGTTTAGGTCGATGGCTCTCCCGGATTCCCTTAAAATGAGCAATTGAATTTGCTTTATTTTCCTTTCGAGCACATAGCGTAAGGAAAGTATATCATTATGTTGTATATGTGTGTGTCACAGTGTGCGTTTGTTTGACAATGGTATGTAATAAACGATTTGTATGTGTGTATGAGTAAACATGGTACAACGAAATAGTATTTCCGATTGATCTATTGTTTAGAAAATATATCAGAGATCACAGACGGAGGAACTCTGTAGGTTTTAGTAAAAATTCGTAGATGGATTAGGAACTTAAGGCTTTTTAAAACCATTTTCAAACCATTTTGAAATCGATTCTACGGAATAAATCACCATGGACATGCGATGGAATATAATTGATAAATATTGGAACGATGTACTCGAACATTAATAGCGCAGACAAAACATCTCGAGTTTTAAAACGGGAAGTCCAGAAATCAGTTTCAGGCGATTACCTAGTTTTAGAAATTTATAAAAATATTACTTTAAAAATGCTGACTTTTAAAAATTTTAATTTCTGCATATTTACGGTAGTGTTCGGAATTTCGCTTAATGTCAATCTAGATTTTCTTAAGAATACACTTAAAAAATCCTTCAATGACAGTATAAGAATTACTTTTAGAAATAAAATAACAATGTTAAGTACAGGGCATTATTCCAAATTCAAGCATGTGGTACACATATTAACAAATATTAAAAATCAAACATTTTGTTATAAAATAATGTACGCTCCTTTTTTGCATTCAAATGGGGATTCTGTTGCAAGATACGTTTATTTTGCAAAATATATTTTCCCTTAGAAACTGTACTCTATAATAGATAGCATTAAGAATGCATAAGCAAGTTGAATGATTTTATAGTACTCTAGCAGCCTTCGCCCGCTATGCTGTTCGGTTTTTCTAAAGAAACCTTGAATCAAACGAAATATATTTGTAAATATGATCACGCGGTTTAAAGCAATATGGACATTTACCTGGAATATGTCCAACCGAATTGCTGAAAACAATATGAACGTCTTTACGCTGTTCTATATTTCATTAAGTCATACAAAATTTAGGCTATTAAGGACCAAATTCTTTAGTTGATCATTTTGTGTAGGATTCGGTAAAAAGCGATAGAATAATATGAAATATATTAAAAGGGTTCATGAAAAATTATCAGTGCAAGTCTGATCAGAATCAGTTAATTGGACATATTGAAAGACTAATCGTTCATAATAATTGGGTTCGCCTGATTCTAGAACTTTGAGCCATAATTCTACAATCAAGCAATCTTACGACCAAGCAACCCCAAGCAAATGATATGTGTTTTGTACTAAAACATTCACTGAAAATTGAACTCACCGATTAAATTCCATCAAAATGCATTTAGCACAATCTTTTAAACTGGAAAATGTACCGAAAATTTCCCTAAAAATGATCTAATTAGCAGTTTAAATTCTATAAAAATTCATTCAGCGGGAACCTTTAAAAAAACCAATCTTTTGAAATTCAGTTCATCTGATTTAGAACTTTCCCCATAATTATATCACTAAGCGACGTAGAACCTTATGTTTTATACTAACATCATTTCTGAAAAAATATTTAACTAACAATCTAAGTTCCATAAAAGATATTCAGCGGAACTCAAGTTATAAGCTGAGGGAATGAAGTTTCTCTTTGCATTAAATATATATTGAGATAGTTAAATATAGATTTCATAATCGCTTTAACATCAAGGATGTAGGGGTAGGAATACGCCGCATCACCTCTGTTTTTTTTTTTTTTTTTTTTTTTTTTTTTGAGAAACTCTGCACAGCTTCCATAAGTATAGCATATATACGCTCTATTGTATACTCTCTGTCTGTAACGTATATCCGCCAATTTTCTTTACTATACCACCGAGAACTTTTTCTGATTAGCTTCGTAACTGAACAATTTAGAATGACATGATAAACATTAAAAATCCCTGATATATAATTTAACTAATTGTGCACCTGTCATTAAAATCCATTCAGTAACACTTGAAATTTTTCATACTCAAGTTTAAATAATTTTGGAACTCCCGCACCTATTACTACGAAACTTCGAACGATGGTTTGTTACATTAAACCATTTATAAACCGCATTTACTACCTAACAGTGTAAATTCTACATAATTTTGTTCAGTGAAATCTGAGTGACAATCAATCGGAAAGAAATAGGAATTTGCGTTTTACATACAGAGTAAATGATGATGTGTAACTATGTAAGTGCTGTTATTTGCGATTTCAAAAATGTTATTAGCGATATTTATGCACGGCTAACGTAAAAGTTTCTTACTTCTTATCCAGGAGCAAACGACAAATCACCAAATTCAAATTTAATCATTTGAAAATAAAAAAAATTTTCTTAAACCGTACAAATATCGTTTTCATATTTAAATTAAATGTTTTAATTTTGCAATAATTAATTTCTTTTTGCATCTGAAATTAAATCAGTAACTGTTTTGGTATTTTTTCCGTTATGCCAATACCATTGTTTCCAAGCGAATAGTTGGAGCAAAATGAAATGAAACATTTGAGAAAAATAATAATTTTATTGATAAAAAAATGAGCAAGTATAACCTTTGAAAATTCCAACTTTGACCTACCATATTTTTTAATCAACAAAAATAAATACTTAAAATAAAAGAACAAATAAACATTTTGCAAGTAATAAAATATAGTCAATTTAAACTACAGGCTTGACATTGTAAATGTTTCTTAGTACTACAGCGAGGCGTACTTAATACGTATGTCTCACATTGCAGTAAATATTTCATTTTTTGAATGGAGACAATCATGGTTTTTTGAACAAAACTTTTTTAAATGTATAATTCCTAAGTTCTGAAATAATTTTATTGTAGCTTCATGAACATCAGATAACTGCCAAACGGTAAAATCGATGTCAGTATCAGTAATAAATGTAAGTTATAATTAATAATATTTTCTATTCAAAAAATAACAAATTAAAAACTTTTGCGAGATTACAATTGAATAATGCTTATAAAAATATATTTACTTTCAATAAATAGCAAATTTTAATGTTTGGCACGGGACATTTGCACTGTTAGATTTGAAATAAATGGCGCGGTTCCATACATTTTGGCATGGTGTTGGTAAAACAAAAAAATTACCACAGTTTTTAATTTCAGTTTTAGTTTTTGAGGCGTTTGTAATTTTTCTTCCTAACTGACATAGTTGTTTTAATTATTTAACCAAAAGAATTGATTAAAAAGTTATTCAATTTGCATTTCTTCCCGATAGTAACAGATATCTTTTTAGAACTCTTCACTTCAAAATTTGAGGTTTTGGCGCCAAAGAAATGGCCAAATTAGAAAAATATGAAATATCTCGTGAACTGGACTTAAAAGAATTTGGTTAGAACAACTGGATTCAGCATACAAAAATACATTGAAATATGTTATCAGTTTAAAAATAACTATAAAATCAGATTTTTAAGGAATTTTTTTAAAGATCGTTCTCTTTTTTACTCCCTTTAGGGGTGGAATTTTAGAAACCTTTCTTAGCGTCTCTCTATGTCATAAGAAGTATTTTTACCCCAATTTTAAAAATTTTAGATTCAGTAGTTTAGGCTGTGCGTTGATTAATACCCTATCCAGCCTTCCTTTTATATATACGAGGTGGAAACCTGTCGAATTTCGACAAAATAAATTGCTTAAGAAACAACTGTTTCATTGATTTTATAATAAACAGACAAAATTATTTACAATAAAAAATGCATGTCATATTGGTTAATTTAACTCTCAAACAAATATTATTTTAACCGAAAGATATCAAAATTCTGTTTCTATAAACCTCAGTTGTCTAAATTATTGACAAATTACACTTTAATTGTATGCGTAATCAGTTAAATATAATAATGAACAGTTATTGTGATGAAGTTTAAATTTGAGGCTCTTATGCTTGGAATTCTGGAGTAAAAAACAACAAAATTTACGCAACTTTGACAGGACAATAGAATTTTTCTCCATGAAATCTAAACTTGATATCATTTAACCTTCTTAAATTTTAACTACGCATCTCTCTTATTCGTATTCGCCATTTAATAAAATTGACATTTTAATTCCAAACTGTAAGACATGTTATCAGCTACATATTTCCATGTGAACAGTCTCAATTTTGACTTGGGATTCCAACATCAGTATAGGAAAGTAAAATTCGACGTAATTTATGTCTTTTAGATGCATTTGTAGTAAAATATTTAGTTTTATCTAAGTAAATTATCGCTTTCGTTTAAATAGTAGTACTTCATGCCCATTTACTTAGCATTTCGCCTGGTATCTCATACTCAGTAACAACAGAATGAAAGAAATATGGAATTGTAACAACTTTATGAGGAAAAATGTGTGTTTTGTCTTCAAAAACAGTACGTCATTTTACGTTCAAAATATTTTAGGGCAGCATGATCCTAATGTTATTTTGCACAACCAAACCCTATACAACAAACTGACATTCAAAATTCAATCGTTCAAACAATGAAAACGATCCGATTGCCATTATTTTGAAGAATTTCATAAAAAACTTTTAAAATTAAAATATAAAAATGGAGATATTTTTATACCGGATAGTGCGGGCATATTTACAAATAAATAATTATTTGTAATTGTTATTTATAAAGTAAATAATTATTAGTAAAATTAGTTCTGTAGAAAACTCTGGCAGATGATTAAAAAACACTCTTGTGTTTTAAATATATAGGTCATATAAATTTTTCATTGTAAATAAGGAGTCATATTTACAATTCGGGGATAACTGAAAATTAGGAAAAATTACATTAAGCAAATTATTTTATTTTGATAAAATTATAGTAAAATGTCTTAAAGAATAGTAATAAAATTTCATTAGTTGAGAGACTTTTGGACAAAAACCTGGGGAAACTGACAATACTTCAAACTTGGAATTATTGCCAAGATCATCTTTGTCTAACTCTTCGAAGCGAATTCATACAGTCAAGAATCGCCATGTTCTGTAATATGAATTACTATTTTTTGGACAAAGACTTCCGATTTGAATATGCACACTGTATGTTATTGTTCTTCTATAAAAACGCGCTAAATTTTTGTAAAACTTTGCGATTTATCAGTGTGTGATCTTGATTACGTTTATTTCGAAAATGAAACATTTCTACTTGTGAAGAATTTCAAAGTCGCTGGAGTGAAAATTACGCACTTCTACAAAACATATTTCAGTTTTAAGAATTTAAATACACGCGTTTTCACCGGGTTTTACAGCCGGCGATAATCTTGACGTAGCAGGTATTTTAATTACAATTTTTTTAGTTGCTATGAGAAAATGGCAACAAAAATATACAGTAACCTGCTATTTTCCCTTTATTTCCCGCAAAAATGCAGTAATCAAGTTATCACCATTAGAGAAATAGAATTAAAAACTACAGAAAAATTTATATCTCAAAAATAAATTGAGATACAGTTTTCAAACAAATTTAAAAGAACATTTTTTTCCTGCACGACGGTCTAAAGATTGAAAATATGCGATATCTAGAAGTTTAAAAATTTGCAATAGCGAAAATATCACAACCAAAATTTCATCGGATAGTATTGCCATTCGCAAAAGGACGTCAGCGTTACAATAAGATATGTTTGTCCTTTATAATATAGATAGATAAATTTTAAAGATATTTTTAAAACATATTCTCTTAAAAAATAAGCAAGCATTATAATGTATAAAAATACTGCAGTAGACCAAAGTGTGGTTTATTTTTTATTTATTTTTTTTATATTATGCATGTTTTCAAAAAACTAAATATACAATGAAAACACTTAACCGTACAAAGAACTATGCATGTGTCGAATTTAATGAAAAAATAGATTGCAAATATCTTTAATACAAGAAATATGTTATCTTAAATTTAATCTAAAAATAATTCAAACAAGTGTTCACAATTTTGGTCACCAAGGTATTTTCTAAAATTAATTGATCACGTTAATATGGAATTTATCAATATAAAAACATGTGAAAAGGGATTATTTTGCCACAATACAAGATTGTTTCTTGTTCCTTTCAAAATAATTGAGATGTATTGAAAAGCATTTGTTCCCTTTATGAAGCTGTCAGCAACATCTGTTTATTACAAAGTTATTCGACACATTTTCTGTATCTTCTTGAAATAAATATCTTTTATTTTTACGAGCAAAGCATGAGGGATAAAAATTGAGAGAGAAAAAAGGGAATTTTTTTCATAAGGCTTACAGAAACAGCGAAAATAATTATATTGGAAGCAACCGCTTTATTAATGTATGTATAAACGAATACTTGAAATTTTAAATAATTAGTGAAAAATATATCTTAAATAATCAGTAATTAAAAATCTAAATAGTAGTATTATAACACTTTTATTAGTTTTTTTTTTTTCAAAAACATGATTAAAAGGCTTAAGTACCGTTTCAAATATCAAGATTTTGCAATGGGTCAATTGCTTGTTGTCTAAAGACTTAATGGTCCCAATTGTACAAAACCCAAATGTAAACTCGATTTGCTATTCGAAAAGAGCAGGAATTGTGAATATCTAAGTTTTTTGCTCTCCGGAAAAATTGTACTTTAAGGTAAAAACCACATTATCTCATAAAGCAATCGAGCGATTTTGATATTTTTATTAATATTAACTTATAAATTGATACATACTTTCTCACGATTTGATGTACTATGTTCACGTAACTGAGTCGTAGATGAAACTTTATATACAGGGTGATATGAAAGTCAGTATACATTTAAAAAATTAATAATTCAAGAAATAATGCATGTAGAGAGGTAAAAATTGACACACATGCTTAGAATGACGTGGGGTTTTAATGTAACCACACAAAAAAGTTGAAAAAAAGGCCGTCAGATGGCGCTGTACAGCAAAACGTCATTGACGCAGCCTGAGAATCGTGTATAAAGTTAGCTGCAACGAGAGACAAAATCACGGTGTAGTGTGGATTTACCACATCTAATGTTATTGGGCCTTTTTTCTTCCACGAAATGCGTGATTCTGGTTTTGTAACTGTTATCGTGACGGGTGAGAGGTACATCGATATGTTACAGAATCTCATCATCCCTAGCCTGGCAGATAAACACCTGCTGGAAAGTGCGATTTTTATGCAGGATAGCGCTCCACCCAATATTGCTAGACGTGTAAAAGATCTCTTGCGCAAGTCGTTTGGAAATGATCACGTGCTGAGCCGCCATTTTCCTCATGCGAGGCCTCCCTTGTCCCCAGATCTCAGTTCATATGATTTTTGGCTCTGGGGTTACATGAAGTCGCAAGTCTACCGCGATCGACCGACATGAATAGGGATGCTAAAAGACAACATCCAGCCAAGTTCTCATCATAACTACAGATATGCTGTACAGTGCTGTGCACAACATTCTCCCTCGACTACAGCTATTGTTGAGGGATGACGGTGCAGATGTTGCGCATTTGTTCTGAAAAACATCGTCTTTGATTTGTCATAATTTATTATGCTAATTATTGCTTTTCTTATCCCATGAAGCGCACTCTGTCGGCCATTTTTTAAAACATTTTTATTGTAGTTACAATAAAATCCCATGTCATTCCAAGCATGTGTGTTAATTTTTACCTCCCTACCTACATTATTCCGTGAATTATTATTTTTTCAAATGTATATTGACTTTCTGATCACCCTGTACATATTGAGAAAAGTGCGTAGTGAAAATAATCTACTATCAAAACAGAAATTTTATTATTTCTAAAGGTAAGAAACATACTTCTTAAAAGTTGGAATATTTAAAAACTTTAAATATAAAGAGGATGTTGGGGCAAAACAGGGTACCATAAATGTTTGTTTTTCTCAAATACAGTTAAATGGGAAAACAATCTCTGAACACCATTTTTAATATTAAGTGTATCTTTGGCTATATTTAAACATATTCTTTTCGATAAAAAATGTAATTGATTATATTAAAAAATAACTTTTTTCAGATATATTCAAAAATCCGGTTTTAACCCACTGGTTGGGTAAAACCGGGTATCCATTTAAAACCCCTGGAAAACTCATTTTGGTCAAAACAATTCTTCTTTGCTATAGTAAAAAAAATGCATTTTTGTTATTTTTAACAAAACAAAATTGCACAAGTGTTCTTCCATGTGGCTAAAACAAATCTGTGGAAAAATTTCTACATTCTATATGCAGACCTATTTTACACTGGAAGTCTCAGAAATGTTTTAACTCCAAAAATCACAAATGAATTTTTTATCATATTCTCCTTCATACTACATGCTTCATGTGCCCATCCGTGGCTTTTCAAACATTCTATCGAACCTTCCTTGGATTTAGGATTCCTTGCAAAACCTTTAGGCTTTATTATCTTCTTCATCTTTTGAGGATGTCTCCTCAACCTTTTTTGGTTTCTGTTTCTGTTGATTCTTTTTATGAATGAAGTCAAAATAACAGATTTCCCCTCCTTTTGCCAACTCTTTTTTTAATTCTAAAGCCTTCCTGGGGAGGAGGTAATACAATTTTAGGCGAAATTGGAAATGCAGATTGCTGGGCTACAAAATCTGAGATGTCGATGGAAGAGGCTGGATGTTGTCAACTGCTGGATGTGTAATGTCACCTCTTTTAGATGTGGAAGGATGCGAGCTTCATTACCCTGTGATGTTTCACAAATATTTATTGCTGCGGGTATGGCAACCTAGGCTTGCGTAGACCTAGGTGTGTTACCACTGACTTTTATGGGTTTCTCTGTCATTTCCGAAGGAACAAAAAATATTGTCTGGAAAAGCATCGTTGTTGCAAGAAAAAATTCTTGTCTTCTCAGACCGTCTGATTAGAGTATTTGCAACTGCTGCTCTAAAAAATGCAGTTTTGAATAACTTTCCAATTTAGTAAATCGTTACAGATCGCCCAGAATTGGGAAGTAACAAATTCCTGAGCTTTTGTTTGTAGTATAAGTTTAGAGATGCCATGGATGAGACATGAAAGAGTTATCAGTACTTAACAGCAGTAAATTGCAATTTAAACTCTATTCTAAATTATTAACTATACGAAAAAATCATTCCGTGAGTGTAGTACAAAACCGGATGTACCCGGTTTTGACCTGCTCTCAAGTACACGGTTTTACCCAACATGACACACATTTTAAAACATGGCGTCACTACTCTCAATCCTATAATAAAAGATCAGCAAATCTGTTAAATTACTAGCAGGAAAGCAAAGAATTTAGATATAGTGCTTACTAATATTTAATATGCTGACAAACAGTTCATATATACGTAAATCATAGAATCAAACAAAAAAAAATTTTTAGAGTAATTCAAACGAAATTCTTCACGCAAAGAATAACCGCACACATTGGCGTACCGTTCAGCTACAAATGTCGTAATGACGTTCGACAAGCAATTTCTAGTGTTGGCGGATAGATAAACGTTAAAAGTATGGAAGAGTCTGCTCTACATGGTTTTACCCGCTTACCCGGTTTTGTACAACTCTCTCCTATATGAATATATATTATAAAAATATCAACTGAAGGATAAAAGATTTTTTGCTCAACATATCATGTTCCACGTACGTAATAAATTTAATATTATTAAATTTAATATTAATATTAATAGTTTCAACATAAAGTAATATTTTTGCGTAATTATCTGGATTTCCATATCGTTAAACCCTGCAAACTCCTTTAAAATTATTTAAAATTTTAATATGTTTTCTACATATTCCATAGATTTCTAAAAAATGCGAAACATCATTATTCTTTTTCATCTTTTATTTTCAGGCATAGAAACGTGTATTTTACATTTAAAAACGTCAAATAAACATCTTAGTTAAGATTGTTAAAAATTTATACTGAAAACTAGTAACAATTTTCTCCTCGAATTGTTAAAAATAAACTCCACTGATTAAAAAAAAAAAAAAATACAAAATCTAATTATATATTTGGAAAATTTGCTGTTTATATGACTTCAGTTACATTTATTAGCATCTTACAAATGAATGCGTAAAGATAGACCCATTATTTTGTTCCCTTTGGTTTTAAAATAATTCTAATAATTAAAGCAATAAATAATTATAAAAATAATAATTCTAAATAATTCTAATAATTTAACAACTAATTATTTTTATTATCTTCCTCCATGCAATTTTAATGTATTTTATCTTATATAACTATTATGTTTTAAGAAGTGAAATTAAATTACAGTGAAACCTCCCTGAAAGACCACCCCTGTAAGGAGATCATCTCTCATAAAGACCGTTTATTTATGGTCGATAATTTTTGGCTATAGACTCAATGTTAATTTTCCTCCATTAAAGGACGACTATTTCCCGTCTCCCTCCCTGAAAGACCACTTTTCAACTTTTCAGTCGAAGAGTAGGATTACTTTCCTTTGCATGGTGAAATCTCGAAATAACACTTCTCTCCGGAAAACACGCTCAGCTAAGTCTACTTTCTTGGGCCTGGCGAATCAAGGTAATCTCTTCCCCGCGTTTAGGAGGGAAAAGCTGGTTCTTGTACATTACCGCGTTTAATGTCACTATGGATACGGAGGGATTGTTGGTGTTGATGGGAGAAGGCTATTGTCCCCTGTCTCAGACTTGGCCAAGTAACAAACACCTGTAAAGTGCAGGAGTTTTTCAATAGGGAGAGTCAGGTATGTCCCAGAATCCAATTTATCTCAATGCCGTTGCTTTTCTTTGAAAGGCTATCACTTGTTGTTATCACCTCAGTTTTGTTTAACAGTGGAAGTTATAACACAGTGCATGTTCGCATCGAAGTGCATATCATATTTTTCTTGTTGTGTGCTTAATATACCAATTTGGATGATGTATAAAAGAACTGTGTTAACTTTGGAAGACAAAGTGAAAGTTTTAAGAGCACAGGAGAATGGAGCATCAGAAAGGAAATAGGAAGCACACATTGTAGCCAAACTCAAATAAACAATACTTTGAAAAACAAAGATTTTCTGTTAAAAGGGTATGAGGAATTCAAATTTTGCTGAATTAAAAGAAAAAGGAAAGAAAAATTTAGCGAGCTTAATGAAGCTGTATTGCAGTCGTGTAAGTGTGCAAGGTCAAAAACTATCCCATTGAGTGGGACTTTGTTGAAAGAGAAGGCCATTCAGATTGCAGAAGCTGTAGGGATTAAAGATTTTTGTGCAAGAAATGGGTGACTGGAGAAGGTTTTTTACAGAAACAACATTATAACATTATTTTCAAATCAATTTATGATGAATCGGCCGATGTAGATGAAGAGGTATTAGAGGAGTGGAATCTAGTTTTCCATTAATTCTCGCAGCATATGCAGATTGTGACATTTATAAATGTCACTATCTGCATATTCTGGATGATATTGAATTATTCTTCCGTGCCATGCCCACTAAAACTCTTATGGAGAAAACAGATGAAGCCAAAAGGAGGGAAACAGGCCAAACAGAGACTTACTCTGGCCTTTGGTGGGAACGCAGATGGAGAGAAAGAAAAATCAATCATAATATGGGAGGCTCAAAAGCCTCATTGCTTTAAAAATATTGATGTGACAAAAATAGGAGTGACTTGGAAATGTAACAGAAAGGTGTGGATGGCATCCACCATTTTTGAAAATTGGTTATATGACTTTAAGAAAAAATGACCAAACAGGGTAGAAAAATATCCTTATTGTGGATAATGATCCATGTCACTTGTATGATGCACAGATGAAAAGTGTGAAACTTCAATTTCTCCCTCCTAACACGACATCCAAAATTCAGCCATTAGATCAGGGAATTAGTCATTATTTCAAGCTGGAATATAGAAGTTTTGTTGTATGAAAGCAAATTTCGCTAACCGATGAGACGTTAAAAACGTCCGACATTGTGAAATCCATCAATGTATTTGATGCTATTCGATTAATATGTGCATCGGATAACGTAAAGACACAAAAAATCGCCAATTGCTTCGGTACTTGTGGACAAATCAATGTATCCATAGAAAATGCATTGATGATATCAGTGCCTTAGAAGGTGGAAGTGATTCAGCTAGCAAACGCAGCTAAAATTGATTATGACTCCAAATAACTTGAATATGAGGGAGCTCTTGAGTGTTACTTGAGCTCTTGAGTTGTTTATTTGAAGGCTGGGAGAATCGTATTATGGAAAACCTTGACATAGATAAGACTAAAATTTTTATATTGAAAAATAAATTCTACAATCATTTATAAAAATGAATGATACTGCAACGAGATTTTTTTAAATCTACTTTAGAAGCACATTCTGATTCAGACGACGAGCTTCTGCCAGTTAAAGTTTCTATTTCACGTCGAAAAACACTTACTGAAGTTAATAGAATGATAGAAAGTTCAATACTTGTTAGAGATGATACTAAAATAAAAAGTTTAAAGATATCAAAGAATGTTTAGAAACAAAACTTTTAATGATAAATTGTTAAAATCAAAGTAAACTACAATTATTTCCTTCTTTAAAGCTGTATGGAAATGAAATATAACAAATTAATTCAATAATATTTTTTTGTATGTATTTCATAAAACTTTGCTTTACCCATCACCTCTATTCAGAGACCACCTCTCTGAAAGACCGATTTGTTATGGTCTAATGAGTGGCCACTTTAGAGAAGTTTCACTGAATTTCTTTTTTCAGCGTACGCAGTATTCTGTAATCAGAGGAAGGAACATAGAAGCATTAATTTATGCGTCTCCACCACAGTATAAACAAGTTCGAAATTGCAGGTCAAACGTGGCAAATGAGGTGCGTTCATATTATAACTAGGTTTATGAATATTTTTTGCACCGTATATTGTACTGTATGTATAATTTGGTTCACTTCATAAATGCATACCAATTTCATTCTGATCGAAATGCTGTAACATCATTAAAATGCACTAGAAATGTTTTTTCCCCATTGAACGTAATGTAAGAAAAGCTATTGACTGTCCCTACAATTAAACTATACATCCGATTTTCATAAAATTTGAAACGACACGACAAAGTTTTGCAATATTTATATATTTAAAATTTCAGACCATTCGGTTAGGTAGTTTTTGCTCTGTTATATGCGGATGGGCGGACGGACAGACAGACAGACAGACGGACCGAGCGACGACTATAGGTACTACGCATTTATATAATTACGAACGCACCTAAAACGCACTAATATTTCTTATTCTTATTTAATATAATGTACAACACAAACGAAGATGCATTGAGTTACCCATGTATATGTATATGTTTACAACTGTATTGAGTTACCCATGATTCAGAATAATGCTCTTTATCATAAACTTCAGAAACTAATGCATTTTGGAAATTTAAAGGAGCATTTATAAAAAGGTTGCCACTGATTTTTTGCAACGTTTCCGAGTATTTTTAATAATACATTAATCAGTTTTCTCCACCTGAAATATCAATTTTCCGATGTTATCATTTTTTAATTAAAAATTTTCTTGTCCCACAAATATGTGTTAGAGACAAACATTATTAATTACAGCTATATTATTTTGTAACTCTTCCATGCATAAATTCAATTACGCAGCTGATAATGTTTAATTGAAAAATGATGTTATCCCAAAAAACGATATTTCGTTTTCAGAAAACAGAATATTACGCTATGAAAATTACTCGAAAACTTCATACATACTACACATCCAATTAATATGTATTTTAATTCCTAAAACTGACAAACATTTGTTTGCATTAAAATTGTGTCATTTTCCTACCACTACTTTCGAAAATTTTCAAATGACGATACGTTTTGTCATACGTTGCCTTCTGTGAAAATAACAGCATTATAATCATACATAGTCCAATGTTTCACCGTAATACGGCCTTATATGAGAGGTGACGTATGGCGCATATTTGGATTGGTGGATATAATTGGAAGACCTTCAAGATTTATCTAAAAGTCTCTATGCCAATTATTTTTTTTGGCTTTCCAGAAAGTAATGTAGCAATGTAGTAATTTTAATTAAACTACATTTTAAACATAATTTCTGATTATATAAGAAATATTTTTATTTAAATAATAAAGAAAATTAGATATTTTTTCTCCAAAAAATATAAGGACTCTAAACAACTAACATTATAAAGCATTCAAGCAACTTTTATTTGCATAATGTATATAAAACAATACAGTATAGTCAATTTTAAAGTTTTATTTTTTACAAATTTATGGATTATTTTAAAATATATAAAGATCTTCCAATGAGATTCCCAAGGTAATATTTAATACAATATAACAAAAATCCCGATACATTAAATCTTTTTTAAATAAGGTTAATATGCAATTTCTACCATTATCAATTGACACCTTGTAAGAATTTGATTTTTATTTATTTCATACATAATTTATTTTGTAACTAAAATTATACGAATTCTTCTTGAAACACTGATTCTTTAAATTATGTTAGTTTTAGTTAAACAAAATGATGAATAAAAAACAAAGCACAAATAAATATCTTAAAAGTTGTCATTTGACACGGGTAGAAATAATGTTAATGTGAACCTTTAAAATATTTTAATAAAAATAAATTTGTATTGAAATAAAATACTAGAGCAAATGTTTCTGTAATCTTTCTCTGCACTTTAAATTTATTATATATTGTAATCAGTAGATATTAAATGTTCATTCAAATATGGTTTTCAATTTCAACTTTTAGGTGTGTTTTTTTATATAAAAGGAGCATCTATTATTATGATTTAATGCATTTTACTACAGCTAAATAAAATGACATATTATTTTTCCATCTTTAAAAAAAAATATTATTATATAATTCTATCTATAGGGCCCTTGTTGAAATCAAAATTTTGAAAATTTAATATTAAAAAAAAAAAAAAAGATTTATCAGTGCAAAAGAGTGTTTTAATTTGCTGGAGCAAACTCAAAAATGCATCACTGATTTTACTGAAATACAGAAAAAAGAAACAAAAGTGAAAATCAAAAGAGAAATATATGTATTTTTTGACATTTACAATTTAAAATTTTAAAACTGCTCATATACTTTTTACTTCACTGAAATGAAAGAAATATTTTTGACGGAGAAACATATTGCAACTCTGAGTTAGGAAAACTTTATACACTATAAATGAATTCTTAACCATTTAAATAGTTGTTTTCAGGAACGATAAGTCATAAGTTATATATGAAGCGTATTTCATAAACGCCCCTCTAAATTTAAGATTCAACAGATTTTTAGTTCTCATAAATGCAAAAATGAAACAAGTGAAGTTGTTACCAGGTAAATCATGTTTTCAGTACAGATAATATACACTGTAAAAAAATCGGAGGAGTTTTCCTGTAGGAATCGGAAAAATAGTTGCCCTTATCGTACCGGAAAATTTTCCGACCCAGCTCGGAATAAAATCCGTAAAAAAAATGAAACATTCATTAAAACGGTATTTTTTGGATTTTATTCCGATTTTACGGATTTTATTCCGAGCTGAGTAGGAAAATTTTCCGGTACAATAAGGGCAACTATTTTTCCGATTCCTACAGGAAAGCTAGTCGGATGTTTTTTTTTTTTTTTTTTTTTTTTACAGTGTATAATGATGAATGATCACTATAATAAATAAGAAATTCGGAAAACGCGGTAAAAGTTTGAGATTATAGTTTATTCTCATGCATTCAAATAATTTATTTTGATTTATAAGAGATGTAGATATCAATTTTATAATAAGTTAGAACTAAAAATCTGTACAAAATTATAAAGCACTGTGATAACAAGCAAAACACATTGAACCTAAACTTGGATGTCTCTAAAATATACATAAACAATTTATACAAAATATATTAGAGATTCCTTTACAAATTGTCGTCCGACATATGCACACCGCCATTTTGTGGCCTCTGATACAAAACAATTTTATACTTTAAACACCTTTTTTAAAATCTCTTTATAATGCATAGGTAAGAAATCGATTGATACTAGGTTGAGCAAACAGTTCTGTGAAATTTGTGGAAGTTGCGTTGTTATGCGCCAATTAACAACAAAAGCAACAAGGACTATTCTCAAAGTAGAGACCATCATAGTCTACGACTTTATACCATCGTTCTGCAAGATTCCGGGTTTGCTGAAAGTACCATGGTGGCTCCTTCGAATCAAAAAACCCCTGACACGATTCTTCAACTTCATTAAAGGATTCAAATCAACGGCCCTTGGCAAAGTGTTGCATTGATCGAAAGAGGCCATAATTGAATTCCTGAACTCCTATTATAGATATACCACTAGTACTCATATATAGGATACACATTCTAGATTACTATTAGATTAAAATTTCCCAGAATTTTTTGATCAACCTAATATAAAGAAAATCCTTACTTTCGGTGAAAAAAGGCGAAAAAAATATAAAAAAAAAACAAAAAAAAACATGAATTTTGAATAAATAGAAATTACGCATAAACTGCATTGCAAAGAGTACAATAACGGTGAAAAAAGATTGGATTTGAACAATGTTTATGAATGAAAGGAACTTTTCCGTTCAATATAAATTAACAAAAAAATCGCATTAAAAAGTCGAAAATCTGAAGAAACAGGCGCATTTCGGTCCATTTTCATCTCTCCGGAAATTTGCCGACATCCATATGTGATACATTCCCATAGCTAATCGCAAACAGGCAAACACATATAGAGGCCGATCGACAAATGTCATTATGTTATTAGCATAAATTAAAAATAGTGATAATCATATTTTTTTATTACTTTGAAATTATTCAATATTTATAATTTTTCTCATGATATAAAATTTTACATTAGGAACTTTTCAGTTCTTTAGTATTACAAAAAAATATTACCTTATTTGAGTTATCATTCTTTTTAAATGGTGTATGCATGTAAATTTAATATAAATAAAATTATAATAAGAAAGTAAATGATCGGTTGAATTTGTGATAACAAAGTGTCATTACATTACGGTACAAAATTCCAATTATTTCTTTATGATAATATATATTAACAAGCGTTGTAAACAAATCTAAATATTGCATATAATGCTATTTATATCTTGTACGTGAGGTTATATGTACAAACATACACATATAAATACTAAGAAAAAGCCGCCTAATAAATCAAAGATAACAAGGCATTTTTGTTTCTAAATTTGTATTTACATTCTCTCTCATTTTCTTTCAAAAAGTATCACTATTAAAAAAAAAAAAAAAAAAAAAATACTATTTAATACATCAAATAAAAAATTAACAATTTCCCAAATTTCTAATATATATTTATATTATTATATATATTATTATATTACTATAAAGACAGCCCGTCAGAAATGACGGAAAATGTGATATAAAGATATACAGTGTGATTCATAAACATCGAAACAATAGCCTATTTCCTTAAATATTGCCCCTAGACATATACTTGCAATTACAAAGTTTCATAAAAAAGTGCAATATTTGATGACATAAGTTACAACTCCATGGGGGGGGGTCTAAATTTGCATATCCCCCGTAATTTATATAAATTGTTCCCATAGGTTACAATTTCCAATTGGAAAAATTTCCATTACCTATCTCTGAATTAAACACGAAAAATTTCTTCTTGATATCTGCAAAATTCACACTGATATCAAAATCCAAAATTCATGACTTACACCATTTAAGCATACTTCTGAACGATGCGATATTGATGCATTTAGAATGCGCGATAGGGATCATCCACAAATTATATGTTATTAAAATTCGATTTAAGACAGTGCCTCTCCTTTTCTACATAAAACAGCAGAATAAACAGTTTACATTGAACGTGCTTTCGAAAAATACTGTGCAGTCGTACATTTTCGTATATTTCACTTTACATAGATTTTGAAAAAAACCTTAAATGAGTTTGGAGTTTGAATTAAATTGCGGTGAGCTCAAAAGAATAATGGGTTTCAATGAGAATTTCACCAAATTAGCCAGCTATCACCAAGTTTTCTTCAATATGGTAACATATTTTTGTCGCCAAATTTGGTGGTATTTTGCCAAGTTGGTCAAGATTTGGCGTTCTTGTGATAAACTTGCAATTAGCTCTTTTCAACAATTACTCATTGTTGTAGCTGATATCGATTTCTCTATAAGAAGCCTAAGATAACAATGAGGCGGTCTAACCGGAATTGTGAGTGACACACAGAGACTTGGATTTTATGTAAATAGATTATTACCTTTATATTGATATCTCTCAACCACCATGATACCAATTTGTAATTTGAAAAATATTTGAAATTTAGTTTTTTTTTCTTTTAATGGTTACAAATCTTTTAGAAGGACTTAAACTGGGATTCTCTGCTTTTGTTTAAAATTTCCATAAATAATTTTTGTTTTTGTTTTTTACATACATAGCACTTACTTCTATGTAGAAAAAGTTCCTTGTAAACAAACTTTTACTGACTCATAACAATATTTTTCTGTTTTTACTACGGGTCATTAAATTGACTTTATGGCTAGGAATAGAAGCGATTTAAAAAAGTTTAAATTTCTGATTAGTAGAGATAAATAAATACATAATTAAATCAGTTTAAAAAAGATTTATAGGTGAAGAATTCTAAAGAAATTTTTAAAAAAAGTAAGAAGAAAAATAACAGAAAAAAGTAAGGGAGGCCTAGGCTAGTAGGCGCAGTTTTTAGTTTTTGATTTTTATTAATTTTTTGTTTAAGTTTTTTATGAAACTTTAACTGTACTTTTAAAGAACAGGCAGAATCACCCAACCGGAGCACCCACCAAATTTGGCATAGGTTCTATTGCTCCGGCGGAAAACCCTATGCACCACCAAGAAAAACCAACGCTAAGAAAACAGGCCCAGAAAAACCAGACGGCAAATAATTAAACATAGACTAACGTTCAGTAGTGAGACCCGCACTAGAAATAAAATCTACATACATAAGGTTACATAATTTGTAAACCAAAATAAAATTTAAGCAAAGAACGAGAACACCTCTCGTTAAACACAGACATAAAACCAAAACAAAAATATCACAGATGCCCAAGTCACTGACTTGAAAACTTACACAAAACTGGAATCACATATTGAACTAAATTATAAATTAAATTGACCTGCAAATATACAAATTGCATTAGACTAAAATAAACGAGTCCATCGCCAAAGTCCTACAAAATAATTGTTCGTATCATAGTTCCTAAGAAGGACACCACATACACTCTGAAACACAAAGTCTGTAGAAAGTAGTCCGAAATGTTCGTAAACAGACATAATAATGTTATTAAAAAGTTTTTAAAAGACCATCATATGTAGCCGCACAACATGCCAATCACTGTTAGCACCGAAGATAAAAAGATAGTTCCGACCAGCAGACCAAGTATTTCAATGTCACAATAAGGGCACAGCATTACTTTCACCAGCTTGCAGTAAAAACCACAAGAAGTAGACATTCAAAACACATATTTAATAAATGAAAAATTCTTATTTAACTTGTTATAGATATTTCGTAACTTATTATAGTTCCCACGACAAGCAAGAACTCTTCTGATATTCCATGCCACTGGACGGTTCCTAATAAAATCAAATTTCTCAGCAGACACTTGGCATGAGTCAAATAAAAAATGACGAACATCGCCCCTAGTACCACACCTGCACTTATCACTCTCTGCTTTTCCCATTTTTTTAAGATATGCCGGAAAGGCACCATGCTCTGTGTAAAAATAAACACATATCTGAGAATAACATACATAATCCAAATTAACTTTACTTAATAAGTCATATGTAAAACGACCTTTTTTACTATTATTCCAATCAGTTTGCCAATCACAAATAAGTTTTTTAGACAGACCGGCTTTTAACATGCAGATCGGCATAGGAATGTTTTCTTCAGTATCATACTCATCGTTAAAAATCACTGATTTAGCAAGGAAATCCGCTCTTTCATTTCCATAAGTGCCAATATGGGCCTTAACCCATCCTATGTTAATAATTTTATCACTCATTAATCTCAGATTATCGTAAATTCTCATTAAAAGATCATCGTCAGGGAAAAGACGCTGGAGAGAGCAATACGATGAAAAACTATCCGTAAACAAATAGAAAACTGAAAACTGTGATGACCTGCACCAATCTATTGCATCAGCAATTGCAACCAGCTCTGCCTGATAGATCGAATTATAATTCTTAAGTTTTATCCTTTTTTCAAATATAGAGTCATGGCCCCTGAACACAACATAAGCTGCGGCAACCCCTTGATCCATCTTCGATCCGTCAGTAAACAGAACTGGGTGACCAGCAAATGTATTATAATTCATCATTGGACGAATAAAATTAACATTATGAGGAGAATAAAAATACGGATAATCAAAAGTTGGTATCCTTCTTACTAGTTTATCCGAATCCATACGACAGCCACTCAATTCAATAGACGTTCCGCCACGCAGCACATTGTATTTTAAGGCTGAGATCGAAAGCTGAAGAAAAATTGGAGGAACACCAGCTAATACACAAAGCGCATCTGTAGAAGTTGTCCGATAGCCATGAATAAATGAGAACAAAGCCACTCGCTGACAAGAGGATAAACGCTTAATACCGTGATACTTCAAGTCCCCCAGCCAAATCTCATGGCCATAACTTATTTGTTTCAGAAGAACTGTTTGATACCACAATTTAAGATATTGAAGAGGAGTACCCCGGTCACGAATCCTCGACTTCTTGATGTTACAGGAAAAATCTGTTACTTTAGATCTGACAACTGCCAAATGAGGGAGCCAATTAAACAGGTTATCCAAAGTAAAACCTAAGTATAACATTGTATCTTTAACAGGAATGCTGTTATGTAAAATTTTAATGATTGGTCTTCTTTTCTTCAACGTTTTTGTGCCAAACATCATAGCAACAGTCTTTGATGGATTAATGGTGAGATTCAAATTATTACAAATATTATTAAAATTTTCCACATGATTATTCATTTTGTCTTCAAGCGACTGTCTTGTATCTGCACCATCAACAACAACAGAGTCATCTGCATATGAAATCAAATCCATATGCACCTTACGTGCGTTCTTCAAAATCTCATCAGCCACTATCGTCCAAATCAAAGGGCCGAGGCATGATCCTTGCGGGCAGCCCACAAATATCCTGAACCATCGGATGCCTCTCAGAAAACGAAAACCGATTTGCCGATTAGAAATGTAACTCTTAAAAGTATACTTTATATAGCTGTAAATCGGTAGGTCATCAATAATCCGAGAATCAACCAACCAGTCCAGGACATCGAAGGCCCCCGCAATATCAAATGAAATGGCAGAACAGTACTTGAATTTTGTAAGCTTTTCTGCAACCAAAGTCTTGAGAGAGCTTAAAGCTGTGAGCGTTGACCTAGTCTCACGAAAGCCATGTTGATTGTTATCAAGAAAATTCAGAGATTCTAACATAGTTAGAACTCGCATCTTCAAAAGACGCTCGAAAACTTTACCCAAAATGGGCAGAAGAGTAATAGGCCTATATGTTAAAGAACAGGCATTGGGCTATAAATACCCGGGTTTTTGAGCTTATAGCTTTTGTAGTTTATGTTTAGCGGAAGCCTAAATTAAAAGGAAAATTATGCGCCAACTTAGACCTTCACGGGGCAAGTTGCCTATACCTATGGTGTAAGTTGGCACACGCTTTATGAAAATTTAAATAAGACACGCAGTTAAGAGAAATAAATTTCCTTATTACCAGTAGGTTCAATTAAAAACGTTATCGCCGTACAATGTAAATTTTAAATTATCCAGACATAAAACTAATGAATAAAACATTAACATTGAGTAACTTCTATCCTACTCGATAACATCATCAGAGTTACAGTTGTCACAAATAAAAAATTGAGTGTCTCCGTTTGTGCAAGCCCCGTGTGCCCAAAATCTTGCATTGCAACCACTTTTTTCGGTGTTTATTGTTTTTCAAGCTACCAGCATACACCAGGCACCAAGCCAACTTGCCCCGTGTTCAATGCGCCTACTAGCCCCATATTAAATTTCTTCACAAAAGAGACACGTAACCATCTAAGCATAAATAATCCAAGTAAATCACATATGGGGTAGGTACAGTTAATCATACACTAAGACAAATTGCACAAGTTAAATCGCAATTATTAAGATAAGTATTAGAAATTAGAAAAAGAATGAAGCAACAAAAAATTACTTATGAGTGCAAAAAACAGAAAAATCGTAATAAATGTCCACTGCCCGTAGGTAACGCTGCAAAACTACAATGATGATTGTAAAACACAAGAAGAAACGTACTCTGTGACTGGTTGCACAATCTATCCACAAACGGGCGATTTATGGGGCTGCGCCTACTTACCCCTGTAGCCAACAAGCCCCAGTCTCCCCTACTTGAAGCGATAGCATACAGCTTATGTAGTACTTGATTAACACAAGGGTATACGCGGTTGCTACCTTAGGACTCTTATCCCTAAAAGGGTCTCCCAAAGCTAAAAACAGATATTTATGCTAAACATTAGTGTAAATTGAGATTACAAAAGATTATAGAAGACCCCAGCTTGATTTTTGCCCTGTGACATTCACGTACGACAAGTCAAGTATTGAGCATAGGTGAAGTAAATTAGTTTTAATAACTATTTTTATAAATACTAAAAATGTGCAGAAGTAAGTACAAGATGTGCTAAAGTGGACAAGAAATTATTTTTAATTTAAATATAAAGTAAACGTAATAGCTATTGGACATATACGAGAGAAATACGTGAAGACAGGAATAACTTTATTACGCTTTTTGATTTAATTCGAATTATTGTCGATACATGGCTTTTAATTGTAGTATAACTCAAAGTAACCTTGACGATTCAAGTCAGAAATCAGTATTCCCGTTGCAACTAATCAACAAGAAAGTAAGTTAAAAGGTGTCGGAACTGTGATCCATTTAAATAGGATTGGTCCTGAATGCTAACTCATTCCACAATCCAGAACCATGTGCTGGTGATAGTTGGAACATAAATAAAAAGTATGTAAAAGCAAATACTGGCAACACATTACACACAGCTACAAGATTTGCTTTCACTGATTACATCTTAAAGGAAATTAAAAACAATCATAACATTTTAGGGTACCATGTAAACACTATGCACTAAAGCCTTGCAAAAGACAAACGTGCATAAGCAAATAAGTGTGGAAGTATATAGCATGTATAAGCAGTGAATAAATTGTGTCTTGTAAGCCTTATTTTGAATTATCCATCGTCTAGCAACTAGTATTGGGAAGTGGATAGTAAGAAATATCCAGTGTTTCAATATTATGACACTGTGCATAAAGCTGGAACAATCCGTTGTAAATTTTGCTAAAAATTTTAGGTGTATGTTACTTTACGCTTACTTTTTTTTTATAAATTCAGATTTCTTCCTTGGCACCACATTTTTGAAATGGAAATATTCTCATTGGTTGGTTCATGTATGTAAAGATGCAATTTTGTGATCGAATTTTAACTCACATCATTATATGCTAGGAATCTAAATATTATATACACAGGTCTGTTTACAATGACAACACAATATTCAAGTGTTTTCACACCTTAATTACAAATTAATAACGTAATTTGAAGGAATTTATTTTTTACCCGGGCACAGGATATAAATCACTGAATTTTCATTATGGTTTCAACATTATAGGAGTTAAGGATTTTTTTTTTTTTTTTTTTTTTTTTTTTTTTTTTTTTTTTTTTTTAATGCGCAAAACACATTTGGCTGTGAAACTGAAACGATGAAGTTTTTTATACAGAAAAAGGTTTTACAAAATATTATATAAATAGAAAACAAAGAAATTAATCATATTTTACAAATATTTTTTATATCAGTTAATACTTTAATATAAATTTAATTATAATGCTAGCTTAATATTCCAGTTTAGATGTCATTAAAAGGTAGTTAAAACAATTTTAGCTCCTGTTCGGATATTTTAATAAATAAATAAAGAAAAATAATATATTGTTTTTTTAAGTCACTAGCTCAGAATTACTACAAGCGTACATCAATACGTTGATTTTTTAATAATAGTAAAATAACTTGAACCAAATAACATATTATTACGGAATGTTTTGGAAAAACATGAATTATAGTCACGGAATTAAGCATGATTTTGAGTATAAACATTGCCGGCTTGGACAATATATTGCAGTATTCTAGTATTCTAGAAAAATATATTATATTGTATACATATTTTTATGTATACAATATAACTTATTACAAACATTGCAGGGTTGGACAATATATTATAGTATTCTAGTAAAATATATTATATTGAATACATATTTTTATGTATACAATATAACTGTCGTGTAGAAATCTACACAACAAGGCTTGTTATTAATTTAACTAATTAAATAATTTTCGCACGATCCAATAACATTTAAAAATAATTGAATTCTCGGAAAATAATTCTTTAGTAATTAATTTATACAATAAATTAAAATAACATAAAAAATACTCCAAAATTAAAGTATATTAAAATGAATAATTATATAATGCGTAGAAAAAAAATAAAAATATATATGTTGTTTGGTATTGGTATGTTTAGAAAAAAATAAGGAATATGAATTGTGAATTTATTTTGTATTAATATTGAAAATAAAACATTTCGAATTGTAAATATTTATATGTGCAAAAACAGTGTAATAAAATAAAACTCCCCAAATAAGACCAGACAGAAAATAGGAAATTACAGATAAAGAGAACATTGCTGACGCCAGACATGGACAGTAAATGTATAGCGAAAGAATAGAAAATTTACGATGTTGAAACCATAAATTTTCTATCAATTAAGATGGTTTTACAACACTCGACGTGGGTGGTGATTCCCATGAGAAACCTGACGCAAGGGGCAAAAATTAAGTTAATGCTATGCAGTGAAAAATAAATTGGCACACCCATAGATAGGGATGTCTAGAGTACCAATAAGGGACCAGGAGTAGCCTCCAATCAGAACGACAGCTCTGGGTTAATTTAGTCCTCCCAAAAAAAATTGGATCTTGGAAGATGGAATGAGAGAAGATTATCAAGTCGTGTGTCTCGTCCTCAAGAGGTTCTATAATTTTTATTAAGATGTGACTTCCTCTAAGATGATCCAGATACTTCAAAATTTTACATCAAGTTCCTTCGCAGCAAATTTTAAGGACAATACTAAATTTAGCGATTGAAATGAATGCTGAAAGCAGACAAATCTTTGTCACAAAAAAATGATTGATGCAGAAAAAAAGGAAATGATGATGAAAATTAATGCTGAGAGTAGACCTGTCCTTGTCATGATCTATTGACAAAGATCGCTGAGAGCAGACAAGTCTTTGAAAATAAATTGATGCAGAATTTTACAGGAGAATTCACCTGATGTGGAGATATAAGCTAAGAGGAAAGTAGAGAGATGTATGAAGTGTCTGCAGATTTTGCCAATGAAAGAGTACATTGTGGAGTTGGAGCTCGGATAATTTTCATGTGTCATAGAGTGCTGAAAGGAAGTGAAATTGGATGGTGAAAGGTCCCCCATGAACTCTACATATATACAAAAAAAAAAAAAATAAGTAAAATTGGTTGGTGAAAGACCCCCATGAACTTTACATATATAAGAGAAAAAAAAACTTTATGCCCCAATGAACTTTCTTGTGTTTAGGATTCCATGAACTATGAGTGAACTGTATAATTTGGTTGATTACAGAAAAGATCGAAGTCTATTTGGGTGAGAAATTCCTTATATTTATTTCAATATATATTCGTGGCTATTGTTTTCATGTTTTCTTATGATGTGTACATTTAATATTAAGCAACTGATTTTCTAAATTTCCACTAAAGTACATAATCTTATGTCATTGAATATTATGATTGTTTATGATAAAGATTTTAATGATAACGGGAATATTATTTTTCATAAATAAAATTTTGATTAAAATTTTGGCAAAAGCCCCATCATCGGATCGTGCTGTGAACAAAAAGGGCAAGCATAAGATAACATAAATTAATTTAAAAAAATAAGTAACAAAGTATAATTTTGATGAAAGTTTTGCTTTTCTAATGAGAATGGAACTATGTTATATTCTGATAAAATAGTAGATAATTTGAAAAGATTATTATGATATAAAAAATCATATTTGAGTTATGAATTTTATATAAATGAAAATAAAGTTTGTTTATGTATGTATACTTATATGTCTTTCCTTTGAACTCCTTCCTTGTTCCCTTTTAGATAATATTCATAATTCATGGTATCTAAAGAACTAATATTTTGGAATTATTAGAATTGGACGTTTCTCTATGCAACCTACAAGTTCGATATTTCCATTTCAACGTTAAATAAGTGGTCCTTGAGTTATTGCCAAAATTAATTTTATTCCAAAAATTTTTTTCTCTCCTAATTTATTAATTGGCATTATCCCATTTGATCTTTTCACAACGCAGATCGGGATAACTGTTTCTATTGTACTAACCATTCTTACTGTCGCGTGACCCTGTGTGATATGACGTCCAAATCGTCACAACAATAACTTATTACAAATATTGCCGGGTTGGACAATATATTACAGTATTCTAGTATTCTAGAAAAAAATATTATATTGTATACATATTTTTATGTATACAATATAACTTATTACAAACATTGCCGGGTTGGACAATATATTACAGTATTCTAGTATTCTAGAAAAATATTTTATATTGTAAATATATTTTTCACGATCATCATTTTTTTTGCTGCATAAGTTCCCAATGTTCTCAATATCAAATATTTAACACTACTTTTAATTAAATACTTTATCTACTTTTACAATAGAGTTAATTCCATAAGGTGAATTTTTTGAGACTGCATAACGTTTCTTAATAACTTGTTTAATATTTAGATTATTTTTATCTTTCTTTGTAGTTATTTTTCTTTCGTTAAAGAAATTGCATTACGTAAGTCTAGAAAATAGTTCCGGATTAGTCTAATTTTATCTGAAAATGCGAAATGTTCCAAAGGTACTAGCCGTGCCTTCCGTGAATCGTAGAGATAACAGTTTTACTTCCGAAACGAAGAATTCTAAAAAATTGAATTAAATTTTGCATCGTTTAGCGTGGAATATATTTTATGGGATTCCCTGTTTTTTTAGTTTGGGGTACAGAATGGGTAAAATTTTTACACTATTTTAAGAAATTAAATCATATATTTTGATTTTTTATATCTTATCTTTTTTTTAAATTTTTTCCTTTTCGTTTTTATTTTTCTTTTTTTAACGAAGCAGTTTTTAGTTTAAGCAGAACTAAAATTTTAAAATAGCCAATCGCATCATCTTTTTGCCTCGATAAGTAGATATTCGGATAGCTAAAAAAAAAAAAAAAAAAAAAAAAAAAAAAAAAAAAAAACATTTGTTTAACACTAGAACCGCCATAGTGGTCATTTTGACCGGTACCAAATAAAAATATTTCTATTCAAACCAGAAATTGCTTTATAAAATAAGTTAAATGTGCATCGCGAATAAATAAGTTAAATAAATAAATGAAATCGTTTTAAATAAAAGTCTGTTGTAAAATATTTTTATAGCGCTTGAGCAAAAATTCCCCGGCGGTTCTAGTGTTAAAGTAATATATATTTCATATATTTTAGTTCATATGTTGTTCAGTTTTAGTTTGATATATTTTAGTTCATTATTCACATATATGAAGCATATGAGTTCAGAGTAATGATGATTTGAGATCACTAACTTAATCTTTTTTTTTTTTTTTTTTTTTTTTTTTTTTAGACCTGGTATCATATTTACGCTCAATAAATTAAAAATTTTATAATCCTTACCAAATAACAGTTGTAGGAAGTATAAATACACAATGACTTTTGTACATGCTTTATAACTGTTGCAACTTTCGCATTCAAATAAAATTTGAAGGTATGGGTAATCCAGGAAGGCGAAATCCAATTTGAATTTCGTAAGACATTTTCGTTAATGTTTGGAAGTAAATCGCTTTTACTGTAGGTGTTTTAACTTTTAACGAATGCAAAGTATTTAAATATAAGTTGTGAAAACGGTGGAGAATTAAAGTTCAGCAAGGTACACTTGGAGTAGTTTAAAGGGCATTGTGTTCATTCACATAAATTGTATAATTGTATAATAAAAATTTCAAGCCAGCAACTAAATGAGTTAAATCTGTAGATGAAGCTGCATTAGTGGCTTCATTTGAAACTAGACTGAGTAAGAGGTTAGAAAAAAATCTTAATTTAAATATGAAATTTTTCAACAGTATTTTCACATATTTCTATTACAAACAACTGAATTTTGAATCAATGGGGATTTTTTTTTCTGTAAACTTTCACTGCTTTTATATTTATATATACATATATATATATATATATTGCTTTAAAGATCATTCAAATCTTTTATCCGTAATTCCAATTTATAAATTTTTTACATGTGTTATTGAACTCGCGGTATCCATCCTCATACAGATATAATCAAATGCTGTTTTTTTTTTTTTAAGCGTAGTAAATTTGTAACAAAAAAATACTGATTTTAATAATATCACCTACTAGCAACAACAAAAAAGATATGAAGAAAACCGCAACACTGTGTTGCGGATTTGTAAGTTTTTTAAAGCAGATCCCACTACAAACGTATTAAATGTTACGAATTTGTAAATAAAAGATTGTTATTTAATGCTGATAAAAATATTTTATATTTTTATAGTAATTCGTCGTTGAAAAAAAAACAGAAATTCTGTTTCTGTATAAAATTTACGATTTATTTATTTATTTATTTATTATAAATTTCATTTTTTTTTTCTTTTCTCTATGTTCGTTAAACAGGTTCGAAAATTATATTTTTTTAAATGAATTTTAGCTGTCTTTTTCGAAAACCATTTGAAGCTAAATTTATTTCTAATTAAACTGAAAAAAGAAAAAAGCAAATTGTTTTGTTGAGGAAATAACGTTTATAAATTATATATATCCTTATATTAATCAAAAAAAAATTAAGATGTAAAAATGCGCAGCAAATCCAGATTAAAAGAATAAAGAATATTTTACGATTAGAAACAACACATAAAAATTACACAATAAAACTATTAGATTTCCAATTTGCAAAAATAAATATCTAGAATTTTCTTGAAATATAGTATATCGTGTCGCATAATGTTTTTTAAATATATGTAATTAAAATCACAGTTCTTGAAGTTGAGGAAAACATTATTCTAAAAGTTTCCTTCATCACAAAATTTTTGTCAAATAAATCAGATTCTGGATAAAAATAAAGTCACTGCAGATTTTCTTTCTTAATGTAAGTTTCATGAATATTTTAAGGCTAGAAAAATTAATATTTTTAAAAGATAGCATTAAATAGCCAGTGTATTCTAGTGTAATTTTAAGCAAGTTTCACCAATTATTAAAACATTTATAAGGTCAACCCGCCAGTAGTTCATCAAATAAAGCCAGTGCTAGGGGTGTCTTATAATATTACTTTCCTTTTAAGTTTTAGAAGTAAACTAACATGAATGCTACCATCCTTAATGTATGTCCTACACTGTAAAAAAAAAAAAAAAAAAATTCTGTAAAGTTACTATTTTTTTTTTCTTTACCTGCGTCTGTTACAGAAATTTTTGTTGTTGCCGTTACATAAAATGTTCTAGGAATCCCAGTTTCCTAGAAAAACTTTAGTAACTTTACAGATTTTTTTACAGTGTATAATGGGCAAAAATAAAACCGTATGAAATTAAATAGCAACAGAATGATAAATAAATTGTTTTTTTAATTGTCATTTTTCCAGTACACTGTAAAAAAAAAAAAAAAAAAAAAAAAAAAATCTGTAAAGTTTCTTAAGTTTTTCTTGGAAACTGGGATTCCTAGATTTTTTTATGTAACGCCAACAACAAAAATTCATGTAACATACACACTTTTATGCCGAAAATCAAAATATCTGTAAGGTTACTAAAATATTTTTAGAAAACTGGGATGCCTAGAACTTTTCATGTAACTGCAACCAGGGATACAGATGAAATTTTCGTAAGATTACTGTAATTTTAGCAGATTCATTTGTAAAATTACATATTTCTGTAGCTTTACAGAAACTAGTTTTGTAGATTTTCAGATTTTTTTGTACAGTTACAGATAAAAGTTTAGTAAGCATGTAACTTTACATCTGTAGAACTAGTAGTAGTAGTTTTTTAGAGTGTAGTTGATCAATCGAAAAAATCACTCAAAAATCTGAAAATTAATCTTTAAGATATCATCCTTTGGCAGAGATTAACAATAATTCTTAAACAAGTAATATAAAAATTTCGTTTTTAAAGTCAATTCCTACTTTGAACATCAAAGAAAAATTTAATATAATCCCTTAAGCTAATATTAGGTTTTTTTTGCATTAAAATATCTCTATTTGTTGATTTTCTATAAGCAAGTAGGTTTACAATGGAAGTCTATGGGAATTTGGTGAAATATTAGAGATATCGTCAAGTTGGCGTCACTTTTGGATACTCATTTTGGCCATCAAATTTGGCGGTGTATCGCGAAGTTGGCGACAAACTTGTCTGTATTTGGCGATAGAACAGAGTCCCCCGTATGGTAACCCCTCTTATAGATATGAAGACGCATTATATGCTTCAATGACCAATGACCGCCATTTTACCTCCCATGTAAAACTATAATTAATTAATTAAAATTTAATTAATTAATATTTGAAAAAACTGTATTAACATCAATTGTCATCCAGTACAAGTTAAAAAAATTATTTCAACTTGATAGGATGAATAATGAGTATTTTATTAACGATTTAAAATTTGAACAGGATATATAAATAAATTAATAAATATAGGGAGAGTGTGAACTAATAGTAGGAATTAAGGAACTAATAGTACGAAAACTATTATTTGAAATAAGCAAGGTAGACGTGTATTACTTTAATTAACCGTCATTGTCTCCAACTAATCAAAAACTAAATTTTTATACTTTCTAATAAACAAAATTCATAAAATGGCTTATCTTACTGCAGGCAGCTGATAAAAATGTGACAACAGGTGTTACAACATTTAAACAAAAATGTTATGTCTAGTGCCCCGCATAAAACTCATTTCCGCCTGAAATGGTGCAACATTTTAAAAATATGATCAACAACTTGAAGGTCAACAACTACTAGCAGGGTCACCCTACATCGTCAGAAAAACTCGTCAATATACACTAAAATAATCCTCATTTAAAAAAAAAATAATAAATTCCGTACTCCTGGAAAACATGTTTTATCCGTGAATTCTTCCCGAAAGTCTGACAAAAAAAAAAAAAAAAAAAAAAAAAAAAAATTCAATTTGGTCCTAGCACGCATGCATGGTTCTATTAATACTAAAATCCGAATTCCTTCTAATTCTAAATTCTAAAAATGAAAAAACAAAAGTTCTATAAATTAAGCTTTCCTATTTATTTAATTTTAAACAACTAAACCAACAACAAAGCAAAGAAACGATTTCGAATTTAAAAATAAATAACAATTAGCTTTCCCATTCATTTAAAAGTATTCACAATTTACTTTTTAAAGTTATCAAATATATTCGCATTTATAATATATTTTAAATGAACACATTTAAAATAGATAGTTTAATTAAAATATTAAATGGAAAAGAATAGATTTTAATAAACAGGAAAAAAATATCCCGCATAAAAATATAATACTTATATTTTACATCTAGCAATCTGCATAAAAAATTTATAGTTCATATTTTTATCCTATTTTAATGCTAAAGTATTAAAACC
This sequence comes from Maratus speciosus, assembly GCA_963932465.1. Taxonomy (NCBI): domain Eukaryota; kingdom Metazoa; phylum Arthropoda; class Arachnida; order Araneae; family Salticidae; genus Maratus; species Maratus speciosus. Next base: position 262,351,835 of record OZ010800.1, on the reverse strand, counting down.
CCAGCCACAATCTCATCAAAGACAAAATCTTCCGAAATTAACATCAAAATTCAAAGCTTTTTGAAGAAATTAATCTAGCCATACACATATGAGGCAAACATGTTTACGTCAAACTGTTTCACTGCTCTACAACAGGAGCCGAGTGGTTAGAGTACTAGTCTCTTAATACTAAGGTAGTTTGTTTGTTCCTGAGGTCAGCGACTTTTGTTTTATCCCCATTTTCCTCAAATGACTTATATTTTACCTCCTATAATTCAGAACTAGTATGTTGTGGCCATCACAAAACTTTCTTCTATATAAATCACGTCAATTAAATCATTTAAATAGTACAAGAAATAACAACGATTTAGCACCAATTCATATCAAAGTATATCTGAATTTGAAGTTGGATCAAAATTCGTGCATTAGTTCTTGAGATAGAGCTATAGCGGAAATTCTGAAAAATGTTGCATAGCTGCGCCACCTGTTGAGCGATTTACACCAAACGTAAACAGCACTAAACGATATCAAGGTATATCTGAATCTGAAGTTTGTTGAAAATCCAAGCATTAGTTCTTCAGATAAAGCTATTGCGGAAATCGCAAAAAATACAGCATAGCAGCGCCACCTGTTGAGCGATTTACGCCAAAAATTAAACAGCACTAATTTATACGTCAATTCCTGTCAAGGACTAACTGAATCTGAAGTTTGATGAAAATTCGTGCAATAGTTCTTGAGATACAGCTCTTCTAGAAATCGTCAAAAATGCAGCACAATAGCGACACCTGTTGGACGATTTACACCAAAAATTAAACATCACTAATTTATATCAGGGACTAACTGAATCTGAAGTTTGTTGAAAATTCGTGCATGTTTTCTTGAGCTAGAGCTATTGCGATAATCATGAACAATGCAGCATACTAGCGCCACCTGTTGGGCGATTTTCACAAAAAAGTAATCAGCACCAAACTATGTCTTGGACTAACTGAATCTGATGTTTTATGAAAATCCGTAGTTCTTGAGATATAGCTATTGCAGAAATCGTGAAAAATGCCGCATAGCAGCTGGGCAATTTTCACCAAAAACTAATCAGGCCCAGTTTATATCAAGGTCTAACTAAATATGAAGTTTTGTGAAATTCCGTGCATTAGTTCTTGAGATGGAGCGCCCACAAAATTTTTGTCACATACACACTCACAGAGTGACAGAATGACAGAGTGACAGAGTGATAGACAAACTCACAAACAGACATTTTCTAAAAACCATCAAATCATGTTCTGGGCATTCTAAAACGTATATATCCGTCGAAAACCGGAAGTCGAAATTTTTGATGAATCCAATACTTTCTTCTTGTAAAGATAGAAGAAAGTAAAAATAAGAAACAGATATTCGTCTATTTATTAAAAAATACTGGTTGCACTGCTGCCAGTAAAATTTCCGTGAACTGAAGAAAGTACTACTGAGAATGTAAGTAACATTTGCAAATTACCACTAAAAGAATATAAAAACAAATATTTTTGCACTTTTGTTTATATTTCCTGAACATTTTCACTATCTTTTTGAGGAAATCATTATCTTCATTTGTGACTTTTTATTCTTGAGACGGTCATTTTACAGTTCGAGGGAGGTGTGGAAATTGAACATTTGTCCATTAAGCATAAAATCTCAAATCTTCCTGAGGGACATGTCAAAGTTCTGGAGGGGAGGGGGGGGGGGTGCTGTCCACCAGTACCAGCCCCTGAATTCAACACTGTTAACAAGATTTACACGATGTTAGCGATAGTACTTCAAAAACTAATGAACGGAATTTCATCAAACTTAATAATCTGTTAGCCATTGACATAAGTTATTCCTGAATAGTTTTTCTAGTTCATCAAGTAACAGGTTGCGCTGCTATACTACTTTGTTTTTGATATTCGTGATAGCCATATAATTTAACATCGTATTAAAATTTCACGACGATAAGAAAATTTAAATTAAACTTTCAAGGTTTTTAAATTTAATTTTTAAAATATTAAATTAAACATTCCTTGATAATTTATTTTAATTTTTTGTAAACTTTGATTCAAGTTGAGTCCCCATAGAGATTTTTTAGGAAAGATGTCAATCAACCTGAGTCAATGTTTACAAAAAGGAAAAATAAATTATCAAGGAAAGTTTAATTTAATATTTAAAAATTAGATTTAAAAGCCGTGAAAGTTTAATTTAAATTTTCTGATCGTAGTGAAATTTTAATACGATGTTAAAGTACATAGCATTATTTTATGCTTTTAAAGTACTCGTCGTATCGAATATAGTTAATTTTAGAGAAAAACCTCAAAATGTTTAACGCCATCGTCTACTGCAGATGCAAAATAGATGACTCTGACGATAATTTTTTTTTAAATGAATGTGGACTGCAGCCAAGTATCAGATAGAGTAACCTTTTCATACCCAGCTCTGAAAGTAACACCAGTTTTTTAAGGATGGGTTGGCAATAGTTATTGTTTTTGCGGGTTGACTTGTCTCTAATTATTTCGAGTTTGGATAGGTTTTCGGCCTGGGTTTTCGCTCTTGCACTTCAAGTTTGATAATCAGTTTTTTCCGAATTTCACTGTATGTTATCATATCATTGATCATGCAGTCACCTTTTCTTTACAAAGGCACGATTTTTATCAGTATAATTACTGACGTTCAAAAGATAACAATATCAGAGTTCCCTGAACTAAAATAAGTAACTTTAAAAATAGTTTTATATTTTTGCTGCAAACAATTTAACTTTTAATCAAGCGGCAAATTTGATTTCTGTAGCAGTCTAGTACACCTTTATTGGAAGATAATGCAGCAAGAATTACTCAAACCGGCAAATTGTAATTTAAGTGAGGATTCTATAAAGTTTATTTAGTTTTACCTTTGAATAAGGGGATAGCTGAAAACTTATGTGCAACTGTCGATGCATAATTGATTAGTCGTGTTTTTATGTTGCAGGAACCGTAAATTTATATTTCATAGTATAAAAAAAGAATGATAAACTTGTCTATACTATTGTTCAAATCAAAATGCAAGATTTAATTTTCTTAATAAAACATCATGAGTAAATAATAAAGCTTGTAGTTTTATCACTTGCTGCGTACGGAAACTTCATCGCTGTATAAGAGATATCCTGATTAACAAAACACTGTCCTTCATCTTCCTAAATAATTCCTTAGCCCAGTCTGACAGCTTGATTTGTGTACCCTCGCACACATATTACTGGAAATTAAATTTTCTTCATAAAAAAATCATGTGTAACTAATAAAATTTGTACTTTTAACCCTTGTTGCGTACAAAAACTTCCTAGATGCATAAGAGACATGTCGTGATTAACAACAACAACTGTGCAACTGTAAATGCGGCTGCTGCGGAAGCATAATGGATGAGTCGTGCATTTATGCTGTGTAAAAAAAAAAAAAAAAAAAAAAAAAAAAAAAAAAAAAAAATCTGTAGTTCTATAGATGTAAAGTTACATGCTTACTATACTTTCATCTGTAACTGCACAAAAAAGCTGTAAATGTACAAAACTGGTTTTTGTAAAGCTGCAGAAATCTGTAGCTTTACAAATGAATTTGCTAAAATTTCAGTAATCAAACTAAACTTTTATCTGTAACCCTGGTTCAGTTACATCAAAAGTTCTAGGCATCCCAGTTACTTAAAAAAGGCTTTGTAATCTTACATTTTTTTTTTTTTTGGTGCAAAAATGTAGCTGTCACATGATTTTTTTGTTGTTGTCGTTACATAAAAAGTTCTTGGAATCCCAGTTTCCTAGAAAAATTTTAGTAACTTTACAGATTTTTTTTTACAGTGTAGGAATCGTAAATTTATATTTCATAGTATAAAAGAATGATCATTACATATATCTTGATATTTTAAAATAAAACATCTTAATAGTTTAATAGTTAAAGCAAAGTTATCCTTTGGAAATACACTTAATTTCCAAAGGAGGTTTTAAGAGCACAAAAATATATATGATCACTGATCTCTCCTTCTTCCTAAACACCCCCATAGCTCAGTCTGACGACTGAATTTGTGTACTTTCGAACAAATATTACTGGAAATTTGTCGGAACATAAAGACATAAAGAAATAAATTCAACTAAAAAGTTCTATTAAAAATATTTAAACAAAACATTATTTAAGACTACACCATAGAAACAAATTAAAAGTGAATTTATGTCGAAAAGTTTAAGGAAGTTATAAATATAGTACGAGGATCTACAATTGATTAAATACAACTAAAACGTGAATGGGACATTTTATAAATTATTTTGATGGCTCAAATAAATATCGTTTTCTTACTTTTCTGTATTATTTATCTCTTAAAATTTAATTTTGAAGTATATAATATATTATAATATAATGATATAATATATTTTCTTTCTAATATTTTAAACTTGAGTATACTAACGCGAAAATCAAAGTGCGAAATTTAATGTTCTTCATAGAACATCATGAGTAAATATTAAAATTTGTAGTATTAGCCCTTGCTACGTACGGAAACTTTCTTGCCATATAAGAGATGCATCGCGATTAGCATTGACGTAACTTCGACAATCCATGTGAGATTTATATTCACATTAACAAAGTATTTTCATTTTTTTAATTTCATTTTTAATTTTTTTTTTTTCAAACGAACATTTTTTTTTGAAGAGGAGTTTGATTTCTTTTCAAATCTTTTTTGATAAGGAAATAATATATATATATATATATATATATATATATATAACTAGAATAGTCATAAGTATTAAATTTAATAATTTCGAGTTATAAAACTCTAGATATTTAGATTTTCATGATATTATATTTTTATTTCCCACAAGGACTTGTATTACAACATTTATTTTAAAGATGAAACGAACATATCAGACAAGTCCATATAAAATGTGGCAATATATCCAGAGAATGCTTTTGTTTTCAAGAATTAAAATATATCGTCCAAACTTTTCCTTTTAAAACAATTAAAGTTGTCCACAAGAACTATTTCTGAGGTTTAGTGCTTGCAAAAATACATTGAAGTTGGCTTTGAAATGAGTTTGCAGTGTAATAAACATAAGAGCATAGATGTGCTTCTAAACGAAAGTACCTTTAGGACAAATAAATGTAGTTCGTAAATTTCTGTTAAGATAGTTTAAATGTTTCACATTTTTCGTCTTCAAAGTTTGTGTCAATCTAAGACAGACAATTTAAAAACAATTAACGGATTTATTACTCTGACTTTCCAATGTATTTTATGCATGTATGCATATCTGGATTTATGATTTTATATATATATGCGTGAGTAACTTTAATTAATTCAAAATTGATTATTATTAATTATTATTATTGATTATTATTAATTCAAAATTCTGAACATTAGGGGAGTCCAGGGAGGGTTGACCATAGGGGAGGCTTTTCACACCCTTCAGTTTTCATTTTTAAATTAATTTTGGAGATTTATCTAAAGATGGCAAACAAAGCTATGGTCAAACAACAGTCTTTATTTTATTTAGATAATTGAAACCGGTGTGGAAAGAATCAACTGTGAAGCGTTTTCTACTGAAAATCTGTGCTTATAAGAAATATTTTTAAATATTTTTCTCAGATAAAATATATCATAGAAATTTGTGTAAATAACTGTTATGCAATGCAAAAATATTGAGCTTTCATTCCAAGCATAAAAATTCTATAGTAAATTAGGCTTAACATAACGATATGATTTTCTTTACAAAAATGTGAAAGGGCTTGACCCATTGGATGTGAGGGAGATTTCGTCAGATGTTCAAGGTTCACTTAATTGTTTTAGGAAATGTTTTTATTATATACTGCACATAATGAACGGTTAATGATTATATTTATAAAGCAAAATAAATTGATACTGTACAGCTACGGTAAAATAGGCTGATAGAAAAGTAAATGTTTAAAATTCATTTAAGGAAGATGGTAAAAATTGCTATAGTATCCACTGTAAAAAATAATAAACAAAATAAATAAAATAAAATGAAATGAAATATCTATAAGAAAATTGATAGGAACTTTTATTTCATTTAAATGTTACATATAGTATGTTTATAAAAAGTATGGAAAATACGAAAAAGGACCAGAAAGTATGAATACAGCAACCTAAAGAGTTGATAATGATAAGTTACGTGTACATGCGGTTGCAAAAGAACATAGCATTGATCGAAAAGTTTAGGAAGGTATGTAAACAAGCTTCACCAAGATAATCACAGAGTGATGAAGCCAAACTATGTGACAAGAAGCGTTGCCAGGTCGAGTGTCATAAAAAGTAGGACAACAAGACAGAAAAAACGGGGCAGCGACTTCTAAATCGGGACCTAAAAATTAATTAAACTCTATGAAAATGGAACCTATCTGTAACGGAACATTTTCTTAAATGTTAAAATTTCAGTATATCTGCTATACAATTATACCTGCTCTGAAAAAACCTGTTTAAAACGGATTATTTCTCCTGTGACATGCAAATCCATGTAAGCAGGTTTTTTTTAAGGATCATATTTTCACAAATATTTTTTATAATAATTATAAGTGATCCTGTTCACTGCACTGCGAATTAATACTAATAAACCAGTATAACACGAAAAGCTGAAAATTTAATAAAGAGAATACTTATACAAAAAACCCTTTAATGTTCATTAAAATGATGTTATTAGCTTGATTTTTAAAAATATATTTCTCATTAAATATGGCAGTTGAAAATATTATTTAAGGTAAATTAATCTACTAATAAATATCATGTTAAATAACACTTTAAAAAATGTAAATTACTTTCTAGTTTCTTTTCTCTAAAAAAAAATAAATTTTCACAATCACTATTTAAAAAAAGCTTTTCTATTAATTTTGTGTTTTAAAAGTTTTGAAACGCCTATGTAATAAATAATTAAAGTAGTAAGTACAGAACTTGTGTGGAAATATAAATTATTTAAAAACAACGTTTATACACACAATAAAAGACTCCTTGCTTAATGATTTATCTAGTACACCATACATCTCAACTTTCTGGCTGGATCTGTTGTGTCACGACACTTCACTTCCGCATTAATTTCATTGGCTGTTGGAACTTGATGGTCTTTTGGTATTATGTTTTGACATTTGGGTTTTCATCGTACATGTAATTGGGGGATATTGTTTTTAAAGTTTTTTACACTGAGGATGTGAGTCCTAGTACTCACGAAACGTATACGTCTGATCAAATCAACTTATTTTATTGTGTGTTTAAAAGTTGTTTTTAAATAATTTAAATAGTTAAAGTATTCATGTTAAACAAAAAATACATTAAACAGCTAACGGGAAAAAAGTAATATTTTAAAAAATGCAGCAATTTATCGTTTGAAATAATATATGTTAAGAAAAATCTAAGAGACGAAAATATAGTATGTTTAAATTAGTCAGGTCACGCAAGTCTTCTTATATATATATATATATATGTGTGTGTGTGTGTATAAATTGCAATTTTTTATGAAAATTTCTAAATGATTCAATAATTTTTAATGATTTTTTAATGATTGTTAGTGGAAATTTATGTTTATACTCATGAGGGATTTTACGTTTAAATGACATATTTGCCTATTGTCTCGAAAAATCGAAAAAAAATCATGTCATTTAAAAAATAACTTGTGCGTAAATGGAAATAAATATAGTTGTAGGGATTGTTCTCTTAATGAAGATAACTTATTACTGATTTATTTGTTTTCAATACATGTCAAGTAAAATAATTTATAAGTAAAAAAAAAAAAAAAAAAAAAAAAAAAAAAAAAAAAAAAATGTTTTGAAGACAACCATTTATTATAATGCACTGAAGGGGGAAAAATGAAGGACAATTGATTGAAATAAACACATTTTGTAAAAGAAACAAAATGAATTACGAGCTATTTTTTTTCTGTTTGTTCTTTACAAAATAAAATGGAAATTCAAGTTTAAATCTAGTTTCCTGGCGAGAAAAACAAGTCGGAAATTTTGCACCAAACGTGACAAATGAGGTGCATTCGTACTATAACTAATTACATAAATATTCAGATCTATGTGCCATAGCTGTTGCACTTTTACACAAAAATGCATGAATACAAACTTTATTACACGTGCACATATTAAATTCAGTAATACGGAAATAATAGGACTGCATCTTAAATTTAACTTAATCAACATGGCAACCTAGTATCATTACCTGTCATGGGATATCATTGAATTAATTATGTAAGGTAGGATTTAATAGCACGAAAAAACTTTTTAAAAATATATTTTTATGTTTTGATTCAATTTTTATAACATTTGAAATGTCTCGACAAATTTCTGCAACGATTATAAGTATTAAATTTCAAACAATTCGATTGGGTAGATTTGCGTCCTTATATGCGGGCAGGCAGACAGAAAAACGACGACTATAGGTACAACGTATTTAAATAATTTCGGGCGCAACTAAAGAAACGATCAACGCCCTCATGAGGATCGAACCCACATCCTTTCACGTTCGGCTGTGAACTGAAATATGGCGCATTTACTAACCATCCCACATTTATATCGAAGGGTATCAGCTTATTTCTGAATCAATCAATAATATTCGCGTGATCTCAAACGTGATGACATTTACGTATCATTATTAGACAAATATTTTTGTACCATGAGAGGTGACGGAGGCAAATTTCAAATTTATGTTTTACAAGATATTGTATTGTCATCTTAAATATACCAGAATCACAATAGTGTGTTCAGTTGTAACACAAGATGTACGTTAAAATTTGAACTGAATAAGGATAGAATGGAAGTTAAATAAAATCGTGTAAAAATAAACTATATCGTTTCTGCATCAACCTAATAAATGTAGTATTATTTTAGTTGTTGAATAATGATTTTTTCAAAATCATTATTCGTTAGAATTGTTTTCATATGAAGAAATTAATGTCTATTGTATACATTGTATGCGTTGAAATTTACTGAATCATTCTATGTATGTCTCTTAGACGTACATTATAACAGTATGAAAGATGTAAGTATATATATATATATATATATATATATATATATAAACTTATAAATAACGAAATGTTTGAACAATAAGTAAGATAGAGTGCACTCTAAATCGGAAAAAGAATCTGTTATTTTTTTAGTGAAATATCTGCGAGCGAGAATAGCAGTAAAAACTGTTGATTTTATTTGTCATCTATGTTAAAATACAAAGAATATGTAATGAATACAGATTTAAAAAATAAATAATAATTTTTAAATCTAGTAGTAGTTTCAGTTTTTCTGTAAAACTAAAAGATTTTTTTCGTATGAAAATGTGCAATTTTAAGTACAAAAGTAATTTCAAAATTAAGCAATGATTTACAGTGTGTCCACGTATAACCTGATTGATCTTTATTTTCACAACCATTGGTCCTAGATGCATACTTCCAATTACAAAAAGGGTTTAAATAAGGTAAAGAATTATATTTAAAGCGCTTTGGGTCAAGGAAAACATTTATTTAAAATTACGAAATTTTAATTTTTATACGGTCTCCCTGTCCTGTAAGTGATATTTAGTAAAATTTTACTGTGACACTAACAAGTAAGACAAAAAAATCCCATTCATCTAACGTTAAAATTGACTATGTTATGAATCTTTGAAATGCATGACTTATATCACTTTTGTGCATTTCAAAACAAACGATTTCGGCCATGCTTTCAGGGGTCATATATAAAGTACTTAAACTCATTTCAAGGTACCGGAGCTTTGAAAGAAATCGTACAACTATTACGAGTGAGTTAACTTTTATTAGATAGGTTTCAGATTGGTTAAAATATTTGTATTTTAACATATGTTTTATTTTGTAAGAAGTTGAGGCTATGATTTCTTTTAATAAAAATTACGTTATTTTCATAAGGTTTTGTTTAATTTAGAACGATCGTCTTTCCAGTTTAAAATTTGTACTCGAACTTTAACTCACTTTTAAATGTCTGATTGAAGTTAAAATTTACATACTGATTTAAATCCGATGATAATGTAATATTATTCTGATTTTTGACGCTTCCCATCTTATACATACTTATATTAGAGGATAACACACACAAAAAAAATTTGGATAGATTACCGTCAACAAGTGAGAAAGTGTTTTAGATTAGATAACATAAACCTGCGATGGTTGTGTTTTTTAACTTTTATAATTGCATTTATTGTATTTTTTAACGTTAAACAAGAAATTTATTTTCACTTCTAACCATCATGTGAGGACTTTTCCCAAATCGTAAATTTGTAGGTAGCGAAAAATCTGATACTATGAAATGGATCTAAGACCTTTTTTATTCAGTTTAATTTATTTAATTCAATTATTTATTAAATTTTTTGGCTTATATTGTGTTTCTTACAGGGGTCCGATGAGGTTGGGGGGGGGGGGGTAGGGGGATCAATTTTAACTTTGAAATTTGCGATTAGAGAAAATTCCTGACATGTTGGTTTAAAATGAAGGTCATTTTCGTATTCAGCATTAAAAAATACATATGAATCAATTTTCAAAAGCTAAAAAACATGCCACAACCCATAGTGTGAAAGCCAGTGTAATTTAACAGCATTTTAAAACATGCATGATTTTGCAAAGCATTGAAGCTGTTGTTTTTCATCATTTTATTTTACAAAAATTCTGTTATATTTTTCCTCTTATATGTTCAGTACAAATTGTATATTTTGCAGTAATATGTCAGAATGATTAAAGATTTTAGATTTATATTGCAATGCTAATTTTACTCTCAACCATTTCTTTAATATATCTGACGAAATTATTTTTCTACTAAATATGCGAAAGACCCCTAATTTTCATCAAAATTTATGCTCCAACTTTAAACAGCTCGGTCGATTTTAATCGTAGAATAGCGGGACTTTCTAGAGAATTTTTAACGGGAATTCTCTTGTTTGTCAGTGTAACAGGGAAATTTTGCTAAATATAACTTATAGGACCGGGAAACCGTATAAAAATTTAGATTAATTCTTCACTAAATTTTCAAACTTTTTATTTTATCTTAACTCTGCACCTAATTTTGACAACTTTTGTAATTGGAAGTATGCATCTAATACCAACGGTTGCGAAAATAAAGGTCGGTCAAGTTATACATGGACACCCTGTATAAATATTTTTTTATTAGAACTATATTTGCTTGCTCTTTTAATCTTAAAAGGATTAGTTTCTTTTGAGATTTTTTACGTAAAATTATACTTTGAGTATTCTTTTTTTGAATATGTCATTTACAATGTGTGAAGCAATACATTTTGTTTATAAAAGGATGTCCGAGTTTCAATTCCATATTATAACAGTTTAATTTAGACTATTTACAACAAATCATTCATCAAATTGAGAGTAAACTAACCTAGTTTTTCTTACAAATGTTCTTACAAAATGCCCACTTTGACATCCTTTTTCGAAATTTATTCCGCCTCTATCAAAAAAAATTCGACCAATACCGCACATTATATAGTTTCTGAATAAAAGAAAATGTTGATTGGATGCGTTTGCGATCGCAAATGAATTTAAAAATGAATCAGAAAATAGGCAGTTTAGATTTGAGTACACTCTTAATACGATAATCTTTTTTTCGATCGCTATGTATCTTTAATTTGTTTTTGCTGTAAGAATTAGCCCTATCAAAAACTTGTCAATATAAAAATTGTTGATAATATTTAAAAAATTATAATATATTATTGCAGATTTATATCTTGTGAACGAAGTTATCGAATTTTTTCTTCTTCAACCTCAACTCCTCCTTTTTTTTTTCGATAAGAGTTGGTTCTATAAAAAACTTGTCAATGTAAATTCCTAGATAAGATTAAGAATCTGTATAATAAATTTTATTGTATTTGATATCTTGAGAATTGACGAAATTATGAATTTTTTTCTCGCTAAAACCTTATTTTTTTTTCGCTTCTTGAGCACATGTTTGATTTTATCAAAAATCTATCATACATAATTTTTTATCCTTGTTTTTAGAAGTAATAAGAAATTTAAACTGATTCTATATGCATTTTAATGAATAAGTTATGGGTTTTATTCCGGTTTTGACAAAACCCCTCCCTATTTCCATCCCTTGGTACGATTTTTCCCATTAACGAACTCGACTGCGATTTTCTGCCACTTGATTTTATGTATCAGTTTGGAAGAGATTTGTTCAGAAAAATGGAAGTTACCGTGCCAATAAAAAAGTTATGTAGATAGATAGATAGATAGGTAGATAGACATATTTTAACTGGGAGGTGGTTTGGGGTTGTAGGGATCATGATTGGCGTAGATCTGTAAATATTTTTCAGAAATTCCAACATAGGGGAGAATATAATAGTAGTATTTCTTACGAAATCTACCGAACACATATTTGTAAAGTGATACAAAAATGAAAATTATCTTAAAAAAATCCGATTATTTTCGAGCGTAAACTTAGGATATTGTCATATAAAAGCTATTAGAATAAATACGTCTTCGAAAGTGAAAGCATTCTCATAAAAAAAAATAATAATAATTACGGCCGAAAAAGTGAAAAAAGTGAAAAATCGCTATTGTAAGAACGATCTACTCTAGTTTTAAACTGTTTCTTATTTATTATTGGTGCTGTATTTTTTTTTTTATATATAATGGGTATTTTATTTTAGAGAAGTGAAGATATACCGATTGCTATTACGACATTTTCTATTCAGCGTGCTTAAGTTAAAACAACGACCCTTTTTTGAGTTTTTTTACATGAAGCATGCAGATTTTAAGTTTTATTTCAGCAGAATGTGCAAGATTAAAGAGAGTCTCATAAGATAGTAAGAACTTTTTGAGATGTAGATGTCCAGCTGGGCGAAAAAATTCCGGACCAGGATTTAAACCGGGGATCTGTTGGCCAAGGCCGCCAATGCTCTGCCGTTTGAGCTATCCTGAATGAATCTGGTAAATCTAATTCACCCAGCTAACCTTAATGATCTTAGCATCTGGTCTGATATCTGAATCAGCTCAATAGAATAAATATCAGGTAATGGTGTACTATTAATCTAGTGTAATATTATGAATTTACTGTAATTATAGTGGCGCAAATATAGACACAAAATATAACTACATTTACGACATTTTCCTACTGTTCGAGCAGAAATATAATTTAAAAAAGTTTTTGTTATTTTTAACACCTATTTTCTTACGTGATAGATTTGTGTAGACTGTTGGACTTTTAATTATCTGAAAAATTGTTTTATTTTCACGCAGTTGACCTTTTCTCTCTTTAGAAAGATATATATTTATTGTAGTAGCGCTGGATCTTCTGTTTATCTCAGTATTTCTGCCTATTTTTAACGAAGATGACTGCTAAATTTCATTTCGATTCATAGTTTATACAACAATCCATTTAAATAATACATACGTCAAATATTAAAAATTTGATTTAATAAAGAGTATAAAAACTTGTTTCTAGAAATTATAAAATGTTATGCTCTTATATCTGGCTCAAGTTTATGCAGTATAAGTTATTGGCAGAAAAACACACAATTCATATTAAAACTGAAAGCTTGTCGATAAAGTGACGTAAAATTTAAAATATAAATATATAAGCAAAATTTCGAGATATTTAAGGCATTCAAAATTATCCCAACACTTTTTCACTCAATCTGCATTTTGCCAGTATAGATCATGTAGAATTTTCAAATATTCGTGAATATGAATGAACAAACTATAAGAATTCTGTATTAAAACCTTACACTGAATATATTTTTTTAATGTCACATTAAACAAAACAAAAATTAAAAAAAATCAGTCTAACTCAAAACCTTTGTGGCATAAGAAAGTATCAGGCATCACCTAGAAAAATATTTGTACGAGTAAGATTAAAAACTAAAAAGATAAAGTTACCAGTATTGTTTAATATGAATTAAACATGTAACTAAATTAAAAAATATTTTTAATGTAGTCTTTGCTGACAGTTTTCCTGTAAAACTAAAATACTTTTTTGTATGAAAGTATGCCAAAATAATAGATAGATGTTAAAATAAGGTAATTTCAAAATTAAACACTCAAATTAAAAACCCTGTACGAGTTTAACGAATAAAAATGAAGTTAAAAGTATTCGTTAATGGGAATTAAACATAAAGTAACTAACAAAGTGATTTTTAATGTATTTCTTGCTGAAAGTTTTTATGTAACACTAAAAGATTTGTTTTGTGTATGAAAATATGCAATTTTTAGTATAAAGGTAATTTCAAAATTAAACACTCAAATTAAAACCTCTTTACGAGTGTAACGAATGAAAATAAAGTTACAAGTATTTGTTAATGGGAATTAAACACAATTTAACTATTTAATTTATAATTATTCATTTAAGCAATTTATAATTAACTAAACAAATTAATAATATGTTGTTTTTAAAAATCTTAGGTTGAAAAAAAAGAATGTGTATGGGATACTCTAAGAGCACATTATCCCAAAAATCGTCATTCTTTTCTGACTGATTGACATATTTTACCCCTCAGAACTAATGCGAGTGTAAATCAGCCTGTTTTTTAAAAAATAGAAGAAGTAAACATTAAATATTAGAATAATCTTGCATTATAAGGTTTTCAATGGCGGGATTTTAATCTCAAAAGGTGGCAGCGTAATCCAATTCTATGGTGTTAATTTCGAATTTGTGAGACAGCAGTTGTACAAGATGAGCAGGGTCGTTCAAAAGTAGTTGACGATGAGCGAAGCGCTCGTCCAGTTGAGATTGCGACTGAAGAATCAGTGCGGAAGGTTGTGTAAATAGTTGTTGTGCTGTCTATTGTTGTTCGCATGTCAGCTCTAACCATTTCCTCAACCTTCCGCAATGATTCTTTTCTCGCAGTCTCAACTGATTGACCACTTTGCTTTTCGTCAACAACTTTTGAACGACCTTGCTCATCTTGTACAACTGCTGCCTCGTAAATTTGAAATTAACATCTTATAGTGGGATTATCCTGCCACCTATTGGCATATTTGGAAACAATTTACTTCTAATAGCCGACCTCTCATATCAGTTTGTGTCGCACTTGCTGACTTTCCCTTGTATTTAGCGAAAACAGTTTTGCTCAACTAATATTTAATGTACATGAATTTAAAAAATCAATGTTTGGGTTGTTCAAATGCATGAACATGTTACTTGTAACATAACTTCGTTGAAATATATTTATGTGAATAATTTTGTATGAATCGAAGCATAATGTGCCATATGCATTTGCTTTTTAACATTATTATTCACCAGTGACGTAGCATCAATGTTAATGGTTCGTTTCATTACTAGAGTTACATATTAAAATTTTTATTATTTAATTTTTAAACTTTACATTATTAAATAAATCAAAATTTAGAATATAATATAAATGGTATTAAGATGATGCATTGTCCCCTGGCGCTACGCCAGTATTATTAACTAAGAATTGATAGAAATGACGCAGGAAAATAATTTACCGCAAGGATTTTTTGTTTCATTTCAGCTGAAAGAACTTATGACAGTAAATTATTTCAGCCAAAAAGCTTTTTTAAAGCCTTGAGCAGAAAGATTGTTAAGGTTTTTAGAATTGGATCGATATGTTTGAAAGAGATGAAGTGTCTCTCTATTGTTAGAGACAGCTAATTATTGCATGTCTTTTCAGAACGAGGTAAAAATACTTTTTGAAGGAAAATGTCCTCATTCAATTATATTTTGAGACGTTTTCATGAAAAAGGAGAATTCCTACACACAGTCAAAACAAAATTTACTTTATATAGCCATATTCTCAAATAGAAAAGGAAAAGAGAAAAACAGCTGATCTTTTTACAGAAGACAGCGGTTACAATCATTGTTTGTTCGAAGTAAATTCTATATTTATTATGAACTTCTTCTTATTTTAACCGCTTCCCTTACCAATTTTTTTGAAGAAAACTGCAAAAAATCCTCAATTTTGTTTAAATAACATCATTTGCATTTCATATCACAAAACTTGAAAAACTGCCAATCAAATAACATATGTAATTTAATTATATATAATTTATTATATTATATAAGAATATTTTCTTTCTTTTTAAGGTTCAGGCCGAGTACAAACGTGATAAAACAAATCGTAGTGACAAATTATTCTATGCCGGAGTTTTTTTTTTCGGGATAATAATTAATTGCAATATATACGAACCCGAGCTGTCTCGGGATAACCTTACAAAAATTTCCTATAGAATTCTACAAATAAAAATTATAGAAAAAGTCTTATAGAATTTTTTAGAATTAGGGCTAATTTTTCTATAAACTTGTTTATCTAAAAGTTATAGAAATATCTGTAGAAGTTCAATAGGAATGTCTGTAGAGCTTCTATAAAAATATCTATAGAAATTATACAGAGTTTATAAAAACAACTATAGAAATTATATTGAGTTTCTATAAAAACATCGTTACTACTTGATTATCTCGTCACCAAAAATCTATCGCCAAAATTTAAGATTAAATGCCAATAATGGTTGATCGTAAATGTCACAATCTCTTCACATTAAACACGATACATGTGTTTGTTACGTGATCTAGGAAGTTGGCAGACGGGATAACCAAGTAGTACCAAAACATCTATAGAAATAATATAGAGTTTCTTTAAAAACATTTGAATATAGTCAATAAAAATGTTCTATTACATCGCCAGCTGCTTTCTGTTGATACAAGCAGAATACCAAGTAGTGCCAAAACATCTATAGAAATTATATAGAGTTTCTATAAAAATATTTGAATATAGTCAATAAAAATATTGGATTACATCTCCAGCTGTTTTCTGTTGGTCATCCTCCCCAGCATAAATCACGCTCAATGCTGCTTCTACTTTGGTGATCGACGTTACGTTTAGTAGATTTCCCTAGCCATCGCACGCCCCCCCACCCCCCACCCCACACACACAGAAAGAGAGAGAGTGAGAAAAACTTTCTTTTATTAATAAATAACTTTTTTAACAAGAACCACATAGTAGGTACACAATGAGACACGCCTCACTGTGTACCACAACTGTGTGTCTCATTGTGTACTTTCGTTACGTTGTAACAAAATGGAGGCCCTATCTGTTACATCAATTTCATCGCTTTAAAAAGTTTATGTCGTTTTGTCGAAATAGTCTGTTATTAGATGTAGCTTTGTTTGGTTAAATAAATATATGTCATATTGAAGAAAATAAACTCTAAAATTAGCGTTTGTGTAACTCGAACCACTATAAAATAAAGAATTATTTACTATATTGTCGGACGAGTAACTGAAGTGCTGAAACTATATCCACGAGTTGCATAAGATGACGTCGTTACGTGTGTGTACCAGCTTGGAGAAAAAATTACAACTATATATCAAAGTGGCTGCTCTCTCATTGTGTACCATGTCTCACTTTGTACTACTCTCCCCTAGTCTAAGTTCTTGTTTGCTTACGGCGTTCTGCTACACAAGATCTTATTAAATTTCTAAAATAGCAACAGATATTTTGTCTTTAGCGCGTAAGTAAATATTGCCATTAGGATAGTTTAAAATCTAGTGGAAAATGGCCGATTAAATTTTTTAAATCACAGTGTAAAATGCGTTGTTACATATGCGAAAATAGCACATATATTAGAAATTACAAATGTAAAATGAATGAGGAAATGAGCTGTTCAAGGTTCCAGAATACCCTGAAAAAGAAAACGTATTTAATATTAAAAAAAATATAACAAACGCATGCAGTCAAGGAACATTACAAAGTAAAATCATGTTTTATGTGAAATTCTTTAAAAGTTACATGTTATAAATCTTCGAGAACTATTAAATGCTTCTAAAACTTTAAAATGACGTAAAAAATTATGTAGGAAATTTAAGTATTATGTAAAATGTGATTTTCACAGCTGTCGTTGAGGCGCCTGATCTGCTGATTAGCTAATTAAAAATTAATATAATTAATAAATAAATAAATGAATAAATAAATATAATAGTATACATAATAGTTAGAAGTAAATAAAGGAAAGGAAAAATGTATGTTATATTTTTCTCAATCTCGTTTTATCCAAATAAGAAAAAGTTTATTCCTATACCATTAATATATTCTTTGAAATGTCACGAGACATAATATTATTCGTTGAAATGTACATAATGTAATGCTATATCATGGATAAGACTTACTTTGATAAATACCATACATATCTTCTCGGAAAGCGTAATGCTTTTTTCTACTCCTAATGCTACGTAATATGACGGCAGTTTTTCACTACTGTTTATTCTAAGATGTTGCCTCTGTATTTCAGTTAAAAGAAACAAAATGGACTGAGGTTTGACACGTATTTTGGTCAATACTTAAATGTTTTAATTAATTTAACGAAGTGAAATCAAATGATATTTTTTAGATGTTTGACAATATTGATCGTATTATTCATATTATGGAAGCACCCGTGCTGAAATAAAAGATTGAGCTAAAAGTCAGAATTTAGTTGAATTAAACAACGATGAAGCAGTTATTAAGAAACAGTCCAATTTATTCAATAGCTTATGATGTTTTGTTTTTCGTAAGGAAGTAAATATTGTTGCTAGGATATTTTAAAATTTAGTCGGCGAAATATTATTAATTAGTGATAGTTAAAGTAAGTATTATATTATATACACTATGACGCAAAAGTTTAGACAATGAAGAAATTCTTACATACTTTGAAAAATATTTATTCAATTTTCAAATCACTGCTTGAAATTAATGTGCTGTACATATAAACAATATTTATAACAAAGAAAAGTGGAATTGTGCATATTGCAATAAATTAAATGGTAACAAAATTAAACTGCTGTCTCAAAAGTTTAGACACAAATTAAATAAAATCGAAATAAACAATTTTTAAAACCTGGTTGCGCATCCATGCTTATGTATTACGTCATATACACGAGATTGCATGGAAGAAACTAAATCTTGCATAGTTTGTGGATCGATATCGTACCATGCATTCTCAATAGATGTCTTAAGTTCCTTTTCAGAAGAGTATTGTCTAGCGTTGCTATAAACTTTGCGACACATGATGCTCCAAAGGTTTTCTATAGGGTTAAGATCTGGGCTACATGCTGGCCAGTCGAGAACTCTTATATTATGGGAATTAAACCAAGATTTTGAATGTTTTGCAGTGTGAATTGAAGCATTGTCTTGCTGAAATTCCCACTGAGGACCCCCTAGAAGCTCAGCAAATGGCAGTAGGTTTTCTTCTAATGTCTGTGTATAATGCTGTGAAGTTTGACGACCACAGGTGAAGGTCAGAGATACTTGTCCATTATAGCAAAAGGCTGCCCAAACCATCACCGAGCCCCCTCCTTGTCTGCGACTAAAAAAACGTCGAGGTTCCTTCCGCAAGTCATGCCAATACGATAAACAACCATCTGGACCATCCAGATTCCACTTTTTTTCATCGCTAAATATGACTGACTGCCATTTCTCTCCATATGACATATGCTTTCGAGCCCACATAAGTCTTTGTAACATATGATGTGGTTTCAGAGCTGGTTTCTTCTGCATTTTGCTATAAACGATTGTTCCTTTTTCCAAAATTCGTCTACGAATCGTATCCTTTGATACAGAGAGTCCCGATGAGCTTTGAACTCCACGTACGCTCATTTGTTGAGTACTCGCTAGTCTTTGTATCAGGCGATCCTCTCGTACATTTGTCACACGTGGCCTCCCAGACCGACATTTTGCTTTATATTCGGAGCCACTCGATAAAACTCGATAAATAGATTTTTTTGACCTATTAATAATAGCAGAAATTTCAGAAACGCTCTTCCCTTCACCTTTCAACTGCCAAATCCTTGAAACCTCATTCACTTGAATTTCTTTAGCTCTCGGCATGTCGACTATGAAGCGCAATCGTTTGCAGAACTTAAGTACTCCAAATTTGTGACATCATCGATTCTAAATTTGCATATGCCAGCGAATATTCAAAGAAATTTAGAATAGTGTCTAAACTTTTGCGACAAGCACATTTGAATTTTTATGAAAAAAATTAGTATTATAGCAAATAAAACGACTGTCTTTTGTACATAGCATTTTAAATCAGTTTTTGAATATATTTACAGGTTTTTGTAATTCTGACGTCATAATTCTACATTTTAAAGCTGAATGACGTCATTGTCTAAACTTTTGCGTCATAGTGTATGTCTGTATATAACTATATGTGTGTGTTACATAAAATGTAATTATAAATTAGTTTCATATATTTGTATATTATTAGCATTATTAATTAGTTTAGTAGGTAAATTAATATAGTTCTTATTTCTTCTTAATTTATCCTTACATTGTACATTAAAAATTTTAATTATGACAAAATTAGAGCTTTTTTTTCAACTTTTCATCATCATTTTATTTAACTCCAGTCTAATTTTTTGCTCGATCTTAAATATCAGTAAGATTACTCAATTATCTAGAATTAAAACACAATATACTTAACTGAATTTCAGAATATCTTTAAAATGTTTGTTTAAAATATATAAACATTTAAAATATTAAACGATTTTTACAGTTTTTGTAAATTTGGAATTTATACAAGAGTATTATTATTTGAATACATTTTTTTCTGAGAAAGGAAGGATATTTACGAAATAAAAATTCTGAGCTCGTGCATGTAAAATATTCATGATGTCATAATGTTCCGAGCTAAGCAGATTGAATACGCATTTCTGTAAACTACTTTTCCCAAGCTCTTTATCTTATTCGCTTGAAGATTTAGTATATGGATTATATTTTGTAAGAAGAAAGTTCACTGATGGTTAAATGAAATTCGTGTCAGAGTTCTCTTCAGAAAATTGAATAAAGCTACAAATACCTAATAAAGTTTTGGGAAAATTACGATTCGTTTTAAATTTTTGCTATTTTCTTTAAAAGAAAAATTTCATGTTCGTAGAAATTTTCATTATGGTGGAAATATTTTCAGTGTTTAAAATAAAGCATGTATTTAATTTATAAAATAGAATCTTTTATAACCGCGAGAAATAAATTTATTTTTCCAAAATTTTTATTTCACCAGCAACGAAATGATGGCAAAAATCCTAAAAGAATGTAATTTATTCATGTAGGAAAATAGCGTCATTCATATTATTTTCGCAATAAAAAAAGAAAATTGGTTGATTCTAATTACGGTTTGTAATTTTCATTTAATTTAGACTTTAAATATTATTCTATAACATTTCACCCAATGTTTAAACTTCAACTTTCGTTGTTAGAATTTAGGAGCAGATGAACTACAGCAGTGATAAAAGTAACTATAATAATGAGAGTTAAAGTTTAAACATTGAGTTTTGAGTGAAATGTATATAGAAAATCTAAGGAAAATACAAACAGTTTATTTTGAAAACTGGGCAATTTTTTTGTAATTAGAATCAACCATTTCTTTCTTTTCAATGCAAAATTAATTTTGAAAGACGTTACTTTCATAAATGAATTAATCCCATTCTTTTAGGATTGTTATCTAAAAGTTTTTAAAGTATTCACATTATCTCACCAGAATTTTCATTTTGACGCCAGATATTGTCCAACTTTGGAAGAATGAGAGATATAATTGATCACGTTGAAAATGTGGTAGTTAAGATCAGTAAAAAAGTCTCTGCCAAATGATTGACAATAAATAGTATTCATAGTTACTGCGATGCCTAACTGGAAATAATTTTTGCAAAAATCTAGCCGCAAATTGATATTAGTACTCACGGGAAGCTTGTAAAAGCTTGAGACATCTACTTTAATTATATTATTATGCGATACGAATGTATTGTTTTTAATTATATTAAATGTCAGATTTTAAATATCTTTTTCCTTTTTTATTCTGATTCAGGCATAAAATGTTTTGTTATTTTAAACAGCCGCAAATCTTTTTATTCTCGAATATTGAGAGCTATCTTAAGAATGCAAAACGTTTGCTAATTATAAATTAACATAACCCTTTCTACCCTAGCGTCAAATTAATAGGACATTTCTTTCATTGAGTATTATTTTATCTTACAAATGTTTTTGTTACATTTCACATCTAATACTGATAAGATATATCTATGGACTTATTATTATGACTTCCCATAATTTTCAATATTTAGTACTAATAATAATAACAATAAAAGTCGCCTTAATTGTCATTAAACCGATGACGTTTCTTTCATTTCAAACATACGTTGTAATATTTAAATTTAAACTAGGGTATATTTTTTGAACTAATAGTTTGTGGTAAAACCTGAAAAATACCAGTAAGTTTTTATGGTACAACTTGAATTTCCAGTCAACCAATTTCACCAAATTATATAAATTGACAAAAATTTTTCCCAATCATACAAGTTGGTATAATTTTTATTTTAAATAACGAAATAATAAATAAATTTGTTAAACATTAATAGAAATACAAATAAAACGCCGAATTAAAAATCACTTGATGACATAATGTCAAGTGAATGTGACATTTTCGATAAGCCATTGTTGGCATTTAATCTTATAGTTTGGAGATAGTTTTTTGATTGATGGGATAATCAAGTAGTACCGTTTATATGTATGTTAAATATTGTTGAAATATAACGTTTTCCAAATGTCTACAAATATTCTTCTTTAGACTATTGTCATATGAAAAGTACGGAAAATAACTATGTTCGTCAGGTTATAATACAAAAAATATTCATTAAGGTGATAAGGGATCATCAGACTCTCTTTTTCTATTTTTTTTATTGCATCTTAAATACTATTAAAGGGCACACTATATGAATTGTGGAATATATTTAACACAGTGAGAATTTTTTTTTAAATGTCGCAGAAAAATAAGGAAATTTCCTGAATATTTTTAGCGTTAAACCTCATTCCGAATTAAATATAATCACCAATATTTTTTTATGCTAGTTTGGTCTACATATAAAAATAAAACTGTGCATTGAATTTTATTTATTTGAATATAAAAATAATAAAAATATAAATTTTATAAATTGTGTAAAATTTTCAGGATTTTTGATCTTATTTCCGTATTTAACTACCTGTATTTTTTTTTTCAATTATATATAGTTTTAAAAAACTATGAAAAGTTTTATTAGTATATGTAAACCAAACTGGCATAATCAATATTGGAGATTTTAACCGTTTGACGGCTATGCAGCGCTATCGCGTCTCCAAATTTCAAGTCCAAAAGTGCTAAGAAGCGCTATCGCGCTGTCATTTCAGTACGAGTCTGTATATCTGCGCGTGAACAAATATTTTGCCGCTCTTGCGTTTTCGTAACGAAACTGTGTCTTTTAAAGCATAAATAGCGTTTTTAATTAATTTTCATTCGAAAAAAAAATTATATATAATATTTTCAGTAAAAACACATTTCTTTATTTTGAAATATCCAAATTATCTATAACACTTATGGAATGTATGAGGATTTTTATGGATAGCTGTCAAACGGTTAATCGATATGTGACGAGGTTCGGACATTTTGAAGGTTTTCGATAACGCTTAAAATATTCAGGAAAATTCCACATTTTTCTCTAAAAAAATATATTTTTACATTTCTTACATAAATATATGCCAGAATTGATATAGTGCGCACTTGAATAGCATTTAAAGTGCAATTAAAAAAAATACTTTTAAGGTCACTTTTTCCCTTAAATTTCAGTAAAAAAAAAAAAAAAAAAAAAAAAAAAAAAAAAAAAAAAAACGTGATTTGGGCAGCTAATTTACTTTTATTAACACAACTGTAACTTTTTCTCGAAAGGAGATTCAACGCCGAAAGGGTTGAGGGGACCGTAGACCCTTATTTGAGTAGAAATCAACCCAAAAATCGAAAATTATTTTTGTGCAATTATTATTCTCCAGTTTCTTCTGAACCATTTGTAAAAAAAACGAATGCAAATGCGATAATTTTTATTAAAGTTGCAAGCGTTTGAATTTTGTACACAAACAATTTTTCGGCCCTTTAAAATACTTTAAATCTGTTTTTATCAAAACTGATTTTTGAACGCTTTTTCATTTTTAAAATGCTCCATGGGTCAGAATTTTTGATCAAAATTCATGAAATTGATAAGGAAGAATTCCGATATTGTTTACAAAGAAACTGTGCATGCATTTTAAAATTTGACTTCATTAAGAGAGTTAAATTTGATATTTAACATATTAAAAGACAAAATTTTGATGAAAATCGATACGGAATTCAGAAAAAAATCTTTTAAAATTAACTTTTCAAGGGATTAAAAAATCGATACACAGATTTGTTTATAATAGAGTTTTACGTGATCAAAATCTAAAATAGAGGAAATATCTAAAAAATTAAGACGCAAGGAGCATTTTAAAGTAACGCTTTAAAATTTAAAAAAAAAATAAAACATTTTAAAATTATAATAAAATTGGAAATTTCTTTTAAGGTGTTCTTATATATTTATAGGGAAATGTATATTTGAAAATCTCTATTACGAAAATTAAAAGAAATTTCTTTAAACGTTCACCGTCCCCTTAATACAGTAAATACACTAAAAAACATGTGCGTAATATTTTTCTCTAGTTCGTTTCATCCAAATTTTATTCTTATACCATTTATGTCTTCGTTGAAATCTCACGGGACATAATATATTTTGCTGAAACGTATATAATGTAATGCTATATTATGGGAAAGACGTACGTTGATAAATACGTCTTCTCAGAAGGCGTAACGCGTTTTACTACTTATAATGCTACATAACATGACGGCAGTTTTTCATTTCGCTTTTTTCTAAGATGTCATTGTTTTTCTTTTGAAACAAACAGAATGGACTGTGCTTTAACGAGTATTTTCTTCATTTGATAAATGTTTTAATTCATTTTACGAAGTGAAATTAAATAATATATTTTAGATGTTTGAGAGTGTTGCTCGTATTATACAAGAAGCTTTACTATTAAGATACGCACTTTGCTAAATAATATTTAATTAAGAACTTTGTTGTTATTCTAGGTAATGGATAAAATCGTGCTGAAATAAAGGTTGAGCGAAAAATTAGAAATAAGTTGAATTAAAAGACGATGAAACAATTATTAATATAAAAATAAGATTTCTGCAATAGCTGAAAATATTTTGTGTTTCTTACTTAAGTAAAATATGTTGTTAGGATAGTTTAAAATTGAGTCGGCGAAAGTAGTGTTAATTAGTAATAGTTATAGTAAATATATGTATTATGTTATATAAGTTTTTGAGAAATTTTATGTGTGTGTTATATAATATGTTATTAAATAGGGTGTCCACTCTCAATGGGCCCAATGACCTTTTTCCTAAACCGTTAGTCATAGACATATAGTTAAAATTACAAAAATGTTTTAAATGGGATAAAGAAATATTTTAAATGCGATTTGGGACAATAAAAACATTTCTTAAAAAATTACGAAATTTAAATTTTTATATCGTCTCCCAATCCTATAAGTTACATTTAGTAAAATTTTTCTGTTACATGGACAGGTAAGACAAAAAGTCAAGTTCATAGAGCACTAAAATTTACTGAGTTATGAAACTTTAAAAATGCATGATTTATACCACTTCTCTGCATCTAAACACAAATGAGATCGGCCATGCTTTGAGGGGTCATATATCAATTGCTTAAGGAATTCGAAGAACTTATTCCATGTGTCTGCGGTTTAAAAAAAATCTTACAAGTATTACAATTGAGTTAACTTTTATTGAGTTTCAGAGTGTTTAAAATAATTGTTTTATTTTTGTAAGGACTTAAGACTGTTTCTTTTCATGATTTCTTTTAACAAAATTATGTTATTAAGTTTTTATTTAACATCAATGATCGTATGTATGTTTTTCCAGTTCAAAATTTGTACTCGAACTTTAGCTCATTTTCAAATATCAAACGAGATTAAATTTTACATACTGACGTAAATCTGATGACAATCTAATATTATTATGATTTTCGCTGCTTACAATTTATACTTATTTTACAGGATAACACAAACAATTTCGAATAGATTACTGCCAAGAATTTTAGATAACACAAAACTGCGATGGTTGTGTCTTTTAACTTTTATGTATTTTTTAGCACTGAATCTGAAAATTATCTTAATTTTTAACCATCATGCCAGGATTTTTCGCAAATCATAAATTGTCAAAGATAAAAAATAACAAAAATCGGATACTGTAAAATATAGGAGATGGCTGTGTTTTTTAACTTTTGATAATTGATTTTTATGTACTTTTTTGCACTAAATCTGAAAATGACCATTTTTAACCATTATGTTAGAATTTTTTTGCAAATCGTAAATCTCAAAGTTAAAATATGGCGAAAATCTGATACTATAAAACAGATGTATTTTTTTTTCTTTTTTATTCAATATTTTAGTGATTTTTTTCGCTTATTCTGGTATTTTTGCTGCTAAACAGCTGAAGGGTCCTTTGAGGTGGGGAGGAGGTTCAAGTTTAACTTTAAAATTTACAGTTTGTGTAAAATACTGATGCGATGGTTAAAAATGAATGTCATTTTCGGATTCAGCGGTATATATGTTATATGAGACTACTCATATAACTAGTGCTTAAAAATGATCTATTACTTTTATAAAGCACTTCAATAATACATCCTAAAACTAAGCAGATAAAAATTCGCAGTAAGAAGCATCCGCTGAAAAATAAAACCCTAAATATGCAGAGAGAGAGATATGGTTGTTTTATGCAGTAAGTGTAAGAAGAAATGATGACCAGATAAATAAAAGATAAACTTAACTTTATTAAAATTCTTTCATGATAAAATACGATAGTATAAAAATAAATGCTTTGAAATTAAACAAACAAATATTAATTAACTTTATATCGTGCAGAAAATAAACGTACTAAAACAATACTTTAAGATAATCCCTCCGGAGCTCATGCCATAATATATTCACTCTAAATCAAAATGCAAACGAAAAATGTCACCTGTCGTAAAAGAATTCATCACTCTATTTCATCTTTAAACTTGAAGAAAAACATCGTAGAATTAGCGAAGATCCAAAGATTAAAAACATTCTCTCAGCAACTCCATCGTACGTAAAACTCAATGACAAACTTCATATCCGTTAAATAAACATCAGAGCGGCAGACATCAAAACACAGAAAGAAAGACGACCAGCATGTATCAAAACAAACGTTCTCCAACAGCTATCACGCCGTTCCTTTTATCTATATCGGCAAGTACCGAGAGCTGCTCCGCAGAGAAGCTGCAATCTGAAACGCCCTCCTTCCATCGCACGTGGGAAAAAGTAATTTGCATAGGCACGTGCCGCGCCAAAGGCGAAAAAGAGCACTCGTGGACAGGCAACGCCACCTACCGGCCAACGGAGTTACCGCTCAGTTCGAAAACGATATACGATAGAGCTCGGCTGGAAAAACATCACGATGTAAAAAGTCCGATGATACGATGCAAGTTCTCTCTAAAACAAATAAATAGCTACACAAATGGACAAAAATAAATTAGCTGTAAAGATGAAAGGTAAGTCATAACTAAACAAGTTTCAAGGTAAAAAATATATTTAGTTGAATAAAATAAAGAAATAATGCAATTGATAAGAAAAGTGGGAATATGGCTAACAAAACATGCATAAAATTCAATAACAAAAGTTAAAAACACTACAATCTATACTACCAAATTTTCGTTATTTTTTTTTTTTTTTTTTTTACTTTTAAATTTAAGATTTGCAAGAAAAGAATACGTGATAGTTAAAAACGAAGGTCAATTACGGATTCATCGGTACAGAATACATAAGAATCAATTATCAAAATGTAAAAAACATGACATAACCTAGCTTTTGCAGACTAGTGTATCTATACAGGGTGATTCAGAATGAATGGGACAAAAAGAAAACATGATTGTGAACGTTGTAATTAATATATTTAGAAAATTCAAATTTACCTCAAAACTACATTTTTACAAGTTTCTACAGGTGTTCAATCTGTGCCCCTCCGGTGACACAACAAATGTCTACACGGTAATCAAACTCCTGCCGCACTCGTGATAGCATATCCCCTGTGATGGAGTTCAATAGTGCAGTTATCCGCTGCTTCAGTTCCTCTAAGTCCTGCGGAATCTATAAAAATTAAAATTCAGTTCAAAAATTAAGCAAATATTATGCAAATTCATGACATTTAAATGCGAAAAGAAGTTAAAAAAGTAGGTGCCGAAACAGGATAATCTTCCACATGTCCATACGACATTTTGTGAGCTGTAATATAGTGAGCTATAATCAAAAATATTTTTACAACAATAGCTGTCAATACCAGATTTTCTTCCACATGTCTATAAGACATTTAGTGATTACAATTAAAGTTACAAGGTACCTACACATAAAAAAAAACTTAGAATACAATACATATCATACATTCAACTTTCATACAACCTTACGTGGCGCCACGATTTCATCAACTCATACTCTCACATAGAGACAAGGAACCTGTAACAATATTGTAAATTATTTAGATCAGGAATTTTTCACACTTTGACAGAACCACTATTTTAACAAAAGAAATCATTCAACATCCACCATTGTAACATACGAATATTTATACATTTCTGCCTAGGCTCCCGGGATGCCCAAGCAAAAAAAAATTTAAATTTTTCTTATACATAAATCTATAAACCCTAATAAATTCAAACACATATATTTCCATCAAAAAGTACAATCTTTAAATCTGCTGGTAATTTGCAAGGTAGACGGGAATTAGTGACAGTTCCATATATTAACATAATCAAAATGGGACTTACAAAAATAAAAGTTAACCTGCCCGCGAAAAGACCCTCCTGTGGCAATGGTCAACTCGAAAATCCACCCCCAGATGCCACTCAGACAGATTACAGTGGCACCCCTGCGAGACGCTTCCTTGGGGCCGTTCGGACACCCGGAAATGGACCTCGAGAAGTATCACCACATTCAGGCGGGATTTAAATGTCCACCAAGCAAAAACCGTAAAGAAAAGTATATATATATATATATATGATACCAACAATATAAAAAAAATATATATATACATTATAATCAAAAAAACAGTAAAATTTCAAGAAATACAAAACTTCAAAATTATCTAAAGATATGCTCAATAAATCTTTTTAATTCAAACTTGGTGAGCGGCTTAGTGAAGACATCAGCAAGGTTAGCCTTGCTGCGGACAAAAAGTAAATCAAAAGTATTCTTATCAACCAGATCCCGTACAAAGAACAGCTTAACATCGATATGACGACTTCTATGATTCTCAATAGGCGATTTTACAAAATCAATAGTAGCCCTATTATCTACATACAAAACTGACTTCATCTTTTCCCCAGTGACAACCTTTCTACAAAAACATTCACTTAGAATCCTGTCAAACCAAAGAAGTTCTTTTGTCGCTTCGGTCATTGAAATAAACTCAGCTTCCATAGTTGACAAACTCACACTTTTCTCTTTAAATGTTCGCCAAGAAATGGGAGAGTTACCTAAAAATACAATTTGACCACCCAGCGAGGTCCTATCATCTCGATTTGCAGCAAAATCTGCATCAGAAAAAGTTATCAACTGAGGTTTTGTACAAGATAAATTAAGTGTCATATCAATAGTATGTTTGACATATCCTAACAATCTAAGCAAGCCATACCAATGTGTCATTCCTGGATCTGATTGGAATTGACTCATTATATTTACCGCATATGAAATATCGGGACGGGATCTATTAGCAATAAAGGACAAACAACCCAGTACACTTCTGTATGGTAACTGCGACATCTCTCTACGCTCTTCCTCAGACTTAGGACAATCAGATTTAGAATAAACAGAGCCCTTGCTTATGGGTAAGGAGGAAATGGGAAACCTGTACGACTCAAACCTTTTGCAAACATCTTTAATATAGGATTGCTGGTGAATCCGCAAGCCTTCATCACTTTCCTCAAACTCCACACCAAGCAACTTCTTAGTTTTTCCCAAGACCTTTAAATCGAAATATTTGCTTAAAAGTTCTAAAGCTCTATTTATAATCCTTTGATGCTTCCCAAATAAAACAATATCATCAACATACAATAATAACACTAAATCCGAGTCTAAAACGTAAACACAGTTACACCACTCTAATTTCTTAAACCCAATCTCCAAAAGAACACGGTTTATCTCAAAGAACCAAACTCGACCCGACTGATGTAGACCATAAATAGCTTTATCCAACTTACAAAATAAACTTTCTTTACCAACCTCAACAAAACCCGGGGGTTGCGACATATAAACATTTTCAGTAAGAGGAGCATAAAGATAAGCACATTTGACATCACATTGGGTGTGTAACCAGCCTTTAAAGGATACTAATAAAGAAAAGAAAAACCTGATGACACTAAAGTTAACCACGGGACTAAAAGTTTCCTCATAGGATTCTCCTCTAATTTGCTTAAACCCTTGAGCTACTAAACGGGCTTTAAACCTGGCAATTTTCCCCATGTCATCTTTCTTTATAGTGTACACCCATCTACAACCTACAGGGCTGATGTTTGAAGGTAAAATTTCTAAATGCCATACGCCTCTATCATACATAGTATTTATCTCCTCTTTCATAGCTTTTTGCCATTCATCCCTTTGATCAGATTTTATTGCTTGTTTGTAAGTTCTAGGAATAACTGGGTCATATAGTCAAGATTGTGACTGACAAATATTCACATTAGAGTTAACATTAGGTTCAGAAACCACTCCCTCAAAAGTATTGCTCCCTTTAAAATCAAACAAATTAGGCTTAAAAATTAAATCATTCTCCTTACAATAATCCTCCACTTCCCTTGCAGACCTTAACCTATCAGAATCATTATCAATATCAAAATAATAAATATCCCTACGAATACCAGTATTTCTGGGAACAACTTTTCTTCTCCAGTGAGTATCTCGTAATGTGGTGTGAGGTTTACTAGGGGAATCACTTTCTGAAGAGGACCCCTGACCATCACTCTCTGCCCTAGAAGATGATCCGAGGGAGTCGTTGGAGCTGTCAGTGGTGGCTCTGACCTCCTCAACAACGTCTTCATCCTCGATATCACTCCTAGTAGCAGGAACCCACTGAAACTCTCCTGGAGTATCGCCCAGCACTGCTCCATTTAGCGCATCCCTATAACTGGTTTGTTCGTTAAAAGAGACATTAATGGTCTCAACAATTCTGTCACTATCAGGCAACCAAACTCTATAACCTTTTGTTCTAAAAGCGTAGCCAACAAGATATCCTCTACTAGCCTTTGAATCCAGTTTTTGCCGTTTCTGACGAGGGACACCAACATACGCCAAACACCCAAATGGTTTTAAATGCCTGACAGAAGGTTTATAATTACCAAAAAGTTCAAAAGGGGTTTTGGTCTGATTTTTGTGACATAAACGGTTCCAAACATAGGTGAAGTGGAGAACTGCCTCTGGCCAAAAATTCAAATCCATGCCACTCTCTTGTAACATGGTTCTAGCCCCATCTACTACAGTCTGATTGTACCGTTCAACAATACCGTTCTGTTCTGATGTAAAAGTATTCGTAAATTCATGATTTATTCCCCTTTCAAGACAAAATTCTTCCATTTTGTTATTATCAAACTCTCCCCCATTGTCGGATCTTATGGCCTTAACCTGTCTACCCAAAAATCTTTCGGCACGGTTAATATGTTGCCTTAAAATTTCAAAAACTTCCGATTTCTCTCTCATAGGGTATAAAGAAGTTTTACGGGAAAAATCATCAATTATAGAAACGAAATACCTTTCTCCTTGCCTGCCCTCAACCTGACTTGGACCCCAGACATCAGTATACAAAAGTTCCAATGGAGATTTGGATCGAATAAAATTTCTAGATTTAAAAGATGTCCTCCTAAACTTGTTAAGTTTACATGATTCACATTTAAATTCCCCCTCTCTTAATTTTGGCAAACCCCTAGCACCTGTATTTCTACATGTATGAGCTATCAAATAAGGACTAACATGTGCCAGCCTTCTGTGCCAAACATACATATCATCATGCTTACTGGTAGAAGATGCTTCAAAACTAACTCTCTTAGTAACTTTGCTAGGAATTTTGGGGTATAAATAGTAAACACCATTTTTAAGAATGGCTTTAAAAAGGGGTTGTCCGTTGCATGATATCTTCACCTCGCCACTCTCACCAGAAAAACATGCCCCATTTATATCTAAACGAGGACCAGATATTAAATTACGCCTCAATTTAGGAGAAAACATTACATCTTTAAACATTAAGATTCTTTGCCCAAACTTTAATTTAATAGTTCCACACCCTTCTATAGGAAAAGTTACACCTTCAATGGCTACAGCCATATGCTCATCATTTAAAGGGGTAAATTCAATAAAAAGATCTCTATTTTTACAAAAATGATGCGAAGCTGCTGTGTCGAAGACCCAGTCAGCATCTCCATCAACTAAGTTAGCTTGAGACAAAAAGAATGAAGTATAGGACTTACGTTCTGGACTGTTCGACAGATAGGACTTACGTTCAGGACTTCTCTGACGAATGTCTCTAGATCGGCCTCTTTTCACTTTGTCATCAAGTCTACGAGAATCACTGTGTTGATGCTTAGCAGGAGATCTTGTATATTGTCGTGGAACTCTCTTATCACTATGAGGGCTAAAGGATCTAACTAATGAAGTATCACGATGAGATGAAAATTCGGCTGACGGTGAACTATCTCTGTTACAGGATAACATACTCCTTCGGAAACTATGGCATTGGCTTTTAACATGACCTGGCTTTTTGCAAAAATAACAGCTCAACTTCTTTCTAGCTTTTCTCTGGTACTGTAATGATTGAGCTTCAGGATACACTTTACTATGATCACGTTCTCTCAGTTGAAGCCTGGTTTCTTCGGCTACCAATGAAGTCACCACATCGTTAAAAATAAACTCCTCCTCTTTCCATCTGAGAATTGCCTGTACCATGGAATCAAACTTTGGAGGCAAGAATCGCAATAGTTGAAATGTCACATATACGTCATCAAACTTTTTATTTATATTTTTAAGCTGGTTCGCCACTCGTAAAAGCCTGGCAGCATATAAATTAATGCTCTCACCACTGGCAATTTTGCATTCACATAACTCAGTGAAAACTTGCATATGACGGCTTCTTGTGTCGGGGTAAAAATGAGTATGGAGCTTTTTCCAAGCATTTACTGGATCACTACATTCCTCTATAATTCTTCTGAAATTAGGTTCCACATTTAAATAAATCATAGACAGTGCTAATCTCTGTCTAATATGATAATCTTTAGTATCTTTATCGGCGACACCATTACTATCTGCATTGAGCTCAGGAGGTTTCTCTATTTCTGCCACTATATCCCAAACATTTCTTTCCATCAATAAATATTTCATGTCAGATTGCCAATTGGCATAATTACTAGCATTTAATTTCTGAATCTGATTCTGCATCATCATTTTGAAAAATTTATACTTAAACCAAAAAAAATTTCACAAATTTAAAAACTTTATGGACAAGCCAAAAAAAATTTATAGTTAAAACATTTTGTATTAAAAATTCTTAAAAACTCTAATTCCAACCCATTTCCCTTCTCTTTTCAAATTATTACTTCAAAAACGAAATTATAAAAAAAATTTCTAATTATCGGTCATCGTACGAAAACTAACGGCCCCCCCTAATAAAACTATCTCTTAATCCTCCTTGGGCCGTAGTTACACTTTACTGCACTATATAAAGCATAGCTAAACAGAAACTATCTCTGCGTGGGTATTAGATGCCCATAACCAAAAATGTTATATGAGACTACTCATATAACTAGTGCTTAAAAATGATCTATTACTTTTATAAAGCACTTCAATAATACATCCTAAAACTAAGCAGATAAAAATTCGCAGTAAGAAGCATCCGCTGAAAAATAAAACCCTAAATATGCAGAGAGAGAGATATGGTTGTTTTGTGCAGTAAGTGTAAGAAGAAATGATGACCAGATAAATAAAAGATAAACTTAACTTTATTAAAATTCTTTCATGATAAAATACGATAGTATAAAAATAAATGCTTTGAAATTAAACAAACAAATATTAATTAACTTTATATCGTGCAGAAAATAAACGTACTAAAACAATACTTTAAGATAATCCCTCCGGAGCTCATGCCATAATATATTCACTCTAAATCAAAATGCAAACGAAAAATGTCACCTGTCGTAAAAGAATTCATCACTCTATTTCATCTTTAAACTTGAAGAAAAACATCGTAGAATTAGCGAAGATCCAAAGATTAAAAACATTCTCTCAGCAACTCCATCGTACGTAAAACTCAATGACAAACTTCATATCCGTTAAATAAACATCAGAGCGGCAGACATCAAAACACAGAAAGAAAGACGACCAGCATGTATCAAAACAAACGTTCTCCAACAGCTATCACGCCGTTCCTTTTATCTATATCGGCAAGTACCGAGAGCTGCTCCGCAGAGAAGCTGCAATCTGAAACGCCCTCCTTCCATCGCACGTGGGAAAAAGTAATTTGCATAGGCACGTGCCGCGCCAAAGGCGAAAAAGAGCACTCGTGGACAGGCAACGCCACCTACCGGCCAACGGAGTTACCGCTCAGTTCGAAAACGATATACGATAGAGCTCGGCTGGAAAAACATCACGATGTAAAAAGTCCGATGATACGATGCAAGTTCTCTCTAAAACAAATAAATAGCTACACAAATGGACAAAAATAAATTAGCTGTAAAGATGAAAGGTAAGTCATAACTAAACAAGTTTCAAGGTAAAAAATATATTTAGTTGAATAAAATAAAGAAATAATGCAATTGATAAGAAAAGTGGGAATATGGCTAACAAAACATGCATAAAATTCAATAACAAAAGTTAAAAACACTACAATCTATACTACCAAATTTTCGTTATTTTTTTTTTTTTTTTTTTACTTTTAAATTTAAGATTTGCAAGAAAAGAATACGTGATAGTTAAAAACGAAGGTCAATTACGGATTCATCGGTACAGAATACATAAGAATCAATTATCAAAATGTAAAAAACATGACATAACCTAGCTTTTGCAGACTAGTGTATCTATACAGGGTGATTCAGAATGAATGGGACAAAAAGAAAACATGATTGTGAACGTTGTAATTAATATATTTAGAAAATTCAAATTTACCTCAAAACTACATTTTTACAAGTTTCTACAGGTGTTCAATCTGTGCCCCTCCGGTGACACAACAAATGTCTACACGGTAATCAAACTCCTGCCGCACTCGTGATAGCATATCCCCTGTGATGGAGTTCAATAGTGCAGTTATCCGCTGCTTCAGTTCCTCTAAGTCCTGCGGATGTGGAGGCACAAACACCTTGTCTTTAACGGAACCCCAGTGAAAAAAATCTCATGGCGTCACGAATTCTTTCAACCACTTCGGGTTTTGTTTCTTTTCGTCCTGGGCTTTTGTTCTTGCATAAGCAGCCGGTATCCTGGAACTGCTTCACCCACCTGCTTATGTTATGTCGATGCGGTGGTTGTTTACGAAATTTCGTTCGAAAATGTCTTTGCACAACAGTTACCGGGGAGGTTTTGGCATTTTCGAAAACGCAGTACGCTTTCTCCTGCATGGACGACATTTTGTTTAACAGCACCTAGCGCCAAGCTCGTCATTCGATGATTTTTCCCTGTAGCCAAATAAAACTTGTATAACTGTAGTTGCTGAATAAATTTGTTTCGGGTGAATAAATCCATCACGGCAGTCACACTGCGGTATTCTTTTTTGTCCCATTCATTATGAATCACCCTGTATTTTCAAATAGGTATCATTTTGTAAAGAATTGCGAGCTTGTTAATTTTTATAATGTTATTTAACGAAAATTCTGTTTTTTCTTTCTTATATATTTATTACAAATTGTATATTTTGCATTAATATGTCAAAATGATTAAAGATTTGAAATTTAGATTACAATGTTTATTTTATTTTCAGGAATTTATTTAATATATCTGACGAAATTATGTTTCTACTAAATTTGTGAATGGCCCCTAATTTGCAGTGAAAAATATGCTCCAACTTTAAACAACTATTACTCAGTCAATTTTAATTCTAGAATAACAGACTTTTTTTGTCTTAATTTTCAGTGTAATAGGAAAATTTTACTAAATTTAACTTATAGGACCAGGATCCGTATAAAAATTCAAATTTCGTAATTTTTTTAAATGATTTATTGACCCAAAACGCTTTTTAAATATTTCTTTACCTCATTTAATACATTTTTGTAATTGGAAATATATGTCTGTGACTTACAGTTTAGGAATTAGCTATTGGAAACCGTTGAGAGTGGATTTATATGGACCACTATATGTCTTTCATATATGCCCATATATTTAGTATAGTCACAATTTTTACTTGTTTAGTAATTAATTTATTATAGTTCTTATCTTATCTTAATTTATCATCACAGTGTATTTTACATTCGAAATCTGAAACGCGTCAAAATTAGTATTAATTTCAATATTTCATCGCCATTTTATTCAACTGCAGTCTGATTTTAGGCTCGATCATTAATTTCAGTCAGATTATAGCATTGCTTAGAAATACAACATAGTACTTAATTAAATTTCACTTTGTTTAAAATTTATAAACACTTAAAATAGTAGATATTTTTTACAGTATTTGTAAACTTAGAATTTATCCAAGAGTATTTTTACGTGAATACATTTCTTTTTGAGAAAGGAAGAATATTTACGAAATAAAAATTCAGAACCGATGCTTATAAAATATTCATGATGTCATAATGTTCCATGCTAAGCAGATTGAATGTGCATTTCTGTAAACTACTTTTCCCAAGCTCCTTATCTTATTTTCTTGGAGATTTACTATCTGGATTATATTTTGTAACAAGAAAGTTGTCTGATGGGTAAATGTAATACTTGTTCGAATTCACTTCAGAAAATTGAATAAAGCTACAAAGCCTAATAAAGTTTTGAAAAAATTACGATACGTTTTAAGTTTTTACCTTTTGCTTAAAGAAAAAAATTCATGCTCGAAGAAATTTTCCTTATGTTGGAAATTTTTACAGCGTTTAAAATAAAACATGTATTTAATTTATAAAACAGAATTTTTTTCATAACCGCGAGAAATAAATTGATTTTTCCAAAAATGTTATTTCATCCGCTACAAAATGTGGGTAAGATTTATAAAAAATATATATATAATACGTTTATGTATGCAACAAATTATATTCAAAATTAATTTTGCATTCAAAAAACAGAAATGGTTGAATCTAATTACATAAAAAAATTCTCAGTTTTAAAAATGTACTGTTTGTATTTTTCTTTTAATTTATACTATAAATATTGCTCTACAACATGTCACTCAATGTTAAATTTTTGAAAAATAATGTAATACATTTATGTATGAAAATAATTCAAAATTAATTTTGCATTCAAAAAACAGAAATGATCGAATCTAATTAAAAAAATTCTCAGTTTTAAAAATGTACTGTTTGTCTTTCTCATTTAATGCATACTTTAATATTATTCTATAACATGTCACTCATTGTTTAACGTATAACTTTTATTGTTAGAATTTTAGAACAGATGAACTGTAACAGTGATAAAAATTTTATCAAAAAGTTTTTAAAGTATTCACTTTTT
Organism: Maratus speciosus; assembly: GCA_963932465.1. Taxonomy (NCBI): domain Eukaryota; kingdom Metazoa; phylum Arthropoda; class Arachnida; order Araneae; family Salticidae; genus Maratus; species Maratus speciosus. The sequence continues at coordinate 262,314,377 of OZ010800.1, read as the reverse complement.
GACACCAGAATTTTAATTTTGAGGCCTGATATTCTCCGACTTCTGAAGAATGGAAGATTTAATTGAACAATGTTGAAAATCTGTATAGTTTAGATCAATAAATAAGTTGGAAATTTTTCGTCAATCGTGGCAAATGAGGTGCCTTCGTACTGCAACTAGTTTTATAAATATTCATATCTTTGTGCAACAGCTCTTATATTTAGGTGCAATAGCTGTTACACTCTTATACAAATATGCATAAATACAAAATTTATTACGATTATATTTTATAAAATTTAGTAATACGGAAATAATATGACTCCATCTTAAATAGGACGTTACCGTCATGGCAACCTAGAATCATCACCATCATGTGATATCATTGAATTAATTACGTATGATAGGATGTAATACAATGAAGAAAACATTTTTTAATATATTTTTTAATTTTTTATTCTATTTTCATAAAATATGAAATGGCAAATGTCTGCAACGATTATATATATTAAATTTCAAAACATTCGGTTAGGTAGCTTTTCTGCAGTTATACGCAGTTATACGCAGTTACGTATGTTACGCAGTTATATGCGGACAGACGGACGGACCAGACGACGACTATACGTGCTACGTTTTTATATAATTACGATATTTCGTCTTAGACCATAATGTAATGGAATACTTTAGAGCATGACACACCGAACATGGAATGGTAATTCTCAATAACATAATACAATTACCGTGCATTCCAACTATATTAACGCAAGTTTGAGTTCAGACAGACAAACCAAATTCATAAACACTTCCAAATATTTTGGAAAGTGTTAAAAATTAGGTTTCAAATTAATAGGTTGCAATTTGGCTTTCAGAAATTTTTACCAATAGATGGAAGCATACTTGAATACTTTTGTACAGCCCTGTATTTTATCTACTGTCTTTATATATATGCCACTATTTAGATAAAATTTAATTCCGACAAAAATACTCTTAAAATTTGTAAAATCACACTACCAGAGATTATCATCCATAGACGGCCATGTATGTAAATCTTTGCGTCGACCTGTATATCTTTTTATCTATATTCTGCAAACATATCTTATTACACTAAATGGAGTTCAGCGTAAAAATCCATAATTCATTTAAAAACGCCTTTGAGCTATTTTCGTTCATACTCAGTAAACATTACGAATTATTTTGTGCAGATTTGCACGATACACACAACGTTAATATGCAAAAAATAAATAAATAAATAAATAAAAAATAAACTTAAAAACTCATATTACAATTAAAAATGCACTTCCGGCAATCATCGCTAATATACTGGGTACATTTCGTGGACAGTATAGTATCCAAAATCTTTTGTGTGTCGCTGTAAATACTATGCACTTTCTGTTATACAGGAAAGAACTTGTAGAAAACCTCAGCAACGTATATCAATTTCATTATACGTGAATTAGTATAATTTAATTAAAATACGCCGCAAACAGTGTTCCCCCGTAACGGAATTCTTTTGTTTGGCCTGTAAATTAAGACTAAATAGTTTTAACTCGCATTTTCTACCGAATGTATATTTTAGTGCATGTCATAATTGCATATCCATTTCATTATCTTCGAAAGGGTGTAGCATCATTAAAATGCACTTGAAACAATTTTTCCCCATTGACTGTAATGCAGCGGAACATTTTGACTGTCCAGTAATTGAACTATACATTCGATTTTCATATAATTGCAAATGGCTGAACAAAATTCTGCTATATATTTAAAATTTCAAACCATTCGGTTTTGTAGTTTTAGCGCTGTTATATGCGGACGGGCAGACGGTCGGACCAGATAACGACTGTATTTTCTACGTATTTATATAATTACGAACGCACCTAAAGAACGAATCAATCAAATGATTGGCATTAAGTAGTATTGATAGTTATTGTGATACCAAACTAGAAATTGCATTTTACGAAAAAACTAACCACAAACTAATTGATATTAAAACTATGGTGACTCGAATTTGGACTTTGAGCCGCAAGCCAAGTGAATTTTCATTTGAGTCTCTCGAAGTGAAGTACCACCCTCCGAGCGAATAATTTTGAGGAGATCTACACTTTCTACTGTGATGAAAAAGACAGACGTAGTCCAGATTTGACGAGGGCGGATGCTGCTGAGATCTTGCCCATCAGACGGATCGGGCAAATATTTAAAATACCGGTAGACGGCCGATCCTTCTATAAAGTGAATATTTTATATCATTGTAAATAATAATCTTGTTATTAATCAAGAGTGCTTTCTACAAAACTAAATTTAAAACCGGACTGGACTCTCATTTCTAGACAGCATCATCATTATTTTAATTTATATTTCTCTATAATTCGGTGTAATAAAAACCACAGTACTTATTAGAAGCTTGTAAGCGCTTGAGACATCTACTGTAATTATATTATTATGTGATACTAATGTGTAGAAACAAAGATAAAAATGCTGTAAAAGTGATTTAATGCCTTTATTTAGATTAACGCTCGTTTCATCGTACAAACGGCGACATTTTCAAAATCATTCATAATAGAAATATTTTTGCAATTTTATTAAAAAAACAATAGCTTGGTAAATAATGTCACGAGACTTCATGCATAATGAAAATCCGATGTCTGATTTTAAATGTCTTTTTAAATTTAAAATTCTGATTCAGACATAAAATGTTTTGTTATTTTAAACAGCCGCTAATCTTTTTATCCTCGAACAATGAGAGCTATTTTAGGAATGCAACTGTCTATGCTTGCATGAGTGATATATCAACAAATAGTGTTCGCAACAACGGTTTAAATTTTAAATCCATGATAGCTAAGTAATCGCCGAAAGTACTCAATTTTTAACATATTTTTTATTTCTTTAATGATCCTTAAAGTAATGAATCATATATGTAATTTTGTATTATATTATTAAGATGAATTTTAGTACTCTCAACTAGTTTATTTTATGAAGCGAAATCGATACTGGATTACAATGGAATGCGCAGAATTAACGAACGATTTAAATATGAACGCTTTCCCCTAGAACGTGAACTTATAAACCTGCGCTTCTTAAAAATGTGTCCTTTATTTAGTTTTCGAAATTTCTACAATGTAAAAATTCCATCGCAGATCATGAATTCAGAAGCATTAAAAGAAAATTCGAGATTGACAGTTTGAAGATTTGCATTCCTCGTAAATACAAACTAATTGATCCGTTTACAAATAAAGTGTCCCATTTAGGGTAGTTAGACATAATTAGGATCACATTTTGACAATTTGAACATTGAGAATTAATTGCCTGAGAATGAAGTGGACTACATACTAATGTTATGTATAATTTTACTCAGTAGGTAGTTATCTCTTGAAATGTGTAAAGAATTATTTTCAATGTACTATGTTACCTGGTACTAATATCTTTTTTTAAAATATCTCTTTTATTCCAATTACCCGATGAAATCAGTGGTTTTTTTAATTCATGCCTTACAAAATACACAGTCTTGTGTAAATGGGATTAAAAGATCTCCGTATGAGTTTTACAGCAAAATATTTTTGATTTTACAACTACAACTTTTCTCAAAGATGCACTATTGGAAAGGTAAGTACGCGGGGAAAAAAACTTTTATTAAGGGATTTTCAATACTCATATATTTTGCAATCAGCGTACGAAACAAAATCAAATGCAAAATTTGTTATTGGAAATTATCCTTGTTGTATTACTAAAGACATTCAAGGATAAAATTTGTAATAAATGCAAAGTAAAATTGTAAAATAAATGTTTTGCTAACAGAAAATGTGCAGTAATAAAGCCCAAACTATAGGTATTTCAAAGGATCTGAAAACTTAAAGATTAAATGCCTTCTAAACCACAGTTTCATTTAAGATAAATATTAAATGCTTATGAAAGAGTGTTTTTTTAAACTATTTTTTCTTGTATACTTACTAGTTTGCATAGCAACCCGATATGTTGCATTTAAATTGCATAAGATTTTACAATTTTTTTGCTGGAAATGAAAATCTAGTCTCATTATACGTTTAGAAAATAACTATAATATTAACTTGATTGAGCACTGAATTTCAAATAGTAAATCACATTATAATGTAGGTTACCAGTTTATTAAATTAAAATGCACGTTTTCAAAATTCATTTGTAAAAACCATTACGTTTATTTAAGATTAGCCTTTTTATTTCGAAACTAATGAAAAGCAAATGAAATCATTTTGATGAAATCGGATAAAAATCACGTAAATTGGAGAACCTAGTAAGAAACATTTCGTATTTGTGAATTAATTTAAATGCTTACCAAATGAAATTTTTTACTTTTACTCATTCTTCCTTCAGTGGTTTTATAAAAAAAATTAAGCACGTGATCTTTAAGAAAAAGATATTTGAAAATCGGTGTTTCTTCTTAAAATTTATTTGGTCGAAATACACTTAATTTTTTATTTGTTGTTGTTCAGACTCCTTCGTTCAATATTGATAATTAAAAAAACTACTATCTAATATTTTTTATGACAATTTTTTGGCAGAAGAAATTTTCAGAATTAGAATAAGTTGCTTCGTGAAAATGAATATGTAAAAGTATGTTCCTTAGTTTTTATTTCTTAGCGCTTCGTTATATTTCATGTTATAAAAATTTCAAAAGGTTAAAGAAAAAAAAAAAAAAAAAAAAAAAAAAAAAAAACGAAAGCAATGGAGTTTTTCTCTGATTTATTTATTTTACTTCTGTAATAACTATTTTTATTTTATTTATTTATTACAAGAAAAAGAGGTTACCTTTCATTTTGTTTTTCTATTTTGATTTTGGTTACAGCTTTTTAAACTTTTGCCACTAATTTGAAAAGTGCTTAAGATTCCTAATACGTAAAACGGTACGCAGTTTTCAAACAAGTTATACTGGGAAGTACAACCCTCCCCCCCCCCAACCCCACACACACACACACACATTCGACTGTGCAAAGCTTGAAATGTTTCAATTACATAGATTTTACGTACGCGATAGCTTAAAAAAAAATTAAAAGATATAAAAAAGCAGTAATTTAAGATACGGTTTTTAAGCAATTTGCATTTGAAAGTACATTTTTCCCCTATATAAAAATTGAAAATTGATGCAGCTTTAAAAATTTCAGCAGCCAAAAATTGCAAAACGGAATATCATCGTTAAATGTTGCCATTCGCAAAATGACCTCAGCATTACCACAGATACGTTTGTCCTTTATAATGTATATTTCGCTCTATACATTTAGCACTAAAAAAAATGCGCACCTAATTACGGTACAAAGTTCTATAAAATTAATTCGCTAATGCAAGATGTATTTACAAAAGTATTATTTAGAAAACAATAATTTAATTACTGGAAAAGAGTAATTAGCAATAAAAAGCCATATAAAATTTTACTCTTTTGCGAATTAAGTACATATTTTCTATTTTGTTTTTATGAAATTGGATGATTGGTAATTTAATAAATTTTTTCGCAACGAAAATTAGAAATATATAACTAAGCAATGCATTGTTTGCGATACTTATTGTAAATCCAATCAAATAGTTTCATTTGGAACAGAAAAAAAAATGCATTTTACATTTTTGTTAGGCGAATAATTTGAAGGATTTATTGAAGTTTAAAATGAATAAATATGGATTAATTTAATTATTAACAATCCTGTATGACTTAAGTAAATTATTTTAATTAGATTGTCATACCCATATCTTTTATTTATGAGTATCTAAATGCGTATAAATTTGATAAGAAGCATTATTTACATATATCAAGTTATTCGTTGACTTTATTAACATTTTGTCGTTTTACTTATTTATTCTTATTAAATAGTATCCATAATTTTTAACAGTGTTTTAGCAGACAAATTTCAGTTTTTTTTTAAATTTCCAATTGAGATTAAAATGTGTGTGTTGTTGTAGTGATGTAACTGAACTTTCACAAACCGACTCGAACTTAGGTTAACATTTTTCTTGTGGGCCTAGTTCGGATATTACAGATTTTTAAATCCAAATTTTTGTTTTATGATCTTATAAATGTATATTTCGAAGAAACATAATATACAGAGTGTCTATAAATCTTATGTACAAAGGTTTAAGGGAGATAACATAATTAGATAAGTCGAGCTCATGGAATGAAAACGTAGTAAAAACTTTCTAATTGTGATAATGCACGTGAGGTAATTATATAGTACTTTTTTCTACTTTTATCTATTAAGAGCATTATAAAGAAATAATGACAATAAAAAACTAGTCAGTTGTGGCAATCCTAAAACTTTCTTCTATCTCATACATGTTAATACTTCCTGAAAAATGTAGCATATCAGCGCCACCGGTTAGATCATTTATCCCAAAATCTCATTATCTACAACTGATGAAACTTTGTAACTGAATCTGAAGTTTGATGACAGTCAATGCATTAGTTTTTGAGATTGAGCTATTGCGGAAATCGTAAAAAATTCCTCATAGCTTGCCACCTGTTGGGCGATTTACACCAAAAACTAATTAGAACCAATCTTTTCCAGGGACTAACTGAATCTGAAGCCCGATGAATATTCATGCATTAGTTAGTTCTTCAGATACAGCTATTGCGGAAATTGTGATAAATGCAACATAGCAGCGCCACCTGTTGAACGACTTACACCATGGTGGACGATGGTTGTTACACTGAATATAAAAAACTAAACTTAAAAAATAAGCTAAAAATTGAGCTTTTGAACACTTTCCAACATAGTTGAGAAGTTTTTTTGAATTTTGGTTTGTCTCTCCATATGTCTGTCTATCCGTGCTCAAATTCGAATAAATATACTCGAATTAACATGTAATTGATATACATTACTGTGTTTCACCATGGCATGCTCAGTATTGAAAATAAAGTGTGTAGCTTTTATATTTCATTTACAGGGAACTTGAAATTATTTCGTTACATTATGATCTAGGGGGTAAAACATTTGGGATAGATTTTAGCAGTGTTACAATAATTTAAACAGAATGAAATTTATATACATTACTAGAAAGATAGCCCGTCAAAAATGACGGAAATAGAGATATGAAGACATATACAACACGTGTGTAAGAATGTGAGTTTTTCTCACTTGTTCCGCAGTGGTAGATGAAAATAACACTTTTTAAAAACGAAACACATTTATGCAAAACTATGTATTACATTTTTTAAATTCATATTTTTGACAATTTTGATTGTTAATTCTTAGAAACAAATTAATTACACACTGAAACATATAAGTAAGGCAAAATCTTCTTTAAAAATATATCTATATTTTTTAAACCTGGTATCAATTGTCTATTGTAAGACATGTGGTTTTTGATGTTGAATTTTATCTTGCAGTCTACAAATTGTCATAAGTTCTTACGAAGCTACAAAAAGTACAGCGCTGCCTAGTGGCTGTTCTCTTATTAGCAGCATCGGGATCAGGTTGTAAAAGACGCACATTTTCGTATATTAATTCTGACCCATATATTTTGAAAAAAAAAACCTTAACTGCACGGAGTTTAAATTAAATTGCTGTGAGCTCGATTATGAAAGATTAATGGTTTTCTATGGGAATTTCGCCAAATTAGATAGCTATCGCCAAGTTGGCTTCATATATGGCAACTTATTTTTGTCACCAAATTTGGCGACTCTTTACCATGTTGTTCAAAAATTGGAACTATTGTGGTAAACATGTAATTATCATTTTTCAACAATTACTCATTGTTGAAACTGATACCGATTTCTCAATAGGAAGGATAACATGACCGCCATCAATGAGGCGGTCCAACCGGAATTCTGAGGGACACACAGAGACTTGGATTTTATATAAATAGATGGAGGCGTGCTAAAAGATGCATACTATAAAATATGTTATGTATAGCACATACAGTACTCGTAGAGGGAAACTCAAAAGTATTCAGTTATATTATGATCTACAAAGAAAAATAGCTTGTGGCGTATTTTAAAGATGTCACTTCATTATAAACATAATGAAAGTGATATAAATTTCTGAGCTGTACAAATGCATGCCTTTTATAGAATATAGGGTGCAAAATATTTATCTTTCATTTACAGGGTCACAGAAAATTGCTCGGTAATACAATGTTCGACTAAAACTGTTCGCAGCGTATTTCAATGATGTTGCACTATTTCAAACATGATGAAATTTATACGTGCTACTGAGGTCGCTGTTACAGGAATTTTTGTTGTTGCCGTTACATAAAAAGTTCTAGGAATCCCAGTTTCCTAGAAAAACTTTAGTGACTTTACAGATTTTTTTTTTTTTTACAGTGTATTAGTGATGTTTACTGAAAGTGCGTTTTTAATTAAAAAAAAAATATTTACAAAATTTTTACCATGTAAACAAATTTTTGCGCCTTTTAAATATTTTTTTGCATATCACATGGTGTGCATAAATTCTGTCAACATATACATGTCTACTCAAGCGAATTCGCCATCACTGAGAATGTATTGCTATGAAATATGTATTGCTTAAAGTTGTGTTTTTGATTCGCGTTATATATCTTCAAGTTGAATTATATTTAGTATACTAAGTAATGTTTCTAGTATATAAATAAAATATATACAGGGTTATGCAAAGAACTATATGCATGGCTGCCTATGAATAGTAATTCTTGTAAGTGAGATTTCAATTGTTTTATGCGTGTTTTTGATTGAATTTAATTGTATCTTAATATGTGCCATATATAAAAATATGCATGTATTATACAGGGCTGTTAATAAGGAACTCAAGTACGTTTCTCTCTATCAATAGAAATTACTGAAGGTGAATTTTCAACTGTACTATGCATTTTATTATTGAACTAAATTTTTGCATACCATGTAGAATCCGTACAAATATTATAGATCATATACAGATCTGCACAAAATATGCTATGTAAATGTGCAGTAATTGTTCAAATCTTTCAGATGCCTTATGCATTTTCAAAAATGTTAACTTCAGTATCTTCTTTCCCTTATTAAAAAATGGAGTTTCGTTAAAGTATTTTGGACGTGTTGGAAAGAGTTTCATAATCTATGCTTTACGCATGTCTTTGCTATCTTGTTTATATAATTCAACAAGGAGAGAAGTCCAGCTATTTGAAAAAAACGAGATTACGCTTCCAAACACATTCTTGGGATTCAAGAAGATAGGTTTGTCATGTCTTCACTTCCCCTTCGTTTATTTTCTTAATGTTTCTACCCGTTATTACAGATTTTAAAGCTATTTAATGTAAATGTATAATAAATTAACACATTGTAATAATATATTTTTCCTACTTGCTAAAAGGTATAAATTAAAAGTATAAAAACTTTAAAAACAGTAAATTAGTTTTATTCGATTTACTCAATGTTTACGAAAATAGCTGGTTGGGTTGATTTTCGACGGCCGATTATCTACACGAGGGATATAGGCCCGGGGGGAAGTGACCTCCGTGGGGTCTTTCTAAGGGAACCTAATCCGTACTTACACATGGAAAATCCACGGTTCGAAGAAAACCACGAAATCTCCGAAGGATTAGGCCGACGGGTGCGATTGGGATCGAACACAGCACCTCCCGTCTACCAGCTTCAAGATCAGAACCTCTCGGCCACTGGTGGGGCCTTTACGAAAATAGAAATAAACATCCACGTAAAATTTAAAAAATAACGTGCATGACAGAAAAACTGAATGATGGCGTTTCTGATTACGACATCATAAGTCGTACAATTTCATGATATTATTATTTATTTATTTTGCAATGACTTGGGCACACTGTAATATATATATATATATATATATATATATCTGTAGTTATACAGATGTTAAGTTACACGCTTACTATACTCTCATCTGTAACTGCACAAAAAAGGCTGTAAATGTACAAAACTGGTTTTTGTAAAGCTACAGAAATCTGTAGCTTTACAAATGAATTTGCTAAAATTACAGTAAACTTACTAAAATTTTATCTGTAACCCTGGTTCAGTTACATGAAAAGTTCTAGGCATCCCAGTTACCTAAAACTTTCTTAGTAACCTTGCATATTTTTTGATTTTCGGTGCAAAAATGTATCTGTTGCATGATTTTTTGTTGTTGCCGTTACATAAAAAAGTTCTAGGAATCCCAGTTTCCTAGAAAAATTTTAGTAACTTTACAGATTTTTTTTATTTATTTATTTTTTTTTTTACAGTGAGAATCAAAAGATGTCAACAGTCAAATAAAATTATTTTACTGTTAAAATGTACATAAAACACAAGTAATTGTACAAAAATTACTTTTATGTGCATAAATATAATATAAAAATATTTAAATTACAAATTTAAAATATCTCAAAATACATGAGAAAAACCTAGAATGTTTTCAATCATTACAGGGCGGTCTTCAGTAGGATTTAAATGTTGTTATTATTTTCTTTGCGCTTATTCGAGAATTGCCCAGAAGAAAATATTGTAATTTAAATTTAAATGTTGTACGTCAGATGAGATGCCACATAAAGTTATTCAAATTTCCAACAAAACGAGCTTTCATATATTATGCAGCAAATATCTACATACACCATGGATATCGTATGCTAATGCATCGTTAAAAAGGTACATTACAATAAGCGCAAAGAAAAGAATAACAACATTTAAATCCTACTAAAGATGGCCCTGTAATGGTTGAAAACGCTCTAGGTTTTTCTGATGTATTTTGAGATATTTTAAATTTGTATTTTAAATATCTTTATATTATATTTATGCAAACATTTAAATTTAAATTAGAATGTTTTCTTCTGGACAATTCCCGAATAAGTGCATAGAAAATAATAACAACAATTAAATCCTGCTGAAGACGGCCCTGTAATGGTTGAATACGTCCTAGGTTTTTCTGATGTATTTTGAAGTATTTTAATTTGTCATTTAAATATCTTTATATTATATTTACGCACCTAAAAGTAATTTTTGTACAATTATATGTGCTTTATGTATATATTAATTATTTAACTCAAGGTAAATATAGCACTAGAATTTTAATTTACATCTTCTAGGGGGCTCTGCCCCCTAAGAGCTACGCTCGTCAACCCCCGTTCAGACACCGCAGACTCTAACAGCACGATAATTTGATCGACTTTAAAAAGATTTCGGAAGATTGAATTATAATTTGAATCTGAGAATTATAATCTGACGTAATTTTCACCAAACTTTTCTTTTTCTTTTTAATATTCACGTAAAAATACTTTTGTTAGAAATGATATGTTATGATCATCTTAAAATATCAAATAAATGTCTCGAGCAATTTTTAAATTTAAACTGTTTTGCAATATTAATTTTTGTTCTTTTTATATAATAAGTGTAATGTGACGTAAATGTGACGTAAATTCTCCTATTTAAGACTTCTAACGCATGATGAATTTATTATTTTACAATATTCTGTCTCTTTTAAAATTCACGCGTAATTATAGTTTTTATGACGTAATTTTCAATGAGTTCCTGCTTTTTATATTTTCTGTTTATAATAGTCACGTGTAAAATAAATTTTTAATTTGAAGTAAACATTATTGTTTGCGCTGTTTATACAACTGGCAACAGTTTAAATTAATAACATTTTCTAAAACTTTTAAAAAATATCTCTCGAAATGCTGAAAATTTGAATTTAAAATTGAAATAAAACCTAAAAAAATGAGTCAAATAAGGAAAATAAATGCAATCTGCACACCGGGAACTTATAACGTATAAAATGATCTAAAAATGATTAAATTCTCATGTATAGTTTTTGCTCCAATAAAACTTTTTTAATGGAACGATTTTGTCCAAATTTAGCATTAAATATCTCTTAAAATATTTCTTCGATTTGAAAACTGTCTGCATCAGCGTGTTTATCAAACATTTCTCTATAATACCGCCGATTTTCATATTTTTTTATGCAAAAGTTTTTTTTTAATATTAACGATGAAAGGCCATGCTTAAGCATTCAAATTGGATGTGGATCTACCCGGAATATCTACGCAGATTTTCATTGGTCATTTCCAAATCAAAACTTTTTTATGTATATAGAAGGACTAGAATTTTAATTTACATGTATTTTACAGTTTTGAAAGCTTTTAAAGTTCTAATTTTACACCTTTCAGCAATTAGAAATGCTTCTTCAAATTATTTCCATGCTATATATTTCCTGAAGGTTGTATAAAATGTGGTGTGCGTAATCTTTCCAATATACAAAAATAAACAAATACAGTCTCACGCCGTAGATGCGCGTTATGAGCTGAAACGCATTAAACCAATGGAGTTAAAAATAATAAGAAGGAGAAATATAGTGTATTGTCATTCATTTGCGAGTGAATTAACTGAGTAGGTTGTCGCCAGATGGCGGCTGTTTTTTTTAAATCTGTTAAACAGTTTCTGATTACTGCCAGACCGAACTACCACCAATAATTTCAATAAAAATGTCGTCCAATTTAAACTCCTTATTCATGCAAAACTTCTCTCACAAATGTTATAAAAATTTCTATATATTTTTTTTTTTCTGATGGCAGTTTTCCCACTTATTAGTCTTTTTCACTGACACTAATAGGATGTTGTTTAGGTTGTTATAAACGGAGAGCGTGACTACCGCCAAAAAAACCTTCTACCAATAAAAAAGAATGTCTGTTTTTGCCATAATGTACGACTGGAATTCTGCATTAATAAGTGAAAGGTGTTTAAATAAGGAAAAAAAATCTATTTAAATTTACTAATGGAAGATTTTCCCGTTAGTAATAACCCTTATGAAAGCGGTTACAGCTGAAGTTTCCCCAGTTTAATAATATGTCAGTTCCGCTATAAGCATAATTCCATGATTAAACCCCGTTTATTTTACTGTCAGAAATGCAATTTTTGAAGGAAAACACATGCAAATTCTATAAGAAACATCAAGTAATTTCGAAAAATAAAAAAATACTTCTACGATTAAAAATACAACAAAATCATAAATAAAAGGTTATTATTAAATTTATGAATATTTACCAGTTATATGAAAACAGTTTAAATGGCATTATAATTTTGTGCAATACACAAAAATGTGATTAAAATAGTTCAATTAATCTACAGATAAATATTCTAAAATTGTTAATATTTCGTGAATATTTTATTTATTATAAAATTCTTTTCTGGATTATTTTTGTAAACTACATAAAATCCTTTCTGAAATTACTTTAAAATAATTAAGGATAATAATAATAATACTAATAATAAATACACTCTGCAATCTTCTGAATGAATTTCTCTCAATTCTTATCAATAACATCATATAAGTTAAGAAAAAAATGTATTAATATTATGTAGATATTTATGGAGTAATACTTAAACTCATCAATGTGTAAACGTCAAAATTGCTCTTCATGTTAAAAAAACAAAAATCTTTATTGATTATTTTCAGGATTTCAAATTACAACACAAGTTTTCAAGGACTTAAAATAGAAAGATTAAATTCTAATCTCAAATATCCCCTCATTGTTGAATTTCTGTTCGAAAGAGACTAGAATCGGAAACTTCACTCCATTGAAAAAGATTTTGTGATGTTACCTACAAAAAAATTGATAAATTATTCTCTTTGTTCATGTGCCTGCTACATAAGACAAAATATTCTTCTTTATTTCTGATAAGTAATTGAAATCTCGACTGACTGCAGGGATTTGAGATTACATTCTTATTGCCTTTCCCACCCCACTTCTTCCTGGAATATTTCAGATATTTTGAAATAATATAAGTCGTAGAGGAATAATTGAAAGTTTAATTTTCAGGTGAATGAAAATGCAAAATTTCTATTTTTAGGTATGAAATTTGAATCTGAGAATGATTTTTGATTTATATTGTGTTTGTATGACTTCAAAACTACACATTTTTAATTACAATGACGCAGATTAGAAGGATGGATATTTTTATTAATCTTTTTTCTTCGCTTGTATCTTCAGTTTTTTTACGTATTCAAATATAAAGAACAAGTTGTAAAAAAAATAAAAATAAAATGTGATATGTGAAAATAAACGTTCAAGTGCGACTATTACTAGCGCTCTAAGGGTTCCGCACAATAAATATGTGCATTATTGACTGTATCATTAAAAAATGCGTTGCTAAAGAATAATAAGACTTTAGATGTAAATTTCCAACTGGGCGAAAAATGTCCGGACCAGGATTCGAACCACGGATCTCCTAGCTGAAGTGCTCTACCATCTGAGCTATCCCGGACGAATCTGGTGGAACTTTTTCACCCAGCTAACTTTAATGATTATAGAATCTGGTTTAAAAGCTGGTTCAGCTAAACAGAATAAATCTCAAGTAATGGAACTCCAGAAATCGCTGGAAACGTAATTACACTAGGTTAATTTTAACACAATTATTCTAATTGGTATATAAATCAAATTAGATGTAAATTTCCAACTGGCGAAAAATGTCCTGATTTCAAACCAGATGTTATAATCATTAAGGTTAGCTGGGTGCAAAAGTTCCACCAGATTCGTCCGGGATAGCTCAGATTGTAGAACACTGGCGGCTTCAGCCAGGAGATCCCTGGTTCGAATCCTGGTCCGGACATTTTTCGCCCAGTTGGAAATTTACATCTAATTTGAATTATTTACCAATTAGAATAATTGTGTTAAAATTAATCTAGTGTAATAAGACTTTGTAAAAAACTATACAACGTGAGTTGGGTATAGCTGTATATACTAGAAAAGTATGAATGGGTATACTATAAAAGTTCAAAGAGGTATAAAGCCTAAATAATATCAAATATTCCAATTCTGTATAAATCTTTTTTTTAATGTTATCCTAATCTGTTTATGATTAGTTAATTCGGTACCGAAAATAAAATTAGTGCATATTTATACTTCATTTGGCATTTCATAAAACTAAATTCAGCGCAGTAATAATCTTTCCTTTTTACAGTATATCTAAAAAAACATTGTTCAAAGTTTAAAATTAGGGATGTGCTAAGCCCGCTTTGAAAGGAGGTCGCAAAGTTGCAACGCCGCGTTGGTCCGTGCCGTGTTTTTCTAGATAGGTACTCAATTAACTTTTAAAGACACGGGAGGAATATAGAGATATCCACCCAATGCAAACTATTCGCGAAACCCACACATTAATTCTAATTAAATTAGTCTGTTTTTAACACTTTGACGTTTATTGCTTTTATACTGCTACTGGGCGTTGCATAACAAAAATGTATCATTAAAAGTTGTTATCTACGCTTTAAAAGCTGATGGCACATAGATTACGCCGCCCTGTCATTATGTATGACCAAACCGTCCCCGTCTTTAGGGGTTAATATCTCGGCTAATTACCGACGATTTTTTAAAATCATTATTAACTACGAAAGGTAACATCAGCGCTCCTCAACTCCTTTGCTGAATGCCCGCAAATCGAAATTTCTATGTAACAAAAAAATGCTCTTTTCTCAAAACTATGTGACCTAGGGTAATCGCTATAATTTTCCTGCAAATACCTCTAATTTTTGCATATTTTAGTTTGAGTAGATTCTGAAATAGAAGGGATTAACATATTTTTCCACTACATTTTCGACGATGTCTCTGCAACTATAATACCTAAAATTTAAAGAAATGTATTTTTGAGTTCAGCGTTACGAAAGCTTTCACGTGATACCACATACGATATACAAAGAAAATATTTTTTTTCAAGTAGCTTGATTAGCCCCTATACATTTTTGAGGTTTAAATGCTTTTAATTTCGAAATACATATAATTCAACGAAAAATAAAGAAATTTTACATTTTTTTCCAGTTTGGTAATAATTCTTCATTTCTCTAATTGTTAAAGTTTGAAGAAATTTGATAACTAATTTTTAATACAAAAAAAAAAAAAAAAAAAAAAAAAAAAACGGAAGCAAATATTTTTTTATAATAAAAATTATTCTATTAGTTGATTGATTTTATTTCTAACACAATTGAACTTCGAAAAATATTATTATTACTACTACTAATGAATTAATTTAAGATTTTGTTATAAGCAGCATAACTGTGCAGTTATGACCAACATATTTTTATTCAAATAATAAATTTATTTTTTAAAAAAGTGCATTTGATTTAATAGCTATCATATTTTAAAAGCAAGCTGCAACTAATTAAAACTCAATTGAATTCAATTTCAAATAATATATTTTCGATGTAAACTGCAATTCAATAAATTGCAGTTAAAGTATTTTCAATTAAATTAAGTGACAGTTGAAGCACGCATTTAAATGAATTACGATAACATTTTATATTACCGATACACATTTATCATCACCTTTTTCATTTTTATTCAATAAAAATCTGCCCCCGCCCTCTCCCAGCACACAAAATTAGAAATATTTACAATTTTTAAGTTTCACTTATTTTTTTTAATTCTGCCCTTTCCATTTTTTTTTAGTTTGTCCTAGATTTTCATTTTTTTACTTTGAAATACTAATACAATGTGACCTTGAAAATCGGGCGACTTCAAAAATCTGGCAACGAAGGCCACCTCCTCCCCCCCCCCTCTTTTTTTATTCTTCGAACTTATGGGACAAAGAAAAATAGTAATTTTTTCTAATTAAAATTTTCTATATTGAGTTGGATTAGCGGACACTGAGGTCGCTGTGGTAAATAGAACCGCCAATGACGCTATAGTAGCAGCTCAGTGGAAGGAGGACGAGGAAGCGGCAGGAGAAAATATGTCACTTGAAAAATGTATATGTTTGACTACAAAATAACTATATGCTTTTGAGGAAGAAGACTATATTTCCGAAATCGATATTGTTCACTCATAAAATCCAAGAAAAACATGTTAAAGAACGTCTAAAAAAGAAGAAAATGAAATTGACATCGATGTTTCGGAAATTACACAAGAAATGATTTCACTGTTAATTAGAATTTACATAACATCAATGTTCTTTTTTATATTTATTTTTTTCTTATCACATAAATATCACTTGCCTTTAAATGAATTATGAGTAAATGCATCATTATTCTTCCTCTCCTAAATTTTATAACTTATCCCATTATTTGGTCCTTCAGCACACAATTCATCAAATGGAACATATTTTGTTACTACCGACAGCGTTGAAATGGGGAAGATATCCCACTTCCAATAGAATAAAATATACTAGTAAATCTGCAGATCAGGAGCCTCAACGTCATCTTTGCAAGTCATTGTTTTTTAACACTCTTTGCGTAATATTCAACTTCCTACAATCGTTTTTTAAAGTTTTCAAATTACATAAATATTTATAAGCGTACAAGATACTTCGTAAAGTTTCAAAAATTAAAAGTGTTAAACAAGTGGTTAAACATTGATGTTCCGAAATTCTGATGAGCTACTTATTCTGGTATCTTTTTAAATCAAAAATTGCATTTCTTCAGGGGGGCTCTGCCCCCCTTAGTCTATTTAAATTTACATTCGTGATTTTTTATTGATTGTGCGGATGGTTATATTATATCTTAGATTTTTTTTACGCTGTGATTTATAAGGATAAGCATAAGTTTTTTTTAACAAATTAATAAAATTTAAATTTAAAATAAAATATTCATGTTAACCGCACGCAGACAATAAATCTTGAAGTGACGCTAAAAATGTAACCCTAAAATCCGCTACATTCGGCACAACACAACGACGTGCTAAAAGAAAAAAAAAACAAAACAATAATATTTTTAGTAATACAGTTTTTAATTCATAATACAATGAAATGCTACATTAGAATGCTTATTGCTTAATTATAAGCACAGATCATTTTCATTTTACAGAAAAAAATGCACGGATGAAGTCAAAGAATTCGGTCCCTGTTCCACATGCTTGTTTTGTTTGGGCCGAATGAGGGCATTTAAATCTGACAAGGAGAGGGCCAACCTTGTTAATCACATATTTTGATTATTTTAATATATGTTGTGGAGTAGAGAACCCTTAGTGTCAGGTTCAACGGATTTTATCCAAAGCTCCTTAGTTCTTGAGAAACCGGGGGTCTAATATTAGCACACAACTTAAATACTTACTTTGCTACAACAATGATAGGTCAGTCGTAGCTCAGTTGGTGTGGTGTTAACCGGCTGATTGGCGGGCCCAGGTTCGATACCTGAATGCGCTACGTTTGTTTTTCTCATTTTTTGTTTTATAAATTTACTTGTAAGTATAACTTTATAATCTCACTGTCAATTAAAATTTTTAATATTGTATATCAATTATAATTTTAACCTGTTTAATTTTTTACTTTTAACTGAATAGTTGTAATAAAACATCATAAAACTGTTATTTTTTTTTAATCACTTTAAAAATATATTTCATATATTCTTTATCGATGCGATGATATTGAGCAATTGTGTCAATTCGTGATTTTAAAGAAACATCATTTACGCATTGCTTTAACAAAGGAAGTCAATGAGATAATATTATTCTGTTTTTAAAGTAACAAGCATAATCATATTAAAAATTAGCATCAGAATTAAATTACAACCGATTTTTTGCATATTAAAGATTTTTAAATTTGTAATAAGTATGCTTGCGCTTTCAATTATTTTGCTTTCCCCTTTATCTTTTTTCTGCTTTTAATTTATTTGAATATTCCTTTTTTTTATCATAACTAGATGGAAACACAACAGAATTTGTCACGATTTTGGAATTTTTATCATTCAATAATAGATCCAATTTCTTTTTAAATCTCTTTAATGGTTGAGAAATAATAGTTTACAAATAAGAAATGATAAATTTAAGTTTGTTAACATTATAATTAATGTTTGATGTTAAAATTTTTAATTGAAATTATTAAATTATAATTACAACTATATTTATAAAACAAAAACAAATGTAGCGCATTCAGGTATCGAACCCCGGCCTTCGGATCATCCGGCAAACGCCATGCCAACTGAGCTACGACTAACCTGTCATTTTTGCTGCGAAGTAAGTATTTAAGTTGTCTACTAATATTAGACCCCTTGGTTTTTCATGAACTATAGGGCATTGGATAAAATCCGTTGAACCTGACACTAAGGGGTGTCTACCCTACAACATATATTAAAATAATAAAAATCTGTGATTAACAAGGTTGGCCCTCTCCTTGTGAGCGATAACGCACATCGTATTGCAAACTGTTTTTACGGCACACTGCATCTCCATCTATCTCTTTCCTCCGTGAATAATAGTTAATTTTATTTTACCCAAGATCTTTTTATTCCAGCATCTTTGTTTTCGATAAATGGCGTCTTATTCACCCGCTATGCGTACTTACTCAAAACTTTTCATCTTGTTATATTAAGAAATACTCGAGAGTTTTCTTTTTATTTCCAATATGCCGCCATATTAATTTTTCTATTCTTAATTTTATTTTTCATTTTACTGTTACGCGACAAAACATTTCAATTGAAAATTGTTTAAAAGAAAATATTATTCCGTGTTTTGATTTTCTTGGTAACAATTAAAGAAATATTGGTAAATGTTATGGAAAAATGTTACGTAATTCTCTATGAAAATAATGAACTTTTGTATTTTTAAGTAAAATATTTGAATAAAATAAATAAAATAAATGAAATATTGCCTATTTTTATTTCTGTGCTAAAATCCATCTATATGCAAAGATACAAATGCATTAATCCGTTTTGACGTTGGCTTTACTCAAACTTTATACACGCAACTATACTAATATTATTAGAACCAAATACGTTGCTAGGCAACAGATGAAAGAAAAGGAAAAAAATGAAATATGCATTATGTCAAATTGATAAAACAAAATCCTTTATATTATTGGAAAACATGCACAAAGTTAACCCCAATATTATAAACCTAAATAAAAAATTCTCGCAAATAAATTGACAAAATTTCAAACTAATTGGAATAATTTAATATTCTTATTTAAAAATTTCAGCATCAAAAATTTACCATTTAAATCCATTTTTCATATGAGCCATTTCTTTCAACAAATGAAAATCTGAAAATCGTCTGACTTGCAATAGAAAAGCATTATAGAGAAAAATAAAATGTTCCATTTTCCCCGAACGAATGAACCAAATTTAATCAAAAACTATACAGCTATGTCCGGGTACCTCATCAACATGTCCAGTGAATTTTAAGCCGATCGGATGCTTTTTGCGGCAGTTATCGCGGAACAGACAGACAGACTAACAGACAGACTAACAGATAGACTAACAGAAACTAAAACTTTTCGTGTCTCCACAGTAAGCCTTCACTGACGTTTCGGCAATTAAACAGGGGTGACGGCAATACTACTTTGCACAAGGTTGGCGCCGCAGCAGCAATTGGCATCAATAAAAGCACGTCAAATTAAATTGTTCAAGGAAAAACTAGATCGGTCTAGGATAAACTAGAAGGTTGTCGCCGTTGTGGTTTTTGGAATCAATAAAATCACACCATAAATTGCATTGGCCTAGGATAATCTAGCTCGGACCAATGAATAGCAGGCTAAACTAGTTTAACCAACGAGCGCTAGGCCAAACTAGTTTGGACTCGGTTGGTTGGTTGTATTTATGATGGCCGATTATCAGCACGAGGGATATAGGCCCTAAGGGGAGGAGTGCCCTCAATGGGGATCTTTCTAAGGGAACCTAACCTATATTTATTCTTGGAAAACCAAGGCTTGAAGAAAACCACGAAAACTCCAAACGATTAGGCAGACGGGCGCGATTGGGATCGAACCCAGCACCACCTACTTTGGCCTAGGAGGAACTAGTTTATCTTATGGGTGTTAAGATAAACTAGTTTGGACAGGCCAATCTAGTTTGGCCTAAAATCGGGTTTGGTATATATATATATATATATATATATATATATATATATATAGTCGAGTCTCTTTATAACGAAACTCCCTACATCGAATTTCCCTATATAACGAATTTTTAGTAGGAACGGTCCCCCTTTTCCCATAATCTCATTAAAAACAGTCTCCATATAGCGAAATATCTATCACCATATCTATCTTCATAAATTGTTCATTATTTATTCAGTTTTAAAAAAGCTTCCAAATCACATGGAATCAATTTTCCATCACTGATTTCTGATTTATCGTTCAGTGCTGAGTTTTTTATCGTGTTTTTCTTCCTTGAATCTCCTTGTTCTTTACGTCCAACGAATTCATCTTCCCCCCCCCCCTTCCTACACACCTCCCAACATCCTTCTTAAAACAGTGACAAATTGATTGTTACACATATAAGAGCGAGATCGGAGACATATTTGAAATTTAAGGTGAATGAGATCGTTCAAAAGTTAAATTAGAAAAATAAACTCTCTTTTAATCAAGCACAACAAGGCAATATTCGTAATAATCACTGCCAGAAAGCTCATGAGATCCACTAGCATGATACGTGACCTAATGTGATACACAAAAGAGCTGTGGCAAAGAAAGCGCAAGCACATTATTGGTCGAATGGAAAATTCTCCTTCGACATCTGCAGTCGCGTGAGCAGATCACTGTCACCATTTAGAACACGTTTTCATCTATCAAAACTAAAACTCTCAATCCTTACAGATAGCGTAGATGTTTATTGTTTCTGGCTTTCTTTAGTGTGAAAGATTCACAAAACTTAATCTGTTTGAGTTCGTTTTTTTACTGCTTCTTCAAAAATTTTCTCCTAGGAATTACATAACTCTCTGTGATAAAGTGAATATTTTGAAAGAAATCGATAAGGGATTGAAAAAAAAAAGATGTGGCAAAAAAATTTGGCGACAGGTACTCTATCAACAATCATAAAAAAATAGAGAGTCAATCACCGAGCAGAATTCGGATCTTTGTTCGGCACGAAAAAGAAAGAGGACCGCCAATACGAGGACTTAGACGAAGCAATGTTTAAGTGGATTAAAGGGATAAGGGACCGGAATCTACCACTTTTGGGAACAATGATTTTAGAAAAGGCTATAGAATATGCTTCATCTCTTGGGCACTCTGAGTTCCATGCTAGCATTGGTTGGCTAGAAAATGTCAATAAGGGGTTATTACAGAAAACTATCTACACTTAAAGTGCAGATACCCCGGTGACAGCATGTGAAAACTGGAGTCTTATAGTAGCAAAAATTCTAAAAGAATTCGCTCCGGAGATCATTTTCAATGCTAACGAAACAGGTCTCTTTTACAAGTGTCTCCCAAACAAGACTCTGACGTTTAAAGAAGATGAATGTTTTGGCGGCAAACAAAGGATTACTATTCTGCTGTGTGATACCATGACAAGGAAAGAAAAATTAAAGATTCTAGTCATTGGGAAAAGTAAATCTCCTCGGTGTTTTAAAGGCGTGAAGTCCTTAGAAGCGGACTATGATTTTACCTGGATGACCACTGAAATTTTTGACAAATGGTTAAAAGCACTTGCAATCAAAGGAGAAAATAACGCCGAACAATTGCTTTGCTTATTGATAATTGTCCAGCTCACTCACACAACGGTAGAGAACAACTGCAAAACGTTGAAGATATTTTCTTACCACCCAATTGCACATCAAAACTGAAGCCCTTGGATTGGGAATAATAAAAATCTTAGAAACTGTACTGCAGAACTTTATAAAGCTTGGAGATTTGATGGAACTGAAAAATCAATTTAAAATTGCTTCAATAATGCCGGCTTTTTTAAACTGGAGAATAATGCGCCCAGAAGCAAACTTTTCTGTGTCTGTCTGCAGCGTACTAAAATTTATCTGCGACCCAATAGTGCTAGACTAAGCCTACTAAAACAACAATATCCCATAAAGTAAGAAAAATTTGCCTTTATAAAGAAAATATAATAAAAATATGAAACAAATACCATAAATCTAGAGACTCAAAAGTAAATTTCAGCTTTTTTTCTAATCCCAGCCCCGTTCTTTTTAAGCTAGTGGATTAATCTGCAAGGTTTAAAATAAGCTGCAGCACCCGCTGCCATGCTGGACAGTTTCTGCTACTGGGATAATGCGGAATCTAAGGACGAAGAAGATGTGGCTTTAGCGGACTTAAAAGAGAAATGGAAACTAATTAAGGAGTGCGGAAACGTCAAAGAAAATATTACTCTCTCTGATTTTTTGGAAGTGGATGACAATCTCACTATCGCAGTATCGTACTGATTGTGATATATTAAGCAGAGTTATGAACAATAATGGTGAGAGCGACAATGAGCATGAAAACGAAAACGTACAACAAGAGAAAAACCATCACGTAGTGAAATGATAAGTTCCTTTCATCTTATAAGGAGAGGGCTTCAAATGGAGGTAAACGTTCACGATACAATTTTTCATTCCTTGCTAAAATGTGAACATTTTTTCGAAAGTGTAACAATTTTGAAATCAAAACAGCCAAAAATGATAGATTTCTTCGCCTAAAATAAATGTAAGTTTTCCTTATCTGATTTTTATTATGCTTTCAAATAAAAGGCTTTTATCTTTTTTGAAACTGTTTAAATAGTTAAGAAAAACAATATTAGATTAATATTTATAGTTGAACACTTCAAATTCTGAAATAAACACCTCAAAATATTTTTTGTATACAATTTACACATTAAATGGGAATTTTTACTCATTCTCTATATAAAGAATTTCTTTATATTACGAATTTTTTACTGGAACAATGGATTTCGTTATATAGAGACTCGACTGTATATATATATATATATATATATATATATATAACCATTAATTAAACATAACCTTCCACCGTCAAATATTATGAATTAAAGCTGTAAATATAAAAAAAAAAAATAATAATATAAGAATTATTATGGAAGAAAAAGAAAAAAGTGGACACCGACAAAAATTGAAAAGCTTATACATTGAATTACGTTATCAAGGGCACAGAATTCAATGATATAAGCAAAATGGTTGTTTTCTGTGGGAAAAATAAGCTAAAGCTAAAAGTTATTTTCCCCTGTGCCCAAACAACCATAAAATCAAGTGAATTGATTAAAAATGAAAGCAGGATAGAAACAAATAATATGAAATGGAAGAATCAATAAAACGTATTTAAATATTTATAGGATATAAAATATAAATAATAAACACCATACCCATTAATATTTCAGTATTTTACAAAAATCCACGCGCACATGGCTGCCAGTATATCAAAAAGATTAAGGTGAATAAAACAGTTAAGAAATCACAGTAAATGATACCAAAGGATGCAGTTAATACATTTTGAAATAAAATTTGAAATACCTTGTTAAACACATTTAATCTAATATAAAATAATTAGATATTAATTACATTATTTAAAATGCACTATTAAATTAATTAATAACAGTTTAACAATATCGTCAAAATTTAGCTAAAAATACCCCCTGGTGTATTAAATTATAACTGAAATGGAACTAGAAAAATTAACAATTAGAGCTATCTTAAAGAGACAGATTTAGTGCTGCCATCTAGTATTACTTCTATTAAACAACTAACGCAAGATAAATATTTGTAAGCATTTGAATGTAAATAACTGTATAGATAATTGTAAGCATTTGAATGTAAATAACTGTATAAACAGCAAAACCAAACATATCCTTATATATAGAGAATTATAAACCGAATATAAACCACACAATGTATTTAAAAACTATTGTAAATAAAATTTAAAAGCATACAATATATTATATTAGCTAACTTATTTAAACTAAACTAAGAAATAAATAATTCTAGAACATTGATAATATATAGCATATAGCTATATGCTATAAAACAAAATAAAAATCAGTAATAATTAATATAAATAATTATTAAATATAAAAATTATTTTTTATGAATTATATATCAGATATTTATAAAATGAACAGGAAATAAAAAACATGTGGAAATAAATAGAAGGTTAAATGATACTTAAATACCCATTACTTAAAAAGCACAAATATAGAGTGTGGATCATGTTCAGACATCCATAAAAAACCATAAAGTATGAATGTGGGACATTCAAAAACATTAAACCGATAATAAATATTAAAAAGAATAGAGTAATAATAATAAAAATAATTACCCAATTTTAATGAATACAGTATAACTATATTTATATTATACATACTTATATGTATATTATTCACTATAAGAATGGCATACTATTAGTAATTAATATGATATTGTCCTTAGTAAATTTAAAATTTAATCACAAATAATTGTAAATTAGATTAATCAATAATTAGGCTAATTATAATATTAATGAAATTCTCCGATTACATATAAAATATCAAATCAACATCCATATAAAATGCGTAACAAAAATATAGTAATAATACAAGAGCCCCCAATTTTTTTTTATATATATATAATTAACTATTGCGTATTATCCAGACAACACCACCCTCCTCCGTACTCTAACATCTACCCACCCAACCATCCTATAATATTTTTTTATATTATTTTACAATTTTTAATTTTTTATAGATATTTTTTTATTTTATAATTTTTTTGTAATTTTGTTTACGCATGTGTTAATTTGTTTTAATAGATCATGTAAGAAAAGTACTAATTGTATATTAATGAATATATGAATTTTTTTGGAAAACCATGATTTAATGCATCATAAATTAGTTTTTTAATATTATTGTTAATTAGATGAGAAGAACATAAACATTTTATTCTGTATAAATGATTAAGTATTATATTCCGAAATACAGAATGATGTAGACAATATTTAAAATTTGTAAATGTATTAACTTTGAATTTAAATTCTTTACGTTTGTCATATAAATCTGTGATTGTTTTATTGTCTTTGATTGTAATTTTAAGATCTAAGAAGTTAATATATATATATATATATATATATATATATATATATATGTATACACCATTGAAAGATAATGAAAATGACCAATTTTATGAAATCACAAACACCACATAAACCAGATATTATTTAAAAAGTATAATTCCCATGCACTATCTTAGGAGGATCAAAATGAAAGAAAAAAGAAAAATAAACAATGACGATTATGGATATAGAAAAAATAAAAATAAATAAATGGTATGCTGATATAGTGAGTTATGTTATCATGGGCATAAAATTCACATATATAAGCAAGACAGTCCTTTTCTGTAGAGAATAAAGCTAATAGTTGAAAGATTTCCTCTATCTGCGCCCTAACGACCGCATGACCAGAATAATAGAAGAAAAATGAACACTGAATATTATGAAAGGCCTTGAAATGGAAATTATAAAAAATAAACATTTAAATAATTTTTATTAATATGTATAAATGAAATGATGCAATATTATTCAGCTTACCCTATATTATTTTACCTGATTTAATCATAATTTCCTAATGCACATGTTCTAGATTTCGGCTTTAAAAAAAGATTAATTTTTACAGTTAATTTAAAACAGATATTATATCCATGGGTTGCAGTTAATCTAGATAAAGAATATTGATAATTGCATTTAATTAATAAAAACAGAATATCAATAAAATATTAAAATTTAATTACCATTTAACACTTTTAAATTTTATATAACTAAACAAGAAAATTCTAAATCACTTAATTTACAATATCATACCTAAAATTGATGCTACACTGTTGTCCAAAATTAAGGACCAATCACAAAATGCAAATTTTCAAGTACGCGAATACTCAAAAGGAAATAATATAATTCGAATAATTACTTTCTCTGCAGCACAGCTAGTCCATATAACATCTCATTCATGTCTCACATGGTCACAAGTGTCACAGTCACTACGGTGAAGCAAAAAATAGGAAATTCCATGCATCTCATTATGAGTCTCAAATGATCACTATATGTGGCTCCACTGAGATGTCACTGTGACTGCCGCTTTGTGACAAGTCACCATGTGACTTTACAATGTAGTTACATTGTGACTGTCATCTGACTGTCATGTGACTGTCATCTGCAGACTCAATTTCAAAGTCATCGTGAACGCTGCATTGTTATAAGCTACCAAATAATGTCACACTAAAGTCACATGATGACTTTCAGGTAACAGAAAGACTACTATGAAGTCACCAATGTGCTCTTTTGTGAAAAGTCACAATGGGACTATAATATGATATTATTTGATGACTTATCACAATGCAACGTTCATGATGACTTTGAAATTGAGTCTAAAAATGACAGTCACATGAGAGTCATAATGTAACTACATTGTAAAGTCACCTGATGACTCATCACAAAGCAGCAGTCATATTGACGACTCAGTGGAGTCACATATAGTGATCATTTGAGACTCATAATGAGACGTGTGGAATTTCCTATTTTTTGTTTCACCGTAGTAACTGTGACTCTTGTGACCATGTGTCATATGAATGAGATGCTATATGGACTAGCTGTGCTGTAGGGATAGTAATTATTTGAATTACATTATTTTCTTTTGAGTATTCGCTTACTTAAAAATTAGCAATTTGTGACTGGTCGTTAATTTTGGACACCAGTGTATTACTGCCACCTAGTGATAAAAGAAAAAACTTAAAATTAGTAGCAGTGTTAATATCCATAACTGCATTATAAAATTTTTTAGCTGTGATGCCATCTATTATGTAATTTTAAAAATAAAATTGCTCTTACGCACCAACAATGAATGTAATTTTTTAAGTAATTTGGATATGCATACATACACACACACACACACATTTACACACACACATTTACATATATATATATATTAAACTATGTTTAATTCGGGTAATAGAAAATTTTAAAACCTTGGATTTCAGATTGATTATATGTCTAACCATCATCAATTTCGGGGAAATTTTCTTATTTGGAACCACTGTAAACTGATATGTCAAAGCGCAAAATTAAATATTTTGTAATAATGACATACGTATTTAATAGATGTAACCATTGACCATAAAATCATTATAATAGGAATAATTTATAGTTTGTAACATACACACATTTTAAGGAGGAAAATTGCATAATCGAATCCATTGACATTATGATTCTTTTAGCGAGCGTGCTTTGCCACATATTTAACTTTAAAAAAAGTTAAACCAGTACTATGTTTTCTAAATTGAGGTCTCTTGTAATTTAGTCTATAGACGGTGTCGATAGTTTGTCGAAGAGTCTTTTCATTGCTGTAATCATTTTTTAACTTGTAGACACTTCGAATCACATTTTTCCTAGCGTGGTTCATATTTGGCGCAAACTTTGGATTATGAATCAGACAATAAAAAAATTGCCTTTTTTAAGAACATATAAATATATACATACATAATTATGTTTATGTAAGGTAATAGAGAACGTAAATAACGTTCGATAGGAGTTTGACAATCTTACTATTGGCAATTTTCGGATAATATCCTTTATTGGCTTCCCAGCGAAATAGTGTTCACAGCGTGCATGATTTGGTGCAAAATGGAATGTACTGTAGTAACCACTTTACCACTTTTTTCTTTTTTTTCTATCTATGACTAAAATATTATGGAATCCCCAATGTTTAAATGAATTTTTTTTTTTTTTCAACAATCGAAAAGCAAACTTCGAAGCTACCTAATTAAAATATAAATTAATTATAAATTTATATTCTATCATCCTTTTATGAAATTGAAAAACATATTCTCACGTGAATATAAGATACGCCAAAATGATTCAATGCTTAGAATTAACAGTATTTAAAAGAATCTGTATTAGTGTGTAATTATACAAGGAAATATCATTTATTATCGATATCATTTATCTCGATAAGTATCACTTTATTTATAAGACAGACAGTGACTTATTTTTCTGACTGCAGAGGCGTCTTCAGATTTTCGAAACGCTCCCCAACCTATATTCCAAACGCACAGTGAGTTGAACATCAGTCTGTGGTTGTACATAAAGTGTATTACGGTATTTATCCCACAGATACAACGAGAGCAATAACGAGTGTTAAAATAAAATACTTATGCTAAAAGTGATTACGGTAAACATAATGGCTTAAAAAATTATTAATAAATAAATCGACTAGCAATAATAATATTAATCATAATAAATATATTCAAGATAATAATGATAATAAAGATATGTAATAATAATAGTAGTAGCAATAATAATAATAATAGTAATAATAATAACAGTAGTAATCTTAATGTATATTTTTTATGCAAATTATTCTTGATTTCGATATATTTGAAAATATTTTCATCTAAGATATATACTTATAAAATATATACTTATAAATGTTTAATCTAGAATTTTGTTTATAAGAGTTATGCAAAACGCCTTACAAAATGTAAAGAAAAATGAATTTGGCTTTTTTTTTTTTTTTACATACGCATCAAAATTTGTATTTGATAATGCATCAAATGTATCATGTATTGTGTCAAGGAAAATATACTTATTTCAAAAAAAAAAAAAAAAAAAAAAAAAGATGAAATATGATACGTTATTTTGTGAGAACCTTCGAAAAGACTTAAATATCATCTAAATAAAAGCATATAGCGGTACTTTATTTAACTTTTTTCTCGTGGTTTATGGAATCATCATTATATAGATACTTTATTAGAACTATCTCGTCTTCGCCCGACTAGACAGTATTTTTTTTTTTTTTTTTTTTTGGGGGGGGGGGGAGGGAATGCCTTTTAGAGCGTATAGCCCGGGATTTGTGCATTTTCCATGGAAACAGAAACACTTTATTTCAATTAAAACTAAATTAATTAAATTATTAAACTAAATTATTTAAATTAATTAAATTATTAAACTAAATTATTTAAATTAATTAAATTATTAAACTAAATTATTTAAATTAATTAAATTATTAAACTAAATTATTTAAATTAATTAAATTTAATTAAAATTATTTTAATTAAGAACTTTATTTTAAATTATAGAAAAATAACTAATAAAAATAACCGAAAATGATGTAAATAAAGATTTCGCGACATAAATATTTTTTTACTCTTCAGCACCCTAGTAAAGACCCGCTCGCACTGACGTGATAGTCTATGTAAAAGGGAGAACTTTCGGACGAAATAAACATAATTGGGATAATATAAGATATAAGGCGATCATTGTAAGTAGGCCTTTGTATCGCACCTATAAATTGTTATTAGTGTGATCAAAACACCGGGAAGCTGTGCGCTTTGCAGCCATATATCGTTAATACGAAGGTCGCTATAACCGGGCCCTGTGTGTTTCGCGCCTCACAAATCCTTAAAACACAATCACTATAATGAGGGCCTGTGAATTTTGCGAACATACATTGTTAAACCGATACTAATTTTTACAGATCCTATAAAAAGTCTATACGGCAATCACTATAATGAAGACTTGTGAAAACTCGAGCCCATAAATATGACGATCAGTAATCTTCATCGTAAATTTCCACTTCAAAAAATATTTTTTGATAAGCACAGAAAATTTTCTATATTGTTCATAAAGGTCCGATCCCTAAAGTACTAAAAGCGAAAAAACAATTTATAAAATGTGAAATTAAAAAAAGAAATGAAAGAAAATGCATGTCTTGCGTAAAATATCTAATCTAAAATTAGCAATAATTCAATTATTCACCTAATCTTTCTTAATCGAATTCATAGCCAAAAATTATCAACAAGCGTGGGCCATGCTGGCAACATTTTAGTTTCTATTAAGAAACTGAGAACAAGCAATACAGGTTACAGCAATAAAATTTTACGCCAAAGAACGCACGCTAAAATACACAAGTTGGCTTAGACGCGATTACGGAAAAATCTTTCGTTGATATTGAACATCCCCTTTAGCCTCCTTGCGTGTTGAATTTCTAAATGTGCTAAAATAGTCTTTTAAGTACTGATTAGAAATGTTCTGTGTATATTTCTTTACATAAGTAAAACCGATTTGGTACTTTTCCGTTCCACCAGCACTATTGTCCTCACAAAATATAATAGCTGGTGTCAAGTAAAGTATTACAAAAAAAAAAAAAAAAAAAAAAAACGAACATTGCTGGCGCGAATGCCATTATTAAACAAATATCATTTAAAATTACAGAATTTTACGAACTATTTTACTAAATCACATGAAATCAAATGTTTATTGGAGTATCCACTGTTACTCTTGTGACCATCAGAAGAAAATTCCATATATATTTCGATTCTTTTATTACAAAATATATTTAGGATAAATGTCATGCAACTTCTTAAAAATACATATACTCTACTTTCATAAACCATGTACAATTTGTAACAAAAAGCATTTTACTTGCCTAGATAATAAATTGAAATTTTGTTACTCTTGTGACCACAAAAAAATGCAATTTTCAAAAATTGTGTTTGACGCAGAAACTCTGTGAATTATGTGAGACTACATAAATACAATTTACAGAATATAGCAGAGTAGTTATATCTTTTTAAAGAGCATAAGAGCCATTATTTTGAAAATCAGACAAGTGCGATAGTTGTATTTTTTGTTTTGCTTGATTTTTTTCTATGTTGAAGTAGATCACATTTAATGAATAATGTGCAATTTTGAAGCCCTAAAAAAATTTTCATTCCCTGTAGAAAATGTCAAAGTTCAAGGTTGTGACTGTCAATTTTCAGGAAAACTGAAATGCGTGTTTGTTTACAGTGCTAAAGCTTGGGAAAGCAACGACATCCGAAAATTATTTTGTGACGAAATATTAGTATAACACTACCTGCTTAATAAACTGTATTCGTTTCCATGGGGCATTGTTATTTTACATTATTATGTTGCCTCAAAATGCAATGAAAACAACGTTTTTGTCCGTTTTCCGCTCGTATTTTATTATTTAAGCAATAGTACCACAAACTTTTTCTTATAGAATATCGAAGTGTAGTACTAGAACAATCTAAATCATATAATACTTTACCGGGATATTGCTGCTGTTAGCAGAAATAGTCTGTTAAATATTCAAAAATTTCAAAATCGGCAACATTTCAATTAGTCTTTTCTCAAAACAGCGTCACAGTTCAATAAAACAAAATGAATCACGTGGTAGTTGAAAATATGTACAAACACGTGGAAAAGAAAAAAATTAGGACCTCGTCATATTTTTTGAAACAAAATAACAAAATTTACAAAAATTCAGTCAAAATATCCCATTTAAATTTCCCTTTTTTCCATTTAGAACAAGGAAGGGGAAAGAAAAAGGGATATTTCATTTTCTCATAGGGAAAAAAAACATATCTAGCGGAAAGAGAAACGGATAGGGAAAAAGTATGGTAAATGACAGTCTTTTTTGTGAATTTTGACATTTTTTTTTTTTTAAATATGAAGAGGCCCCACATTTTTTTTCTTTTCCATGTGTTTGTACATACTTCTAATTAATACGTGATATATTTTGTTTTATTGAACCGTGACGCTGTTTTGAGAAATGACTAATTGAAATGCTGCCTTTAGATTTACTTTGTGTCGTTGTATAATGATATATGTGGAATGAAGTGCATGCTAAATAAGCAATTCTAAGACATACTGCTTATTTTGTCAAAAGAAATAAAACAATAATGTTTCACTACTTTGAGAGAAAATACCAACAGCGAAGGGCATTCAACGAATAAAATTTGATAAAACCATGAAAATTGACACTATCTACTACAAATCATACACTAACATGCTTCGTACAAAGAATATGTGTTTCGTTAAGTAAATCATGATACAGGAGATGTTGCAAGTGATATTATTGATAATGAAGACAATGATTTATTCTCTTAAGTAGCAAAAACTGAGAGGTAGTTATGTGGTTATAGTGGTAATTAATTTTGGACTTTTTTACATTCTTTTATAGTATTTTTAAATTAAACCACCATTAATTTAAGCAAGCTTTCTTAAATAAGAAAATAGGTGCGGAAAACGGGCAAAAACGTCATTTTCATTGCATTTTGAGGCAACATAACAATGTAAAATAATAATGCCCCATGGAAACGAATACAGATTACTAAGCAAGTAGTGTTATAGTAACATGTCACCACAAAAGTATTTTGGGATGTCGTTGCTTTCCCAAACTTTAGCGCTGCAAACACACTCGCATTTCACTTTTCATGAAAAATGGCGGTCACAACCTTGAACTTTGACATTTTTTACAGTGAAATGAAAATTTTTTCAGGGCTTCAAAATTGCACATTATTCATTAAATGTGATCTACTTCCACATAAAAAAATATCAAGCAAATAACAAAATGCAACTATCACACTTGTCTGATTTTCAAAATAATGGCTCTTAATCATTGAGCTCATCTGATAACACATGTATTAGTTACATTTGATTTTGCAAAATGCTAAGAGTTACTCTTGTGACATTTTGTCCATTATGTAATTTTAGCAAAAATATAGTTTAAATACTAAACAAAATAATTAAAATAAATTTAATTTTTTTTCCCTTACAGAACAAATTTTAATGGTGGTTTAATTTAAAAATACTATAAAAGAATGTAAAAAAATTCTAAAATTAATTACCACTATAACCACATAACTACATCTCAGTTTCTGCTACTTAAGAGAATAAATCATTGTCTTCATTATCAATAATATCACTTGCAACATCTCCTGTATCATGATTTACTTAACGAAACACATATTCTTTGTACGAAGCATGATAGTGTATGATTTGTAATAGATAGTGTCATTTTTCAAGGTTTTATCAAATTTTATTCGTTGAATGCCCTTCGCTGTTGGTATTTTCTCTCAAAGTAGTGAAACATTATTGTTTTATTTCTTTTGACAAAATAAGCAGTATGTCTTAGAATTGCTTATTTAGCATGCACTTCATTCCACATATATCATTATACAACGACACAAAGTAAATCTAAAGCATCTATATCAGGAGTATTTGAAAAAAAAAAAAAAACCATAAGCTATTTTATGTTAATTGAGATAGGAGTCGTATTCATTGCAGGCATATTTTCATAGTTGCCGATACGTCAGTGAAGGCTTACTGTGGAGACCAGAAAAGTTTTTGGTTTCCCTCTGTTTGTTAGTCTGTCTGTCTGTTCCGTGATAACTGCTGCAAAAATCACCCGATTAACTTGAAATTAAGTGGGCATGCTCGCGAGGCGCCTGGATTTAGCTGTATAGTTTTTTGTTATATTTGATTCATTCGTTCGGAAAATATAGAGTAAATTACGTATTTTGCGCAATAATGCTTTTCTATGGTAATTCAGACGATTTTTCCATTTTTATTTATTCAAAGAAAATGGCTCATATGACTGAAGGATTTAAATGGTAAATTATGGATCATGAAATTTCCTAATTAGAATAATACATTATTCATATTAGTTTGAAATTTTGTCTATACATTCGTCAAAGTTTTTATAAATTTTGTTCTTTTAAATGTACAAATTTCATTGTTTTAATTTTCTTTTAACTGTTGCCTAGCAACGAAACTAAGCCTAAAAATATCGTAAATGTGAAAGTATGTGTAATAGTTTGACGTCAAATCAACGTCAAAAGGGATGAATTAATGCCCTTGTGTCTTTACATATAGATGGATTTTACCCCAGAAATAAAGACAGGCTATGTTTTATGTATTTTGTTCAAATATTTTTCTTATAAATTAAAAAGTTAATTATTTTCTTAAGGAATAAATTGACAATTTTCTATTAAGTTTAACAATCTTTTCTTTTCTTTTACCGTTGCAAAGAAAATCAGATCCCTGAATAAAAATTTATTCTTAGCAGTTAATTTTGATTTGAAAGATTTTTATGTGCAAGCGGAAAATGAAATAAAAAATAGACATAAATACGTCTTCATATTGGAAATAAAACGAAAATGCGAAAAAAAGGTGAATTTGGCCTCATATATGAAAACTAAAACGAATAGGCTTTGAGGCTGAAATAAGAGCTCCTTGTGTTATGATATTAATTCTTATTATTTAAAAAAATGTTACCAATATCTCGCGGTTTATTGTTTGCACAATGCTAACAGAAATGTTTAATCTTTAATCGAAAATTTCAATAAGAAAAAAAAAACTTTTAAAAAGCAAATAGATAGTAAATGTCAAAGTTATGCACTTCAAAATTATCTTTGTCGAAAATGACGTCAATGTGTCGGGAAATATTTTCATTTTTAAAAACCAAACATTAAAAAGATTGCCTGAAAAAATATTTTTTGACGAGTGTTACTTCTTAATGCCGCCTCATATCAGAAAATATGAATGAAAATTATTTTATTTTTCAAAGGAAATTACATTTTAGTTTATAAAACCTGAACTTTTAATATAATTGCGTCAATGAAAATCATTTTCTGGCCAACGGTATTAAAAAATAAGACTCGGAAGGGTAAAAAGAAATCTAAGATTTACGATAGCCATTAGCACAATCAATAAAAAGTTACATATGTAAATTTAATGAGACCACGGGTAGGAGGGTTCAGGGGTGCTCCCCCCTGAAGAAATCTACTTTATTACCTAAAAAAATACCAGAATTAAAAGCTCATGAAAATTTCAGAATATCCTTACATAACAACGTTTTTAATTTAACGCTTCTAATGTCTGAAAATTTCGTATTTTTTATTCTTATAAATAATTACGTAATTTGAAAACTTTAAATTGCCGTGTACAGGAAGTTAAATGTTACCCAAAGTGTGTTTAAAAACAATGATTTGCAGAGCTGACATTGAGGCTCCTGATATCCAGATTTACTAGTTATATTTGTGTTTAAATTGGAAAGCACAACCATCATATAAAAAGTAAAACAAGTACACTTTAGGAAAATACAAATTCCCTTAAAGATGCTATGTTGAAATTTTACATACGTGAGCATTTACATTAAATTGATTATGAGTTAAATTGTCTAAATTAATAGCATAACATTTTACTTTATTGGTATCATACTAAATAATTGCAGAAAGCACAATCACTTGTGGATTTGGCCAATAATGCAGTATTTCATACCAAAATTTTGTCTTGGCGTGAAAATGTACAGTTTTCAGAAAATCCACTTGCATAACTATTCTTTGAGAAATGGGTATTTCTTTGGCATTATGAAAATATCTCCTGTGTACAAGTTTGAATGAATGTGTGCTACAAAAAATGGATTTAGTTGATTTGGAAAATTTTGTAAACATTCAGAAAATGTTTCTTTAACTGTTGCTTTTTCAAGACGTTTATCAACATTTTGAAAAATTAACAGTATTGGCAAGATGATGATAAACGTTTTGTCAATAGCGAAACATTTATCACCGTTTTGCTATTTACAATAACTTATAAGAAGTTCTGTATTATGAACTTCCGTTTCATTTAATTCTTCGATGTTATCTTCGCAAATTAGACATTCTGAATTCCTTCATTAAATCCTCCACAGGAATGTTTAATGCAGGAAATACACCAGTTACTACATTATTAATTGCTTGAATGTTTTGTGACAATGACAAATGGAGATATTCTGATAAATAATTTTCTATTGTTTTATGAAACTAGGCTTTAAAGCAGCAAAGGAATCTCCAATTTTTCAATTTAGGAAAGCTTCTTTAAACAACGTACTCTCTTTGTAAATGTCCTCTTGATAAAATTATGTGAACTTTTTCACGCCTAACTAATGTAGATTTAGCAGAAAAATGACCTCTTCTTAAATCCCCATCGACATAAAATTGTCCAAAGCTGTGTAGTTAGATTTTTTTTTTCGGACACAGTATCTGAGATTAGCCAGTTCTCTACTTTCTTATTTTCTTAATATTTCCATTTTCTTGCTGAAGCGTTTGCTGGCTCTAAGATTTTTCTTCACTTTATCGTAATATAGGGTAGACCGACCAGTAAATGAACACTTAAGCACATTTAAAAAGAATATAATTCATTACATTTTAATAAACAGTACCTATTGGAGTTTGACAGTGCAAATACATTTGTTGGTTTACAAATGATTAAAAAATAACAAAATAAATTTTATATTTTACTTGTTTGGGATGCTTGAGGTGTCTTAATAGAAATCGATACAAAAAACAAGTAAATGAACAGTTGTTACCAGCGAATGAACGCAAAATTTTCCAGTGAATGAACCGGCAGCATTTAAAACAACTTAAATTTCATAATCATAATTCATTAATAAATTCTACAAATAAATTATAACATGTTTTTACTCAATTACGGTTCTTTTTAAGCTCAGAACGATAATTAATTAGCTTGAAAAATTGTCATTTTTTAGTTTTGAAATTAATCATAAATTACAGATTAAAAAAAAAAAAAAAAAAAAAAAAAAAAAAAAACTAATTCTATTTTCTGAAATCAATGGCCCTAAACTTCTCTATTTAGTAATAACTCCAGACAAACGGGAGCATGTTTCAGAAATAAGTTCGGGTGTTTTTATTATGCCTTTCATAATATGATCCTTAAAATACCACTTCCTATTCCGTACTGCAGGCCACTTCCAATTACACCACATGTGGACCTGTGTTCCACATGTTGCTAAGGTGCTTACTTCATATTTCCAACCTTGGATGCTATTTTTTAAAAAAGAGCCATCCATTTCTCCCCTGGATGTTTGTCTATAAATGGATTTTTCCTTCTTGTTTGTTTCATTACATTGTAAACATCATCTTTTACTTCATCCTTATGCATTGTAAATCCAATTTTCCATTTCCAATGTTCAAGGAGTTTTTCTTCTTCAGAGGACAACGCAGGTAATGCCCCATATGCTTACTTTCAATTGTTTTCCCTCGCAGTTTCATAGACAACGTTGCTTTTGGAATATTAAAATGAACAAATGCCTTATTTAAAGTGAGCTGACCTGATCCTCATAGCTTGTACAGTATTTTCAAGGTCCTCTGTAGAGTACTCTATCCTCCCATATTTCCTTTTTGAGGAATTTTATTGGTCATCAATGAAAATATATCTATCAATCATCTAAAAACTTAGGAAAAGTAAGATTTGAAAGTCATCAATAATTATTACCTTTAAAAATGTGTGTATATATGTTCTTTTGTTACGGTTTTATATCTGTTAACTTTTCATTTGTTGCCATTCTTGAAAAATAACTTAATTCAAAATATAGGTACAAAAGAAGCCACAAAAATGTAAATCCCAGAGCAATTCTTTCCTAGAAAAAGTAGCCTAATGCATTCTTTTCAGTGAATGGACAACTGTTCATTCATTGAATTTTTAACATTTGACTAACCAGTTATTAAACATCCCTATTCTCAAATTGTACATATTCTAGAATGGTTAAAACAATTAGAAATGTAGCTATAATATATATATTTAATGTATGTACAATAAAATTAGTGCATAATGCAAATAAAAACTGTAAATTCTTATCAAACATATTAAATGACATAGCACTTACCTTATTATTTCAGCACAGAAACATTGTGTTTCTCAGACATGAAAAATAAAACATGTTCTAAAAGTAAAGTAATGTGACTTCAGTAACCAATCATGAATGCAATAGCTTCCTACTGAATAGAATTAAGGCAATGTTGTAACCCCCATAGAGTGGGGAGGTCTTCAAACCTTATTCTATTAAAATATATAAAAATTGTTCATTCACAGGGGGCTGTTCACTTACTGACCGGACTACCCTATCTTGTTTTGTTTCTTTCTCAGATCAATATATTCAATTTTATTCTTATTTTTTTCTCTACAATTTTTGGTCCTTAGTAGAATTTTTCCTGCTCTTTAAAACTATGTTGTGTTTAACCCTTAAATGCCTGGTGTTGCTTTTCGGCAACATACCCAATTTAGGCTCTAAAATACTATTAGAATAATTTTGAAGCTATAATGCCTAATGTTGCCAATAAAATACATTCTGAAAATATTATTAAATCGATTTTCAACATGTAGATTGCAACACTTGTGCTGTTTAAGAATAAAGATAGATTTTTTTTTTTCAATTTGTTGCTACTTGTTCTTTTTGTTTTGTTTGGGAGCTTGCGAAATACCCTATTTTGGCCTGCAGTTAGAAAATAAAATTTATTTCTTATTATAGTTCTAAAAATTCTTGTGTGTTTAATATTATAGAATTTTATCAAGGGAAATTATTTTTTCAATTAAACACCAGTATTGCGCGATTAGTAACAAACTGTTTTTTAGCCGTAAACTATACTTGAAACAAAATATGATTTTTAAAGTATTCTTCCTATGATTTATTTAAAAAATGAATGCTGAAAAACATTGTTACAATGATTTTTGAAAAATCAGGCATATAAGGGTTAAGAAGCAATATTAAAATCTTTCCTTTAAAATATACTATCAGAATCGTTTCCATAAGAGTTACTATAAGAACCTCTGTAGGTTATGCAGCAGAATTTAGTAAACGAAGCTTTACAAAGCCTGTAACATATCTGATCGTAGACCATGTGCTTCAAAGCAAAAGAAAGTCCACAAAAATTACACGAGTTGAGTTGTTTCATTATATATTTAATTACTTGTCATGATTATTTTGTAATCTTATGTAATAACAAAAATGAATAAAAATAAATCCATCCATTAAAAAAACAATAATAAAGATAATTAATCTTCCTTAAAATGTACAAAGTAACCTTAGTTATGGCTAAAGCTATTTCAAGAACTGCTCTAATAACAGAGAAAAGACAACATAACTTTAAGCATTCTGTTTGTTTTGGTTGTAATGCAGTTTTATGTCACACTATGGACAAAAGTGTTATGTGTTACCCTTGTGACACAGACGTTTGTTACTCTTGTGACAACTCCCCAGAGCCTATTCCATGCATAGCATAAACAAAATATTTTATGTAAAACCTGTATTATACCTCGAAATTAGAGAGTTAGACGTTTTGGGTAAAAATTTTAAGTAGTTTTTATGAAATTAAAACTTTAATATGTTTTCTGTTACTCTTGTGGCATTTAATTATCAACTAATAAATAAAGCTAAAATTGAATTTAATACCTTAGTTAAAACGTTTTAACTATGTATATCTGAGGTATGTAATAATAGCTTCTTATATTCAATACATAATAATTTCATATAAAGAACAGAAGTAAAAAAAAAACATACAAGTCAATAAGTGGATATTTATGCTCAACTTTAAATGAATTTTAATACTACTAGTTTCCAGCTCGGTCTCGGTGTCGACTTATTCTCAGGAAAATGAAACATACAAATTCCTATACAGCAACTCTTTAGATTTAAATTGTTATATAACACTTATATTTCCGGTTAGAAAAAAATTTCGGCAAAAATTTTCTTCTGCCGTGGACGTTCCCTTATATTGTCGTCGTTTTTGTTATTTTCGCCATAAGATTAGACCCAATAAAACATATACTATTGAGATTTCTGACTGTTCTTTTTTCCATTATTTTAAAAGTTATGTTATACCTTAAAGAAAGTTCTAGTATTTAAATGATTTTATGAGAATTCACGAAGAGATTTATATTTCTATTAGTACAATTTTTAATTGATATCTGTAACGTTACTAAACGAATACACTGTAACATAAAAGATGTAAATCTACAAAACTAGTTTTTGTAACAGCTTGAGAAATCTGTATGTTTACTAAAATTTTATCAGTACACTATACAGAAAAAAATTGGTAAATCTACAAAATTAGGTTTTTAAAGCTACAGAAATCTGCATGCTTAGTAAAATTTTATCGCTAGCCCGGGATAATTACATGAATTTTCTTTGCTGCAGATACATAAAATGACGTAGGCATCCCAGTTACGTAAAAAAATTTTTAATAACCTTGCATATTTTTTTTTTTTTTTTTACAGAATAGACGTTAATCCGTTACATGGATTTCTGTTGCTGCAGTTACAACAAAAGTACTAGATTTTTCTCAGTATAATTATGATATATTAGATACATGCAGCAAAAATTTCTTATCCCTCTTTCACTTTATCCCTGTATATTTCATAATTTTATATAAAACATGGTTCCTTTCAAGCGTTCGTAAGAGAAGAAAAACCCAAAATAACTTTCCTACACACACACACACACACACACAAAATAAATAAATAAATAAATAAATAAATAAATAAAATAAATAATTAAATAGCAAGTATAAATAAAGAGAAGTAATCAAATATCCGGAGAATTAGTAATTAGTAAAAGTAATTAGCGTAAACTCACATAATATATTTTTTTAATCAATTGCATTTTAAAAATTTGTGTGAAGTTTGGAAAAAAAGCATTTATTTCGCTTTTATAATGCTAGGTATTTTTTAATAAACAATAACAACATGAAAAAATCTGTTAAAGCTATTATGCACTTTTTAAAAATAAACACACGCTACCACTCGTTCTCTCTTCTTGTTTTAAAAAAAGAAAAAAAAACCCGAAAATTTTATGATAATTGAGTTTAATCTTAATTTTAGTAAAAGAAAATCTAGTGTTTCAAAATTTTCATTAACGAGCTTTTTTCAAAATTTCCTGAAAAGCTACTTTGAATAAGTTACATTACATTACCAGAGAAAAAGTTTCAGAAAAAAGAAGTTAAAATATGTTTTTTATTTTTTTCTTATTACATTAATTTCCAAGCATAATGTTGTGTACATTAAAATATTTAATGCAGTTCTGTGGTTAGATAATAAACATTTAAATATTTATTTATTTTGAAAGATCAATTTAATTTAAGGTTAAAGTTTTATTATAACTTGGATAGCTACATTCATCATCCAATAATATTTTTCATCTCTTTCATAATCAAATTTAAAAAGAAACGTTATTGTTTAGCATTTCTTTAATAATAGATAAATAAGGCTACATTGCAAGTGCGTATTGAAAGAAGTGTAATTGCAAAAAAAAAAAAAAAAAAAAAAAAAAAAAAAAAAAAAAATCTGTTATTAATTTGTTTCAATTCATACCAAACGATTTAAGAATGAATTTTAATACCTTGAATAAAATTATTAATACTTTTCAGCAGCGAAAACACGCTTGATATAGTTGAATATGTAAGAAGTGGATTTTTTAACTGTTTACGCATTGTTAGCAATGTGATAATTCACTTCTTAAATATTCAAAATTATTAATGTTAAAGAAAATGACAAAATAGGAAAATTATATATATATATATATATATATATATATATATATATATATATATATATATATACTAGCAAACCCCTCGGCTTTGCTCCCGTAATAGCTGAAATATATCAAGTGATAGTTGAATGACTATTTTTTATTAGAAGAACACTTTTTGAAATAATTCAAAAATTACAAATCAAGCCACAGTTTGACTAAACTTCATTATAAAAGTGCCATAGACATAAATGAGATTATAATTAATAAGAAGAACTAAAAGTAATTCCAATTAAATGATAATTTAGAAAGTATTTTGAGACTTTTATGCTCATTTCATACGCTCATTTCAGTATTCATTTGAAGTTTTGAATTTTTTAGAAACCATCTTAACACATTTACATCTTAAAATTAAACATCATGTAAAATTCCAAGCTTCTTGTCTAACTGTCTACCACCTCCCTGGTGTTAGTAGTACCAACATAAAATACCGAAACAGAGTTGAAATAGAATGTCTCGAAAAGTGTTGAAACAGAGACT
This sequence comes from Maratus speciosus, assembly GCA_963932465.1. NCBI lineage: Eukaryota > Metazoa > Arthropoda > Arachnida > Araneae > Salticidae > Maratus > Maratus speciosus. The sequence goes on along the minus strand of OZ010800.1, from coordinate 262,272,213 downwards.
GTCACCATTAATTTGCCAACATTAACCTTGAAATCGGTTGGTATTTCCTAATATTCGATAGAAAACGGAGTTTAGATGTTTTAAAAGGCTTTATTGTTATTCCTGCCAACCAGGTGGTAGTGACGCCGGCATAAAATACAGCCCGTATAGGATCAGGGACCATCACTCTTGATTCCCAACCAATAACTTTTGTAATCTGTTTATTATTTCCTGAGATTCAATAGAAATCGTAATTTAGGACTCTTTTAGAATACTTTTCACTCCTTCCCTTCACTTCAAAACTTTTTAATTTCGAATTTATTTTCAACTGTTCTTAAAGGATATTTATATTTTATAACTACCGTGCTATATTTAAAGTTTCTAGCCTCTTCAGTTCTGCAGAAATCGCAATTTAGAAAGTTTTTTTGCTCCTGCAACCCTCGACATAAAATATAGCTTATGTTTGATCGGGTTCTATCCCCATCAATTTGCAACCATTATGTTTGAAATCGGTTTCGTATTTCTTACGATTGCATTAAAATCGTAATTTAGAACGCTTTTCGCCCAGTTCACCCTTTTAAATTTGAAATTTTCTTTCAAAAATTCTTAGAAAGCATTTAAAAGCACTAGTACCATTTCAAATTTTAAATGCTAAATCACTTCGGTAACACAAAAAACGCAATTTAGAACTTTTTTTGCTCGTGTAAAGAACAGGTGGTAGTGACAACAACGTAAAATATAGGCTATTTTGGAGCAGGGACTGTCACCATCAATTTGAAACCATTACTTCTGTAATCGTTTTATATTTCCTGAGATTGCGTAGAAATTGCTATTTAGAACGTTTTTCGTCCATTTTCACCGTTTTTAAATTTCAAATTTGTAAGGAACTATTCTCAGAGTGTATTTACATCTCAGATCTAATTACCATGCCAAATTTCAAGTTGCTAGCCCCTTTAATATCACAAAAATCACAACATAGAACGTTTTTTTAATGCAACCGCAAGGTGGTATTGACGCCGGCATGAAATAGATCCTGTATTGGAGCAAGGGGCTGTCATCATCAGTTTTCAACAATTGCTTTTGAACAACCAGTACTTTCTGAAATTGAGTAGAAATCGCAATTTAGAACGTTTTTTACAAAGCTTTTGTCCATTTTCACCCATTTTAAATTTCGAATTATTTAGGAAATATTCTTAGAGATCATTTATATCTTATAAGTAACTACAATGCCTAGTTTCAGGTTGCTAGCCCCAGCAGTATTACAAAAAACGCAATTTAGATCGTTTTTGATCCTTCACCCCCTTTGGGGTAGTGGCACCGACATGAAATACAGACTATGTTGGAGCGAGGTCTGTCACCATCGTTTTCACACTTTTTTTTTTTTTTTTTTTTTTTTTTTTTAATCGGTTCGGTACTTCATGAGATTGCTAGAAATCGCAATTTAGAAAGTTTTTTTGAACGCTTTTCGCTCATTTTCACCCCTTTTAAATTTGAATTTTTTAGGAAATTTTCTTAGAGATCATTTGTATCTTATCAATAACTGCCCTGCCTAATTCCATGTATCTGGACCCTTCAGTAACACAAAAATCGACGTTTAGAACGTTTTTTAGAACTCTTTTCACGCATTTTTACCCCTTTTAAATTTCGAATTTTTTAAGGAATGTTCTTAGAGATCATTTATATCTTATAAGTAACTACCATTCTAAATTCCATATATCTGAGCCTTTCAGTAACACAAAAATCGCAATTTCGAACGTTTTTATGCTCCTGCATCCCCTTTAGGGGTTGTGGCACCGACAAAAAATGTATCCTAAATTGGAGCAAGTACTGCCACCATTGTTTTGCCACCATTATTTTAGTAATCGGTTTGGTACTTCTTGAGATTGCGTAAAAATCGTCATTTAGAACGTTTTTTAGAACGCTTTTTACGCGTTTTCACCCCTTTTAAATTTCGATTTTTTTAAGAAATGTTCTTAAAGACCATTTATATCTAATGAGTAACTACCATTACGAATTCTATGTATCTGGACATTTCAGTAACACAAAACTCGCAATTTCAAACAACGTTTTTTGCTTCTGCACACCCTTTAGGAGTAGTGGCACCGGCATAAAATATAACCTATATTGGAACAAGTGTTCCTACCATCAGTTTGACACCATTATTTTTGAAATCGGTTTGATACTTCATGAGATTACGTAATTATACCTATTTAGAATATTTTTAAACGCTTTTTGCGCATTTTAACCACTTTTAAATTACGAATTTTTTAAGAAATGTTCTAAGAGATCAGTTATATCTAATAAGTATCTAACTACCATTCCAAATTCCATGTATCTGGACCTTTCAGTAACACAAAAATCGCAATTTCGAACGTTTTTTGCTCCTGCACCCCCTTTGGGGTAGTGCCTTTTTACGCGTTTTCACCCCTTTTAAATTTCGATTTTTTTAAGAAATGTCCTTAGAGATCATTAGTATCTTATAAGTAACTACCATTCCAAATTTCATGTTTCTAGGCCCTTAAGTAACACATAAATAGCATTTTTCGAACGTTTTTTGCTCCTGTACCTCCTTTTGGCCAGTTGCACGGAAATAAGATATAGCCTATGTTCTAAGTTGGACTAATGCCATCATTTTGATACTATTACTTTTGGAATTGGTTCGGTTGTTCCAGAGCTTACCTCCTACAAATAAAAAATTTTTAACTCTTCATAATATATTTATAGATATAGAAGATAGATAGATTGATTGATACTAGGGTGCTCTGCTCCCTGCAAAATACGCTCGCCAATCCTCGTTCAGACACCACCGAATCTAAAAAGTGGCTAATCTGATCGGTTTTAAAAAGATTAGAGAAGATTGAATTATAACGAAAAAACCTGTAGCGATATCCCAGTAAACGGGATTTCATTGAATACCCCTTGATTTCGAAAATTTAAGGCCGAATCAGTTTCTGTTAAGACAACCAATGGTTGTTTTCGTGCTTGATTAAAGAAGATCAGTTAAACATTTGAAAAGAAGCTAAAATAAAATGAATTAAGTGAACAGAGTCTTTGCCTCCCAGTATTTTTTAACAGCGTTATAAAACGATTGACATAATACAATTTACTGCAATTACAACAGTTTACTGCTTTAACCTCTTCCAGGGCAGTGGTTCATTTTTGGACCACTTAATTTTAATTCGTAAATTCCACATTGGCACTAGAATATTGGAATGAAAATTTTCGTTTTATTAAGTAAGTGAACAAAAGCATTTTCGTATTTCGAAATTGTTTTGTAAATACTGGTGCCATCATTGATTTCAACATTTTACGAATAGAAGTACCTTGCCCTTAAAAGGGTTAAACGCATATTAATGTATTTATTATTTTAAAGTTTCTTTTCTCTTTTAATATTCACGTGTAAATACAATTTTCAAGACATAATTTTCAATATTTTCCTACTTTTAACACGTACTCATTTAATAGTAATTTTAAATTTTGTTTCTATTTTTAATAGTCATATGTAAATAAATTTTTAATCGTTAGGAAATATTATTCTTTGCGCTGTTTTTAGAATTGAAAACAATCTCTATAATAATAGCCTAAGTTATGTGACTATCATCAACAGTTCCAGACGGATCCCTTCGCTTTTTATATTTCAGGCGGCCATTTTTGTATTTTATGTTAGGCAGCCACAGGTGAGAAGTCGTCAAAAATTATTCAATTGCCATCATTTCACCTATTTTATAATTGAATAATGTATATGAATTTTAAGGGTGGATCCCTTCGCTTTTTATATTCCAGGCGGCATTTTGGTACTTTAATGTTAGCCAGCTACAGGTGATAAGTCGCCAAATATTATTATATCGTGATTATTTCACTTATATTATAATTGTCCAAGTCATGTAACTGCCATAAACAATTACGGTCTGATCCCTTCGCTTTTTATAAGAAAGTTTTCCATTTTGATTAAAGAATCAAAATTGTTTTTCTGAATGAAACTGCATAAAAGTTGCCGTGATCGCAAAGAATTCTTGGTACTTTAATGTTAGCCGGAGGAAAAGTTCACCAATAGCTTTTTTTTTATTCTCCAGTTAGCATTTTTTTTTCTATTTTTCGAGTGGTAAATTAAAACTGTACTATTGGTTATAGCATCGACACAAAAATCTATCGCCAAAATATAAGATTAAATGTCAATAATGGTTGATCGTAAATGTCACATTCACTTGACGTTAAGGAAGTTACACGTGTTTACGCCATTAAGTGATTTTTATTTCGACGGTTTATTTGTATTTTTATTAATGTTATACTAATTAATTTAGTCTTCCTATATTTAAAATAAAAATTATGTCAATTTGTTGAGTGGTTTGGCGATTTTTACAATTTGGCAAAATTGGTCGACGGGATAACTAAGTAGTACCATTAAAACATTGCTTTGAAGTTGAAGTTATATGTCATGATTTGTTGCAATATTTAATATTTAGCACACATGCCATGTATGCACCGGGTTTGCGTGATTTTTTTTTACGACAATTTGACGAAAACCTCGCTTTCGAATGCAAGTTAATTATGTATTTTTTAATTATTTTCTATTATTTTTAAAATGAGATAACAATAAATTAAAAAACTGTTTAATTAATAACTATAGAACAAATCTATAACATTTTTTTTTTTTTAAATATAAAGAAAATAAATGTAAATAAACATTTATTAATAAATAAGCAGCAATAGCCGGGTTACTATGTCAGGAAAAATAACGAGATTTTGGCGCCAATTAGGTACCCCGGTGCGTATATGACATCTGTGCCTAATATTATTCTTTTCGTTTCGTTTAAAAAAAAGAAAAAAGTGAAAGCCATTAATTTTAAATATTTCAATTTTAAATGAAAGTTTTGTATTACATATGATAATGTAATAAAAAAAAGCATTGTTCTTAGCATACATTTAATGGAGGCTGAACTGGTCCCCAAATTAGTTTAAAATAATAACCTTTTCTAAAATATGAAAAAAAATATCTGTTATGATTAAAATTTAAAGTTGTCATCATTAGAGAAAAGTATTTAAAATCAGAAAAAAAAAATATTTCGAAAACTAATTCTGTGGATTAATATGGATTTTACGTGTTAATTACATCGCAAAATAGTCCATTTTTTAGGGGAAATCGCCGTGAAACATAATCAGTTGTTTATTCAGTCGTTTCTTAAAATCGTTTCATAAATTCGTTTCATTAGGATTTTATACATATTGCGTATATATATATATATATATATTTAAAAGATTGCTAAATCATTTAGCGGCCTGGGAATATATATGAATATATATAAGATACCAAAAGGAAAAAATACTTCAAAATGAATTATTGACATTCAAAATGAAAAGATATTTAAAAACATCGTAAAAAGCTTACATTCATAATTACTTGCGCAAATGCATCATAGTAATTTGAATGCTAATATATAATCAATAATTAAACATAACCTACCCCCATCAAAAACCGTAATATTATGAATTAAAGCTGTAAGTATATATATATATATATATATATATATATATAAGATTAAAATCATAACAAGAAAATTAAATAACATTAAATAAAGCTATGCAATGATAGGAATGAAAAAATTAATGGAATCCTAAAAAAGGTATCAGATAACTACATTGTAGAAATCATATTGATAATACACATAGACAGTGCGCTATTGCAGCAATTATCTAAGCGTATAATATTTAAAAGATTGCTAAATCATTTAGCGACCTGGGAATATATATGAATATATGTAAGATACCAAAAGGAAAAAATACTTCAAAATGAATTATTGACATTCAAAATGAAAAGATATTTAAAACATCGTAAAAAGCTTACATTCATAATTACTTGCGCAAATGCATCATAGTAATTTGAATGCTAATATATAATCAATAATTAAACATAACCTACCACCATCAAAAACCGTAATATTATGAATTAAAGCTGTAAGTATATATATATATATATATATATATATATATATATAAAGATTAAAATCATAACAAGAAAATTAAATAACATTAAATAAAGCTATGCAATGATAGGAATGAAAAAATTAATGGAATCCTAAAAAAGGTATCAGATAACTACATAGTAGAAATCATATTGATAATACACATAGACAGTGCGCTATTGCAGCAATTATCTAAGCGTATAATATTTAAAAGATTGCTAAATCATTCAGCGACCTGGGAATATATATGAATATATATAAGATACCAAAAGGAATAAATACTTCAAAATGAATTATTGACATTCAAAATGAAAAGATATTTAAAAACATCGTAAAAAGCTTACATTCATAATTACTTGCGCAAATGCATCATAGTAATTTGAATGCTAATATATTACCAATAATTAAACATAACCTATCACCATCAAAAACCGTAATATTATGAATTAAAGCTGTAAATATATATAAAAAAATGATTAAAATCATAACAAGAAAATTAAATAACATTAAATAAAGCTATGCAATGATAGGAATGAAAAAATTAATGGAATCCTAAAAAAGGTATCAGATAACTACATAGTAGAAATCATATTGATAATACACATAGACAGTGCGCTATTGCAGCAATTATCTAAGCGTATAATATTTAAAAGATTGCTAAATCATTTAGCGACCTGGGAATATATATGAATATATATAAGATACCAAAAGGAAAAAATACTTCAAAATGAATTAGTGACATTCAAAATGAAAAGATATTTAAAAACATCGTAAAAAGCTTACATTCATAATTACTTGCGCAAATGCATCATAGTAATTTGAATGCTAATATATAACCAATAATTAAACATAACCTACCACCATCAAAAACCGTAATATTATGAATTAAAACTGTAAGTATATTATATATATATATATATATAAAAGATTAAAATCATAACAAGAAAATTAAATATCATTAAATAAAGCTATGCAATGATAGGAATGAAAAAATTAATGGAATCCTAAAAAAGGTATCAGATAACTACATAGTAGAAATCATATTGATAATACACATACACAGGTCGCTAAATGATTTAGCAATCTTTTAAATATTATATGCTTAGATAATTGCTGCAATAGCGCACTGTCTATGTGTATTATCAATATGATTTCTACTATGTAGTTATCTGATACCTTTTTTAGGATTCCATTATTTTTTTCATTCCTATCATTGCATAGCTTTATTTAATGTTATTTAATTTTCTTGTTATGATTTTAATCTTTTTTTTTATATATATATACTTACAGTTTTAATTCATAATATTACGGTTTTTGATGGTGGTAGGTTATGTTTAATTATTGGTTATATATATATATATATATATATACATTTTAAGAAATCTTTTTTAGAATTCAATATATCATTTTATTGCTGCATTTTCCCAAAAGTCGACAAGCTTTTTTTTTTTAAACAGGAATATAAAAAAGTTTATTATGACAAATAATGCATCGGTAAAAGTTTTTTCTATAATGCATTAAATAAATTCAAATAAAATGTATTCTTATAGTTTACATTTATAACATGGCAAATTTTATTCATCCCTTCTCTGCATTTTTCAAAAAATACGATAAGTAGAAAAATACGCTCTATATTTCCGCATGTGACATGTATTTTCACATTCCTGTTTCAAATCAAGAGTAATCAGATGAATTAAATGTGTATTCACGTTTCCAATTCGGTAAGTTTTTTGAATACACTTTTTTCAAAATTTTTATTAGTATAACAGATCTTATTTTTTTATGTTGTAAAATTCTACTACGTATTTTTTTCTTTAAAATACTGGTATTAAAAAAAGAAACAGAGGAAGTCCTTTGTTTCACAAAACTAATAGGAATGTTGATCAAATATTAACTTTAAAAATTTTTTTTGATTTTTTTTTAATTAAATTGCTAGTAAGAGAAGGTAAAATACTAGAAAGAAAATATATCCTCATGATACCCCTATTTTACCTGTAATAGTGAATAGATAAATTAAAGCTATCGGAAATATTTTCCTGACTCTACGCTTCCTGTATGTTGAAATGTATTGTTTATCATATTTTGTCACTGTATTTCTTAATATATATATATATAGATAAATAGATAGATAGATATAGATATACAGGGTATATCTGAAATGCTTCAACAAACTTAGGGGCATGATAGTACTTATCAAGACGAACAATAAATGCAATGGAACATGGTGTCACAAACCACTTATTGAGACACAAATACAGGGTATTTCACCCTAACTGAAGTCGGCTAGACGGTAATAATTTTGCGAAAAATTAAAAAAATTGCAATAAAAATGTAACGATATGCACCTTATTTTGTATGAAATGTGATAACATCACAAAAAAGTGGTAGAAGTTTCCATTATATGCGCCAGCAGTATGCATTGGACGCTTCCCATTTTTGTCAGTGAATACCAGTTCATACGGTATCATCGATTGTGTGAGTACCCTGTTTATCCAGAACTTTTTGTGATGTTATCACATTTCATACAAAATAAGGTACGTACCATTACATTTTTATTGCAACATTTTAATTTTTTGCAAAATTCTTTCCGACAAGCCGACTTCAGTTTGGATGAAACACCCTGTATTTGTGACTGAATAAGTGCTTTGCGACCCCATGTTCTATCGCATTGTTTTTTTGTCTTGATGAGTAGGGGAGGTATGGGAGGTTTGATACCTAGGGAGGGTTGATACATTGTCAATTTTTCTCAACAAATGGCATTAACCGCCATTCTAACACATGTGAAGGCTTCTTTTATTTCCTGAAGCCATCATTAGCTGCACTAATCGGTGAAGAACTGACAACTTTTCTTTTCTTTTAATTTTGAAGGTTTTTGGAATGTCAGTGTAAATGTTTTCATTGACTGATTTTCTTTCATAACTCTTATTATTGTGAAGATAATATCTTGTATTTTTTTTTTATTTATAAAGCACATTGTTAGGATTAGTGTTACTAGAAAGTAGATTACCATTTTGCAACTGCATTTGTACAAAATGATTGAAAATCCAATAAGGCATAATAGGGAGAAATGATACATTAGTACTGGGGAGAAATGTTACACTTGTATATTTGAAATTTAATAGTTTTTTTAAGTTTGAAAACTAATATAGGACTGTAATATTCATTATTGTTTTACAGCAAGAGCTACTGAAATTGGTAAGGAAAAACAAAGAGACTATTCATTGACATTATGTAGGTTACATAGAAAAGCAGTGCGGTGATAGATAGTTAGTTAGCTTTGCTCGTCATGTTGAAGAAGAAAAGTTTAAATGGCCTGAAAGAGAAGATGTTTCTATAATTGACGAAGGGCAAATTAAAAAAAAAAAACATTAAATCCATCCGATTTTACTTACCAAAAGGATACAGTTATTAGTTTTTCTTTTAACCATTTTAGGGGTGGTGGTATGTTTATGAAACCACTGAATTTTAATTCCCAAACGCCACATTGATACCAGCATTTTGGTAAAATATTTTCCATTTAGTGTGAAAGTGAAATATCTGCCTTTTCTTATTTCTAATTAAATTTGATGGTAAATTCCGGTGTCATTCATTTATTCAACACTCTAGCATTGGAAATGCTTTGCCCCTGAAAGGGTTAACGGAATCTTAAATGTGCTAAATTTATGTTAAATGGTTTGCAAACCAGCAATGTTCACTTCACTTTTCCTTGCAGCTAGATCTTTAGAGGGTTTTTTCATTATTTATTTTCTAAAAAGTGTGTTAATAGGATTGTTTAAATAATAGCAATAGTTTAAATATTTTTGTAAAAAACATTTCTGAAACAAAAACATGTCAATGTCATTTCGTTTCAAATTTTACTTCAATATTTCAAGATTTATCATAAAAAATTGTATGACGCACAAATTGAATTGTCTGCATTTTTTTTTCAGCCTACATAACAATGTATCAAACCTCCCTTGCTAGTGTATCAATCCTCCCCAGTAATGGGGAGATTTGATACGGTAGTAACCATTCAAAATAATTGGGATATATTTTTTGAATGACTATTTTTTAAATTCACAATATTTTTAATAAATGAATAAAAAGTCACTTTATAAGAAAACACGAAAAATTTGTTTAAAAATAGCTTTCTAAGGGTTGTAAAAAATTAGTAAAAAAAAAAAGTGTATCATACCTCCCCTACCTCCCCTACTATCACCCCCCCCCCCTAAGTTTGTTGAAGCATTTCAGATACACCCTGTTTAATGAATTTAAGTAAAAAAATGTTTCATGTTAATATCTTCACTTAAACTAATTTTACTCGCCTATTTCTTTTTAAAAGCCAAATATTTTCTCTTATTCCTTTTTATTTCTTGATATCCATTAAATTTGCTTCCAAATTTAGAAAATATAAATTTCCTTTGTTTTAGTTTAATGATTAATAGCAGGATTAATTTTCGTTCACGGTTTTCAAAAGCGAGCACTCTATCTATTTTTTTTCTTCTGAAAATCGTTTTCTAATACTTTAATTAATTATGTTTTAATGGAGGTGCATTAATGTTTTGATTAAATATTACTCGTGTCAGCAAATTAGTTCTACATGCAAAGTAGAAGGGATTAATCAACATTTTCGTAACTCATAGCTAATGACTCCCTGTTTAATCAGTCGTAGGGGGATACTAATTAAAAATAATTGGCTTAGTTGAACAGGAATATATACTTTATTCTTGTAATTTATAAATGTTTTTATTGGTAATTTATATCAACTTCTAAACAAAACATAACTTAAATTTTTAAATCTATAGATTAATATAAACCGAATAATACCAGGTTTTAATTTTCGATGGGTATTCTGAATTTTGCAGATTAAAAAAAAAATCTTGAATTACATAAAATGTAGTTTCTTCCCAATGCGATTATTTTTATTTATTTATTAAAGTTAACTCTGTTTTTTTTTTCAGAAATAAAACATGTTAAACTTCAAAACAAGGAAGTATGTGATTAAAAATATACCCTAATTATATAGGGTTTAAAGCATTCTTATGAATGACGCTGTACGAAAATACTTCGGTTGCCATAAATATTTGTTCAGTCTATTCTGCTTACTTTGTACGCAGAATCTAGAAAATACTGTCAAAGATATTGCTTTAAAAATATTCAATATCCATACATAAAAATAACCAGATTGCAATGAATAATTAAAAATAGTTTGTAAAGAGAAAGAAAAAAAATGATTTAAATACAAAAAGTTTGCAATATATTTAAAAAATTCGAATTCTGGAAGAGAAAAAAAAAAAGTAAGTATTATTTGCAACATGGTATATACATTTACACAATTTGTATAGTTTTACTTCCATTTCTTATTTTTTATTTGGACTATTAAGCGAAAAGAGGAAGCATGTCTCAAAATGATTATTTTTACTTAATTTTTACTTTGCTCCCGACCGCCGCCCGAGACTAATAAGAAGCTCGATGCAGCAGCGGTCGTGCGATAGCTTCAGAGCCCTGAGTCCGCCCTTCCCGCATTTCGATGTATTTGATTAAATCAGCTTTCCTCTTAAATTTGTCCGTTTTTTCTTTTTTTTTTCAACCTGGCATCCACAAGAGTTTCGCCTAACGGGGCGCACGCAGGGGCATTGGACGGACACGCGGAACGCTGCCTCCGGGAAATATGCGGCGGTCCGCCAGCACTGCCAATTTATATCAGCATTACCAAGGCGGTCCATTTTTTTATTTTTTGTTTATGTTATTAAGTGAAAAGAGGAATCATACCTTAAAATGATTATTTTTACTTCCATTTTCTATTTTTTGTTTATGTTATTATTAAGTGAAAAGAGGAAGCATGTCTCAAAATGATTATTTTTACTTAATTTTTACTTTTCCCCCGACCGCCACCGGAGACTAATAAGAAGCTCGAAGCAGCAGCAGTCGTGCGATAGCTTCAGAGCCCTGAGCCCGCACTTCCCGCATTTCGATGGCTTTTATTTAATCAGTTTTCTTCTTAAATTTGTCCGTTTTTTCATTTTTTTTCAACCTGGTATCCACAAAAGTTTCGCTTAAAGGGGCGCACGCAGGGACGTTGGACGGACACGCGGAATGCTGGGCTCCGCGAATTCTATCGCTCTCCAGCACCACCAATTTATATCAGCATTACCATGGCGGTCCATTTTTTATTTTTTGTTCATGTTATTAAGTGAAAAGAGGAATCATACCTTAAAATTATAATTTTTACTTCTATTTCCCATTTTTTGTTTATGTTATTATTGAGTGAAAAGAGGAAGCATATCTCAAAATGATTATCTTTACTTCCATTTTTTATTTTTTGCTTATGTTATTAAGTAAAAAGAGGAAGCATATCTCAAAATGATTATTTTTACTTCCATTTTTTATTTTTTGTTTATGTTATTAAGTGAAAAGAGGAAGCATATCTCAAAATGATTATTTTTACTTCAATTTTGTATTTTTTGTTTATGTTATTAAGTGAAAAGAGGAAGCATATCTCAAAATGATTATCTTTACTTCCATTTTTTATATTTTGCTTATGTTATTAAGTAAAAAGAGGAAGCATATCTCAAAATGATTATTTTTACTTCCATTTTTATTTTTTGTTTATGTTATTAAGTGAAAAGAGGAAGCATATCTCAAAATGATTATTTTTACTTCAATTTTGTATTTTTTGTTTATGTTATTAAGTGAAAAGAGGAAGCATATCTCAAAATGATTATCTTTACTTCCATTTTTTATTTTTTGTTTATGTTATTAAGTGAAAAGAGGAAGCATATCTCAAAATGATTATTTTTACTTCAATTTTGTATTTTTTGTTTATGTTATTAAGTGGAAAGAGGAAGCATATCTTAAAATGATTCGAAGTGTGATTACCTACTTCGAAATACTTCTCCTTAGATTTGAATAATAAAAAAATATTTTGAGGGCAGCTAGCCCGGCCGTAGTCGCGTGTCCGTCTTTTAGCCGCCCATATAAATTATCTTCTCCTAACTCATATGCTCATTCAAATACAATGGAGAACTACGCTTATTTTTTAAATTGAATGTATAATAATATACAACTTTTTACCTTACATGTCATTAAAATCAACCCCCCCCCCCCCCTCAAATCAATAAAAAAGAAAAAAAAAAGTTTTTTTTTGCTGTGAAGACACATCCTTTCAGGTATATTTTAATTAGTAAATGCAATCACTTTTTATCTTTACGAAAAACATCTTAAAATAAACCATTTTTTTTTATTACAACGTCAACATTAATTATTTCTTTCCTATGTATTAGTAATTAACAATGTTGATATTTTAACGCTTTGGAAAAAACGTTTTTTTTCTGTACATAAAAAAGGACTTTCATCACTTAGATCGAGGTTCTGCTTGTTGTCTATCCCTGTAGAAAAAAGCGTATTTCTAATATAATTGCGCGTTTATCCTTTTGAATAATTGATGTAGAATAATTGTAATTGAAATGATTCATTTGAGAATTAAATATATCTAAAACAAAATGCATGTTTCAAATAATCATTCGTGTAATGTTTTAAATAAAAATTACAGTAATTTTAATGGGGAGCTACACTGAAAATTTACGTAACAGAATATTCTATTACATTTTCATCTAAAAAAGGTGTTTTGTGAATTTAAAATATTCTTCAAAAATTAAAACAATATTTTTTATTCTATGAAGAATTTTGGTTGTTGTTGTTGTTGTTGAAATTATAAAGGCAACTAAATAAAACTGCTGATTATGAATGCAATAAAATTATTTTTAATGTATTCATTTCTGTAAAGTTTAGTTCATGTGAGTTGCGATAATTTTGTAAGATGGTTCCAATGTTTAAATTCAAAGCAATATATTAATTAATTGTCGGTAGAAATAATTAAATTATGATATGTATGTTATTGCAGTGAGAATGGTCATAAAATCATCTACATTCTGAGAGCGGGTGAAAATGGAAAAAAAGCTTATGCAAACGCAATAAACGGAATATGCTTCTTTGCTTGCACACAACTAAACTCAAAATTGATATTAAATCTGATTTTGGAGACGAAATGTCAGGATATATGCATTTAGAAAATTTTGAAAACCTGTTTCAGACTTTTCCAATGATTTTCATCTGAAAATTACACATTCTTTTGCACCCAGCCCCTAAATTTCTTGTCTAAAGGAAGGTGTGTGAAAAATATACGAATATTTTTTCAAGCGTAAAACTGTCTTGGCAAAGGCGCAAATTATTAATATTATACATTTAAAAATATAAATGCTCTCTATAAAGTATACAAATTACTCTTTATAGGTAACACGGTTTTTAACATAAAATCTACAGGCCTGTATAACATTTAACTCTTTGAGAGGCAAACGATAATGTCTTTGTAATACTGAATTCTCACCGGAATAACCAAAAAAATTTATTGTAAAATAAGGAAAAGCAATTTTTCAACATTCCGCCCCAAAAGTAAAAAATGTAAAATTTAGTTAAATGTTTCTGGTGCGAATCTTGTTTAAATTAGGTGGGATATAATGTATTACAGTCCCTGGCCAAATTATTAAACGCACCATTGCTTTTTACGATATACATGTTTTCGACGAAGTTTATATGCAGTTGTGTTACATTTAAACATAGATTTAACGAATTTTTATTCAGGAGATTTGTTATATACTTCCTATTGGTATTTTGTTTTAACGTATGGCAACACAATGTGAACCAATGGATACATGAACGTAAACAAGTGGAAACCGGTTGCAGCCAGTTGAAACCGGCGTTCGCTAGTGCGTCAGTTGAGGACATGTTTCTGTGGCATTATGTGCTTGGTTTATTTGTTTCAAAGTTGTATGCTACGTTGTTAGTTGTTTTTTGTATGTGCAGTGTTTAAATAAGCACGTGGAACATTTTCAGCATGGGTAAAACAGGTAATCTGTCACCTCGTAAAAAAGCTGATTTGAAGGTCCTCGTGCATGTTAAAAGTTTTTCAAACCGCGAAATATCACGAAGACTGAAGGTTTCTGAAGCTAGTGTACGACGCATAAAGAAGAAAACTGGGGCAGGGGACGATTTGAGCGCAAAACGAAAGCAAAGATGTGGCAGAAAGCCCATTTTCACTCCAAGGTCAGAGAGATGTTTAAAGAAAATTTGTGTGGAAAACACATGCGCTACCACAAAAAATGATAAAATCGCAACTCCATGATGCTAACGTGAATGTTTCTGAGCCACGCAGAAAATTAACAGAATCTAATCACAGATTTCTGGTCACAGAAAATTAACAGAAAAAGCTTTTAAGGCCTGCCGCCTCACCAGGAAGCCCAAGTTAACAGCTGCAATGAAAGCAAAGCGTCTGAAGTGGGCCAAATAGTGGTGTGATATAGATGTGAAC
This sequence comes from Maratus speciosus, assembly GCA_963932465.1. Taxonomy (NCBI): domain Eukaryota; kingdom Metazoa; phylum Arthropoda; class Arachnida; order Araneae; family Salticidae; genus Maratus; species Maratus speciosus. Next base: position 262,256,928 of record OZ010800.1, on the reverse strand, counting down.
TTCTTGAGATCGGTAAGTTATTATAATTTCATCACTAGTCATACATTCAATATCATTTTCTATGCAATGACGCAAGATCCGCAAAGATGTTTGTATTTTTTTCTGTTTTTGACAGGTTTGCTTCAGTGATGAAAGCACATTTGAAATTTTGCAGAATAAAGCTCAGTTTGTGCGTCGTCGTCCTGGCGAAAACTTCTATCCTGACTGTGTCGTTCAGACTGCTAAACACCCTACAAAAATCATGATTTGGTCAGTCAGCATCAAGGTTACTGGACGTCTGTACGTGGTAAAAGGTACAATGAGGCAAGATCAGTACAAAGACGTCTTAGAAAATCGGTTGATTCCAAAGCTCAAAGAATGGTTTCCAAATGGGGAACAATGGGCAAGATGGAGCTCCCTGCCACACAGCACGGTATGTTAAAGTTTTATTTTAGTACAGCAAAGTATCCCTCTGTTGGATTGGCCGGGTAATAGCCCCAATATGAACCCAATTGAAAACGTGTGGGAACTCATGAAAAGAGAAGTGGCTAAAGTTGTGATTACAAACAAAACTCAGATCTTAGAACAGATCATTTATGTGTGGAATCATCATCCTCAAATGCAGAAGACAGTACAGTCTTTCATTGATAGCATGCCGCGCAGAATTAAAACTCTCATAGCGGCTAAAGGTGGATCAACAAAATATTAACTTTTCACTACATGTTCTTCATTTTGTTCAAGAGTTAATAAATACATATTTCTTGTATAATGACGATGTTTTATTAGTGTTACAGATACTTGCGTGATTAATAATATACTAAATATACATTTTATTTCGTAAAAAACAATACAGCTGTACAGTATCATTTGATAATTAACGTTTTCTATAAAATCTTATGTTGCGTCTAATAATTTGGCCAAGGACTGTATATATCGCAGTCAGAAAAGGAAGAGTAATTTGTCAGTGCATTTTTTTAAATGACGCGTTTCTTTCTTTTTTTTGTACATTTTAACGTTTTTTATAGTTTTATACGCATTTTAATTAAATGGACTCCATGAAGAAAAAAATCACATACACTATTTTAATTAATACTTCTTAATTTTTTTAAATGTTAAGTTTATTTTGGCTCATCAAGTCCTTTAATGAGGAAAATAAAATATTTTTATGGGAGCCCTGTTGGTGTCCTTATCTGTTTATTTCCAGATAAAGAACCTTCGTTTATCGGAGTACGTATATAACCCAAGACGCATGCTCACATTTGCTTTTTTTCTTCTACGATGGTAACCAACGTTGGATATTTTAGTCATATACATGAACTCTTCAGCACATGCACCCATTTATATGACGTAACCACACGCACCGGATCAATATGACCCTAAATTTTTTGCTAACTTTTCGGTAAAATATGGGCATTATAAATTAAAAAAAATAAAGTCAAAAGTATTATTTGAATCGTTTTTTTAAATAACAGGATACATTAATACTTTTATAATTTAAATTTCAAAGCAAAAAGCCCCCCCCCCCCAAAAAAAAAAAAAAACAAACTTACATTTAATTTTGTATCTTTTTTTCGGCATTCATTCGTTTTATATAGTTTTGAAACGCTTAAACATTTAGTACATAATTTTAACGATATTTTTCTTGAAAAAAAGGTGTTTAAACAGCATTACAATTAATATTTTGAATCATGATTGTATATGAAAGTTTTAAGTAAAGAAGGTTTAAAGATTCACTATTCAGCATTCAAATTCAGCGGTATATTTATTTATTTTTCTTTATTATGCGCAAAATATTTATTTTTATTCATCCAAATAACAGTTATCATTCTTTTTTGTAAATTGATTCGAGCATATAATGAGTGAATGGGTTTTACACAAATATTTATCGCATTCTTCGCAAAAAGATGAAGTCTTTCGATCAGGTTTCTTTGAACACTCTTCACATTGTCGATGAACTGGGGATTTATTCGGTAGTTTTGCCGGTCTCTCGTAGAGTAAATGTAGGACCCTTTTCAAGCTAGCCCTGATATTGCGTGGTATATTTTTGCTTTCCAATCTCTCAAAGAGATGTTCTTCTAGTAAGTCAACAGCACGTTCCTTCAAATAATTTCGTCGTGGCAAATAATTGGTTCATTGTTGAATTTATAAATGATATAAGTGTTTACGCCTGTGGATATTTAGTAAGCCAAAGAAAATTGTCCAAGGCCAACGACCATTCTTTCTTGACGGAGAATACGTTCCACACATTTCATACACTGTATCTACTACTTGTTCCGTGAGATTGTAAAATGTAATCATTTCCGGTTTACACAAATCGCCCGTGGATGAGTCGTTTCTATCGTCCAAAATAAACAAAGATATCACTAGAACACATTTTCCTTTCTTTGGAACATGTTAGGTTAAAGCAATTTTCTTATCATAAAATCCAAAAAGTGAGGAATGTACAGCCCTCGACTTATGCTGTAAAAATTCTTTAGGAACTTCTTTCTTTTTCTTTCTCTTTTTCTTTCGTACACCAACAGTTGTAAGTTTGTTTTCCTCCATCAATTCCAATGCTAAAGGGAAACTCGTGAACCAGTTATCAAAACTTATATATGTATTTTTAAATTATTTTCTGTTATTTTAAAAATGAAATAACAATAAATAAAAAAAAATTAATTAATAACTATAGAAAAAAAAATACCATTTTTTGTAAATAAAAAGAAAATAAATTCAAATAAACATTTATTAATAAATAAGCAACAATAGCCGGTTTACCATGTCAGGCAAAATAACGCCATTTTGGCGGCAATTAAGTACCCCGTTGCGTATATGACATCTGAATCTAATATTTTTCTTTTCAATTCGTTTAAAAAAAAGAATGAAGTAAAAGCCATTTATTTTAAAGGTTTCCATTTTAAATGAAAGTTTTGTATTAGATAAAATGATAATGAAACACAAATTGAATTCTGAATAAAATTAACATGATGCATTTCTTATCATACATTTAAGGGAGGCCAAATTCGTCGCCAAATTAATTTAAAATAACCTTTTCTAAAATATGAAAAAAAAAAAAACTCTTATGATTAAAATATGAGTTGCCATCATTAAAAAAAAGTATTTAAAATTAGAAAAAAAATAATATTTCGAAAACTAATTCTAATTTTAAAATTCTAATACCAGTTTTGAGATCTGTGGATCAATACGGATTTTTGGTGTTAATTTCATCGCAAAGTAATCCATATTTTAGGAGAAATCGCCGTGAAACGTAATCAGTTGTTTAATCAGTCGTTTCATATAATCGTTACATAATTTACGAAATATCAATATAACAACTATTCCAGTACTCTTTATCTCGAAATTTTCTTTTTGAAATAAAATTAAAAAACCTCTCATGTTTGTTTTTACGGAAACAACGACAAATATGTCAATCTCAATATGAAAAATAATAAGTTTGATTCCATGTTATGTTAAAAGCGGGAAAATGTATTTGAATTGTATATTAATTTTGAATATAAGAATCCGTCCATTTGATCATTGTAACAGACGTAATGTTGCCTTAAGGCTGTTCTCAAATCCAAAAGGACAACATTATGGCATAAGTTTTAGTTTATTTTTGATCGGAAATGCATGAAACTAGCAAGTGTTGTTGTAAAGAACCTATGTAATTGAACTGCTTTTTCCATTTTTTGAATACGCTACAGATCATTGAGAAAATAGTGTCAAAGTGTGCGTTTTGAACCGCATTTCTGCGCGAAAGAAGAATAACCACTCAAGAAAGGACGAAAATCCTGTTTGTCACGTGATCGTAAGCGCTTGTAACTCAATAGGTAATTTATTTATCAAAAAACGGAAAACACAGTTCGACTCCAAATCGCTTCCATAGTCAGGTTTTCCAATTTTATATATTTCCGTTAAAAATGAACTTGTAGGTATGTCAAAACGTTTTGCGCTTGTTGAGCAGAGCAGTTGAGAACAGCATTAAATCGTTTTGTCCAGAGAAATGGGAATAAATCTATCTAGAAACAATTAGCAGCCAATATCCATTAAAAAAATGTTTCAAACATGCCACTTAATTTTAAATGAGATTGCACAATTTAAATTTATTTTTAACATGGTTAGTCAATAAAAAAATTTAACATTTCAGTTTCACATACATTTAAAAAACACAAAAAGTTTAGATTTTTTAAGTGTTTTAAGCCACATAAACACATATTTATTGAGTCGCGTATGTTATTTTATCTTATTAGCTATATTACCTCGATATATTATATGTTTATCAAAAAAAGAAAATATAGAAATCTTGTGTCCTATGAGTGTTATAAAAATATATGGAAACAAAAATATATTCTCATACTTTTTTTTTTTTTTGGGGGGGGGGGGGGAAGATATTTTCTTGTTTATCCGACACCCTTTCTATTTTGTGAGGAATTTTTTCATGAAACTTAATGTGATTCTGAACTTCCTGATTTGTACTATATTTTCGCAAAATTCAAAGAAAAATATTTCAACCAAAGTTTAAAGATTTGTATAATTATTTCGGTATGATGTACTCGGTATGAAACATTCAACGCAATACGGTTAAAAAAGGTTTTAAATGTGGGACAAAAATATAATGCATTTATTTTTTTATAAATTAATATTATTCATATAATGTAGATATTTTAAGGTTTTTTAATGTTATGTTTTTATCATTCATATAAAAGTAGATTATCGTTATTTGTCTGTATGTGGAAAAGACTGAAGTCACCGACAATCTTAAATAATCTATAACCACCGACAATTATAATCCGACAATCTTTAATAAGTCTTGCAATCTTAAATAAAGCTTTTTAAAAACATTTTCAACGAAGAAGATGTCTTAAAACAAATTTCTTTGTGTATTTACAAATAAAAAATTTTGCTATCGTGCTGATTTTTTTAAAAAGTCATTTATCGACTGATTTTTGTGTATTTTTTCCAATTTTTTTAAAATGTTCCCTTGTTGCTATTATTAAAATAGCAAAGCTAGAAATTCAGCTAGACCAACTTAAATGTTCAATAACTTTTTCAATATTTTTCTTTATTAAATGAAGTGTTCGATTATCTGAGTATAACATTAGTGCAAAATGCTAACACATATACTAAAACATAATTAATAGTAATCTATAATAATTATCAAAAATAGTTATTGAATTTACAAATAATAATAATAATAATTTACTGAAATAAACAATATCCATGACATGAAAATTACATCGAAAATTATAATAACTTAAATTTCCAGAATAAAGTTCTTTCTCAAATCTTCTTCTTATAATGTCCCCGATTTGTATTATCGCTAGCAATACCTACGTCTCAATGAAACATGGTAGACGTCTACTACATCGTGTTCATTATCATTTGTTAAAGTTCAGAAATGTTCAAAGTCTCATTATTTTCCGATGCTATTTTTCATCGATTCAATTACATTCCAAATCTTTTAAATAGTGTGATTTTTAATGTAACTCAATCTCCCACATTGAAGTACTTTAACTTTTGAAATTTTAAGTTTTAAAATATGAATTTTTTTTCATTCGCTTTAGAGAAACATTACTCCAATCTTTTTAAACAACTAGATAGCCTTTAAAATCGCGTAATTTTTTTTTTATTTACTTTTCATTCTAGTGAGGAGCATGACCAGTCACTATTGCATCGTTTGAGCAAATACTACTGACATTTGTAGATAATTTTGGATGTTTAAAAAGGCCTTTATTACCGAATAGGCACGAGAAGCCTGTTCTTCCCTTAGAAAGAGCCCAAATTTGAAAAAACAGGAGACCCAATTTTATATTGAATCAATTCCATTATATATATATATATATATACATATAAGTGTTTCGTAAATAAACCTTAAATAACAAATTACTTTTTTATGTAACACCTCAGTTTCAACCCCCTGATCACAATTCTTCTTCAGTTTATCCATTATTTCAGATGTATGTTTATTTTACATATTGAGCTTGAAATTTTTTTAATTTGACTTCTATGCACAACATAAAAATATTAATAACTTTAAATATTTCCAAAAATGAAAGAATTATTTCAAAATACTCATATTTTTTGTTGCGCATACATTCTGAATTCAACCTTCATATCCAACTTAGATTTTTATGGTAATACAATGCAAATACATTTTTGCAGGTTTCTGGATTGTATCCAATTTTTATATAAATGTATGGAGGAATATAAAAAAAGTTACCTAATGAAATATATGTGAACTCAACTGATCCACCCTTTGGAATAATTTTTGTAGCACTGGTGAATTTCAAGGTATGTCGATTTCAGAAAGTCTTCAAAATCGTAGAAAGTCGAATGAAAGGAGTCCCCGAAATGACAATTTGCTTCCGAAAGGTTAAGAGGTTAATTGGGACCTGTGGTTAACTATGCGTCTATGAAAGAAATTATGTATTTGGAAAGATTTTTCTCTATAGTCACCTTTTTTATATTTTACTCAATTAAACGATCCCAGCTATAATGTTTCATTATATAAGGGACATTCAAATGAAACCCGGTTACTACTGTAAAGTAACGATTTTATTAACACACACAAATGTAGTTATACACAGTACACAGACTCAGAAATAGTTGTATTCCTCTTCATGATAACATTGCAGATGACTCAAAGACTGCGCCATTCGAGTATTGCGCTCAGTTGGTGGGGAACCCACTGAGCACAAATTTTTCGAAAGTTCAAATGTTGATGCAATGTGGTGTGAGTAGTTACCACGCTAATACCCAGTAACCGATGGATCTCGTCCACAGTTATTCTGAGGTTGGTCAAGACTAAATCATTCACTTCCGCAATCGTTTCCGGAGTGATGACACAATGAGCCTTTTCAGGACGAGCATCGTCTTCCAGTAACTCGCGCCCGTCAAGGAATCTTTTGCGCCATTCCACAACAGTTGAACGACTCAGACTGTACTCACAGTACACATCTTTCATCCGTCAATACAGTTCACCGCCCCTAACTCCCCATGCTGCTAAAAATCGAATCAAACCTCATTGTTCCTGTTTACTCACCTGCAATTTCAGTACTGGACGATAACTTGTGTGACTACCTTCTCTTCGGCGTGCAACCACGCTGTCGCTATGCAACATGAAACGTTGCACATGCGTCAGTCTCTCTACCAATAGATGGTGCCGCCATACACGTAGTTACATGGCGCCCCCTTACGTGTAATGCAAAGTTACACGCACTGACCGGATTTCAGTTGAATGACCCTCATATTTAACCTTTTTTAATAGATTTTTAATAATAGCAATCTATTGTCCATTATTAGTATTTTTTCGAATACTTTTGTAATAATATTATCCCACTGCCATTATAAATACTTTTTGACTCCTTAGGGATTCTGGATTTGTGTAATACTGATTTATTTAAAAAATTTAGAAAATTAGATTTAAATATTGCAATTTAACAAGCTGTTTGATCTTTTTAAAATAATCTCGACTTTTTTAATTATGATCAGTCTATAATATGATAAAAACCTCTAAAGCATTTATTTTAATCATACTTATTAAATCTTATTTAACTCTTTATTTTTTTTTTCATTTTTAGGTATCTCAATAAATGTAATCAGAATATTTTTAATAGCACTTTGATTCTGTATAAAATTTATATTGATGATTTATTAACCATTTGGAAAAATGGTTATTGTTCTCGCCAGGATGGGAAATCAAAAGAATATCTGAAGGTTTTTATTGGTTTAATCCACATTTTATTCGTTTTCTGATTGGTCTATTCAGTAATCTGTATTTCCCTTTACTTTCAACTGAGATGGATACTTCTGTTGCCACTATGACAAAAAAGTAATAAAAACTACAAAAAAAAAAAAAAAAAAACTAATAACTCAGAAACAAATTGAGATACAGCTTTCAAACAAATTGCATTTAAAAGTACATTTTTTTCTCTATACGACGGTGTAAAAAGTAATATTGTGGGATGTTTAGAAGTTTAAGAATGAAATTTCATTTAAAATGGGTCGTTAGATTTCGATGGAAAAGCCTTTTCCCAAACACCCAATGGAATGCTTGGATAATACATAGGTTTCAGGTGGATAATACCTACGAGTCGCAGGCGATTTTTGTCGCTTGGAATTTCTACGTGTAATAACACTATTAATGTTTAATTCATGGCGTACGTAATGTATGATAAACCCCGTGCGATTTTTTATGTCTTAAATTTTAATCTTCGAAAAATCATTTTCCAAATCGTCGTTTTGATAAATTGCTTTTTGTTGTTGTTGTTGTCTACAATGTAAGGAAATGGAATCAAAAATGTATTATGTACATAAAAACGAAAAAAGAGGAAGAAAAAAACGAATAATTTTCAAATGTTTTTATTTTTTATTTATTTTTTTTAAATATGAAATTAAGAGCAAAACATGTTACAGTAAATTCATTTTTAAATAATAATTAACACTTAACATAAAATAACGAGATAAAGATCTCGAAATAAAATTTTGAAACATTCTTGAATATTTTCTGCACTTTACGTAAATTCAACTTTCTCAGAGTTACGACTTTAGGGAATACGCTATGCCTTGAAACTAGATTATTTTTAAACTTAGGGAAAATTTCAGCAAGAGAGTTCGATAAGTATTTCAAAACATATAATTTAAATTTCAAATGAAAACATTTTAAAAGTTTGTATTCTTATGTATTATTAATTTAAAGAGCAGTCTTGCATATTACAAGTAGAGAAATATCATGTTAAAAGTCCTTTTGTTTAAGTGATTGGAGACATATATTTTAATTTGAATTAGTATATATAACTTATAGAAATTTTAAGCTTTTAAATAGTATGGCTGTGGTGTAACTGAATATATTCATTTTAAAAGATGTTTTCAATGATGCGTTGGACGAGAGTGAAAATGTATGACACATATTCCAAAATGTATTGAATAAAATTGTATATTCCATAAGAGTATATGGAATAAGTCAAGGACTGTTCAATCGATATATTTTACAGCTTGTCATAAGAGATTCCGAAAATAGTAGTTAATAATTCATATAACGTACTCGTAAAATGAATAAAAACCTATATCCTTCATTTGACTGAATAATTTGGTTTTGGGCTTACTATTATTGCTTATCTGTCAGGCTTCAAAACTCGTGCTGCGTGATTGTCCAGGTATTGAATATTTATAAGTGGTTATGCCTCCTTTGATCTAAATTGCCAGCAAATGAGATTGAATTTTCGCAATAATAGTGCTATAAATCACTGGAAAATTGATTATATTAGACTAGTTTTGACTATCTATGGATTTTCAATTTTTTACTAGTAAAGGATTTTTTTTTGTACACTTCGCTATTAGGATTTATTTTTCTCACTTATTTACAAGATACACGTTATCAATCATTTTTTAATAAATACTATAAGGATCAGTCTGTTTATAAGCAAAAAAAAAAAAAAAAGGCTTGGAATATAACATTATACTGATGCTACCACGGTTACACTTTTCCTTATGGATGGAAATGCTAATATCTTTCATTTCAGGATGACAACATTTTTCACAAACATAATTATTTCATATTTTCCAAAATTGTTCCTAAATTAGTTCATCTTTTACAGAATCCTTTTAAAATGTTTGTCGTTTATTTAATACGTGCTGTGATTAAGTGGAATTAATGCGATAATCAGAAACTTTTTATTCCATACATTTCACTGATCGTTTAATAAATGGTATCGTGTTCGGTCTATTTACATGCAACAAGCAATGTAAAAATTTTGTTTTTAAAGTCAATTCGTACTTAGGTCATCAGAGAAAAATTTAATATAATCCCTTAAGCTAATATTAGTTTTTGTTGCATTAAAATATCTGAATTTGTTGATTTTCTATAAGCAAGTAGGTTTACAATGGATGTCTATGGGAATTTGGCGAAATATTAGAGATATCGCCAAGTTGGCGTCACTTTTGGCGACTCATTTTGGTCGCCAAATTTAGCGAAATATCGCCAAGTTGGGGATACACTTGGCGGTATTTGACGACCGAACGAGGCCCCCGCCCTATGGTAACCCCCCTTATAGATATGAAGATGCATTAAATGCTGTTCAATAACCAATGGCCGCCATTTTGTCTCCCATGCAAAACTAAAATTAATTAATTAAAATTTAATTAATGAATTAATATTTGAAAAAACTGTATTAAGATCAATTGTCATCCAGACAAGTTTTAAAAAATTTATTTCAACTTGATAGGATCAATAATAAGTATTTTATTAACGATTGAAAATTTGAACACTATATATATATATATAGGGAGAGTGTGAACTAATAGTAGGAATTGAAAAATGAAAGCCCATTAATGCGATGTCATATTGACACATATTGAATTATTTCATGGATCAAAATGAACACCATGAATCAGAATCTATATATATATTACACTAACGTACGTGGCACAGAAATCGCGATTATTTGTTATTGTTTAATGGCAACGCCCGAGAAACGCATCTCATTGGTTACTGTGTAAAGTAATTTGGCAGGATTTAGGCGGAGGTAATTCCGGTTTATTTACGTTTTGCGTTTAGTTATTTACACTCTCTCTTTCGCTGCAGTTATGGAACTTCACAATATCTTTAGAAATGCCCGTAAAAGATCTCGGCGAATGCTTGAAAGTGAACAAGAAGCCGCATTAAGATGAGAAAGTCGAAATACTAGATTGGATCGAGAATGGCGTCAAACACACAGCATAAGCGATCTGCAAAGTAGGCTTAATAACCGTCGCACGGGCGAACGCGTTGCTTCTGAAATCCAAATTACTGATTTAAACGTTCCGGAGAATAACTGTGGATCTATAGTTCTATTGGCGTGGTGTGTATTTGACATATGTGCCAAATAAATATTATTCAGTGTTTGTTTATGAAGTCCACCACAGTGATATATTTTTCAATGACAGTCCCGGCACAGTTTCTGCCCGGGCAGCGCCGGGCGGGTCAGCTAGTGACATAAATTTCACTAGTGGAACCAGCCCACCATTCCGAGACTGCAACACTATTTAACGGAAACCTTTTAAACTCTTAGAGTTTTACGAATGTCGCAATTTTATTTTCAAACATATATGCACATGATACGAGTTGGTAAATTCATGATCAGACTAAGTGAATTTTATGTTATTTAGATAAATAAAATTTGTTTTATGCTACTTTTAATCATAATATGCTAATTAATTACTTTTTACCTCCCATCTATACATGTAAAAGAAAGTCCTGATTAACAAATCATCAACGTATCTCCCAAACTACTGAACAGACAAAAATGAAAATTGTGAACAAAATTCTTCTTAGGATGAAGCGAGCACTAAGAAAGTATTTTTAAAAAATCAAACCTAAGGGAGTTAAAGAGGGATGCAAACTTTAAAAAAATTTCTCAAAAGTTTCATATTATATTTATTTATCAAATAATCACATATTTTGATGTATTTTTGTATGCTGAATGTATTTTTGTATGCTGAATTTTCAATGCTTAAAAATGTTTCAGTGACAAAGGTTTTTGAGATTTCATGGTCACTTTTTGAATTTCTTTCGTTTAATTTTCTCTCTTAAACATGACATAAATGCTTTCAAACATCCAATGCTTCAAAAACTTAGGAAATACGGTCTATTCTTACTCAGATTTATGAAATTTTGCAATATTTCTATCACAAAAGCCGACATATGAAATGAAAATTGCTTGCTAAAATGAACTTTGGATATTTGTTTTATTTCGATATTTGCTTTTAGTTTTTCTTTCATATTATTACTACTTTTATGTAAGTATTTATAGAATGTTGGGATGATATTTCGCAATCGAGTTACCTGCCAATAGGCGTATTTATATATCGTTGAAAGTTTCGTTAACGTTTGAAGGGACTTATGATGCCGAATCTGATTACAGAAAATTATGCTATTTTTTGTAATTAGCGAATAATAAATTTATGTTTTCATATGACGCAATCGAACAAAAGGTAATTTACTACAATACATTTTTCACCGTCCTTTCTTTCCTTATCACCAAAAAAGCAATGTTTGCAATGTATCCAAAAAAGTTTGTAATTTGGAGAACGAAACAATATTTGGCGATTTATCATTTCAACATGGACAAGATAAAAAGTAAATAAAATTCCGATTAGAAAAAATTTCGATCATTATAAATCAATTTCTGCTTACGTCACAACCCTAGAAACTAAACTAAGTGACAAATGGACGGTTATTTCTGTTAGTGTGGCTACTTAGGGAACATACTGCAGAACTTTAATTTTAAATATGATGGAAACTGCAAGAAATTTATTTCTAGATGTACCTTACCTTGATTAGAAAAATACAAATAAATTTTACGGTTTTCACAAAAAATATTATTACGAAAACTCTTACATAGATAATTTTATTTATTTGTGCCATTTATACGTAAGGTATATCCGTAACATACGTCAGTATATCCTTAACACGGACATATCCTTAAGGTATATCCTTGTTGGGGAAAGATCTGTTATTCAGCCAATAGCAATTTGAAATTATTTAATGGATTGTAATTTCGCGCGTAATTAATTCAGTTTTGTAACTATGAATAACTTTTAATTATATTTTGTTTCACTTTTCGTCCAAATTTTAAAGTTAACCACTGCTTTTTATTGGAACTTTGTTTACATATTTGCCTACATTCACTCTGCTGGAATACAAAGGTGATAATAGTGGTAGACTCATGCATTATGAGATATAACGGAAAGTACAATGAGATTGCATTTTAACTACCAGAACCCTATCTAATGACAAGATGAGCTGCCCAGAGATCAAGAACTAACAAGAGAGAATAAATCACATAAACATGAAGTAAGTTCAAGGATAAATCTCTGCAGTCATTGTAATGCTCTCCCTTTTATTAATTTGGCAACTAGAGATCATGTTACTTCCTGTTTTAATAACCGTCTCATACCACTACCTAATCCGACTGTAAATCATGAGATAAAAATGTTTTTTTTTTTTCTTAATCGACCTAATTTTATCTAACGCTGTAGAAAATATAATAGCGAAATAGCATTTGTATCGTCTTATGCTGAAGGTCATTCCAGAGATTGTCCATATTGCTTCAATATACAAGATCAAATTCACCGGTATATTTTATATGATTCAAAGATTGTTATGGAAAATGAACAAGCGTAGTGAGCGAAGCTTGCTAGTATAAAATATAATAATTATGATTCTCTATGTTTTTTTTTTAACCATTTCGGAACGGATGATGCATATATGCATCGTCGAAAGTTGCATGTGAAATTTGATTTTGGCACCATTAATAAATAAATGCAATATTTGTATTTTTTAATGAGAGTTTTGTTTGATATTTTACAAGTAAAGGGTACTGTTTAAATAAAGTGGTGACAACCACATAAAATTTGTGTAAGGGATACCGTCTTGAAAGGATTAATAATCGAAACTGACTACATTATCTCAACGAATTGCACTTGTACATCGTTCATGCGGTAATAACATCTGTTCAACAAAATATCTTAACTATGCCTAGCACGGTGATTCTCAGTCTATTCCAGTCACAATTATACGACTTTTCAGCTTATTGTCAACAGTGTATCCACACATGTGACGAAATCGAACTCAAGTTCATGTGTTACTATGTGCTTGTTTCGTTATACCGATGGAATAATGAATATTTATTCATTATCTTGTAATATTAATACAATAATTTCATAAAATAAACTAGTTGAGAATGTTAAATTCATCTTAATAATATTATATAAAATTACATAAATCTTTCATTACTTCAATTATGATTAAAAATCTTTTTAACGGTTTAACCATCTTTTAAATAATGAATCATTTCTGTAATTTTTAAAAAATAATTTCAATATTTTCTATATATCGGCAATATGTTAACTTGGAATTATTTCTATTATCTAAATGGCAGCATTCTCTAAACTGTTTGGTTGCGTCTGGTGGGCGCACAGTGACTTAGTCTGTTTACGGGATTTGTCGGCCTAGTTTGTTTATTAAAATTTGTGTTTCGGTAACATTTTTAAGTGTGTGAAATAAAACGAGTGATTGTATTTGTAAATACGTTACTTCGAAATAAACCACCTGTTGAGCAATCTCTACTATATTTCTCTCCTTTAAGACCCAATACATATTTAATTCATATAATTTTCTACAAAATTATACATAATAATTTAAATTACGCAATATCATTAACTTTATTTTTCGTTAAAATAAAAGATATGTGAGGAGAAATGGTAAAAAGGTGGAAGAATACGAGACGCATGAAAAAAAAAATCTAAAACCAATTAATGTATGTGTTCGTATAGTGGATAATTAATGCTTAAGCAAGTTAGATAAGTACATTTTTGATAATTTACAAAAGATATTGTTTAGTCATTAAACATTATAAATAATTAAAATATACCAATTGAATACGATACAAATGAAAACTTTTGATAAATAAATATTATAAATAATCAAAATTGCAAAAGCAGTTTTGAAATATTGCAAATAAATTAGGAAGGCTATTTGTAACTCTTTGAATCTACACTCGTAAAAGGACATTATTAGTTCAAATAATATTTCCCTTACAGTTCAAACAGAGTTTATTTTTTTCTAAAGTACTTGCTACAAAGTTTAAATATTTTTCACATACTAGTAATGGAAAAATATAACCGAAGAAAAGAATTTCAGTAGGAAAATGGTGAAATCCCCCTGTGCGACCACCTCCCTGAAAAACCATTTTTTCATGGAACGAAATTTATTCCCATAAGCTCAATACTAATTTTACCTCCATTCAGAAACCGTCCCAGTGGAATTCTCTCCATGAGTGACCAAATTGATTGAAGAAAATGAAACCAATTCCGTTTTTTCCTGGTCGCTTAAAGAAGGTTTTTTTTTTAGAAAATTAATTCCGGAGAGTGCATTTTTCCTTAAACTTCTAAACTGAGTTTAAATTTTTTTTATCCCGGTAACTTTTAAGTGTTTAAACCTCTTTGTGCCTTTTTAGGCAATAAATTTAACTCTGGTGACAAATTAAAAATGACGATCAATAAACTCCTCTGCCCTATTCTGTCGGAAAACTCTCAAAGATATAGATAGAGTAATGAAATCGTCATTATTTGTTCCCGTCCAAAAAAAATTGCATGTATTTACTGAGCTTCGAAAGGACTGGGAAATAAAAGTTATAAAAGGTAAAATTGTAAAATCAAAGCAAATGTCAATGTATTCATTTTTTAATCTCTACAGTAATTGACTTATGTAATTAATTTTTGTTTTGATACCTAAAGTTTTATATTTTTTCCTAATGTGAAAAATAAATTTTAGTAACATTGTTAGTTTTTTTCAACAATTAAAATCTAGATGTAAAAATGACCTCCATTAAGAGACCACCTCTCGGAGCGACCAATTTTTATTGGAACGGAACGTGGTCACTTTAGGGAGGTTTTACTGTATTAATACAAGGAAAAATTTATTTAATATAATATTAATTTAATTAAGTTTAAAGAAACAAAAAGAGAATTTTGTTCTTAACAAAGTTAAAAAAAAGTTAAATAAGTCGAAATATTATAACAATAAACTAGGTTAATCAAACTACTTAAGATGTAATTCGTTATTTTAGGTGTCTAATCAAAATCCTTAAGCAATGTTTTTTATTTCCAAAATAATTTCCTTTATTTATAGTTTTTTTTTCGTTTATATGTATTCATTTTTTTCCATTTGTAACAATTTCGGTAAATAAATGCTTAAATAACGTTCGTAAAATAATCTAATTAACCACATAGAAATTCATTTGCAAACATAAAATATTCAGTAACGCTGAGAATGTAATCTAATTATTTCTATTTCGATTAACCTTTGTATAAATTCACATGGGACT
This sequence comes from Maratus speciosus, assembly GCA_963932465.1. Classification (NCBI taxonomy): domain Eukaryota; kingdom Metazoa; phylum Arthropoda; class Arachnida; order Araneae; family Salticidae; genus Maratus; species Maratus speciosus. Next base: position 262,241,104 of record OZ010800.1, on the reverse strand, counting down.
GGAATAAAAATGTACGTTGTTTTATAAATGAACATATAACACTTTTCTGATTCCTTGATATATTTTGCATGGGACGTTTGCAATATTAGTGAATGCGTGAGAATTTATACTTTAATTAAAAAAATATCCATTTGGTTTTATTAATATTTATATATATAGCAGTTTAACTTAAGTTTTAAATCAAGGATTTACTTTTCTTTGTTCTCAGGCATGAGAGCGCTCCGACACAAATGGTTGATTTTCACCACTAACGTTAAACAGTGTTCTTTGCTTTATTCAATCTCATAAATTCTGTCATTAAATACATCAGAAATAGTATTAAAATTTAGTGGTAGCAATCGGTCGTTTGAATCGGGGCACTCAGGCAGTGAAATCTTACCAAAAATGTTGATTTAATAATGACTTTCAATAAATAATTAATAAGTAATTTTGAGTTTCACTTAGAAATAAAATGGTCTGTTAAAATACGTAAAACATGCTTTCTAACTACTCTAAAAAATCTTACCTCCAACTTTCACCATTTCTGAGAAAATGTACATAAAGTTAGTGAATTTAACACGGCGGATATAGGGCTTTCCCTGTCCCGTTAACACGTTCAGGCCGGCGCGGTGGGTCACACTCGACTGTCTCAGAGCTGCCAAGTCTCTGACTTTTTTGGATACCAGTATTTTAATACATAAAATGTAGTTTTATTTAATTAGAACAATTGAACGATTTAAAAGAACAACATTTTCTCTAAAATAACAGTGGTGTGCAAAAAGCCTGAGACTTGACAACTCTGAGACAGTCGAGTGCGAGCCACCGCGCCGGCGTGAACGTTTTAATTTTAAGAAGATAGTTGCCGCAAAATGGCACATTTTGTGTTCTCGAAAATTGCTTCTTCACTGAATTTCTTCTTGACCCACAAGTGAGGAATAAATATCCAAAATAAAAATAAGTGTCTAAGTTAACACTAAATAGCATTACTTTGCAAAATTTTAAAAAAATGCATATTTTAGTTAACTATTACACTGGAAAAAAATGACAGATGTTTCTTAATCTACAAAAATGTACAATAATCACAAATGCAAACATATAATAACCTGTTTCTAGTCACCAAATGTTCTGAAAAGGGTTCCTTTATGTTTAGAAACCTCAGAAAACAATGTATTTTCAAAATTTAAAGAAAAATTTACAAAAATGCATTTGCATTAGCTGCCCGTAAATTTCGGAAACGTGTCCCAGAGCTTTTACAATGCATTAATCAGTATTCTCTGTACCTGGAAAATCGTTTTTTCGGATTTTATCAATTCTCAAGTAAATATTTTCAGCTGCATAACTTAATTTCTGAGTGCATTTGTATAAAAATTATATTAATTTTGATATTATTGTTAATTCTGTTAATATTGTATGTTTGTCTGTTAAACATGTATTCTGAATTCATCAAACTATTTACCTGAGAATTGATAGCATCCGAAAAATTGATATTCCGATATTAAAAAACTCATTATTAGAAAATCCATATTAGAAAACTCACGGCACAGTAAAAGCTACTCAGAAACGTTTCCGAATATGACGGGCAGCTAACAAAAAATTATTTTTTATAAATTCTTCTTAAAGTTTCGAAAATAAATTGTTTTCTGAGGTTTTTAAAGGTAAAGGAGCGCTTTTCGGAATCTTCGGTAACTTGGAAGAGGTAATTGTTTATTTTCGTTTTTGATTGAAGTGCATTTTTGTAGATTAAGAAACACCTGTCATTTTTTTACATTGTTTGTCGAAGTGCCAGTTACTAGTTAGATGTAAATAATGGGGGAGGGTGGGGCACCCTATATTTAAATTTTTACGCGAAAAAAAAATGAAAATACACTTTGTGCGACGAGGAATACCTGCAGGTTCCAGCCGATCATTTTTATCCGATGATAAGCATCTAAAACAAATCTGATAACCAAATAATGAAAGAAATTTAATTTCTATTTTTCTTTTACCAAAATTTAGTTTTAAAAATTAATTTTTGAAAAATTGGTTGTCGTTTGAGTGAAAAATGTAATTTGTTCGATTTATTTTCTTTTGCGATCTGGTAAAAAATATATATATCAATAAAACTTATGCTGTTCGATGGTATAAGATACTGCAAAACTGGTTATTAAAAAAAAAAAAAAAGGGAAATCAATCGAATTGTTTTTAGAAAATCGCAATTTTACAGAAATGAGGATCTACTATTTCAGTTAATGATTTGGAATTTACTGAGCACCTAATGCAACATAGATCCTTCTACCGATCTTGAATAACCTCTACTTTAAATGGTCGCCATACTAAAAAAAAACATGGTTTTGAAAAAAAAAGACTTTGACAGGGTTCCAACATGGTTTCGTGATAGGTTTTTATGGCAAGATTTTGTCATGTTATCGAGAATATTTTCCCCACAAGGTTTCGAGACACAGCAGACATCAAACATAGAACTGTACGTAGAATGATGTTTTATGACTGTTAGACGGCGCAGCGTTATCTTCAAGGAGCTGAAAAGATTGTAAGGAATGGCAATATTTTAAAACTGCTTTAGGACAAAAATCTACACTCTTGAAAAATTACAAAACAAAATAAAAAAATATTGACAAGGAGACGTAGAATCTAAATCTTAATATTTTATTTTATTGTGAAGTGAAAATATTTTTTTTATCATATATGTCTCTTTATGGCAAAATTTTTGAAGTACATTATTGAAAAAATTAAGTATTAGGAGAATAAAAACCATGTAGCAAAAGAATACCATATAAAATATTCCTTACATTGCGCTACCTTGCGCAATCAATATATAATCAATATCTTGGTCAATATCACCATGTAATATTATACTTATTTTGCAGCGTTTAGTATTTGCCACTGTTTGCAAGAACTACTTCGCAATTTTAATGCTAATATTTTTAATCTCTATGTAGAGCTAATATTTCTGAAATATTGGCGTTTTGATTCAAACATTTTCTTGTTTAAATTCAATATAGCTATAGTAGTAACATGTCATTGTAAATATTTCCAAAATAACGCTTTTCTTTAACCAATATTATAATTTCATTAGAAGTATTTCTAAATAATGGAATATTGGGGTCCCAGACATAATCGCTAATGCTTGCGAGTAGTTTTAAAATTTAAATAACGGGGTAATGTACTTCGGAAAGAAGCATGTTGGTAGGTGTTATAATTGAGTTACGAGGTCTCATAGTGTTAAATCAAAAAGGGGGGTTCAATGACTAATCGATAATCATCGAGTGGATTTCTTTTATGAATGTCAGTTCAGAACATATCATTTTCCTTCTTTTTATCCGACTGCTAAGAAAGGTTATGTGTTTCACGCGTATTTGGGTATGTGGATTTCTTTATACCCTCGAAACATCCCAACGGCTGGGTGGATTTTAATGAATGAATGAGGTCTCTATCGATTCGTGTTAACCGTACGGTGGTTATAGGCTAGCTTTTGTTTTTATAAATTCAAAATAGCGAACGAGACAAAAAAAATACGCACATTATTGAGTGGCATATTTTTGGATAGGTCTTGCAAAATGAAGACGATGTTTCATTGACTATTTTACAGTCAGAAGATCCGTTGCGTAGTTAGGATCTCTAGCTTTACTGCAACTCTAACCTTCATAGACATCTATAGGCCTCATCAAAACAGTATTTATAGATATTAACTAACAATTAAACACAACCTAAAAGCCATACAAGTAAATAAAAGAAATAGGTAAGTAATATAAAAGATAGTTTTATATTGATGAGAAATAATCAATTAAATCGCTTTTTACGCAGTCGGGTTTTTGATTTTTTAAATTTAATTTTTACTTGTGTAATGATACATTTAAAAGTACAAAAAATTAATGATAGAAACAAGTATTTCTTCTCTTACAATTTTAAACTTAAAGTCTTAAAAGTTTGTACCTTCTAATCATCTTAGGTCACTTATCTAACCACTAAGTGCCAAGGCTGTTAAAGAAAGAAGAATCTAACAAAAACATATCTGTGAAAAAAGGGAGCCAAGTTCTGTAAAGACAATGGCAAGAAAAGAAGTGATATCTAAGTGGGTGCCAAGTTCAAATAAAATTCACTCAAACTTACCTACTGAAGTATTATAGCATTTTTTAAATTGTTTAGAAATAAAAATTATTGATAGCATATTAATAATAAATCTAGAACTTGGCAAGTTTTTACTTACGAGTCATTTATTTTTAATAATGACATTATCATATCAAATCTTGTTATTTCATGATTGGAAGCCTTAATTTGAGTGAGCTCCTTCACCTTGAAGGGCGGTGGGATAAAATATATCCCACCTAATTTAACTGCAAAATTCCACATTTATACAAGAATTCAGGACTAAAAAGTTTAATTTTATTAAATACGTGAAAAGAAGCTTTTACCCATTTTGAAATAAATTTATTTTGTAAATTCTGGTGTGATTCAATCATTTCGGCATTTCACGAATAAAAGTTATTTGCCCCTGAAAGGGTTAAAGGGGTGCAGTCTCTAGAGTGATGACCAAGAACAAGCGTAAGTATATCTGTCTCTTTGTCAGGCATCTTCGTCTGTTTGCATTGAGGTTTCTGGAGGTGGGTGCTAGAGTGATAACCAAAGACGAGCGGGAGTGAATCTGTGTATTTATTGGTTTATCAAATCTTTAACATGAGTCATTTTATTATAATAATATCTATATTAATTTTTTTTTTGAAATATCATTGAAATTAATATTAACATCACCATTTTATTAAGACATGAAATTGATAGGCATAACATTTATCAAAAACTTGCCAAGTTCTAGATTTATTATTAATATGCTATCAATAATTTTTATTTCTAAACAATTTAAAAAATGCTATAATACTTCAGTAGGTAAGTTTGAGTGAATTTTATTTGAACTTGGCACCCACTTAGATATCACTTCTTTTCTTGCCATTGTCTTTACAGAACTTGGCTCCCTTTTTTCACAGATATGTTTTTGTTAGATATCATTGCTTTTTGTAAAGTTACAATATATTTAGACACTTTACTTAATGCTTTTTAATGTGTTCACATGTGACTATTTTATTCACCAAGCAACATTCAATTATAAATTAAATTTCCTGCAACAAACTATTTAGCTGTCAGTTTGCGGCAGAAATCTATATTTTAATACTGCTACATTGAATGCATGTTTTGAGACGAAATGTATTGATTCGAAACTTTTATTGTTTCTGAAACAACAATTCCTATTAAATTCCTATATTAAATTTTCCTATTAAATTTTCCAATTAAATATCCTATTGCTGGGCCTGCTTATTTGTACTGAAAGTGAAAAATAAAGTTATGTGCTTATGCCACACTATATATCATTCATCCATGGGTGCCGGCAAAGAGGCAGTGCAGAGGAAGGATATTGCCCCTCCCTGGATTTTTAAATTTAATTAACTAAATATCCTTTTCTCTGATGATTTTGAAAATAACAAGTGGGTAAGTGTGATCGCAGATCGCACAGAGGGTTTCGTTTAATATTCCTTTCAAAACACTTTATCCTTTTGAAAAATCTTAGTTCCACATTTCGCAACCAGGGGCGCACTCTATTCTAAACAAACCTTTATCCGAACGAATCTCTGTTTTACATACTATCCGTAGATATATTAGTCGAGGGGATTGAGCCCATAGCACCGAGATAAGAAGGCGCACCTGGCGGTAAAAAGTGGAACTAAAATATGTAAGGCTATGGTGCATAATATGAAAGAATGGTCAAAGGGGTGTCGGCAAAAGTTAGAAAAGTGCTCCCCGGGTGAAAAGGGTGGAGGTTAGAAAAATTGCTTAAAATACACAAGTTAGAGCCCGGAGGAGTAAATAATATAAGACTTTTTGAAAATTTTATGATTTGTCGTGTGGTCCGAGTTATTCAGCTATACGTATGCAAAAAGTCATGTCCCCAACTTAATTAGGGGCTCCCTTAAATAGAATTGCTTAAAATACATATGTGGTAGCTCAAAGGGTTAAGCGTAAGACTTTTTCAAGATTTTATGATTCGTCGCCTGGCCTCAAGTGTTCTGCTAAAGGTATGCAAAATTTCAAGTCTGCAATTAAATAAGGGGCTCAGTTAGAAAGAATTGCTTAAAATACGCATGTGGAAGCCCAAAGGGTTAAATGTCCGACTTTTTCAAAATTTTATGATTTGTCGCATGATGGTGTTCAGCTATAAGTATGCAAATTTTCACCCCTCCAACCTAATTAGAGGCTCACTTTGAAAGAATTGTTTAAAATGCACATGTGAGAGCCCGAAGGGCTAAATGTACGACTTTTTCAAAATTTTATGGTTTGTCATTTGATGTGAGGTGTTCAGCTATAAGTATGCAAAATTTCACGCCTCCAACCTAAATAGGGGCTCACTTTGAAAGAATTGTTTAAAATGCACATGGGGGAGCCCAAAGGGTTAAATGTTCGACTTTTTCAAAATTTTATGATTTCTCGTTTGTTGTGAGGTGTTCAGCTATAAGAATGCAAAATTTCACCCCTCCAACCTAATTAGGGCTCACTTAGAAAGAATTGTTTAAAATACACATGTGGGAGCGCAAAGGGTTAAATGTACGACTTTTTCAAAATTTTATAGACTGTCATTTGATGTGAGGTGTTCAGCTATAAGTATGCAAAATTTCACGCCTCCAACTTAGTTAGAGGCTCACATAGAAAGAATTGTTTAAAATACACATGTGGGAGTCCAAAGGGTTAAATGTACGACTTTTTCAAAATTTTATAATTTTTCGTATGATGTGTGGTGTTCAGCTATAAGTATGCGAAATTTCAAGTCTCCAACGAGTATAGTTTCTGAGAACGGGCTCTGTGACAGACAGAATATCTCAATTTGTTGATTTTCTGTAAGCTAGTAAACCTAGATAAACCCCAAGTAAGTAGATAGGTTTACAATGGAAGTCTATGGGAATTTGGTGAAATATTAGAGATATCACCAAGGTGGCGTCACTTTTGGCGACTAATTTTGGTCGCCAAATTTGGCGGTATATCGCCATGTTGGCGAGAAACTTGGCGGTATTTGGCGACAGAACAGCGTCCCCTCCTACGGCAAACTAAAATTTCGCCTAATAGACGTAATGTTAAAGTAAAAATGGGCACCCCCAGGTGGGTAATTCATCGATTTTCACAATTTTTTTATTTTTTTCCTTAGTTTTATAGTGTAAACGAACTTCGCACCAAATTTGAAGTATGTCGCTGCAGTAGATATACGAGATCTTTTTGATGAGTGAGTCAGTCAGTCAGTCAGTCAGTGGTAAAATTATCGATTATCAGACATTTTCAAATGTCATTATCTCGGAAACTAATTATGCGTTATTTATAAAATTTTGGATTTTAGGTAATTAGGGTGGCCTTACTACACATTTCGTATAACAAGTATGTAGGTCTCATAGATTTTCAGTAGTAGAGCATTGAAATTTGACGAAAACAGCTTGAAATGGTTCGTGTAAATAACACACGGCTATTTCAGGCGAACTTGGCTGACACACTGCCGTGTGTCTAGATCTACAATTAGATGACACGTGCAATCCAGGCAATTAATGTGATGCAACAAATGTACAGTTATTGTTGTTTGTATAAGTACATTGAAACATCATTACATTTTATGGGGGTAGGATACCTTTGAACACATCGAAAAAGTAAAAAATGTCACTATGTTCCAAGCTTCAAAACTTGTGTAATAAGTCAAAAATAACAATTAGACTTCATTTAAATATAAAGCTCATATTTAAATTTATATTTAAAAAAATATATATACTTTTAAATTCATAAATACTTATTGAAATGATAAGTTTAAAAATGTATGATAATAAGAGAAAAAAATCTTGCGCGCATGATAGAATATGAAAATATGCATATAAAGAGGAAAGTTTGGAGAAAATAAATACATAACAGTGTTACCTTGATACTAAAACCAGAATATGGGAAAAAAATTATTGACTAAATTAAAAAAATAACAGAAAATAAAAAAAAAATCACTTAAAAATATATATTTTCGAAGTAAAAAAAAAAAAAAACAGAAGAAAATAAAATCTTACCTTTTTCTGGTTTTAAGTTGTAGATAATATACAAATGAATATGTTTTGAAAATTTCTCTTGATTGCCATGCATAGTTTTTTAGTAACACTGCGAGCAGTATCAAAATTCATCATTTTGAATAAACGAAACGCAAAATTTAATTATTATATGTAGTCCTAATATGTAGTCTCAGTAAAACTGCTATAATTAGCTGGTTAACTGCTACTGGGAATATTTTAATACGGCTTTTTGCATATTGTTCAGAAATGATTACGGAATCAAAATATGTATTAAAAATATCGAACATTTGGAAGGTTTAAAGGTATCCTACCCCCTTAAAGAGAAAATTGGTATTATATAAACTTTTAAATAGTATAAACTTTATTGAAGAGATACGTTAACATCAAAATGTGGTTTATTTAACATAATTACAGTCGAAGAAAATGCAACTGAAAATGATTCCTGAGAAAATTCATTTAAAACTTTTTTTTCTAATATTTGATCTAGTAATTTTCAGTGTAACCTTATGAAAAATTTGATAATTTAATCTTTTATTCGAAAATTTCAGTACTTGATTATATAAATAAAATAAAATTTCTCTAAGAATATCACATCAATAATGCGTGAAATATGCAAAGCGTGTTTAATGAAACCTGCTCTTGAAACATATTTTCTGCTAAAGTCTGAATTATTTTTAGAAAATTTTCATCACTTTTACAAGTTTATTCGACCGCATAATATTAGGATACAGGTGATTTTATAAAAACTGATACACGTTTGAAATTAATTTACACAAAATGCATAATGGTAGTTAACGATACTATAAGGAAACTTTATTCAGGAAATGTATTTCAATAGTTTAAGAGTGTAGCTAGTTATAGAAAGGCGGATTTTCTTTTGAAATAAATTTTACTATGAAAGATCGATTTACATTTAAACAACATGAAGTATTAATGAATTCATATCATTGAAGTTATTTTTAAAAATCTCATTCATTTTAAATGGTCTCAGTACTCTTAAAGCTTTAAAATTTTCGAAATTTTAATTTCTTTAGATGTTAACTTTCTATCTTTTCTGAACATTTTGATATATTTTTTTTCTTAAAATTCCCATTAGAACAGAAGTTATGGCTTTTAGAAACTAACCCTACCAATTGCTGAAGCGGCGTTTCCAACATTTTGAAGTAATTTATTTTCCAAAAGGCATTTTTGGACATAACGCGCACGATATCTCAAAAACTTCTGAATATTTTTTCATGAAAATTTCAAAACATATGCTTCACGTTAATCTGTATAAACGGAACCTAAAATTTCCTTTTTATTGTTAAAAAAATATTTTTAGGTGATTATATTCTTGAAATTTTCAAAATGTTGCATTACCGAAACACAACTATATAAAAATGCTTTAAATGATTGAAATGCTAATTTATATAGGTTCAAGATTATTATTGTAATCTGAAATGTAAGTTGGCTCCAAATGTTTCATTCTAGTTAGAAAATTTATTTTGCAATCGTGCGTGTAATCTGTTATGTCGCTTTTCAGCTCGTCAAATGTCGGACAGTTTGGATCCCGCTGTAAATGCTAATTCTGCATCTTACAATTTTTTAAATATTTGAAATCAATGAACATACTTATATATTTCATTCCCAATTAAAATTGTGTCTTAAAATCAAAGATATTTTAAGATATTAAATGTTAAAAATGGTCTTTTTTTCCAATTTTAAGAGTTCTGTGACCCTTTAAAACAAAAATGAAAGTATTTTTTTATTCTTTTATTGAAAATCTCTAAATACTATCGGTTAAGGGTTTTTTTTTTTATATCATATCGAAACTTATGAGCACACATGTGTTTGCTATGTCCAATTTTACTAGGTCGTGGTAAATCAAAAAATATGCTTTTGTTCTTGCATAAACTCGAAACCCAAAAGCAACATTCCTGTCTTAGGATTCATTGTACACATAAGAAAATAGAAGAAGTGTCTTTAAAACACGAACACGGCATTTTAAGTCATTTATACAAACAGAATCTCTTGCCGTAATTTTTACACATCAGTTCACGGATAAAAAATAAGAAAGCGAACGAAATGCCTAATCAACGGAACAATGGAATCGTTAGGGATTACCTTGTTTCTGTGTAACTTTACATCCAGTTGATAAGTAAGCGAATTGCCGGGGTATAAGGGATCCAGAAAAAAGGAAATGTATAACTGTAGTATGAGAACTACATGAAGAGAGAATAACACTTAAAAAAATTAAGAAAAATAACATTTAAAGTAAATAATATTATCTGTGAATAATATAAAATGAAAAAAAATTGAAGGGAATAATTCCATTAGTTTGGACAATGATGACGGAAACCGAATTCTACTGAACTATTATACATCTCATGAACAAAAAAAGATTTTTTTCATACATCATATACTAAAGTTTAAGAAATGCTATGTTACTGAAAAAAGATTTAAAATGTGTTTTATACTATATTATTAACACAAGAACGACAAAAAGGAAAGTATATCAAAGACAGAGGAAAAATCCGCCCACAAGAAATGCAAAAAACCATAATTAGGACGAATAAGGTCATTGGGGATGGGATCATGCAATCTCGTTACTCAGCAATAATGGAACTATCCATCACTGGGGAGATTGACCTCGCTGTAAAGGCGGTTGAACTTTTTTGAAATGTACAACTAACATATATCGTAATTTTTTTTAAAAATTCTGTTGTGAATAAGCTTATTTAATGTGAAGATTATAGACCCAATATAATGATAATTTAAAACGAAATAGAGGTAGGATCTTAATAGAGGGCGAATAGTTAAGTACAGTATGTAAATAGTCTTGCATAATAAAAAACATATAATAAAAACGCATAATTTATATTAAATTACAATTATTTTAATCTATGTTTATTTTAAAATTGTGTATTTCGTTTTTCTTCTCCATTTCTGTATCGTGTCAAAAAGTATTTTAAATTTCCAGCGTTAATTTCTACGTGCCTAAATTCTCTAAAAATTAATATTTTTTGGAGAATTTAGGCAAGTAGATACACTTTTAATTTATGGTTTTTCCAATGTTTGCATGGAATTGTTTCCTATTAACTATGTCGATTTTCCTGAATTTCACGCCAGTGACATGCAATTTCCAATAGTACACCGAGGTGCAAAATGATAGGAACGATCATTTAATGACTATATTATAAATATAATTATATCAATCTACAAATCCTTGCAAAACAATTGTTATTAATACAGTATAATAAATTACATTTTCTCTCGACATGCGATACCAGCAAAATTCTAAGAATGGAACAGATTTTTCTAAATTATACATATATTACCTGTCAATTGTGCTTCATTTTGAAAAAAATAATTTCAGCTGTGGCACAAAGTTTTACATGGTTCGGAACTTGTCCAGGTGACAAAAAATGCTATGCCTCTTAAATGACCGATTTTAGTTCTGGTTCCGAATTATATTGATGATTTTTTCTGTAGATAATGCATACTATAGTACATCAAGCAATCGCCATGGGATTTAGATAAGAAATGAATTCCGGCCAATGAAGTTTGGTGTGTTATTATCTTCAAACCACCTCTTTGTGACATTTGAAGGATGAATTGAAACATTGTCCTGTTGAAAAATATAGTTAAGAACGGTAATTTCTTCAACCTAGTTCAACAAACGATGTTGTAATATTTAAATATACATATGCCTATTTTATCGTCCTTCTAGAAAAGAAATTATATGGTTACCTGCTGGGAAAAATCAGCCCAAATAATAAGAGAGCCTCCACGTAGTTGACGAGTGTAAAATACAACTTCAAACATCTTTACCTATTGAAGGTCATGCCAATATGAATGAACACCAACCTGTAAAATGAAATTAAACTTCTTTTCATCATTGAAATTGATTCAGACCAATTAATTAGTTGCTTCAGATGTTCCTCTGCATATTGAATGCGAGATTATTTATGGCCAGATCTTAAAGCAGAGATTGGAGCTCTTTTACATAATTAACGAATCCTGCATTTTTTAATGCTATTTTTGCAGTTAGTCGATACTGATGCTAACGTCTTTATCTAGCTCCCAATTATCTTTACTGTCGTTCTTTTGCTTGCGAGAACCATGCAAACAATCAAACTCTGGAATCGTTTCGAAAAATGTATCGGCTTTAGTGTAGATTGTGCAGCATTTGATTCTGTGAGAAATTAATAATAACATCTTTGAACGATTAATCTTATTAGAAATTTTTGAATAACATTACGGTGTTTTTATAAGATTATTTCAAATCAGAAAACATTTGTCCTTTCCTCAAGGTGAAGAAGTTTTTAAAACTAAACGAATGTGCTTAGAATTTCCTTTGAATGATGTGTTAAATTATACGCAAAAATATCCTCCAACCATTTGCCGCCGTTCGAAATATTTACGGGGTTGTTATCATCTCGCTCCATGATAAAGTTAATGAAATGCTCATTTTAAAATAGATTTTGTAAAATATCTATAATTGTTTAAAACTATAGCTTTGATATTTATTGCGATATCATGTAATTAATTTAACTACAAATATTTGAGCATTTGCATACCAAACGCGAACACTGATCCCTTAGTTTTTGAGTCGTTGCTACCATTTTTCTCCTCGCTGTAATGTCCTACATAAAGTAAAATAGAAAATACGTTTTGGTCGAAATTTTATCCATAGACTAAGTCCGAGTTCATGCTCAATTTCTCCAGGAATCTATCGAATATATATCTATCGAATATAATATGTATCGAATCTATAGTGTATGCTTGGACAAAACAAAAGTGTGCACGAATGGCTATTCTGGGCCATAGATTTTTTAAATTTCCTCTTATGTTTACATTTAGTTATTATAAAATTGACATGAAATGATTGTGATGTTGTTTCTGCCATTTTAAAATATCAATTTTGCCAAAATATAAAATTTTCAAAAATGAACATAGTTCATCTAATGCCTTTAGGCTGCAATATATAAACCCTTAGTAAAGATTTGCGATTGTTAATTTGAGGGAAGAGTAAATGTAAAATATCGAAAATATCTGCTTAAATTAAAATTAAAATAAAAAAATAAAGCGAAATTTACACTTTTAATGTTTCATGTCTCTGTCTTGTATTGGGTAAGCTCTAACGGCTAAATTCCAATAAAATGAACTGACGTGATCTAATAAAAACACTTGTCTACACTTAGAGATAAGAGCATTGAAAATACCAAATATTTTTCAATGAAATTTCAAAATATTCTATTACCTATAGAGATGTGTAACATAGATTAATATTTTTAAAGTGGCCATTAATATTTTTAAAGTATTTTAAATCTTGTCATTTCCTTTTGCTATTTACTATAACCCGTGTATTACTCCCAAGACATTGAAAATCAAAGGCTATAATACCCGTTGAAATGTCATTTTAAAGTAAGTCTTAATAATAACATTCTGCAGAGTCAAATTTATGTTTCGATAACAAATTTTAGACTACAGACATTTTTATGCTGGCAACGTCCTTGGTGAGAAATTGCATAACTAAAATTTTAAATTGGACTTTTTATGTTTTTTCATGCGGGAACCGTACTCCAAACTAAAATTTGAAAGGTTCATTTAAACTCAACATTTTTTAACGTCGATAAAGTTCCCTAGCAAGAACTATATTAACCAAATTTAACACTTTTTTTATGTTTCACTTTATGACAGCCGTACTAAAGATAAAAATGCGTAAACTGATTCCACATAGATTTTTTTTTTTTTTTTTTTTTTTTTTTTTTTTTGCATTTGTAGTGATTTCTAAAGACAAATAGCCCAATAAAGTTCATTTTTAAGTTTTATACTGTATAAGAACATTTATGTAGAATACTTTGAATTTAAACTTATTATATAAAGGAAACAAAATTTTAAATGACGAATACGGAAATGAATAGAAAATAGGTATTCATTACGGATTTTAAACTAGCAACTAAATTGATAATCGAAACACACAAAGCCAAGCTTTTTGCATTTAATCTATCTTCCGACCTCTCCATCGACACATAATTTATATTTTCTTAAGATGTTCTATATATATAAGAAAGATGTTCTATATATCTCTATATATAAGAAATTATAATTGGTTATTATGGTGAATTGCAATGTATTTTCACCAATGGATGAATTAGGAACAAATTTGCAATCTGCAAGTCTGCTGACACCGGGAGTTGGCGCAGGAAGAATGCAGGGGCCACAGTATTACATATATATAATTTATATATACAATTTAAAACCACAAACAAAATATCAAAATCCATCACTCACCATATCTAAATTGAAACTCACATCGAAAATATTAAAATAACCAACATAAACTTTAACTCTTAAAATCAAACTGAATAACCAAACTAAAGAATATATATATAATTGAAAAACATAACAGAACAGAAGAGAAGGCGAGCGGCATGGCTAACGAAATGCTCTTCAGGGTTAAGTCAGACTTTACGCATGCTACGTCGCCCTTCACTCGCCAAGACCAAAATTGAAAAAATGAAAAGCTATGAAAAACTAAACAGAACTACAACATCCACCAAAATATCCCTCTAACTCATTAGATCAATCAACTCATCAAAACCTCCATTCTCATCCATCACTGAGTTCAGTTCAGTCCCGTACCTGCTACTCTTAATAAAATCACTAGTTATTCTCCTAATGAAATTGCGAGGATATCCATGCTTGAATCCCAAGCGACACCACTCTAAAATATCATTAAACATATCTTTAACTCTAGTACTCAGACTTTCGATTCGTATTAATCCATTTCTAAGTACATTTCTTTTAATCGAAACATGCACGTTGGAATCAAAATATATCAGCTTTAAGGTATTAAAGTTGAAATCATTTCGCTTGTCAAATAACTTAGATATCAAATTTTCACTTTCTATGCTTAGGTTCACATCTAGAAAATTAATATTTTTACAATTCTGGTAGGAGGGTTCCAGACTCAGAGACTTAGGATAATATGTAAAATCAATATTTTCAATATCATTGTTTAATTTGACTATCAAAACATCATCTATATATCTGTATGATAATGTGTTACTGTTTAAATTATTATTTCTTTCATATATATGTAAGTAAATGTTTGCCAAAATGGAACTGCAACTCCCCCCCATTGGAATACCCCGAATCTGTTTAAATATTGTATTTCCTTCGTAAAGGTAGTTTTCTTGTACTACTAACTGAAATAAATTTATGATAAAATCATTATGAACATCCAAAGTACTATTTGTATTATAAAAATCTACTATTTTTTCTTTTAAATCTGTCAAATCAATTGTGTTATAGAGGTGTGCAAAATCGTAAGCGAATAAACCAGTAATATTTTTTTAATTTTATCAGATTTTCTAATAGTGTATAGCTATTTTTGATAATAAAATTCGTCTCTCCCCCCATCACTCCGTCAAGCACTCCCTCCAATACCCCCAGCAAAGCCTTGCTAGCAGCACCAATATATGATCCAAATCCACAAGTCACACTCCTGAATTTGATAGGGGTTTTATGGAATTTAGGCACTAATATGAGATAAGGGAAACTTTGACTCATTTGTTTTCAGTTTAACTTTTTTATAGAAGGCTTTAATCCTATTTTCTATTACTGCAGCTTCCGAATTCAATGGTAAATAGTTATTTTTATTACTGTAGCAATCATTCAAAAGTTTGCCGTAAAGTACCTTACATATCAGTGCATAACTTGTATTAGCTTTATCCACATAGGTGATTATAAAATTTTACTGAATTTCTTTAATTGGATGTGTAAGTTTGCTGTATTGCTCTCTATTAACTCCGTCAAAATCTCTGGAAAATTCTCGTTTAAATTCTCTTAATATATAGCACTTCCACTCGTCAAAAACACTGGATGGCAAATTGTATCTATACATTAGTTTATTTATAAATATATCTATATTTATAGTAAAACGTTTAATTGCAACACTTTTAGTTAGAGTACGTTTCACACGATATTTAGTTCCGTACTCCATTAACCTCCTCAACTCCTCATCCTTTACTAACTATAGATCTCCAGTAAAAACATCTCCATAATGCTTGTCTTTATAATTAACAAATTCAGAATCATTTATAAAAACATGGAAACATTCAAATGCTTCATTTAAAACACATTACTAAATAGGTGTGATAAAATATATACAAATGTTTTTTAAAATTAAAAACACTAGATGTTAAAATGTTAAAAAGCTACTCCGAGCGCTTTCGGCTAACCTTAAGCCTTTGTCAAGGAGAAGAGAATTGACTGATAAAAACACTCGACGCTCGATGTTTACTGCTACAGATTGACCGGAAACTCACTCCAGGAAGCCCGCAGGTGGTCGTATCCATTAAACTGAAGGAGGGGGAAGGTAGAGAAAGCTCAATCCTCCGAGAGACCGAACTTTCCAGTAATATTAAGTAAATTAAACCAGATACGCGGAATTTGGTATGATAATACGTCATTACAACAATTTTCTGCTTGGGTTAAAATTTTCAAAGACTCTAAAATAGCACAACTATTAAAATTAGAAGCCTGGATAATGACTTTTGCTCTATTGAAAAGGATGTCAATATCTTTAGTTTGAAACAGCCTTGCGTGGGCGGTAGCCGGTCTATTTTTATTAATATCCTGCATATGCTATTTAACTCTTATTTGGAATTTTTTTGTGGTCATACCAATGTAATTGAATATTTTATTTGTTTCTTTACTTCTGTATGGGATGATATAAACTCCTGACTTACTTTCCATACTAATAGCATCAACTCTTTTTTGCACAAGATTAATTAATTTGGTGTTATCTCTAGCTATTAACGTTATACTATATTTCCTTAGGATGTATTTTAATTTTTCATATAAACGAGGAATGTAATTTTTCATATAAACGAGGAATGTAATCAACTGCCATAAATTTAACTTCATTTTTACTAATACACTCTATTTTAGCTCGTTCTGTGTGCTTAAACTTATAAATCAACTTATCAATAAATTTAGTGGAAAAACCATTACTATTAGCAATTGACTTAATTTTATCCAGTTCTTCTTGCAGGTGAGTATCAGAGCAAACTTCAAATGCACGTCTAATATAAAACTGGTAAGCTGAAGCTTTATAATGAAATGGAGAGTGGCTATTATAAGGAATTGTATTGTTTGAACGACAAGATTTTCTGTAAACTGTCCTATCAATGCAATGAGTTAGTTCATTCCTAGTGAGGGAAACATCCAAAAACGGTAACGTTCTATTTATTTCTAATTCCAAAGTGAATTTTATCTTATTGTCACTATTTTTGGCATGTTCAAGAAAATTCATAAGCGCTGGAAGGCCATGATCCCATATAATTAATATGTCGTCGACAAATCTGACCCATAAACTTGGTTTAAAAACGGAATTTGAAACAATCTTGGTCTCCAAAGGTATAAGTTTTAACTCGACCAACAAACCAGAAATTGGTGACCCCATGGGGGCCCCCTCTGTTTGTTTGTAATAAATATTGTTAAACACACGTATTATCATACCAAATTCCGCGTATCTGGTTTAATTTACTTAATATTACTGGAAAGTTCGGTCTCTCGGAGTATTGAGCTTTCTCTACCTTCCCCCTCCTTCAGTTTAATGGATACGACCACCTGCGGGTTTCCTGAAGTGAGTTTCCGGTCAATCTGTAGCAGTAAACATCGAGAGTCGAGTGTTTTTATCAGTCAATTCTCTTCTCCTTGACAAAGGCTTAAGGTTAGCCGAAAGCGCTCGGAGCAGCTTTTTATCATTTTGACATCTAGTGTTTTTAATTAAAAAAAACATTAGTATATATTTTATCACACCTATTTAGTAATGTGTTTTAAATGAAGCATTTGAATGTTTCCATGTTTTTATATACTAAACAAAGGTGAATCTGGCGTTCAAGATTGGACTATTTTATTAAGTCAATTTATTAATTCAGAATCATTGCAATGGCAGATACTCCCTGCTATACTTCTCTTTAGATCTTTAGCAAATAAATTATAATTAAAAATAGTTCTCCCCAAAGGCTTATATTATTTCAAAGCCTTAAGTATTTTTATTTTTCCGACAGGTAGTAATTCATTGTATTTGTTCAACATTTTATTGTAATTTACACCCTTATGGCTATCACCCAAATAATCCATTATAAAATAGATTTTATTTATTGCACTAACTTGGCCATAATCAATGTTACAATACATTTGTAATTTTTGTGTCTTGATTCTATATCTCAACAAATAAAAAACCTAAGTCAACATGCCCATTTTCTACAATAGACTGTAAAGTTCTTAAAGTTACGGGAATTAATTTCTTCTTAATGTTGAAAATCGAACCTTTAATCACATTATCTCTTCGCTCACCTTTATAATTAATTATTGCATTTACTATGTCTGTACAAGTATTTAATTTTTTAAAAATATTCAACTTAGTATATTGATTACTATTTCTAATCAACTCACTTCCAATGTCATGATTGATTTTGTCGTAAATTGTATCATCTAAATTGTTAGTTTTAAAGTTTTTAATTATATTACTGTGGTTAAACATAACATATGGATATACCGTACCAAACTTTATCATCATATCCTTTTCACGAATCTTTCTTTCCATTTTATTAAGTATAATACATTATATAGAAATCCTTATGTTATCTATGCCATGTTCTGAAAAATGTGAAATTTCTATTTCTTGATCCTTTTTTTTATACTTAAGATTTCTAATGTCTGATTTGTGATTGTTGAATCTCTTATTTAAAGGAGTATAAGTCTATCCTATGTGCATTTGATTGCACACATTACATCTTAAACAATACACACAATTATATACCTTACAAAATTTTAAAGATTTTTCTTCAATTACTTTGTCTCCATTATCCGTATCGGCACAAATACAAACTCTACATCTTTTGTCACTACATTTTATTAAGTTTATTCCATTGATATCTTGTCCAATTTTTATACCCCTATTATAAAACAATCTTGTTTTATACCTTTTCACTATATCCATGCAATCTATGTTTTTCTTATGTTTATTCATTAAATTTGTATTATAAACATTCTTGTCCTATACCTTACAACTTCTGCATCTCTATAAACACCCTTGTCCTTATTTAACTTATAACACAACCATAAACTTTACTCTCCAATACATCCACATTTTTAAATACATTTGGTCCATGGTAACTTTTTGACGATCCGCTCCCCACCATGGTTTCTGGAGCCGACCGAGCACTACGAAATTTATAAAAATTCCGCATATGGCCGTTACCTTTTACAATATAATTTTGTCTATTCATATTAAATGTTTAATTATTCTATGGAAATACAATATAAGCAATTCCAAATATTTTAATTGTGTACTAAAAAATGTACAACTATAACGAAATTAAATAAACTTATTACAATATAACATAAACCCGAAAGAACTAATAAAACTCTTAAATTAAACAATCATAAAATCTTCAACAAACTAGCCAAAAATCAATAAAAAACTAATAAATCCAAACCAATCAAGTAAACCAACCAATTCTCATCAACTCCATCCACCCACTCATCAATTAGCTATATTATGGTAAGCATGATATTACGGTAAGCAGGATTTATATATACAATATATATGTATATATAGAGATAGATAGATAGATAGATAGATAGATGGAGATATAGATATAGATATAAATGTATATTTCTCTATTTATTTAAATTATTATCATCTCTTAGTCTAAATTTTCTCCGTATAATTTAACATATTTGCATGTAAACGTGAAAATAAAAATCACAAGTTTAGTAATCGGTGTATGAAATGTTGCAAAGTACACAATTAACATTGTGGCATTCATTCGTTGAACATTGAGTGCACATTAGGGTGGAGCTAAAAAACTTTTTCTCGAAATTAATATTGCCTGAGTCATTATATGGTGCGAAACTGGCTGAAACAAATTGTCACAAAATTTCAGCTCAAAATATTGACGCATCCAGTGTTCCACCCCTCAAGTGAATATTTGTATAGCCTTTTTAAAATGTTCTTAATGCATTTTTAACAAAAAATTATAATTAATTAATTAAATAATTAATTAATTTGTAAATTAATATTAATTACATTTTCATTAATAAATGGCTTTATTAAAACGTTATTGTCAGATGTTAATGCTAAAAGGGCATTTCGTATATAAATAGCAAATTAAACTTCAAAATCTAATAGATGGCAGCACGTATTCTAATCTAAAATCTGAGACTGAAACGTGACTTTTGCTATGTGAACTGATTCGTTTTTGCGACGGTTGTCTTTGTTTGATCGTTGTCTTTGTTTCAACCACTAATATGTAGTTACTAATTTGTTTTTGGGCAAGAGAATACGGAAGTTTAATTTAAACATGACCTCAACTGAAAATGAAACTTTTTGTAGTGTTTTTGGATCTCCAGTACAATTGATAGAGACAGTATTACCCACGTATGTTGATTTAATGAAGCATTTCCTATGGATAAAAAATGAACATGGAATGAAATTTTTTAGCAGACTTACGTATGAGAGAAAAACAAGATCAATTAACATTTCTGCAAGTCAAAAATGAAACGTGTTAGAAAAAGGCAATGTAAAAGGAAAAATCAGGAATCTAAAGCAGAGGAAGTGCTATAATGCTTATAAAATATAATATGTATAATAATGCTTATAAAAATATTATGGATTTAGAACAAAATGCCGTTTTACGATCTGATTCAGAATTGGAAGATAACTCTGAAGATGAAGACGATTACGTTTGCCATGAAGCAAAATGTTGGAAAAGTAATATCTATGATACACCTTCAACTTGCAAGATATGCCAAATGAGAATATCACTGCCAGATCTAGCCGTTTCTTGCGATAGAACGGGAGTAACGGGTAGGTCAGCTGCTATCATTGCATCATCTATGCTTTGATATATAGGGATTGTACACAAAGATACTCCATCCAAAGTTATTGAATGGATTAAGATGAGGCAAGAACATTGATTACACTTTCGAAACAGTTTGCCGTTGGCTGTGATGGAACGAACGTCAATGTTGGGACAAAAAATGAAGCAGTTAGACAGCTTCAAATCTTTGTTGGCCACAAATACACTGGTTTGTATGCTTATTGCATACTATTGAACTATCTCTACGCCGGAATTGCATTTGGGCAACGCCAGTTTCCCGGAACAATAGGAAAATCTCTGGAAATGTGCGAAACCCTTGCTGTGATAAGTTTTGCTTCTATTTCAGTTGCTCTAAGTAAATTTCATATAACAGATCTCAGTGCAAAC
Source organism: Maratus speciosus (assembly GCA_963932465.1). Lineage (NCBI taxonomy): Eukaryota > Metazoa > Arthropoda > Arachnida > Araneae > Salticidae > Maratus > Maratus speciosus. The sequence goes on along the minus strand of OZ010800.1, from coordinate 262,219,788 downwards.
AAAAAATATCTCTTCGATATTTCTAGGGCAGTATCCTTGAGCGAGTGCCTTCCAGATGTAGCAAACAGAAGTCTTGGAACGACGTCTCATTCAAAATGGCTCAATACAGCCAACAGAATCCTGTGCTTGTGTCGATTGCCGAACCAACAGAAAACTTTAAGCACCTAGTAGAATATATCATGAAAGTTTACCTGCCATCCTTGTTTGAAATAAAGAAAATCCCAGGATCTACTCATGGATCACGTCGTCTGCAGAGAATGATTAAAAAAAAAAAAAAAAAAAAAAAAAAAAAAAACTCATTCTGGCCAGAAGGTTTTAAGTAAATCGTTCACGAAATTATTCAGAGGAACTCTTATTTTGTTCACTGTAAAATCAGTCTGTTGGCAATACTGTTAGAAGATCGATCACACATTCAAAAACTGGGACACCGAAAAATACTGAAAGCAAGAAAAACTGACTGTAATGGGGAAATACGCCAATTTCACCTTAGAAATTTAGATTTTGAGATGATTCACTGGGACAATCCTTTGGAACCACCAGCTACCATGAACCTCACTGACGAAGGCATAGCAAGTATGATCAAAAATGGTTCATAATTTGAAATAGAGAAGCTGCCTTGTCATTCTCAAACAGTAGAGAGTCATGTGCGACTAGTAACACAAGCATCATAGGTAACAGGTGGAGCAGAAGGCAGGAATGGATACATTCGCAGTGAAATCAAGTAACGAAAGGAACTTTCAAAGTTTGACACAAAAGTTAAACTTTTTAGCCCTCATGTGAAATACAAAATTGAAGCCTGATTAAAGTAAAATGTCTTCCGGTTCCTTTTTTCCCTTTTCAAATTGTTTTTAAGTTAGAAAATAAAGCTATTGTAAGCATAAGAATTAAATAAATTAAATTGATTTTTTAATTTTTGAGTTAACATTCCTTTCTTTGGCCCCCTGTGTGGAACCTGAAGACGATGAGTGATTGCGCTAGAATTTTTTGCAGTGACTTTTTAGCCAAACAGCACCATTTGTTGAGTCAGGAAATATTAAAATTAAAAACAAATTGCCCTTTTCACTCCACCCTAATGCACATTGTGTTCATTCGATTTTCTTTTATTCATTTTTTACCTGATCGATGGCACCATGGCATTATCCCTCCTTATATCATTTGGAATTCTATTTTATTTTTTGTCTGATAGATGGTGCCATTGCATGTTTTTTTGCTTGAGATTGGTTAAAGCGATATGTGACTGGATATATAACGAAACTTTTAGATTCAAGACGGTTTTGCTCTGTTTTTAAAAGCCTTATGACAACGTTTTACTGATGAAGGTCACATGATGATCTAAACGTTGAATATTTTAACTTTATTTTAATGTTTGTGTAGTTTTTAGACTTTGCAACATTTTATTCACCGTTAAGTAAACTTGTGATTTTTATTTTCACGTTTATATGTAACGTTTCATGGTGTAAATGTCCAACACATTTATTATTAACATATTTCGTCTTAAAATTTATCATTCTTTTTTATTTCTTTAATTAAATCTCTATTTTCTTCGCTTCAGTTATTTTCATTTTTGGCCTTGCTCAAGTAATATTTTCTCTCCGATGTATTTTGATAGAACCTCTTTTATTTGTTTTCAGCTACTTTAGAAGACACGAGATTTTGTCCATTCCAATCTATTTTGGAAATCTAATCATTCTATTTGGCCCGCAATATTGTGGAATTTCTCTTTCCAATCTTTTAAAACCTAATATCTCACTTTTGATAACTCTGACATCTTCTCCGGAATTAGAAGTTTTGATTAGGAAAAATTCATCTGTACTTCGCACTTGTATTCTTTCGCGATTCGATTTAGAACCATTTGCACGGGTTTGGAAAAAAACGTTTTGAGTGGTATCGTCTGTTAGAAATAGCTGCAGCATCAGAAGAATGAGTTCAGAATTTACACAATTTCGCAATTAGATGCTTTATAAAACGCCTTGTTGAGTAATTTCAAAGTGCTTGATTTTCGCTTATGTTTCGTATATATGAATACGGAAGTTATTAACAAACTAGCCAGATATGCTATTTCTTTAAGGCAAAAATTAAAGTGTCGTTTCTAAAAAATACCTTTCCACTACATAAGCCAACCATAAAACATAGCAGATGCATCATTGGACTGTTAAATACTGATAATATCTACTGCAATCTTTTAAACTTTTAAAAATTGCTCATTTTTACTTTTTACTTCATCGTATATGGAAAAAAAAAATTATATGCAATTTATTGGAAAACTGCATCTCAATTTAATGTTGAGATATTATTTTTTCTTTTTTTTTTTTTTTTTTGTAGTTTTTAAAGTCATTTTTTATTCTGGCAAATAAAGTACTCCATTTCTGTAGAGAGTAAAGGAAAAATTATATTACTATATATTTTTGTATAAAAAATTACTTTTAAACTACACGCTACTCCAAGAATATCGTCTGTTGTAAAAATGTATTTTAAAGTATTCATGTGTGACTTTTGTTTCTCTGTATTTACTTAATTCTATATATAAAAGATAAAAGGATGCAATTTTATTAATCCGTGTGTGAAAAACATTTTCCGAATTTTGAAAAAAATATAAAGGAAATTTTCTGATAAATGATGGAGTTATAATAAACTATATTTATTTTTTAGTAATTATATTAATATAACAAACAAAGGAAGGCTTATGAATCATTAGATACACGATATTTCTGTCGAGTTTATTGAATGGCGACATCGCTTTTTACTGAGTTTGTACATTATTCCGCGATAGTGACATCATATGCATACTTTTCTATAGATTCTGTTTAAGACTAGATCGTAAATGTGGAATTTTTTGGCTGATGCAAATGATGTCATTTTATATAAAATAAGATGTCATTTTATATAAAATAAAAGCATGTATTTTAAATCTTAAAACTAAAATGTGTTTTGAACTATCTATATTTATATATGATGACATCAGAAGCCAAGCGGTACAAGTGACAAAATGTCAATTTCGCGTAAATTGAGATCAAAGTTGACGTTAAAGTTGAACATCAATAATAATTGACTGAATTGAAATAGGAAACTGCTGCTTGTTTCACAGTGGTCTTTGAACATTTATTTGAATAAATGTGAAAAAAGTAGAGTGCAAATTTCTTTAAATTTATAATTAATCAATATTGATCATTATTGGCAAAAGTGACTGATCTCTAAAACGCAACGCATAATTAGAAAATCACTTATATTTCTTTACCTGAAAAGAAAAAAGCATATTTCCAGGTCGTCTGTGCACTTAATTCATTTTTTTCAATTTTGCCACTTATACCACTTGGCTTCTGGGGGGGTCCTCATATATAACTTTTTCATGGGTAGGGAGGGGGGCGACACTAAATTCTGAAAAAGCAGAATTCCTGTTTTCTAGTTTAATTATTTCTCTATGTATCATCCAGAATTTTCTATGTTTGTCATTATTGTTTTTAAGTAGCTCTGTTCTATGCTAGAAACTACGTATTAATAATTTTGTTCGCTCGTTTAATTGACTGTAAGCTGCTGTTTTTAGTTTTGCCTTCTAACGTGGAACAACTGTAAATAAGTACAATTTCCTTTCAAACGTCATTGAATATGTGATCGTTGCAATGTGCCAGCCTTAATTCAGTAGCTGTATAATATTTTTCATGAATGCTCTCCGGAATAAAACAATTTCTCACTCAAGTAATGACCACATATTGCTTAAATGGAACCTCTTCCTGTACTCTCTTCATCTCTCTGACACATACACATGTATATATATAAATATATATATCTCTATACAGTCATTAATCGCCGAAGATTTTCAGTTTTAGTCAATTTATCGAATATTTAAAGATATATATGTCTAAACTTCAGGATTAAAAAGAATGTGTTTTGATTTCATATTTATCAATGGCGATTTCATCTGAAAGTCAATTACAAGACCAACTAAAAATCAATGAAAAATAGTAGCATTGGGGATCATCTTGTAAAATAAAATACGTCAAACGATTTATCGCTACGAATATGTAGATATTGTATAATTTGTGTGCATATATTTGTGTAAAAATATCACGAATATGCATGGAGATATACCGATTTTTTAAAAAAGCTTAAAAAAATGTTGCATTTTTTTTTTAAATATCATTCAGGGTTTTATACCAACTTTAAAGATAGTTTCAGAAAATTTGACAATATATAGTAGAAATAAAAAAGTACAATTGGAATGCAAAAATATTTAACAATTAATGAGATATTTTTTATCTGTGCATGCGCGCAAGATAACAAATATATATATTTTTGTGATTAATATCGTGATAATATCAGCGGAGCAACTTATAAAAAAATCTAGTCAAATATCGTAAAAATTCAGAAGGATATCGGCAATAGAGTGGATGGATTTTTAATTCTCTACAAAAGCTTTTGAATGATAAGAGATTTTCCACAAATCGTCATTTTTCATTTACTGGCTTTCAATAAAGGAGTAAGTATTTAATGAATGTCAACGAGTAGATTTAGGAGAAATGCTTATCTTTTGATACTTCTTTTTTTTTCTTGGAATAGGCTCGTTCTGGTAGTTTTCCAAGAACAACTAAAGCATTAATAAAAAATTAAAATGAAAAACAACAATTTATGGAAACCCCTTTATTATTTAACTGTTTTTAGAGAACAATTAAAAATAAGCTCAATCTATCGCCGTTATCTTTCTGAATTTTCACGATGTTTTTCTGGCATTTTTTTATGAGTTGCTCCATAAAGACGACTATTAAATCATTAACAAAATATTTGTTATCGTGCGCGCATGCGCAGATAAAAAAAATATTTCATACAACTAGTGATATTTCATAAAAGGTTTAATATATTTACATTCCAATTGCCCTATATTTTGCAGTATATCGTTCAATATACGTAAAATGTTTAAAATTGAATGTATCCGGTGATTAATGGCAATATAGTGTATGTATGCATATATATATATATATATATATATATATATATATATGACATGTAAATTATTTTTTTAATGAAATGAATAAATTTCAAATGTACTATTTAAACTTTATTTTCTCTTTTATAAATTGCATTTATATAATAGAAAAATGACTATGCGAACATTATAACCACTGAGCAAATAACACTGCCTGCAAAATTTGGATTGAGTCAGGTTTTTTTACTTTTTATAATTAATTTTTATGTATTTTGTAAAACTGATTCCGGAAATGACCTTCGTTTTTAACCATCACGTCAGGTTTTTTCGTAAATCTTAATTTCAAATTTAAAAAGTAAAATAAATGCGATAATCTGATACAACAAATCGATATGATGATTGTGCTTTTTAGCTTTTGATAACTAATTTATATACATTTTGTAGTGCCGAATGCGAAAATCACCTTCATTTTTTACCAAGGATTTTTGCAAATTGCTATTTTTTTAATTTTTAAAAAGTCGGTGTATTGCGAAAATCTGATACAAAGAAATAGACGTAAAACTTTTTTTTGTAATAATTTGTTTATCTTTTGTCTTATACTATAAATTATTACAGCTAAGCATTTAAAATATTATGTATTTAAAATATTTACATTTTTATTCCACGTGTGGAAGTTTCTTCGAACCGCTCATACTCTCTCGCTATTTTTTTTTTTTTTTTTTTTTTTTTTTTTTTTTTTTTTTTTTTGTATTCTCTATGTGGGTTTATTTCGGTGTCCTCTTTTATTTTTGTGGATGATAATGATGATAATGATTTGTCATAGACGTGTTTAACCCTTTACTGCACCACGTGCCATATCTGGAGCATACATAAAAACATTATAATATTCATAATATGCCATGAATTTGGCTAATATGATCACTGTAACTGATCAATAACAATCCCACGAATGGAATAACACTTATTTTGTCCATGTCATATGGCTCCATTATACAAAAAATTAGAATTTGTACTTCTGAAACAAAAAAAAATTATCTATCAAGCTAATAAGTGAAATTTTCTTTCATTATTTTTAATGAATACCTAAAAATATTAATGTAATAAAAGCTGCAGAGTGTTAAGGAGATAAAATTAATTAATTTAAGCTCATTTAGTTTCAAAATACGGTAATACAATATTCTAAAACTCTAAATGTTTACACATGGCGCACACGAGCAGTTCACATCACGTGACTTTTAACGGAGAACAATGAAGAAAGCTGTAGGACACACAAACACAAAAAGCATTGATAAAGGTAGCGATATCTGTCCTACAGCAGCCACAAAAACCTGTTCGTGATGTCACCTTGCACAGCTCTATATCAAATTATACCTGAAATTTTGAAATGTATTTATCTTTTTCACTATTTTTCCCATTATGAGACTGATATGTAGATTTGAATAAAAAAAAATCATGAAAATATAAAAATTCGTGCAGTGAAGGGTTAAAATATTAGCCTTCTTTTGATAAGGCTTTTGACTAATTTTTTTTTCTTTTTTAGAATTTACGACTTTCAAAACATTCTGACGTGATGGTTAAAAATGAACGCCATTGTCGGATCCCGCGTTCAAAACTACACGAATATCAATTATGAAAACTTATAAAACACAACAAACACTTTTATTTTATAGTATCAGATTTTTGCTATTTTTTGGTCTTTTTATCTTTGAAATGTACGATTTGAGAAAAATCCTGACGTGATGGCTATAAAAATACATACAAAATAATTATCAAAAGTTAAGAAACACAAACCTTGCAGACTTGCGTAATCAATAACAAATAAATCGAAATAAAACGTCATTCTGGGGAAATTCATCGCCGACTTGGAATCACATTAAGGGAATTGTCATTCCTCAAGTATCTATAAATATCTCGAGACTTCACAATGCGGTGACATGTATAACAAACGATGGATGTTTACGTCTGGGAAATTTGTTGATTTAATTCAATTACGTGCGTGCGTACACCTACAATCATTTTAATGAAACTTCAAATAGCTTCAAGAAATGTTCTGTATTTGAAAGCAACCATTATTAAACCAAATATGTGACATAAGTCTAATTAATGTTTCCACCTATAATGTGATGTTTACGTGTAGCCTTGATATCACATTTCAGTTTCGAGAATTTATTTCTTTTCTGTCCTTTTTAAACAAACAAAAAACAATTAATATTTTTATTTTTAACATAAAAAAACAATTAAATGTATTCTGGAGTTTAAAAAAAAATAACACAGCAAGACATCGTGAAATGAATCAGCTTCCTTTGATTTACCTATAAATTGATGCGAGATGCTTTATAGATTAAAATTAAGATAAATTATATTTGTAGATGACCAGTTTATTAAAGAACATGTTTTCTACCCAATATCTTGTGACACTTGTTTACTAAGTTCCTACGTTAATTATTTTTGCGAAAATGGTTTATTTTATCATTACTGATATTGAAAATATCTGTGGTTATATACACAAAACTACAAGGTATATTTATGATAAGATTTTTTTTTCAATCCTCTATGTTTAATGTAATGATTTTTATTATATATATATATTTATCTTAAATAATATGAATATTGTTTTTTATGTACCACTAACTTCAACCTACTACATTTACTTAAAGAAAAAAAATGTTTTGGACAAATACAATTAACGTAAATTTGAGTTTAAATCGGATGGGTTACGAAAAATATCCACTAATGTAAAAAATATTTTTTCAGATAATATGAATTTTTCGTTTAGCTAAAGAAAATATAATATTATCGTTTTATAACATTAACACCTTAATTGTCGTTATTTTGAACGAATTAATTTAAAATATGAATTTATCTTTTAACTTAGACCAAATCTCATATTATATTTACAGAATACCTAAAATTTTATTAACTTCTAATTTTTTTAAAGAAAGCCGATTTCAAGCATTTGTGCCTGTAGTCCTTTTTTAAGTAACGACATAAAAAAAATCGTTGCGCTTTTTATTTTTAAAACACTTTGATATAAACAAAAGGACTACGTCTGAATTCATTCATATTTATAAAAACTTTTCAAAATAACAAAACTTTTCAAAATCACATTACATTAACGATTAACGAGGCTGCATCTCTACCAATAGAATATTCAGTTTTGTTTTAGCTATAATTTTTTTGGCAACTTGATGTAATGTTTTTCTACTTGTTGAACTTTAAAATCTAGTATGACTTTTACATTAGGACTTAGCTGATGAGGGATTCAGAATGAATCCGAAACGTCTTTTTATATTGTTTTTTGTGTTTTTATCTTGTAATGTAATGTATTGTCTGTTATTTTGAAAAGTTTTTATTAATATGCACTTGTATAAATAAAGATATAAGTAAATTTCTTTATTATTACATGCATGTTTGTGGCCAAGCATATGGGTTTTATCTGTTCAGATCTAATAGGCTAAAACTTAGGATCGTTAATACACTGTAAAAAAACCACTGTAAATTTGCCAGAACAAACTCGATCACAGTGAACGTGCTGTATCTTTCTTTGGTTTCCTGACTATATAAACATGAAAAATACAGTAGTAGCGTAAAATTAACAGCACAATATGTTGGCAATTCGGACTCCAGCACAAGTCAAGAAACCAAAGAAAGATGCAGCACATTTACTGTGATCGAGTTTGTGCGCGAGACGAACAGTACTTTGTACTGTAAAAATGTCGCTTTTTTACAGTGTATACCAAAATTATTTTACAATGAATTATTCAACTTATATATTGTCTACGCATAATATTCATTTTGTTTAAATGCATTAATGAAAAATTTTAATGGATATTTGTGTAATAATATCTCTATCAAAGTTAATAAATGCAAGTAGTTTTTTCTTCAAAAGCTAATGAAATTTGTATCGCATGATATCTTCACTGTTTATATCACACGAATTAATCAATTTTAAAAGAGAAAAATATTTGTTTTATTAAATTATAACAAATAAATTTTAAAAGATTTGTTAAGAATTTTTGAATTTTACTGTTCAAAAACAATGTAAGAAACATAAATTCTTGACATAAATTTCTTACAAATAAAAGTTATTCATTAAATACTTGGTTTCTCAAAATTTTGAAAACACGAAAAGCATTAGTGCATTACAGATATAAGTACTAACGATTAATTTAACGTTTCAGTCGGTGCAATATAATTAATTTATTATACTGTTCTAGAGCAGATTATTTAGAATTATTCATTTTCTAACAAAGAAAGTTCATTTCCTACAAATGGACAAATTACAAAAAAGAGAACTTAGCCTTCCATAAAATTTCTAATAAATTCTGCGTAATGAACAGTGATGTAAAAATTTATTTATTAAATTAAAAAAAAATAAATAAATAAATCATTTCTTTGAAATAATAGCTGCTACTTATTCCGACACAAGTGTTACAACTAAAAATAAATGAATTGAATTAATTCTATTCACGCGATTTCTGAGAAATATACTCATTATATATTTTTAGTACTGTTAGTTCAGGTTAACTCACATTTATCACAAGAAAATCTTATACATTATTGTTAAGAAAACTTCCAAAACAATATTAACACATTAAACATTTTATGAAAATAAATTACGAAATACGTTTAAGTGGAACAGCAATTTATTTAGACGAGCTGATGAGTCCAAGATATTTTTTAATATTCAGTATTTTAAAGACAAAGTTTTTGCAAAACTATACAACATTTTAAATGTTCTTTAAAGTTCAGAATTTTAAATATACTACTATCGGTGTTTTTAAATGGGTTCACTTTATCCCTTAGATGTGAAGCTTTCAGATGCATCACAAATTGCCTACAATTAACTTAAGCATTAGCAGCAAATGTTTATCATCAGTAAGTGCTTTTAGCGCGCAAATACCAACTTATATTTAACTTTGCATTAAATGCTCTAGTTTCTGAATAAATGATAAAACTTTTGTAATGAAACATTCGAGAAAATTTCGATCGTTCAGTCAGAGGAATTTCTCTCAGTGTTTGAAGAAATGTTGACTCATTAACTTCTATAATATCTCTTAAATTAACATATTTTTAAATAATATAAGGAATTGTTCAAAGATATAATAAGATATGATACAAAAATGACAAGTATTAAGATGTATATTTTGTAATGTTTTTAAAAATTATGTTATACACAAATGTTTTTCTAATATTGACTAAAGATTTTTGTTGTGTTTTATGATATTTTTTTATTTTGCTTCCATGTGCATGTTTTATTATTATTAAAAATTGTTTTGTAGGAATTTACGAATCTTTGTGGTTTGTTTAAAGAAACGCAGAAAAGAGGAAAATCGAAAACAATATTACAATGAATTTTTTCTCAAATCAGCGCTTATCTATCACTGTTCTCGATTTGTCTGCTTCTATCAATCAATTGCTTTATCATTCAGCGTTATGAAATATGGTATACAGTGATGCCGTATTAACTGAAAAAGTATCAGATTTTTATTACATAGTACACAGTGAAAATGTATAAAAGGGGGGAAATGAGGCATAGTATGTATATCTATATATTTAGACTGATGGAAAATTTTAATACCTTGAATTGGGTATTAAGACAGTAATTTAGGATTAACACGAGAGAGATATTTTAATTTTTAAAAAATTGACTTTGTAATGCAAATTGATCTAACTTGGACTGCCATTTTTTTAATGTGGAATAACAAGCAAACAGTGACAGTTAGTAATGTTTATCTCACAGATGGTTATTGTGTGAGTTTATTTATTATATCGGGAATATCATTTAAATCGGAATGTTATTTACATTGTTTTATTACGGAATATTTCCGACAGATTACTTTGCGTTGTATCAAACATTAAGAGCTCTAACCAAGAATTTAGAGGAAAAGTGTCGTTTTTGAAAACAGGCTTTCGAGCATAAAAATTGGCCTCCAATGAAAGAAAAAAATATCGCTGATATATCACTATTCTAGGTTTGCCTGCTTCATCAGCTGTTTTATCATTCAGCATCATTAAATATTTTACACATTGAAACCGCATTAATGGAAACAGTACCATATTTTTGTTACACACCTGTAAAAAAAAATTTAAATAAACAGGTTGATTTTTAATAATACATGTTTTTTAACAATTTCAAATTATTACAAAACGTCATAGGATAATTTAGCAATATTATTTTATTTAAAACATATTTACTGTTTATCGACAGTTTAATTGCATTTTAATGCAAAATACTTGTGTACGAAATTTTCATGTATACGAAAGGACGCTGCTTACAAGGAATTTTTAGATAATGGCACTATTCAAAAACGCATTTACTGTTTGACCACAATATACTGCATTATACCGCCTAACACCTGTATGCAAAAATTCTTGAGTACGCAAAATATCTGTATGCCTGAAATTTCTGTATGTGTAATGGCGGATGTTATTTTTCGATGTTGTGGTTCTTCACGCCATTTTGAAAAATATGCTGTGTTTTGAGAGTTTAATCCCAATAATTATCGTACTTATAACGAAAAACTGGTGGTCTTTTCGTATACATTAAACTTTTCTGCACATTTGAAGGCATGGATTTTGAAGGTATCACCATTGATTATTTAGTTATGACAATTTTAAAAAGTACTGTTTGGGCATTCCACGACTTATATTATCCATAGAGAATACATGGCAAAAACAATATAGTTCTTATACTTTGAAAGAAATTAAAACTCCATATTAATAAAAAACTAATACTTAATCCAGTTACTTTCAACTTTCTACTTTCGTTACGTACTTCTTTTATATGCTTATGACATATATAAGTGCTTTATATATATTTTTTAAAAAGTATTGTTTTTCCACTTTCAGTTTAATCCTTGCCCATTAGGATAACATGGAAAATGGTGAATTGTTTACATTTTTACTTAAAGCTTAAAAGATATTAATCCTCTATTTTTATGTCATCCTCTACTTTTATGATATTCTAACGATATAATTCGTTACCTTTGCTCCGCCACCCTTCATGTTGTCCTATAATGATTTTTAATATTTTTAAAAAATAGTTAACAAGTGTTCTTTTTGTTCTGTCAGTTTGAAATTTCCCATTGAAATACATTATGAGCGATCTTTTTTCATAAATTCTTTAAAAATAAAAATAATTATTTTAACTCATAGAGGCTTATAACTTTTGAAAGTTTAAATTCAAAATTTTGCTCCAGTAAAAGTTTTATATTTTTATGACGATTGCTAGTATTTTTAATTTAAGTGTACTATTTATAAATTTTTAATTTTGAAAAAGGATTGGTAGACTGATTAAGTTAAATGCTTTAATATCTATAAATTAATAGTATAGAATGGAGTTTCCTTATGGATTTTCCATGATCTAAAACATAAAAGTATTAAATGTAATTTTAGGTAGATTTCGAATGAAATACTACCTATTGGCGTCGTTCCTATGTTGGAATTTCTAAAAAAATTTTGCAGATCTACACCGATCATGACCCCTAGAGCCCAAAACCACCCTGAGTAAAAAACTTTATCTATCTATCTATCTATCTATCTATCTATCTATGTATGTATCTATATATATATCACTTTCTTCTGGACACGATAACTTCCACAATTCTGCACCAATCTCTTCCAAACTGATACATAAAATCAAAGGGCATAAAATCTCGGTCGAGTTCGTTAATGGGCAAAATCGGACCAACGGGATGGAAATAGGGAGGGGTTTTGTGAAAACCGAAAAAAACCCATAACTTCTTAAATTTTGTACATATCGAATCAGTTTAAATTTTTATTACTTCTAAAAATAGGGCCAAAAATTTATGTATCACAGATTTTTGATAAAGTTAAAAAAGGGCTCAAGGGGCGCAAAAAATAAGGTTTTGGGGAGAACAAAATTCATAACTTCGTCAATTCTCAAGATGCCAAATCCAATTAATTTTATCCTGAATCTCCTTAACATTATCTACAACTTTTATAATCACAAGTTTTTGATAGGACCAATTCGTACCTCAAAAGAAAAAAAAATTAAAAACGAAAACAAAAAAGGGGGGTTGAAGAAGAAAAATTTTCATAACTCCGTCAATTCACAAGATATAAAATCCCCATGAATTTATCATATATCTTCTTAATATTGTCTACAACATCTATATAGACAAGTTTTGGATAGGACCAATTCTTACAGCAAAAACAAATTAAAAATACATAGCGGTTGAAGAAAAAAATCATCTTAGTAAGGGTGTATTCAAATCCAAACTGCTTATTTTCTGACTCATTTTACAATTCATTTTTACTCTCAAAGGCTTCCAATTAGTACCTTTTCTTACTCAGAAACTATATAATGTACCGTAATGATCAATTTTTTGATGCAGGCAGAATATATTTTAAAACATGCTGTCAAAGTGGGCCTTTTGAACCAAATTTCCCGAATCGGATTGTGTTGGAAAAATCATCGTATTAAGGGAGTATTCAAATCCAAACTGCTTATTTTCTGACTCATTTTTAAATTTATTTTTGCTCTCAAAGGCATCCAATTGGTAGATTCGCTTATTCAGAAACTATATAACGTATCGTAATGATCGATTTTTTGACAGAGGCAGAATATATTTCAAAAAATGATGTCAAAGTGGGCATTTTGAACGTAATTTCCCGAAGCGATTGTGTTAGAAACGAAAAATATTGTCTTACTGAGAAAATAATTGTTTATGTATCAAGTTTTAATTAATTGAACGAAAATTAAAAACACAGGTCGCTTATAAATCTCTTTAAAAATCACGTCAACAAGTTTCATATTTTTCCTATTAAAAATGAATCTGAAGTTATGCCAGAAAATTTCGAGTTGTGGAGCATGGAAATGTATTTTTTTGAATACCGGCCTAACATGATTCTGATAAAAACCAGTTATTATATGAAAATGAAATAAAATCTCGACAAAAGCGGCCAGATAAAATGTTTAAAGTGGGTTTATCTCTAATCATGATTTGGTTTTTGTTTGTGAAATTAGTATACTTAACTTCGAAATCTACCTCCGCCTGTAGGCCGGGCCGGCAGGGATTTTATTTATAATGGATTGAGTTGGTTTTCAAGGGAAATTTCTTCTGATTTTTCAAATTTAAACTTATAATTGATGTTTATAATACGAATCATGGGTAACTATGCATTCTGGGATGTCCTTAGATGTCGCAAAGTATCCGGCACTGCTAAATATATAACCTAATAGCATTTTAGAGCAGGGCGCTATGGGTAACTGTGGTTAGAAGGTAATTGAATATATTTTAATAGCGGAAATTTTTAATGATTACTATTTCAACTTCTATTTTAACCCTTTTGGGAATGTCTGATGTAAGAGGTCATTTAAATTTTAACCCTCTGTGTGTCAGTTCTCTAAAAGTACAAGTATTACTATGTTGTATTGTCATGCAAATGATATAACTTTAAACTTTTATAATATAGGAGTTTTGAAATACCACTTGATAATATCATCCAGTTAACTCTTTAATGGGCTTTTTAGATGAATTAACATTCAGAAATGTTTTATTTAGATTTTTAAATTTATTTTTCTCCCTGTACCATTTATTTCAAATAATAATTTTCTAAAGTCAGCATTTTTAGCTTAAATATTGCTCAGAAAGAGCTGATCAGAGTATTTCAGATGTTTTTGGGGATAGGCCATAGATGGTATGGTCCATTTTGCCCTAGCTATATCGAGAGGGGGTTCTGGGGAGAAGGGGGGACAGTGGGTCATGTGCGTATCGTAGATAGGTCTTGACCTAAGCTCCCGTTCTCCATTTTGTAATCTAAAATATTTCATTTTTTAGCCTCCAGAGGACGTTTATTTTTATTCTTCCTTCTAATACCATCGTGTAATATCTTATATGAAAGGGCTTGATCTGGACTCTTTACTCCTATATTTTACTTCCAATTAACTTCATTTCTTGCCTGTAGAGGGCGTTTTTAACTCATTTTTTATCATATACTTTGACTAAGATAGCCATTGGTAGGTCCACCTGTACTGTCTATTTTTATATTCTACCGTAAATTTGTCTTAAATTTACGCCCATAGGGTGCGCTTTTTAGCTTTATAGCCATTTTTTTTTTACTTTTCACATTTTAACTTTATGAAATTACTGCACTAAATCAGTTCCTGACACAGAACTCATGAACGTTGTATTGCTCCTCGCCCGGATCTTCCCTCCATATCTTTTCACTCCCCAGTAAGGGAATTATTGTTACAGCATCATCTTTTCTAATAAAGAATTGCAGCAAGGAATACAGACTACAGGGAGTAAACACTTTAAATTTACTTAATGATTTTTTCTTTTCTCATTGTATCTTTTGGGCTCTGGCAACAATTTAACCTTGCGAAACTGGTCATACTTTACAGGTCTATGTTTCCATTATGGTGAAACATGTACACGGCACATGCTCTAATACTGTGTAGAAATACGGTTTGTGCAACTGTTCAATCAAATTAGGAAGTCTATTTGTAATGAGCCCTCTTACTTTTTTTTTGGAGTAAAAATGTGTGAGACTGCAGGATATCATCAGCTCTGTCATGTATGGTAGATATTCTTCACTTGAATTACACTGATTTATCTATGAAAGTAACACATACAAATTAAGACATTGTTTAAAAAAAAAGTAATGATTTTTCTAAGCCTAACTTTTATTTTTCCTGGTTCATTATATATTTAGGAAAACAATTTATTTATAAATGCAGCTCCATGAATTTAATTTTAATTAAAAGCTTTGAATAAAAAGACATTTTTTGAAGCCTTTTCTATTCCTAACTTAATTTGTATTTTTGGCTGTACCAATCCAAATGTAGAAAATATTCTTTCAACACTTGAAAACCGGGAGGCGCAGCACAGGCAACCACCTCATCGAGTTCACGGATGAAATTCTAGGATTAGTTAAATCTGGTTTCGTATATGAAAATGCAATCGGTCTACCAAATCATATCTTGGTGGAAAATACCCGAAAACCAGATTTTAGCGGTTGACTCGTAGGTTTACCATTGTCCTTTCCTGTTCCCAGTCGTTTATGTTTTCATATCTTTGGGTTCAGGAAAACACAATGGTAAGCCTACTAATCAACCGCTAAAATCGGGTTTTCAAGTGTTTTCCACCAAGATATGGCTTGGCAGACCGATTGCGTTTTAATATGCAAATCGAATTTTAACTAATTCAGGAATTTCAGTCGTAAACTCGATAATGTGAATCATAAAATCTTGAAAAAGTCTTACATTTAACTCTTTGAGGTACCAAATATGTATTTTAAGCAATTCTTTCTAAGATAGCCAATAATTAAGTTGGAGACATGAATTTTTGCATACGTATAGCTGAATACCTCAGACCACACGACAAATCATAAAATTTTCAGAAAGTCTTATATTATTTACTCCTCCGGGCTACAACTTGTATATTTTAAGCAATTTTTCTAACCTCCGCCTTTATCACCCGGGGAGCACTTTTCCAACATTTGCCGACATCCCTTTCACCATTCTTCCATTTTATGCACCATAGCCTTACATATTTTAGTTCAACCTTTCACCGCCAGGAACGCCTATTTATCTCGGGTGCTATGGGCCCAATTTCTTCGACTAATATATTTACGGATAGTATGTAAAACGGAGTTTCGTTCGGATAGAGGTTTGTTTAGAATAGAGTGCGCCCCTGGTTGCGAAATGTGGAACTAACAGATTTTTCAAAAGGATAAAGTGTTTTGAAAAGAATATTAAACGAAACCCTCTGTGCGATCTGCGATCACACTTACCCACTTGTTTTTTTTTTTTTTTTCTTGCTGAGGCAGTTCACTCTTACTGTTGTACTATAGCAATAAAACAATTATTACTTTGGATGTTTTCAGAGGCAATCGCAATATACGTTTTAACAGTTCAAGCATATCTGCAACATTTATTTTTAGGTTAAAATTAGACACGGGCTTTTGAAAATTTTTATCAATGATTTTTGGCACTTCGGGATGCACTCAATATATTTTAATCTTCTTTTTCCGCATGGAAGAAAAGAAAGCTGAAAAAATCGAGCCTGCATTTAGCGCCTATTGCTTACAGCGCCATCTATTGTTTGTAATTCGAACTAAAATCAAAAATCACTGTAAAAAAAAAAAAAAAATATTTTGACTTCATGCATAACTCTACTGCAAAAATCAGTCAGTCCTTTTTAGGACACCCGGTATATTACTTCGCCATCGAATTTCAGGATGAATTAATGGTTTAGCGAAGCCTTATTAACAATACGTGAGAAAATGACTGATGCGGCATAGCGAGAAGAACGGGGCGATAATATCCTACCAATCTACCTTTAATAACCTTGTCCTACATCAAGATTTTATGTCGTAACTCAAAGAAGTGTTAAAACCACCAAAATTAACAATTGGCGCCCCGCTTTGCTCGTCTCGTACCAAAATATAAAGAAGCAGACTGAAATATCCTTATTGTACTGATATGTACCTTTAATGTGACAAATTTTCAAGTCGTAACCCGGTGACGTGATAATACTGCCGAAATTAAAAATTGGCGCCACGCCCTAATCAGCTCCAAACAAGATATGACGAGACAGACTGAAATATTCGTATTATACTAATCAGTATCTTTAAAATTTCAAGCTGTAACTCGATTACGTAATAGTACTCTCAAAATAGGGAATTGGCGCACCGTTCTTCTCGCTTTGTACCAAGTTATGCCGAATCAGTCATTTTCTCACGTACTGTTAATAAGATTTTCCTAAACGGTTAATTAATCTTGAAAGGTGATGGAAAAAATAATATATATGGCAATGCAATGTAAAATATTATTTTTATAAGGTTTCAATTGTACATTATGTCGTCTTTTTTCGTTATAAATATTAGTATGCAGGGGTTTTTTCCGGGATATGCGCAAGCAGACCAAAATATCCTTAAAATACTTTATTTTACCTCTACACAAATTTCATCTCGTAACTCGATGACGTGATAGTGACGCCGAAAGGTCGAATTGGCAGCCGCTGCTGCTCATATCGTAGCAAGAAATGCAGATGTAGACCATTCATTCTTTAATCTACTCCTAATAATCTTGTCCTACACCATGATTTCATCTCATAACTCGATGACGAGTAATTCGTGTCGCCGCCGCCCGTTCTATTATTTTTACTGGTTACACAAATGTCTATACAGAAATTAAAAGTATAGTGAATTTGCTTTCGGTTGTACTCAATATACTTGGATCATACAATTTTGAAGTGAGAACATAATAAATCGGTGGAAAAGAAAATTTGTGGCAAAGCTTCACAGAGCTTTAAAATTATAGTAATTAACAGCTACAGAAGTAGTACTGTACTTACAGTTGTGCTTCTAGTAGTAGTACTTGTACCGTACTACAAGCTACAGAAATAACCAGTACTATGCAGATGTTTCATTGTAATTGCTACTAATATTCTGACTTCGATGCTTTTAAATATATTTTTAAGAAAAAATCAACAACTAAATATTAATTCTGGGGTAGCCCTTTGAAATCAGATTTCATTCATTAAATAAAATCTCAGTTTTTAAGTAAATTTTCTAGCACTAAAAATAATAAATAAATAAAAGCAAGAAATTGGCAAGTATGAATCACATTCAATATCGCTTATAACAAATTTTGCTTGCAGTACATCATAATTTGAAAAAATGAAACATTATTCTCAATTAATAAATTAGTTGGGAAATATATAATTTTAAACATTTTAGTTAAGAGCCTACTTCAGTCAAACGAAAACAAGCGTTCCCTAATGCTAATCCCATGCAAGAATTTTATAAACATATCTCGGTCGCATTTCAATATTTTTAAATGATTTTTTTTTTTTTTTTTTTTTTTTTTTTTTTTTTTGTATTGGATAACTGAGACCGATCTGTATGCAGGCCGTATTTTACTTTTTCGATTTTCATTGCAGATTTTTTTTTATAAGGAAGCTTTTATTTCGAAACCGGTTTCCAAAATGGAAGTGTCGTTATTAAAAATATCTGTCAAGAAAATCGAAAAAGTAAACAACGGTCTTTGTACAGATCGATCTCAACTATTCAATTAAAAAAAATCATTTAAAAATATTTAAATTCAAACGAGATATCTTTATAAATATGTTCCATAGGATTAGCATTAGCATTAGCGAACGGGTTTTTTCGTTTGTTTGAAGTAGGCTCTTAAGTTTAATAAGGGATTTAATTATTAATCCTGTCACATATATTGCCAATACTCATACATATTTAATGAGTTTGGAATTATTCTTTAAAAAAGACATGAAGTTGCAGTAATAAAATCTTAAATTAAGATGTACTGTAAAATAAAATTTGTTATGAGCGATATTGAATGCGGTCTATACTTTATAAATTATTGCTTTTTTTAAATATATACACTGTTAAAAATATTTCTGTAAAACAACAGAAAACTTCTGGCAGCAAAAAGTTGCCAGAAAATATTTGTATGTAGAAAATATCTGTTGACGAAAGAATGCGTTATCAGACGATAGAAATAGGTAGTCATACAGGCATTTCTTGTTGACAATTGATGAGTTTCCTAGCAGGCGAAATCTGTAGGTTGATCCCTGTTGGGGAGGAGGTGGTTGGGGATTGCTATTCATAGGAGAATCTCTTATTCTAGACTAGAGAATTTTGATTTACCGATCGATTTGTTTATATTAATAATAATAGACATTTATAGGAAATTCTCCTCCAAACTTTAAAAAAATTAATTTAAATAGCTTATTCGAAATAAACTATTTAAACAGTTGAATTTATATAGATTTTGTAAATTAAATACATTAAAGACTGGAATAAGTGAAAGAAGATATCATAAACTCCACCCCCCCCCCTAGAATAATAATAAAAAACATATATATACGGTATAAGGTAACTCCCCCTCCCCCATAAAAATATTTATTAATAAAATTAATATATGTATTGAATGTGATTTGTAATAAAAACAACTTTATTCATGCAATATTTCTGAAAATTGATTAGGTTAAATCAGTGATGTTGGTTAATTATGTAAATAATAACTGTCAATTTTTATATTTTTTTCGAATAGAAAGCTTTATATATATAAATGTGTAAAAGTTGACAGCTATAGGAGCAAAGATGAGAAATGGAAAAGAAGATCCACTAAAATCTATATAAACATCACCATAAAAAAAAAATATTTAATTTCAGCTAAAATGATAAAATGAGTTTTCACCCTTCTTAACAATTTACAATGTTTTTCCGTATATAGTAAATGATCATCAAATAAATAAGAAAACATACTACAATATAATTTAAATTAAAATGTTAAACAAAATTAAACTTTCTGATTCTATAAAATGAATGGTTAAAGCTTAAATAGGAATTATTTTCAAAATAATTCACACAGTTATAGCTCAAAGTTTATTTCATTAAATGCAGTGAATAAAATTTACAAATTTCAACCTAACCACCACAGTTAACTGTAAGATTGTACTAAAGGAAAAAAAAAACATTTCTTCAGAATCAACATATGGACCGATTCATCAAAATATCAATCACTCCAATTTTAAACATCATAGTAAATAATAGGAAATGTGATAAATTTAAACAATAAAAATATATGAACAGCGTCAGATCTAATAAATATTATTTTGGTTAATGTTAAAAATATCAGTTATCTATAACTATAATAATTAATGCAGCTACTCCGTGTTTATTATTAAAACTATCACTCCAAAATTAATCACGTATGTCAATTGATGACAAAATTAATTTAAAATCTCAATCAAAATTTCTAGAACTAATACTTATGAAGTAAAATTAAACTCCTATTCATAAAAAGTTAAATGTAATAAGTAAGCATTCTACAGCTATGTAAAAATTCAAGATTTGTAAACTAATCATAAACGTGATTATTAATTTAACTTAAAATAAACAAAAGATCAAAAAATAATCTCCAGTTATTAACAGAATTAGATCAACTAAGTTACTAATGTGCACAAATAATGAAGTATAAAATAATACTAATAATTTAAGTAAATCATACATTATAAAAAAAACAATGATAATAAAAATAGTATTGCTTAATTAAGATTTTTAGCAAATTAGAAATTTTTTTCATACATATTGTTACGTTTCGGAAAAACATTGTTAGATATTTAGAAGAAGAATGAAAACATACCTTGCTATGTTTGTTTTCTAATATTCGAATAATTCTGATTATTGAAGAAAACTACTCTATTAATGCGGTTCTGGTGTCAAAGGTGTGTGTCGCCGGTTCCAATGGTGAAATTGATTGTGAATTTTCTGTTAAAATTTCTTTATATATTATTCTTTTTCAATTAGATGAACGTGTTTTATTGATAGTCCTTCCATTTTAAACAGCACACAAGAGACAGGACACAACAAATATTTCAAATTAGAAGAGAAGCATTAGCGTGGGGTAAATGATAACCAATGATTAAATGCTCATTCTAAATGACCTTCTAGACCTCAGAGGGGGTGATCTCCCGTTCAAAGCATTTCTTCTGCTATCCAACAGATATTTTTGTCGCAGTGAAAACTAATGGCAAAGAAAAAATTTGTTGTTTGACATGAAAAAAAGCGATATGATGATGAAGTGACATAAGAATTCTATTAACGTAATTTTTACCGTCGGAATTCGAAGATTTTTTTCTGTTATTATTATTATTATTATTTTATTACAGTGTACTAGAAAATTTACTTAATCTGATATTTTATTTAATTAATGAAATCCGATTTCAATTGACTGACCTCAGAATTCATATTTAATTATTAAGTTTTTCTTAGCAACAATTAGAATGAAACATCTGTTTAGTACTGGATAAATTTAATCCAATGTCTGTCAACAGACTTTTCTTGTACTTACGGAAAAATCCTCGCAGCAAAAGTAGCCAGAAAATATCTGTATGTACAGATGTTTCTTCTACAAAAAAAAAAAATCTGTATGTACAGATATTTCTTCTACAAACAAAAAAAAATCTGTATGTACAGATGTTTCTTGTGCAAGCAAAAAAAATCTGTATGTACTCAAGTTTTCTGTATCTACAGAAAAATTCTGTCGGTAAAGTTGCCAGGAAGTTTCTTTATGTACCAGACATTTCTGTATATACAGGGGAAAATTATATGTACAGATATTTCTGGTACATACTGAACTTTCCTGGCAACATTTTCTGACAGAAATTACCTGTTAACTTACTAGATTAATTTTTACAGTGCATAGTATACAAAGAAAGTGCATATAGGGGGTAAATTAGGCAGGAGTCGCAGTATGCTCAATATTGATGCACGATGATATATATGAACGATCCCTGTAGTATCATATTTCGAAGAATTTATCCTTAAATATAGTTAAACAGTTAAAAAATTTATCGATATGAAAGTTTAAAGTGTTGGGGGAAATAACTCACAAGTTATGAAATCATGCAGTAGCAGTAATGAATTTTTAATTTTTTCAATCGAAAAATAAGAAAGATCATTTAAATAAAGTATTGAGAAATGTCTTAATCTAGATGTACATTTATCATGTACCACGTAATAAGTTACAAGAATTAAGACGAACCGTTTCAAATACTGTCAAAAAATTATTTTGGGCCACAAAAAAAATCTTTTAACAAATCGGAAGTCATGTAAGTGAACAATTTAAGATTATTTCATCATATAACTGAAAAGTCGCGCAAATATTTATTTGCCTTTCAGGTAAAATACATATGAACCTTATCGTATTAACACGTTGAGTACCACCATACAGATCTGTGTGTAATTTAGTGTTCATACAAGAAATAAAGAATATTGTATTAGGCTTTATTTAATAAAATACATTTAGAGATAACATAAAGTAAAATATCTTCTTTCGAAATTTCAGGTATAAATTTTAAATTTCTGATTACTTTCATCACGCGCTGACGCGGGATCCGCAGCGAAAGTGTTAACTAGCAAGTTGTTTTGAAATTCTATAATAATGAATATTTATTTATTTTATACACATGTACAGAAAAGAAAAACACAATATGAATATGTTTTCATGATTATTCCCACATAACTATAATCTTGAATTAATAAAGATAATACAGTAAATTCTCTGTAAGGCGGACTCTGTATAAGACGGAAAGCTCTCTAACTCGGAAATATTTTCAAGTCCCTGTGAATCCATAGACATAGAGTAAAATTTGTCTAAGGCGGAATATTGCTTACCGCGGAAATTTTTCTTGGTCCCAATCGATTCCGCCTTAGACAGAGTTTACTGTAGTCGTTTGTTGTGATAACAAATCGATAATTTTTAACGGACAATGCTTGTGTGACCACATTTTTGTAATTTATTATAAACAATACTTAATTGAAATAAAAATATTTCCAAATTTAATGTTAAAAATTACAGTTTGTTTAACTATATCACTTTTTTACTAAAATGTCAGGCATCCATAATAACAGGGTATATTTCTTAAATTACATTTTAAACCACAATACAACGTCATTAAGGGAACCATAATTCAAGAACCTAACAAAAGGAATCCAATTACGGAATATAATAGTGGTCTTTCAAAAACTGAATATCTTTCAAATAATTATGAAAAATATTTTTTTCCTGACCACATGAAATATTTATCAAACTAATGCGACCCATGGGAATCGCTACGTGCTTTCTGTGGTGGCGTTTAAAGAAAGTGCCATTGCTACTTTTTACAGATCAGTAGATTAACTTCTTATTTATGTGCACGTTAAGAGAGGAAAAATTACAACCAACTTTATTTAAATTTTATAAGCTAGGGTAAATTTGCGATAAATTTACATGCTAGTATTTCATGATGTATGTTTAATGTCACAGAAAACAAAAATAAAAATATATTACCGTAGATTGGAAAAATGAAACATCGTGTTTTTTTTTTTTTTAATTGGTGTATTTTTCAATAGTTAACTAAGGTTAGAGTCATGCATTAGGGTAGATAATCAAATTTTATGACATGATTAATAAGCCGTTATGATATCTATATTATAAAGGTCAAATCTGTCCGCCCGAAACTCTAACGTCCTTTTGACTGTGTTAACACCGACGATTAAATTTATCTTTTAACCCTTTAACTATTGCAGTATTATCTACTGCATATTTTTTTTCATGCTATTTATTTTTCAGTTACTACGATAAAAATTAAAGGATATAAATAAAAAAAATATTCACCAGTGAGAAATTTAATAAAAACCAAATCCCCCCCCCCTTCTTTCAGCTGAATCTTTGGGCTGAAAAGGGTTTAATTTTGCAGTCTGTTGTACTGTGACATAATGTTATAAATCAATAAATACTCCATTAATCATAAAAATCCACATATCTAGAGATTAAAATAGTCCAGTTAAATACGTTTCAAAATTTGCTTCAGTGAATCGTAAAAATGATATTGATAAATATTTTTGCATATAGACACAACTCTTACATCCTTTAGTACAGATATATAATTTCATTATTTGCAACAACTATTTTTATTGTAATTATTAGGTTATTTACAAAGAAGCTAAATGTTAATTACTGTGGAATTTTTGTTATTTATTTTCGAATTTGAAAAATTTAACAAATATATTCAGTGATTAAAAATAAATGAGTTCTACTAGAATTAAAGAAATTTATCATATTGATAAAACAATGTTTCTAGTAAATAATTATTATTCATTTATTATTCCTCATGCAAATGCTAAATATTTTGTAACATTTAATAATGTTAAGATGCCTAATGAAATGATTAAAATGTTAATTATCTTTTTTATATTTTATCTTTTTATTAATTAAACATAAGCTTTTAAATAAAAATGTAAATAAACAAAAACAAACCTTATTATACTAATCAGGTTGAAATTAAAATATTCCCACTTATCTTATACTCAGAAAGTTTAAATAAGTCATACTCAAATAGCAAAGCCATTTTAAATAAAAGCCATTATATATCAAAGCCATTTTAAATAAGCCATACATGCGGCCCGCGGGCCGCATTGACCCTGCCGACCTTTTATGTGCGGACCGACAAACACAATAATTATTCCCTATTTATCAAATTTAGCTGTGCATAAAATGTTTCTAACAAGGAGAGGGCCAACCTTGTTAATCACAGATTTTGATTATTTTAATATATGATGTAGGGTAGACACCCCTTAGTGTCAGGTTCAACGGATTTTATCCAATGCCCTATAGTTCTTGAAAAACCAGGGGGTCTAATATTAGTAGACAACTTAAATACTTACTTCGCAGCATAAATGACAGGTTAGTCGTAGCTCAGTTGGCATGGCGTTTGCCGGCTGATACGAGAGCCCGGGTTCGATACCTGAATGCGCTACTTTTGTTTTATAAATATAGTTGTAATTATAATTTAATAATTTCAATTAAAAATTTTAACATCAAACATTAATTATAATGTTAACAAACTTAAATTTATCATTTCTTATTTGTAAACTATTATTTCTCAACCATTAAAGAGGTTTAAAAAGAAATTGGATCTATTATTGAATGATAAAAAATTCCAAAATCGTAACAAATTCTGTTGTGGTGCCATCTAGTTATGATAAAAAAAAGGAATATTCAATTAAATTAAAAGCAGAAAAAAGATAAAGGGGAAAGCAAAATAATTGAAAGCGCAAGCATACTTATTACAAATTTAAAAATCTTTAATATGCAAAAAATCGGTTGCAATTTAATTATGATGCTAATTTTTAATATGATTATACTTATTATTTTAAAAACAGAATAATATTATCTCATTGACTTCCTTTGTTAAAGCAATGCGTAAATGATGTTTCTTTAAAATCACGAATTAACACAATTGCTCAATATCATTGCATCGATAAAGAATATATGAAATACATTTTTAAAGTGATTAAAAAAAAACAAACAGTTTTATGATGTTTTATTACAACTATTCAGTTAAAAGTAAAAAAATAAATAGGTTAAAATTATAATTGATATACAATATTAAAAATTTTAATTGACAGTGAGATTATTAAGTTATACATACAAGTAAATTTATAAAACAAAAAATGAGAAAAACAAACGTAGCGCATTCAGGTATCGAACCGGGGCCCGCCAATCAGCCGGTTAACACCATACCAACTGAGCTACGACTGACCTATCATTTTTGTAGCAAAGTAAGTATTTAAGTTGTGTACTAATATTAGACCCCCCGGTTTCTCAAGAACAAAGGAGCATTGGATAAAATCCGTTGAACCTGACACTAAGGGGCCTCTACTCTACAACATATATTAAAATAATCAAAATCTGTGATTAACAAGGTTGGCCCTCTCCTTGTAAGACCTTCACTGTTTTTTAACCATTTGGAAAAATGGTTATTGTAATCTGTCAGGGTAGGAAATCAAAACCATATCTGAAGTGTTTTATTAGTTGAATCCGCATTTTATTCGTTTTCTGATTGGTCTATACAGTAATCTGTATTTATTTATTTATTTAAGCTATGAGGTATTCGCTACGGCTTTTGCCGGCATGACCTCAAATGATCACAAAAATGACGTTATTTCCTTGGGACAACCACAAATTCAACCTTCCTCCACGAGGAAAAAAGGCAGAACCTCGTAATCTGTATTTTCCCTTTACTTTTAACAGAGATGGATAGTTCTGTTGCCATTATGACAAAAAAGTAATAAAAACTACCCCAAAAAATTAATAACTCAGAAACAAATTGAGATACAGCTTTCAAACAAATTGCATTTAAAAGTACATTTTTTTTTTCTATACGACGGTGTAAAAAGTAATATTGTGGAATGTTTAGAAGTTTAATAATGAAATTTTATCTAAAATGGGTCGTCAGATTTCTTGGACGATGGAAATGCCTTTTCCCGAACAGCCAATGAAATGCTTGGATAATATGTAAGTTTCAGGAAATCTGACGAGTCGCAGGCGATTTTTACGTGCAATAACACTATTAATGTTTAATTCATGGCTTACGTAATGTATGATAAACTCCGTGCGATTTTTTATTTCTTAAATTTTAGCCTTTGAAAAAATTATTTTCCAAATGGTCGTTGTAATTTGTTAAATTGCTTTTTTTAATGTTCAGGACAAAAGTTACGAAAAGATTTTTTATATATTTTCATGGGAAGAAAATATGTTCTGTTATTTATACTTACTAATTTAAAATTATCTTAAAACATCATCTAAAACATTATCTTAAAACATGATGTAAAAATATGTAGTTCTATTTATGCTTTAATTGTGTATATACTTCTTAATTTTCAACATTAAATAAATATGATTACAAATTAAATTTACCCTACATATTTTTACATTAAAAAATGCCTTGAGAATACGACTGATTTATTAAAAAAAATCCTTTTTTTTTTCGAACGTTAAAATGCTGTATTGTTATATTATTACGATTTTTACTTATCATTTATAATATAACTAATAATGCTTAAACGTTTTAAACGTTTGCTGCAAAAATTTTTGGCATTAAAATGTTTTATACCATTATTTCTATACATCAAACTTTGTGGAATATTTCTGCATAATGTGCAATAGACAACAACTATAAACTATATAGTTTGAAAATTAGTGGTGTGAAATTGACAACTGTTGAAACCACTCATTTTATTATCTTTATTATATAGATTTGTTATATGTCTTTTGTTATCTTGCTGCTTAAACTACCCTTTTATTATATTCCATATGAGTGTGTTGCGGCCGCCTAACTTGGAAAACATATGTTTGCGGCCCGCGAAGAAAAAAGGTTGAGTATGGCTGCTTTAACCCTTAAATGCCTGATTTTTCAATAATCATTGTAATAATGTTTTTCGGCTTTAATTTTTTAAATAAATCATGGGAAAAATACTTAAAAAAATCATATCTTGCTTTAAGTATCGTTTACGGCTAAAAAAGAGTTTGTTACTAATCGGAAATACTGGTCTTTAATTGAAAAAATAATTTTCCTTGATAAAATTCTATAACGTTAAACACACAAGAATTTTAGGAACTATAATAAGAAATAAATTTTACTTGCTCACTGCAGAACAAAATAGGGTATTTCGCAAGCTTCCAAACAAAGCAAAAAGAACAAGTAACAACAATTGAAAAAATAAATCTACCTTTATTCTTAAACAGCACAAGTGTTGCCATCTACAGATTGAAAATCGACTTAATAATATTTTCAGAATGCATTTTATTGGCAACATAATGCTTTATAGCTTCAATATTATTCTAATAATATTTTAGAGCCTAAATTGGGTATGTTGCCGAAAAGCAACACCCGGCATTTAAGGGTTAAATGATAAACAAATTCTGATTTATGTATAATCGCAATATTTTCATACGTACATATTGTGCGAAACTATCAATGACTAATATAATTTTATTATCTTGATAATAGCATATAGCAGTTTACATATTAAAAAAAATAGTTCTATAAAAGTAATACCCCCCCCCCCTCCCATATGTAGTTACATTTAATAAGAAACTCGATAACTGACCTTCATCAAAACCAACAAATATAAAATATAGTTCAAACTATAATTGTTGAACGTCAAATTCACCTTGAAAAACATATAAAATACGATGTTACATTCTGATAAAATTTACTTAAAAAGGTGCTAAAAATACATAACAGGTTTTCACAACATGAAAACCGTCAAAGATCTTAAAAACACCGAGCGCTTTCAACTGCACTGCAACAGTTGTCATCAGGGGAAAATCAGAGGAGTGAAAGTTCATGGAAAATTCTCCGCTTAAGTATCAGTGGACGAGTCTATTTCAAAGGAAGGGAGGAGGGGGGGGGGAGGAGGGGTAAAAATGAAATTGATTATGTTTTAAAATCGCTAGAAATATCTAGTATGCTATACCAGATCTTAGATATGTTGTAGGATAAAGTATCGTTGCAAGTATTCTTCCTTTGAGTTAAAATTTCTATTGATTCTCTGATTATTGATGTGTAGTAATTTGAAGTATGGGCTATGACTCTTGCTTTACTGAAATCAATGTGAATATCTTGTTTTTGGTTTAATCTGGATAGAGCAGTAGAGGGTTTGTTATACTTTATGTCTGTAATATGTTCTTTTCGTCTGTCTTTAAATTTTCTAGTGGTCATTCCTATGTATTTGAGTTCTTTCTGATTAACTTTGTCTATAAAGGGTATTACATATATTCCAGAAGTTTCATCGTTAGGGATTGGGTCTATTTTCCGGTGTACAAGATCTTTTAATTTAGCAGATGGTTTTGCGATTATGTATATATTATATTTCTTTAATGCATAACTAATCCTTTCAAATAACTTAGGTATATAATTAAAACTATAAAACTTGAGATTATTTTTAATGCTATTTCTGGTTGATTCTCTATGCTGAATATCAAAGATTAATTTATTCATACATTGGGGGGGGGGACCATTTTCTATTGCAATCTTCTTGATGGTGAGTAACTCAGGTTGTAGGTATTCTCTTGTACAATATTCAGTGGCTCTATTTATATAAAATTTATAAGCTGCAGTTTTGTATTTAAATGGGACATTACTATTGTAGGATATTGTACTATTTGAATTGCATGGTTTCCTGTAAATTTTCCTATCAATATTGTATGTTGTATTATTTCTTATTAATTCTACGTCTAAAAATGGTAAGGATCCTTTTTCTTAGACTTCCAATGTGAATTGTATATTTGAATCTAGGTTATTAGCTGTATTTAAAAAGTCATTCAAAGCAGGGATACCATGGTTCCAAATTAAAAATATGTCATCGACGTAACGCAGCCATAGTTGAGGTTTCAGATTTGATTTACATATAATATCTTTCTCAAGTGGTCTAAGTTTCAGTTCCGCTAACAATCCTGAAATAGGTGAGCCCATTGGGGCTCACCTGCCTTACGCTCTCCAGTCCCTTACGTAAACCTCACGGGTAAAGTTATTGACCACAAACTTCATAAAGTCTTGGAACTTGGTCCAAAACACATATTTAAACATTCAACAAACTTAAAATCAGTCATAACTAATTGCGAGGTTATTGTACAGTCAGCACCTAGTGAAAAGAGGGAGGAAATAAGAAGTATTCTACATAACAATGTAAATTCATACCTAAAGAAAAAACCCCAAAATAACAGTAAAGATTTAAGTGTTATTAAGCAGCTCAAAAGTAACTCTGAAATTATAGTAATCCAAACTGACAAGTCTAACAAATTAGCAATAATGAATACTCAAGATTATATCTCAAAAATGGAGGAATGCATTGAAGAAATGAACTGCAGAGAATTGAACAAGGACCCTAACCCCACAATCGACCGTAAAGCACAAGATTTAATTAAACATGGCACATGGCCTACTCAAATGAAAGTTAAACTCAAAATCAATAAAACTGCTGTCACTCCCAGTTTAATTGGACGTTTAAAAGATCATAAGGACAACTACCCTCTTAGACCTATAGTTTCCAAGTGTTTAGCACCAACATATACCACAGAAAAAGTTTTCGTACCGCTACTTAAAGAAATGTTACCCCCAACCAATCTTGTAGTCAACTCAACCAGAGAGTTTATTGAGAAAATAAAGAACGAAAATATATGTGATAACAGTATACTTGCAAGTATGGACATCAAATCCCTGTACCCTTCAATAAATGTAAAAGAAATAGAAATCCTTATAAAGCAATTCATAGATAGTAACCCGGCATATAACGATGAAATAAGAACAACTTTAAATTCAAGCATTAACTTGATTACAAATAACAATGTCTTTCAATATAATCGGAAATTTTATAAACAAACTGCGGGTGCCCCAATGGGCTCACCCATTTCAGGATTGTTAGCTGAACTGAAACTTAGACCACTTAAGAAAGATATTATATGTAAATCAAATCTGAAACCTCAACTATGGCTGCGTTACGTCGATGACATATTTTTAATTTGGAACCATGGTATCCCTGCTTTGAATGACTTTTTAAATACAGCTAATAACCTAGATTCAAATATACAATTCACATTGGAAGTCGAAGAAAAAGGATCCTTACTATTTTTAGACGTAGAATTAATAAGAAATAATACAACATACAATATTGATAGGAAAATTTACAGGAAACCATGCAATTCAAATAGTACAATATCCTACAATAGTAATGTCCCATTTAAATACAAAACTGCAGCTTATAAATTTTATATAAGTAGAGCAATTGAATATTGTACAAGAGAATATCTACAACCTGAGTTACTCACCATCAAGAAGATTGCAATAGAAAATGGTCCCCCCCCCCCCCAATGTATCAATAAATTAATCTTTGATATTCAGCATAGAGAATCAACCAGAAATAGCATTAAAAATAATCTCAAGTTTTATAGTTTTAATTATATACCTAAGTTATTTGAAAGGATTAGTTATGCATTAAAGAAATATAATATATACATAATCGCAAAACCATCTGCTAAATTAAAAGATCTTGTACACCGGAAAATAGACCCAATCCCTAACGATGAAACTTCTGGCATATATGTAATACCTTTCATACACAAAGTTAATCAGAAAGAACTCAAATACATAGGAATGACCACTAGAAAATTTAAAGACAGACGAAAAGAACATATTACAGACATAAAGTATAACAAACCCTCTACTGCTCTATCCAGATTAAACCAAAAACAAGATATTCACATTGATTTCAGTAAAGCAAGAGTCATAGCCCATACTTCAAATTACTACACATCAATAATCAGAGAATCAATAGAAATTTTAACTCAAAGGAAGAATACTTGCAACGATACTTTATCCTACAACATATCTAAGATCTGGTATAGCATACTAGATATTTCTAGCGATTTTGAAACATAATCAATTTCATTTTTACCCTTCCTCCCCCCCCCCCTCTTCCCTTCCTTTGAAATAGACTCGTCCACTGATACTTAAGCGGAGAATTTTCAATGAACTTTCACTCCTCTGATTTTCCCCTGATGACAACTGTTGCAGTGCAGTTGAAAGCGCTCGGGTGTTTTTAAGATCTTTGACGGTTTTCATGTTGTGAAAACCTGTTATGTATTTTTAGCACCTTTTTAAGTAAATTTTATCAGAATGCAACATCGTATTTTACAAAACCAACAAATTTCAATATTTTTGACCCAGATAAAAAAAAAAAAAAATCTAAAAAGTATTGTAAAAATATAAATGTCTGGAGACACTTATAATTTTATTATTCCACCCACATACAAATAACAATACTGAATTAATAAGTTTCAAAATGATGTACTCTCAAATTAGAATGTAGTAATTTCACTCAGATTTTTTGCATTATGAGTTTACTTTAATCGGTATAGGTGAAGATTTACAAAAAAATACAAAAATAAAAGTTTAAATATATCATTTGCAAAAAAAAATTAAACATATATTTTTAAAGGAGCAAATGATAAACTTTATAATAATTACTTAATGAATATTGTTGAATAAATATTTCTATTATATCAATTCAATCAAATAACAGCAATAAAAAAACTCTGATTTATGACTGTATGTATTAAAACTGATTTATGATGAACAATACTATTATATAATAGTATGAGATGATATTGGTGTTTATTCTAAGTTTGTTTACAATTTGTTTCCTCCATTTTAAGCACGAATTATAAAAGAACTTTTTTTTCTATCAAATGCTCTTGAGGTGTTTGTTTTTCGTCATATATATATCACTAATTCAATCTATGAATTGTATTGATTCAAATTTAATTGTTTAAAAAATCATATTTATGAATACAGCATTTTATATTTGATGAAGATCAGTTGATTCATGATTAAAAGTATATCTCCATAAAATACTAATTTTTATACATTACAATATCTGGAAGCTTATTTTTATAATCGATATTTATACATTAATTTCTTCAGTATTGTTATAAAAACTTATTAAGCAATTTATTGAATCCAGCAGAGTTTTTGGACTAAAAAGGGTTAAATTTTGCAGTCTGTTGTACTATGACATAATGTTATAAATCAATAAATACTCGATTAATCATAAAACTCAACATATCTACAGATTAAAATAATTCAGTTAAATAAGTTTCAAAATTTGCTAATGTAAATCGTAAAAATGGTATTATTGATGAATCTTATAGCATATAGACACAAAGTTTACATCCTCTATTAAAATAAAAGAAATTTGTAATGTAGATAAAACAATATGTTTCTAGTAAATAATTATTAATTTATTATTTCTCATCCAGATATCAAATATTTTGTAACGTTTAATTGTTTTAAGATGACTAATAAAGTATTTAATTTTTTTTCATTAATGCAACATAATCTTATGAATAAAAATATAAATAAACAAATACAAACCTATAACCAGGTTGAAATTAAAATATCACTGCTGATTTTATACTCAAGCTGTTTAAATGATAAATAAAGCCCGACACATGTATAATAACAATATTTTCATGAGTACATATTGTGCAAAAATATAAATAAATAATACAATTTTATTAACTTCATAATAGCATATTGCAGTTTACATATTCAAATATCAGTATAAGTAAATATATAAGTAAAATATATAAGTAAATATAAAAATATAAGTAAAATATCTGTAAAATTCATAAGCTCTTCTTCACCATATCTAATTACATCAAATAAGAAATTTGATAATATCCTTTCATCAAAACAAAACAAAACAAAACAAAACAAAACAAACAAAAAAAAAGAATAATTTTGACATAGATAAACAATATACTCGTAAACTTTATTGTAAAAATATAAATGTCAGGAGGCACTTATAATTTTATTATCTCCACCTTCATACACACAAACAACAAAACACGATACTTCTTCGAGAGAGTTAATTAAAATCTTTGAAACTGAAGAAACACCACTTAACTACACCACTTAAATAAAAAAAAATATACGATATGAACACCAAACACATAGCAACCACATGGCATGCTCACCCCCTTCGACCCTTCACTATAAATTATCTTTGACGACATTAAGCTCACGCATGTGCCAGTAACTTGGAGATATATGCGCATAGGCGAAAATGGCAGCTTGCGCCTCTAGTATGTCACAAATGATGATCTCAGCGACATCCTTTCTTGTCATCTCAGTGA
This sequence comes from Maratus speciosus, assembly GCA_963932465.1. Lineage (NCBI taxonomy): Eukaryota > Metazoa > Arthropoda > Arachnida > Araneae > Salticidae > Maratus > Maratus speciosus. Next base: position 262,185,850 of record OZ010800.1, on the reverse strand, counting down.
TGACTCAGTGACATTGCACTGAGACGCGATAATAAAGAGACGTTGCGATGCCTCGGAAACATCCTGTAACTAAGTGTGCTGTGTGGGGAAATTAACCAAAACCTAATTTACTAATTAGTGTTTGTCACAGGTTAGCATGAAATTTACCGAAAGGCTGCCGAAAATCCCGAATCGGCGAAGCATCTCGTTAAAAAAGTTGTTTTTTGTTTACATCTCTAAAAATCCTCTGAGATAGAAAAGAGGGTCGTAGGCACGGCACTTGCAGAACACACGTTCCACAGTTGGATCCTCACACACTCTAAAATACGAAAGCAGTCGCACACGAGAGCATCCATTTAAGCACTAAACGTTAAGTCTATGGCACTAATAATTTATAATTATTACTCAAGGACAGGATTTGTGTCAGATTCTTTTTACGCAAAAGTACTGTCAGCTGTAGACTAGATTTGATGTTATCGGTCGAAACGTTCAAGTGAATTAGCATCATACATTAATCATTGGAGCTAATGCATAAAAGCTCCGCTTCCTCAACTCCAAAATTCGCTCAAATACAAATAGTACAAAAAATAATAATAAAAAATAATAATACGGTGTGAAAAAAATATCATCCAATAGTATCGTATCACCAAATTAGTGGCAGAGAGATTTGAGAAAATAGGGAATTGTGTTACTGTAATTATGCACGAATAAAGAAAGCTTAAGGGCTCTGACAATTTGAAATAAATAGCAGACTAATATAAAATTACATAAATGATTCAAAACTTAAAAGATGATTAAAAAATTAAACAGACATTAAAAATCGAGTACATTCAGCTGTCACCACCAGGATTTTAAAATTTAAATATTTTAATTTAAATTTTATATTTAATTTTATTTAAAATGTTAATTTATATTTTATATTTAATTTTATTTAAAATTTTAATTTAAATTTTATATTTAAATTTAAAAATCCTGATGATGGCTTAATATTAACTTAAAGTACTCCATTTTTAACATCTTTTTAATTGTTTAATTAACTTTTAAGTTTAAATTTTAAAATCCTGATGATGGCTTAGTAGCAGCTAAAAGTACTCGATTTTTAACATATTTTTAATTGATTAATCATCTTTTAAGTATTGAATCATGCATGTAATTTTATATTATATTATTAAGATGAACTTTAGCATTCATAATTAGTTTATTTCATAAAAAGAAAACTTTAATGCGATAAACACCTATTTTTTAAAATCATATGTGATTTTTCAATAAGCTTTACCTTCGGAAGATGCAAAAGTTTGAATTTCTGACCAAAAAATTAATTTTAATAGCTGCAAAACAATTACAATAGTGGTACGTTAACACTGGAAACTAGTGTACTAACAACTAGTTACCGCGGTGGGTCAATTGTGCCCGAAGGTGTGATTTTTTGCTCATATCAGTGTTGTTTTACAAAATAAAACTTTGAAATTGTTTGACTTTTCCTAAATATTCACTATAATGCCTACACACATGTTTAATTGAAATCCAATGAATACTTTTTTATCTGCAGGCCTGTATACCTAGAATTACCATGGCGGGTCATTGCTGACTCGAACAAGATAACAGAATTTTCTTTTATTTCAGCAGGGTTTTCAACTTTACTTTCTTCGGTGACAAAAGGATTATGACGGGAAATCTATTTCACCTGCTATTCATGAAGGGATAAATGGTAGGGGGGGGGGGATTTTACACACCTGCCATGCACCTGCAAGACAGATGTGTGAGATTTTATGCAATTTCAAGCTGTTGTATCTATGTATTTGGAATGTTGTAGAATGTTCTTATCTCTATTATGAGTTAAAACTAACAAGAAGAGGGCCAACCTTGTTAATCACAGATTTTAATTATTTTAAATTGTGTTGTAGGGTAGAGACCCCTTAGTGTCAGGTTCAACGGATTTTATCCAACGCTCCTTAGTTCTTGAGAAACCGGGGGGAGGGGGTATAATAGTAGTACACAACTTAAATATTTACATTGCAACAGCAATGGTAGGTTGGTCGTAGCTCAGTTGGTACGGCGTTCGCTGGCTGGTCTGCGGGCCCCGGGTTCGGTACCCGAGCGCGCTACATTTGTTTTTCTCATTTTTGTTTTTATAAATATACTTGTAATTATAATTTAATAATTTCAATTACAAATTTTAATATCATACATTAATTATAATGTTAACAAACTTAAATTTATATATTTTTATTTTTAAACTGTTATTTCTCATCCTTTAAAGAGGTTTAAAAAGAAATTGGATCTATTATTGAATGATAAAAATTCTAAAATCGTGACAAAATCTGTTGTGGTGCCATCTAGTTATGATAAAATAAAAGAATATTCAAATAAAATAAAAATAAAAGCAGGAAGAAGATAAAGGTGAAAGCGAAATAATTGGAAGCGCAAGCATACGTATTACAAATTTAAAAATCTTTAATATGCAAAAAATCGGTTGTAATTTAATTCTGATGCTAATTTTTAATATAATTCTGCTTGTTACTTTAAAAACAGAATAATAGAATTATCGCATTGACTTCTTTTGTTAAACAATGCGTAAATGATGTTTCTTTAAAATCACGAATTGACACAATTACTCAAATAATATTGCATCGATAAAGAATATATTAAATACGATTTAAAAATGATTTTTAAAAAATTAACAGTTTTATGATGGACTACAACTATTTAGTTAAAAGTAAAAAATTAAATAGGTTAAAATTATAATTGATATACAATATTATAAATTTTAATTGACAATGAGATTATTAATTATACTTACAAGTATATTTATAAAACAAAAAATAAGAAAAACAAATGTAGCTCATTCAGGTATCGAACCCGGGCCCACGGATCAGCCGGCAAACGCCATACTAACTGAGCTACGACCAACCTATCATTGCGGTTTAAAGTAAGTATTTAAGTTGTGTACTATTATTAGACCCCCCCCCCCCCCGGTTTCTCAAGAACTAAGGAGCGTTGGATAAAATCCGTTGAACCTGACACTAAGGGGTCTCTACCCTACAACATATATTAAAATAATCAAAATCTGTGATTAAAAAGTTTGGCCCTCTCCTTGTAAGTAAATATACTATTTTGGAGGTGTAAACTAAAAGCGCGAAAAAAAAATCAGTCTTTTAGTGACATTCGAGTTTCGCACACGTATAACAATGGCTTCGCGCCGTAAAGGTCTTTCTAATGAGGAAATTATAAAATTGTTAGATGAGCTATCTGAAAAGGAGTCTTGTGACGAAATTACATCTGATGATGATGAGAATTTTAATATAAATTATGAAACAAATGTTGGTGAAAATGCCAAGAAAATGTCATCATCTGAATCCAGTTCAAGTGCCTGTAAGATAAATGAAAATATGCCAAGTACCGTCCATGAACCACCCCAGAGGTTTCAAACAAACGAAAACGCTGTCAGATAAAGCATTGCAAAAATAATAAGACTAATCCTGTATGTGAAAGATGTTTAAAATTTGTGTGTGGATTATGCACCGCAAAAAGAGAAACGAAGACAATTGCATTTTGTGTGGATTGTTCCGATGAAAAATAGCATAATGTAAGTAAAAAATCATGCAGCTATAAATATTTAATTTTTATTGTGCATTAACATCTTACTAATATGTAGAAACATTATTTAAGTTATATTTCTTATCTTTTATTTCATCCAAACTGTTAGTATATCCAAAAGTATCTATTCCGAAATCAATAGTTTAAATTTCCTATTTGTATCTATTCAGTAAATTTCTCATTCTGTAATACTTTAATGGCTAAATTGTATTAATAGTTAATTAAAATAATTGTATTAATCATCAGAACTTTTTTCTGTCGGTAACGCGCATAAAAAAACAAGAATAATGTAATTGAAATCCATGGGTCAAGTCTGACTCACTCCGGTAGTTCCAGGTATACAAGAATTACGTTAATTCTAGTGTTAAAGCATTGGAAAATTTGCATTTCGGGATGAGCTGAAATTCTGGATATGCATATTTAGATCTTCCTGGAATCGATTTCTGTTATTACGTTTCTGCTACAATAACTTTTTCCCTCCAAATTTATAATATATCAATTATGAATTTAATTTTTTCATCGACTGTGCATACATGGGGCATTCTCACAATATTTTAAGTCCATGAATAATAATTTTTATTTCAGTACATATTCTTGTGTATTTTTTTTAATTTTATCATATACTGGGGGACATATCATTACATGACTGCATAACAATATTAAGGAGATAAATAAGTTTTGGACGATGTTGGCGGTCCAAATACCAGGAAAACCCCTATGCCGTCCCGTATCCCTGACGCTGATTTTTAGGTTTGGAGCTATTTGTATAAAATAGTTTCAATAAATGTAATTCTATGTAATTTTTTTCCGAAACTGGGACAATTGTTTTGTATAAATATGTAGCAAAAAATTAACCTGCATACATTTTTACGGTTGATATTATTTTCTGTCCCTGGGTTTCAGATTCCTTACCATCCCTCTTGCTAAACTTATATAGAAAATCACTTCAGATGCAGCCACAGAAATTTTTTCAAGTTTTTTCTCATGCAGAAGTATGCTAGAGAAAGAGTGTCTAAAATTCTGTGACAGAAAATTTACTTCAAAATTTAAATCAGCATTTAAATAGCAATTTCAAGTATGGTGGCTTTATTGGTAGTTTTACCGTCCCCAAGGTTTATTCCTGCACTTTTCGAGGTAAATTATTATTATTTTTTAAAATTTAATCCAATCTAAATAACTGTTTCTAAAAATCAATGAACATTACGGCTATCTCTTAGTCTTAACATGATTTGCTTGTGTTTTTTTTACTTACCGTCCTATCCTTACCATCCTTTTTTTCCATTCCCTTCCCTTTTTCCTATACTATCACCTTTTTTTCCTTTCGTCCCTTCTTTAACACTACTTTAAGACAATGTTATACCAAAATTTTGTACTAAAAATACTACATTGTTGTTATTTCTTATTTGAATGTCCTGTGGGTACTATGCACATTTATTATAATCAAAAGTTAGAAGAAAATAGAAAGTTTTAGTGGTAAAATGGTAAAAAAAATTGAACTTGCAAGTTTAACTTAAACCTCAGGTAAATAAAAAAAATTTCGCTGCTGACCATTTTTTGTTTATTTTAAATCATTAAGTCATTCGTCTATCAGATTAAAATGTTATTCTAGCATTTTTAGTTTAATTTCACAAGAGTTTTATTCCCGAAAGTGAAAAGATTGTGAGAATGCCTATTTGCGCAAATTGTACAAAATTTAAAATTACTCAGTATTTTGTATTGGCCAAACACATGACAAATATTAAAGATACTAAAAGTTTCTTTGCATAGTAATTTAACTGGCATTGGGAGTTCTTTAATTTTTTTATTTGACGTTATACTATAATTACTCCTCTATTATATTTTATATTTCCGATTACTATATAATTGCACCACCATTTTTCAGAGCGAATAAATTTAATGGGGATTGTAAAAGAATGTTCCATAATGCTACTAGAAAACTCAAAAACATCTAGAACCGTAATGATTGTTTTCACGAGCACAGTGATTTTTTCATAAATTATATGATTCTTTTTGCGTTTAAAAGAAATACGAACAATACCTTTTTTATAAAAATTGAGTAAAACATAATATGTGTGTACAAATTTAAACGAATAGAGCTTATTTGAAATGTATGGACTATTTTAATATTTGTATAAATTTAATCCACTTTATCCCGACTCTTATCTAATTAAACGACTAAACTCTTACACTTATAAATTGCATATTTCAGGAGAATGACATTTCTGGCATAATGACATTTCTGATTCAGATGTTTGGAAAAATGTAAGAAAAATATCCCTTAGAATAGCATCCAAATAAAAGAAAGAATATCATATTCTAAGTAAAATAATCTTATAAAAGTTTTATGTACTTACAAATCGTTTTCAGCATTTTATGTCTGAGAATCAATCTAAGCGATTGAACATAACACGATATAAAACATAAAAATATACTTGTTCGATTATATTAATAAAACTGTAAAGGAAGGAAATATTCATTACATTTCAAAAAAATGTTAGTGTAACGTATTTTTTCATAGAAATAAAATCTGAATATCTAAATTATAAAAAGTCCTTCCGGCCAGTGCCGGAAGGAAGAGGTAGCTTTCATAATCCTTATTTTAAAAAAGCCAAATTATATCATTCAAACACACGAAGCTCAATTTAGTGGAAACCGAATATAGGAGATTCAATACTAATTTTTATCAATATAATGAATGAGAATTTCGCGAAATTAGTCAGCTTTATCCAAGCTGCTTTTCTTTGAAGTAACATATATTTGGCTGCCAAATTCGGCAATTTCTTAAAGTGCCTGTCATTTTAAGACAACATGGTGGATGAGGCTAAGCAGTGAACTCGGTCGAGACCTTAGTAATTGCTGTGCACATGCTCACTCACATCGGAATCGGTTAATATATAGGAGTGCTGTCGCATGCAAAAAATCAGATTTTTCAAAATGTCACCCACAATAGAAATTGAAACTGCTATATCTGAGCCATTTTTTAAGGTAAAGACAAACAAAAAATGCTCCTGAATCCTTATATCAAGGTCAAATACTTAAGAAAGAAACCCTTTTCAATTTCTAATTTTTTTGCACCTCACTTTAAATATATATATATTTTTTTTAATTTAATGGTCGCCATTTTAAAACAAGATGGCTGATGAATCTGGCCAGCGAACTTGGTCGAGGTGTTGATGTATACTATCCACATGCCTTCTTACATCGAAATAGGCGAATACGTGTGTTATCGCGTGACAAATACAAGATCGTTTCAAAATGTTAGCCATGCTAGAAATTCAAAGTGCTATAAATCAACCATTTTTTAAGATATAAACAAAAGAACAAATTTTCAGAAACAAAAACTGCTCCGGAATCTTTGTATCAAGGTCAAACACATAAAAAAATCTTTTTCATTTTCCAATTGTTTAATACCTCATTTTGAATTTTAAATTTAATTTTTTTTAAATGGCAACCCTTTTGAAACAAGATGGCGAATGAAGCTGGCCAACGAACTCGGTCGAGACATTGGTATGTACTATGTACAGACCAAGTTACATCCAAATAGGTTCATAATTACGCCTGTTGTCGCGTGACAAAAATCAGGTCGTTTTAAAATGTCAGCCACAAGATAAATTCAAAATGCTATTACTCAGCCATTTTTATTAGATATAGACGAAAGAAAAACTGTTCCGGAATCTTTGTATTAAGGTAAAACACATACAAAAAAAATCTTTTTCACTTTCCAATTTTTTTGGTATCTCATTTAAATTTTTTAATTTTTTTAATGGCCGCCATTTTGAAACAATATGGCGGATGAAGCCGGCCGACGAACTCGGTCGAGATATTTGTATGTACTATGTACACACCAAGGTACATCCAAGTCGGTTCATAAATACGCCTGTTATTACGTGAGAAAAATCAGGACGTTTCAAAATGTCAGCCACGCTAGAAATTCAAAATGCTATAACTCAGCCATTTCTTAAGATATAGACGAAACAAAAACTGCTCCCGAATCTTTTTATCAAGGTCAAACACATAAAAAGAAAATATTTTTTCAATTTTTAATTTTTTGGTACCACATTTCAAATTTAAATTTTTCTTAAAAATTTAAATGGCCACTATTTTTAAACAAGATGGCAGATGAAGCTGACCAACGAACCCGGTCGAGACATTGGTATGTACTATGTATAAACGAAGTTACATCCAAATCGGTTCATAAATACGCCTTTTATCGCGTGACAAAATTCAGGACGTTTCAAAATGTCAGCCACGCTAGAAATTCAAAATGCTATAACTCAGCCATTTTTTAAGATATAGACGAAACAAAAACTGCTCCGAAATCTTTGTATAAAGGTCAAATACATAAGAAAAAATATTTTTCCATTTTCAATTTTTTGGTACCACATTTCAATTTTTAACTTTTTAAAAAAATTTTAAATGGCCGCCATTTTGAAACAAAATGGCGGATGAAGCTGGCCAACGAACTCGGTCGAGAGATTGGTATGTACTATGTACACACTGAATTACATCCAAATCGGTTCATAAATACGCCTTTTATCGCGTGACAAAATTCAGGACGTTTCAAAATGTCAGCCACGCTAGAAATTCAAAATGCTATAACTCAGCCATTTTTTAAGGTATAGACGAAACAAAAACTGCTTCGGAATCTTTGTATAAAGGTCAAATACATAAGAAAAAAATATTTTTCCATTTTTAATTTTTTGGTACCACATTTCAAGTTTAAATTTTTTTAAAAAATTTTAAATGGCCGCCATTTTGAAACAAAATAGCGGATGAAGCTGGCCAACGAACTCGGTCGAGACATTGGTATGTACTATGTACACACCAAATTTCATCGAAATCGGTTCATAATTACGGGAGTTACAGTGTGACATAGGTCAGATATATATATATATATATATATATATATATATATATATATATATATATATATATATATATATATATATATATATATATATATATATATATATATATATATATATATATATATATATATATATATATATATAGATATATATATATATATCAATTTTGAACGGAGGGTGGTTTCGGGGTCTGGGGGTCATGATCGATGAAAATATACCAAAATTTTTTGAAATCGCTTTCCTCCGAACGGCTGCAATATGTAGCTTTTTTGTAAAGAAAGCTACCTAATAATATAAAATTTACATATTTCAAAAGAGTAAATTAAATGTTTACATTAACCGGTTTTTGATTAAATAAAAGAAAACGGGTTTAAAATTTATTTATTTTATTTCTGCTGCATAAGAATTTCAGGTCTCATAGCTTTATATTCAAAGTATATATATATAAAGATAAACTCTTGTAAAGTATTACTTTTGAATATATAAATAAATAAGTATTCGTATAATTATTTTTTAACTTACTAGACCAATCATTCCTACAGTGTTAAAAATTGTTCAAAATTTTAACGTGTTATATCACACATTTATAATTACAGTTTACAAAAATAAAATAAGTACTTAAAATATTTGAGGATTGAAAACGGAAAGCTCTGAATGTCCAAACGAGGAAATTTTTCAAGAGACCGAAAAAAAGAAACACTCTTCTGGTACTTCTAGCGCTTCCCATTTCACTCCTTTTGGGCTATTAGTTCAATAATTTAAAATGTAAGTACCTAACTTCTTTTCATTACCCGACTGTCAAGAAGGATTATGTGTTTCACGCGTATCTTTGTATGTGGATTTTTTTATACCCTCGAAACATCCCAACGGCTGGGTGGATTTTAATGAATGAGGTCTCTATCGATTCGACTTAACCGTCCGATGGTTATAGGCTAGATTTTGTTTTTATAAATTCAAAATTGCGGCCGTAAAATACAAAATGACGCTAGAGACGAAAAATTTTTTGTACGTACCTTATTGAGTGGCATATCATTGGATAGGTTTTTCAAAATGAAGACGATTTTTCATTGACCATTTTACAGTCAGAAGCTCCGTTTAAATATTCGGAACCTGGAAGATGTGTAGGTAGGAACTCTAGCTTTACTGCAACTCTAACCTTCATAGACATCTATAAGGCCTCGTTAAAACAGTGTTTATAGATAGGAACTAACAAATAAAGACAACTTAAAAGTCATCAAAACAAGTAAATAAAACAAAATAGGCTAGTAATACAAAAAAAAAGTTTCAAATTGATGAGAAATAATTAATTGGTTCGCGCAATTGGGATTTTTAATTTTTTTAAATTTAATTTTTACTTGTTCATTGTTTAAATACCTAATATTATCATTTGTACACATTTCTTTTATTTATACATTTAATATTTTTCACCTTTCTTAAAAATATCCCATTGATGTAAATAATAGCAATATGATCAAGTTGTGCAATGTTCGCCAGCCGCCACTCATCACACTGTCACTTTCAGCGGATTCCACTTCACTTCGTGTGGCACATTCAAACAGCGACATTTTTTACTCTTTTGTTTATCTATTTCTACTAGAGTTGGGACTTCCAGCATTCTCTTATTTGTTAAGGTTGGCATTTAAAACATTTTTTTGTAAAAAAAAAAAAAAAAAAAAAAAAAAAGGTTTTTGATTTATTTTGGTGCTTTTAACGCTTTTTTTTTTAGTCCTCAATTTATTTTATCGATATTTATAAGTACTATGTCGTATTATGTATTTTTTCGTAATATATAATTTAAGTCATTATTTTATTACTGAAATATGTAGTATTTTAAAAACATTTTGTTTGAATGTTTTAATTGCAAATATTGCTTTGGAATTTAACTAAGGATATTGTTATCAAGCTATATGAAAGTGTATCAGTTTCAATTAAGCAGTTTGTGCTTATATGTGTCTTCTTTTATTTATGTTTCGCGTAGAAAATTGAGAAAAGGTATATATATTCTCTGCCACACTGTAAACAAACTGTTCGTCAAAAAAAGAACAATTTCTGAAACAAAATTGCCTGAATTTTCTACATGATTTTATGCAATTTAATTGGAGAATTTTTAGAAAATTTTAACAGAAAATGTATGAATTTCATTTCTTTATATAATTGATATATGTTCAGTGATTTTAAGGAAATCGGTGAAATTGAGAATTTCGTCTGGAAATGTAGAAAACCACTGATCGCACAGTTGCCGTCAATCATGAACCCGTCAGTTATAGATAAGACGTAAGAGATTTTAAGTTTTAGATTATATTTTATAACTGTCTACGTGAAATGTGGAAGAATGAGCAAATAAAAACGTGAAACGAAAAACGAAAAACGAGAATCAAGAACGGATATTTACAGAAAAAGTAGAGAAAATATTTTTTTTTCAAATAGCTTAATTATGTCTGAATGAGAATAATGATATTAAAAAGACTAAATGAAACTAAAAAACAACCTATTAATATACAATAAAATCCCTTACAGTGGACGTTTCAAGCTCTATACAAGCTGCTTATCAGAGCAAATGTCAATCGAAAACTAATGTTGTTTTTTGCACATGTTCACATTAATGTTCTGCATTTAAAATATTAAATAGCAAGAAGTGTATGTCAAAGTTGAACTACATTTTCAGGTGGTATTGTATATGCTTCTTTAGGGGAGATTTCTGCAATCTTGTAAACCAACCTTCTAGAAAAATTCTACATATAAAACTTTTACAATTAGATTTAATTATTTTATTATTTTTGGAAAAGCTGGGATGGGGTAGGTATCAAGGAAAACTATTGAGGGAAAATATAAAAATAATCTTCTAAATGTGATTTCACTTTCAAATGCTTTCCTAAGCGTAAAAAAAGATACAGTTGTCTCTTTTTCAGACCGCTTGAGTAATTTAATGTTCGACTGTACGAATGGAGTACGAATGTATATTATGACGTCAAACTGACTCTAAAGAAACCGTCACTATGTTTTATTTTCTTTTTTGTTTGTATAGTACAGATATAACCTATGTGTAAGTGTTCAAATACTTTGGATGCGGAATTAAAATTTTCTACGATTTAAGAACGATTTTGTCTATTGAAATTAAATAGACAATGAAATTTTTTTTTAATAAAATAAAACGTCATACTAAAAGCACCTAATAAATAACATAACTTCTATCTAATCACTATAGATTTAATTTTTTATGAATACAGATGTAGATTTTCCTTAAAAAAATCTTTTGTAACTTCATTCGACTTTCTAAATATTTCCCCCAAAACTGTTCTTTCAACTAATTCATAATATAAAATAAATAAATAATTATATCCTATTTCTACAAACGGAAACAGTAGCCACCGGTAATAAGGACCTCATATTCTAATGACAATATGAACTTTCATTCATAAAACAGCAACTATGAGGCAATTCCCAATGAGTTTTAACTCTGCCAACTGCGATTAAGGACTGCAATGAAGTAAAGTAAATATTGAAATTGAGTTTGTATAATCATGCTAACGGAAGTTTAAAAATGTTTAAAATGTAGTCTTTTCGCCAGTTTTCTTTAAAATATGCATTACATAAATTTCCACTCTCTTATCAGATAACTGATTTTTTGAACACTTTCCAACAAAATTAACAAATGTTAAGGAATTCGGTTTGTATATCTATTTTTCAATCCGACTGCCGTCTGTCCGTACTCTATCTCTCGTAAATATAGTCAGATTGCCATCAGATTCATTTAGGTTATTGTGTATCACTATGGTTGTTCGGTATTAAAAAGGAAGTGTGTACGATTTACGGTTCATTAACAGGGGCACCCAAAAGAATTCCGCTACGTTATGGTCTATGGGTAAAAATAATTTGCTGTGTACTTTAATGATATTACACTATTTCAAACACATTGAAATTTATATATATCAGTGAAATGTAGTACGGCGCTTACTGTAGGAACTTTTGTGCGTAGAATTCATCGTTTATTTACAGGGACATGAAAAATAATTTGGCTACTGGAGAAATTGAACTATAGAAGACCATCAATAGTTTTTGGAAGTGCGATTTTCGTTTCTTTTTAACTTGAACTATATTTTTTATTATTACTTCTGTGTAGATTCTATATAGGTCTGTGTAGATTCTATGTAGGTTTATGTAGATTCTATAGATCATATGCAGGCCTTCACAAAAGATCTCAAGTACATTTCCGTTTATTCACAGAAATTGCTGAATGGAAATTTTTAATTGCGCTATTCGTTTATCTGAACTAACTTTTAGCATACTATGTAGTATATATAAGAATTTCTAGATCGTATGAGGGGCTGCACAAAAGATCGGATATTTTTTGCTCCATTGGTGGTAATCACTTCTAATTTTAGACATTTTGAAGTTTTGACGACAAAGACTTCACCAAATTCGAAAAATATGAAATATCTCAGGAAAAATTGGACGTAGAAGAATTTACATGGTATTATTCGATTCAACATTAAAAAAAGTATTTAAATATGTTATCATTTGACACACAACTATAACATCCGATATTTAAGGAATTAATTATACGTTTGTTCCCCTTTTCACTCATATCGGGAGTGGAGTTTTAGAAAAATCGTTTCTTAGCAAAAACTTACATCATAAGACGTATTTTCCTAACAATTTCCCTTCTTTTAGCTTCAGTAGTCTGGACACTGTGTGTTTATTAGCCATCCAATCAGGACTTTATTTTATGTATATATAGGTTTGTGACACAATGTTTTTCCCCTTGAAACTATCCGTATATCTGCCTATTTTGATGATTTTATACTTTTAATGCTACAATAATGATTACGTAGTGAATGAAGAGAAAGGACCTGCAATTATGCGTCCCTGATTCGTCTGTTTCATTAAATTACAAGCGCTCTCATAGCTGTTCATAGTACGTACTGTCGAAACAAAAGAAGAATATCCCCATTCTAATTCTGCCTCAAAATTTTTTATATAAATGTGACGTGCCAATCGATTAGTAATACTGTCTAGTTATTAATCCTATGCTTTAATTTTGCTTTAGGAGTTCCTCTACACACGTAAACTGTATCAAACTTTAAAATGTTCAATATTACAACTGAATTTGTGCATCAGATTTATTTTCTACTTAGTGTTTCCTTCCGATATCAAATGGAAAAATACTCTGACACATAGTTGAGGAATTATGTAGCTTTTAAATTTTGATCTCTTAATGTGAAAATTATTCAAAAACTACTTGGAGGAATGACACAATATTTTAATTTCACGGTTAAAGCCAGTAGAAATCAATTTCTATTTAAAAATGCATAGGGTAAAATTCTTTTTTTAAAGATTACATTCACTATATATTTTCTTTTCAGAAAATATGGCTTGTAATCTTTTAAATTTTTAACAGAACTCAATTTTGATGGTAAAAAAATGTGCAAAACAAAAATTACAGCACATTCCCCTAACTAATTTTTGAGCTTTGCTTAAATCCTTGGGGGGTGAATCAAATTTTAAACCAGATAATTTTAATTAAAATTTACCTTTAAACATTCAGTGGAAAACGTTTCAAAGTTATTTTTCCTTATTTTTAAATATTTTTTTTAAAATTCCGGTATGAATTCACATTACAAAAACACAATTAATTACTCCTCAAAGAGTTAAGATACTACACGGATTTCTATTTTCATGTAATGTGTAAAAAATAATTTTTAAAAAATGTTCCAGATTTTAAACCACCATAATCTGTAAACTAATTGGCCAAATGCCTAATCGCTTTTATTTCATCCGAAGTTAAAGTATACGGAATAAACCAAATATAATGCAAAAATTATGTGTCAGTATTGAAATGTTTAAAGTGAAAGTTCTATCTGTAGACAGCTCTCTAAATGCAATTTAAGTATAGAATTCGTTAGCATAAGTTATTATTAGTCGATTTGTACCAGTCATATTTTGAAACATTGATTCCGGGCAGAGTTAATGCGGAGGCATATTTCCTTCTATAAATGTATGTAAATATTTTAGAGTTTACCTTTGCAACATTAAGGAATTTCTAGAGTATACGTCAGTTGCAATTGCTTTTAACCCCTAAATATACTGCTTTTACCCAGAAACATCCTAAAGATTTATACAAATTGTTAACTCACTCATACGTGCAATAATAAATTAAAAACATGTCCTAGTTATTAAAAGTAGGTCATACGATTCGTTTTTATGGACGTTTTTAACAATCTGAAACAATTTTATTTTATTTCCAAAATGCGGGAGTACCAAAAAGAAAAAAAAAATTTTTGATATCATAGAAAAGAACTGGGTCAAGAGACGGGTCGCCAGAAAAAAAAATGTTTTAGAAATATAATTTACTTTGTGCGAAATTTCCGGTTTTCAAAGAGTGTTCTGCATTTGACTAATAAAAACTGATATTTTGCATAAAACAAAAGCATTTTCTATTACTACCAATATAGAAAGTTTTCTTTAAAATCAAACGATTTTTACAGCGTTTTTCTGGTTAAAAATAGATAAGTTCATAGCAACATGTATAATAATCACTTATAAACAGATTAAGCTAAATAATGCTACAGAAAGTGATTAAATATCTTTATTTAGATTGACGAACGACGCGATCATCGCACGTGGCGATTCATCGGAGTGACGATTCGTCGCACAAACCGCGACATTTTCAAAATCCTACGTGATAGGAATATTTTCACAAAATTTAAATGATGTTTATTATAAATTATAATAAATTATTTTAGTTTATGTTTGCACTGATTTTCATTATGCATGATGTCTCGTGACATTGTTTACCAAGTTATTGTTTTTTAAATTTTGTGAAAATATTTCTATCATGAATGATTTTGGAAATGTCGCCGTTTGTGAGATGAAACGTTCGTCAGTCTAAATAATGGTATTTTATGACTTTTTATAGCATTATTTAGCTTAAACAGATAAATGCATGTTTAAATGGATAGTTTCAAAGTTTGGCAAATTTAGATTTCATACATTTAACTAACTTGCCTTATAAGAAATTCACCAGCAAACATTTCTTTTCTATAGTCGTTTTATTATTTATTTTATTTATTATACAAATATGTATGATTTTTTTAGTAAATTTCTTCAAAAATATTTTTGACGCTATTATGAGGAAATCAATTTATATATAAAGAAATCAACTTTCGCAACACTTAGGTAAGCAAAAAAATTAAATATTCAATTCCCGAATGAAAATATATTCAATGAAACATAATTTATAAATTTATATTAAAATTTATCATGCGGAAAATAATTATTACGAAATTTTATTGCCCCTTAAGAAAAATAACATTTCATCTCGCGTAAGAAAAATACTATGTTTCGTTTCTATAAAAAATGATATTTGAAAACCGAATTTAATTTTTTTCATGCTATTATTTTTCATGCTATTATCATCTTATTAAGATTTTCCTGAAAATATAGGATTTTCCCCCAGTGGTGTACTTTTCTGGAAAATGTAAACGATTAATATTTGACGTGTATTACTATATAGAAAAGTATTTCTCAGACGTATTAAAAGGTGAATCAATCATCTCTCTAAACTCTCGTAGGAAAAGCCATTAATTTTATAACTAGGTAATCTTTCAAAAGAAAGTCATCTCATAAATTAAAGTCATCTGTAAATTTATTGCTTCATTTTATAAAAATTATTATTCTGCAGGGATAATGTAAAAATACTTAAAATGACTTATAAGCACCTTAATATATAATGTATTCTATAATTCATGGTGCTCATATTTACACAATTAAAACATTGTCGAACATCACGTATTTCACTGTAAAATCATTGTACCTTGTTTTAAACGCCATACTAAACAGATAAATATTTAAACTAAAACGGACAACACAAGAATCAGCAAAACAATTAATATGTGGATTATATTGTTAAAAGAATATTTCTCGAGTAAATATTACTCGTAGATGTAATATATTTTCGTACACTAAGGAAAATATCGATTGAAATTATCAATATTTTTTAAGATATTGCAGAATATGAAACTGTTTTCTAATATTACGAAAATATAGTATGGCCAAGAATAAAAATCTACAATCATATCCTCCTAGAAAGCATTATTTTAGAAAACCATCTTTTATTCTTTAGAAATCTAAAAAAATAATATATTTTCGAGATTTAAAGATGCATATAAGAACAATTATATTTTGCTTCTGCTGTTTTTCAAGAACGCTCCCGAGCACTATTAATAATGTATTAATCAGTTTCCTTAAACTGAAATATCAGTTTTCAAGATACTATCAGTTCGAAATTAAACATTTTCATCTACGTAATTAAGTTTATACATCTGAGTGTCCCAAAATAATAGTAATGTCCTAAAATAATGCTTTTTATGTTATTGTTAATGCTGTTAAGTTAACATCATCATCATCATAATCATCATCATCAACAATTTTCTATACACTGTTGGTTGTAGGTCTCCCCAAGAAGTTTCCGTTCTATTCTGTCTAGTGCTTTATTCATCCAATTAACACCAGCCGCTTTTCTAATTTCGTCACTTCATCTTGTTTCAAGTCGACGTCTTTGACTTTTTAAATCTCGGGGGTATCACTGTAGAGCGTTTGTATTCCACGTATTTTTTTGTCTCCTTGCAATGTGTCCATCCCATTTCCCTTTTAGACGTTTCATTCTCTCGATGACGTCAAAAACTTTCGCCTGACCTCTTATCCAGGTTATTCTTTTTCTGCCTCTTATAGTTATGCATAGCTTACATCTTTCGATACTTCGCTGTGTAGTTTGTAATCTTTGTACCATCCGTTTTCTTAGCGTATATGTTTCCTTTCTATAAGTTTGAGCAGGCAAAAGATATTGGTTAAACGCCTTTCTTTTCAAAAAGAGGCACGTTACACTTCAAAATAATATTGCACTTCCCCAAAGATCTCCATACATACCTTTTCATTCTATTTATTTTATTCATGATACTGTTGCCCGATAACGCATGTGATACCAACAGGTACTGCCTGGTTGTGAAAGGATTTTGGTGCAAACAAAGAGGCGAACGGTGGGAAATTTATAGTTGTTACTTTGTGTTGCTCGAAAGTGAATATTTTCGTTGCTTTGTGTGGGAAAAGAATAAGACTGGACTGAAAAATAATACTGCTGTGTTTGTAAACATCTTGTGAATAGTCTATCAGGATGGTAATATATTGTAGAAATGCTAGCGTATTTAGTACGTAAAAGTCGATACGTGCCACATATGTCACGCCATGCATCGACAGGTTGTATTTTTCCATAGTTGTTTCAATGTGTATTTGTTTATTCACAATCATAAATGTGTTCAACCGGGGGATAATCGAAAACCTAAAAACTCGATTTTTTATTTCAGATATGGACGCTGCCCAGGAATAAAACCCAGGCTATTTATGGTTCTTCCTCCAATGCTATCAGGCATCTTCCTGCAGGGGATGAGAGTGAATTGTCAGATCTCACTGACGATGATATGGAGCTGGACGATAGAAATTATTTTAAAATTTTTGCAGCAGGTTTTGGAGAAGAAGGATCAAAATCACGTCGCAAACAACGAGTTGTTATACCGGACCCGGATAACTCAATAGACTCTGATACCGAAGATGTTCCATTATTGCTTTTGCATAAGACGCAGGAAGAAGAGACAACTTTTGCATGCCTGTATGTGAAGAATGTGGTGGGGAGAACTAGCTGTCTGGGAATTTTTCGGATTATGCAAAATCTGTAAAAGTAGTCGCTACTGCGTGTTGTAACATATATGTCACGAATTTAAATCGGCCTTAAATTAAGGTGAATTTGAAAATTTTACAGGAAAAAATCGTTCAGGAAGGTGTTAATAGCTAAATTTATACTTAATAACAAAATCATTATTTTCTGATAATGAGTCAATGCTAAATAAATAACGTAAACAGGATAAATTATCTTTGGTAAAAAAACACGTTATTGCTGACAAAATATTGAAAGAAAGAAATAATGTTGCTAAAATAAATGTAATCATATAGCTTTAATAACATTGATTTGTCTAATGGTTGCAATATTTAGCCAGTATGACTATTCCGGTATGCAATAAAAGCTGCTTCTACTTTGATATGACACTAATGAATAACCTTTTGATACGGGGGATGTCAAATGAATGGACAATCACATTTATTTTTTACCACTCTGTATATTTTATGATTTTCAGTGTTGTTCACGAACAGACACAAAGAAGAAATACATTGATTTACTAAAAAATAAATGGAGAAATATAAATCTATTTCATCTCATTTGTACCATTGTTGAAATTTTCGTACTCCAATAACAAAGTTCGAAAACAAAAACATCATTCATTTTGCCGGTTTGTATTAATATTTACGCCTATTAATGAAAATTAAAAGGATTCATTTGCATTGCTTTAATATTTCGCAAGATCCGGTTTATTGCGGATGTTTAAATACAATTCTTGAAATGTTTCTCTCGATTAAAGTTAATTGAGTTATTATTTTCCATCAATGGCCAGAAATTTAAAAAGATTCATTTGCATTACTTTAACATTTCGCAAGATCCGGATTATTGTGGATGTTTATCTTAAATTCTGAAAATATTTCTCTCGATACAAGTTAATTGAGTTATTATTTTCAATCAATGGCCATAAATTTAAACGAAACATTTGCGTTATCAGAATATCTTAATAAATCACACGAATTAAACTCACTTATTTCGAATTCTGCTGTTGTTTATGCGAAATAATTATATGCAGAACATTTTTTATAATCATCATAAATAAATAAATAAATATATATATATATATATATATATATATATATATATATATATATATATATATATATATATATATATATATATATACACATACATATATATATATATATATATATATATATATATATTTATATATATTGCAAGAATAGAAAAGTTTTCTACATTTTTTATATAAATAGATTTGCGCCCAATCTGCACAATTTTAGTAACATTATAGTTTTTAATTAAACGTGGATACTATTAAAATGCAATCCCAAAAAATTCTTTTTAGCACCAAATTACGTTTGCCTTTTAGTTATGATACTGGATACGATAATGAATGATTACCCATTAGGTTTTAAATTCACCAAGTATATCTATTTTTGCGTGATTTTAGTACTCTTATTCTATCCAGTAGATTAGGATGCATTTAGATAAAATCTTAGATCTAAATATTATTGAACGACAATGGAAAATATTTTTCAAGAACAAAAATTGTAAGAACATTTGAGTTTTAATTAGATGATTCAGTTTACATTTCCAAGAGTTCCTTATACATTAAATGCAGGTGCTTGTGGTTGGCAGGTAAGTAGTAAATACTGCTATTTGGATATTAGGATAACATAAAATACTTACCCAAACTGTTGCTTATCCTTATAAATCACAATGTAACAAGAAATCTAATAAAAAATGCTTTTCCAAATTGTTGATTATCCTTACAAATGACAGAGTGAAGAGAAATCTAAGATATGTTCGCACATTTCGCACATGTAATAGAAAATTATGAATGTAAATTTAAATAGAGTACGTGGGGGGGGGGGGGTGTTAGGGGGCAGAGCTCCCTGAAGAAATGCACTTTTTTATCTAAAAATTTACCAGACTTAGCAGCTCAGCAGAATTTCAGTATATCATTGCATAACAACGTGTTTATTTAGACAATTTCTGAAATTTTGTTAAGTACTTTTTTTTCTTATAAATATTTATGTAATTTGAAAACTTTAAATTACGGTTTGTAGAAAGCTGAATATTATGCAAAGTGTGTTAAAAGGAACTGATTTGCAAAGATGACTTTGAGGCTGCTGACCTGCAGATTTATTAGTGTATAAACATTAGAACTATACAAATATAATTTACATTTCAACGAAAGTTACTAATGAAACAGTGTGAGAGAGTTCGGCCAAATTTATTAGTGATTGAACCGCTGAAAAATATCCTTTCATGTAAGGTAAAATGATTAAAATCATTGAATGAAACCATTTATGTACCAAAACTACATTTTGTGAGACAACGGAGTGATTTCGATGGTGGTCAAAAAGAATAGGCAATATAATCAAAACACTGTATTAAAACTAGTGTGGTGAAGGAATTTTCACCTTGCTATTAATATAAACGTTAATAATATAATTACTTAAAAGTTGCTAAAAACATATAAAGATACTAGCTAATATAACCCTGAGATCTGCCGAACGCAAGAGGATTCATTTGCAAAGGGGACGATGACTGACTGGAATAGAAGAAAACATGCGTAAAACAAATTGCTTACGTATGTTTACGTATGCTATCTCAGGGTTATATAATGGAGTTATGAATAACGAGGACGAGACGTATAGTGTACTGTCTACCAGTTGTGAGTGAAGTAATTGAGGAGGTTGTCACAAGATGGCGGCTGCATTTTTAATATCAGATTTGCAGTTTCTGATTACCTCTGGGAAAACTTCTCACCAGTAAAATTAAATACAGAATTTTTTTTTTTTTATTTAAACATCTTATTCATGGAAATAATTTCACACAAATACGGTGAAATCTTCTATTTGCTTTTACTGGTGTCAGTTTGTCTGGTAAAACAGTGCGTTTGTTTCACTGGTTGTCACAATATGTCGAAAACGCTGGTACTGACTTCTGCCAAAGCAAATTTCCACCAGTAAAATGAAAATCTTCTTCTGCTACGTTTTATGACTGAAATGTTGAATTAATAAAGTGTGTAAATATGGAGAAAATTTCTATATTAATTTACTGGTGGAAGTTTCCACCGGCGGTAATCAACCCCTGCGAAAGCGGTTACAGTTCAAGCTTCACTGTTTTAAGGATATGTCAATTCCTCCTCTATTAACAGTTCCATGGGTTATATTAACTAATATTTTTATGTATTTTTAGCAACTTTTAAGTAATTATGTGCATGTTTTAACATTTGCAAAATGAATAGCTTTTGTCGATTTTGGCAGTTTCGAAACAACCAAAATTCTGTGCAAGCTTTTCAGGGATTTTCTTGTACCAGTCCTGCGATATAACGAGCCACGTGGCTATAAAATTCTTTTATAAAGGATTTCAATCCTATCGTATAAATATTTTCATTTGGCAGCATAAAGTACATTATGTAAAATATAGACGACATAATGCATGCGTAAATAATTTTTGAGTACTATAAATTAAGCAAAATACAACATAAATTGCAATTATTTTTGCGATTGCACATATTTTAGTACTTGTTTTAAACTACAAAGTTTTATAATACTACTTAGTTTTATAATGACAAAAATTGTAGTTTCCAAAGAAATTAACGAATAGTAGCAAATTCCTAAAATACCAAGATTAGAATTTAAAAAATAGGAAGCTTTTGCTCATTTTCATTAAACTCCGTGTAAGCTCTTAATTGTATTAAAGCAGTTTTAAAGTGCTCTTTATAGTCGCCTTGTTGATTTTCTCTTAAATTACGTAAGTTTAAAATATTTGGAAACAAATTAGCGTTATTCTCGCCTTCAGGAAAAAGTTCAGAGAAAATTACTTTGCATATAATTATATATTTTTAATTTTTTCAGAAAATTAAAAATCACTTTTTATTTTTCATCTGTTCATTCGGAAACTAATTTCGAAAAAAATAAATATGTGCTGAGTTTTATACGAAAGTTGAATAAGTGTTTTAGTGTTATTATGTATTCCGTTGCAAATTATCTCTTTAGTGGAAACTGTCAATTCAGAATGTTTTTAAAAGCGATGTTTTGAAAGCGTTGTTTTGATAAAAGCGGTGTTTTGTTTGAACATTTTAATAGATGTCTTTATTAGATATTATAGGATTGTACCTAAAGAAAGAAATGAGGTTGTCTTATAGGAAATGATATTTTCCCTGGTGTAAATAGAAAACGAAAAGTAAAATGTAGTAATGTTTGAGTAGAAAATGTATAAAAGAAGCTATCTTGATCAATGAGTTGTCATAGCGATCCATAAAGAACCAGCCCGAATAAAGATGTGAAAGAAAATATGAATCTTTCCGATGAGCTAAATTTAAAGTGTTGAAAACACATTAACATTTTGCTCAATTCTGTACTTCTGTCTGTCCTTCTAGTGGAAATATTCAAAATCGTGTCATAAAAAAAGACTGCTTCACAAAATTTGTAATAATGAAATATCATGTAGTAGAAATATAAAATATTTTTAAGTAATCACATAATAAATAGATACAATTAAATTTTTTAAAAATCAAAAAGCCCGACTGCGTAAAAAGTGAGCTAATTAATGATTTTTCATCAATGCGAAACTATTTTTTTATTTACTTGTATTGATGACTTTTAAGTTGTGTTTAATTGTTAGTTCCTATCTATAAACACTGCTTTAATAAGACCTATAGATGTCTAGAGTTGCAGAGGTTAGAGTTGCAGTAAAGCTAGAGATCCTACAATACTCAACTTCCAGGTTGTGCAATATTTATCCGGAGCTTCTGACTGTAAATAGTCAATGAAACATCGTTTTCATTTTGAAAGACCTATCCAATGATGTGCCACTCAATAGGGTGCGTAAAATTTTGTTTTCGTCTCTACCGCCATTTTGTATTTTACGGTGCCATTTTGAATTTAAAAAAAAACCTAGCCTATAACCATCGGACGTTTAAGACGAATCCATAGAGATCTCATCCTTTAAAATCCATCCAGCCGTTGGGATGTTCCGAGGGTATAAAGAAATCCACATACCCAGATATGCGTGAAACACTTAACCCTTCTTGGCAGTCGGGTAAAAAAAAAAAAAAAAAAAAAAAAAAAAAAAAAAAAAAAACATCTTCCTTGACAGTCATATATCCAATTTTTATAACTAGTTTTTCGTGCAAATTTGATTTAAATAGAATTTTATGATAAATATATTTTTCTAATTCATTAATTTTTAGAATTAAGTTCAAACGAACTTTCAAAATGTAATATGATATGTTTATATATTTATTTTTAAAAAATAGGTGTCATAATAAACTGAATTATGACCTCGGGTAGAAATGTTATAGCTACTAATTAGCTCAGCAAAAGAGAATAGATGAACAGTTCAGTGCAAAAAATTCCATTTTGAATGGGGCAATAAGATGAAAGTCTTAACTGTTTTAAAGAAAATCAGTTGTCTTGAAATGATTTTGAGGCAACTGTAAATGTAAATATCATGCCACCAATTTCATGATCAAGATAAATACAGGCGAGGATTATGAAATAGAAACATTAAATAATATGTAGTGTAAATAATATAAGATTAATTACATTAAGCTTAATTCAGTAACATAATTTATTTCCCTGTAACGTTTAGTGTGTTACAAAAAAATGTGTTATATATTATAGACATATTTTCGGTGGAACATCATGTTTATAGTCACAACATCAATGTAATGAAAGAATGCATTTTTAGTAAATTACATTTCATGATTTGGTATATATTTGTGTGATATTAGATACCTTCAAAGAAAGTTAAAATAATCTCTTTACATCCGTAATTCGTAATTTTTTTCTTCAAAACGATAAGTACTAAAATTACACTCTTCTGATTAAATGACCTCTGAAAATTTAAATGCTTTTTTTATATGTAAATACATGTCTTAACTCATCGGAATCATTTGACGACAACTGGACGTCATACGACTTTTGGACTCGAAAGTCATGTAATAAAATCAAGAATCTGGACTCTGTAAATTTATAAAGTTATGTTTCTACCTAATAAATGGCGTTTACGTGGGTTCTGAAACAAAACGTTAATATACGACGACTATAATGAAAGAATATAACATTATATAATTCCTATTGTAATATAAAAATAACTTTGTTACACATATTTTTTTAGTTGATTCCTGTCTGTTTACAGACCATAATGGATTTTATTCACAAATTCCACACATACCGTTAGATGTTACTTTGTGACACCTGGTCTATTTTTTGTATTTTGAATCTGCCGCTTCGTCCACTATGGAAAGAAAGCAAGTACCACCTCCTAGTAGGGTTGGCCACATCACCTAATGACTATTGCTCGAAGCTCTAACATTCGCTTGTTCTCTCTGACCGATGTGAAGTTGTGTTGTTGTTGCGAAAACCGGAAACTATGTGTACTGAAGCCTAAAGAGTATGAGGATCTCCTAACACAGGTAAATATTCTTTGTTTTCATTGTTTCAGTTAAAATGGGATTTATCCTTTATATAGTGATGATTCTGTGAGATATTGGCAGCATAATCAAAATATAAACACTTGATGGTGACACTTTGTGACACATCGACTCTCTCGTACATTAGTCCCACAATGCTACCGTTTGAAAATTAAAGGTATATATTTTTGTTTTCAATGTAAAGATGGACGTTAAACAATATGAGAACGCAAGACAGTTCAAAGGCAATCATTGGGGACAAGTTAAACGTTCATATAGGTCTAGAATTGCTACATCTGTGTGAGAAAATTAACATTAATTTCATCTTGCATTTCCTCCAAATTGGATTCATCTCCTGCAGCTGCTTGATGTGACTTTTTTCCGTTCTTTAAAATCAAACTGAAAAAGAGATAGAAAAAAAATACCTCTGTTAGTAGATGCACAAACGTCTCAAAGGACAAATTTCCGCGTCCTCTAAAAGAGCTCATATCAAGAACAATCTGAAGTCGGAATTTCCGGTGATCGGAATCTACCTATGAAATAGAAATAAAGTTTAGGAATGGCTTAAAAAAGTAGTCCTGGAAAAAATCGGTGACGGAATACGTTGGAAAAGTGTTACTGGAAGAGTTGAAGAAGAAGAGCGGAGAAATAACAAAAAGTCGGGTCACTAAAGAAGCAAAAAGTTGAATGTCTCGCCGTCTCGTTGAATGCCTCGTCATGGCTAAAATATTAGTGATTTTGATGTCCAAATAGCCAGATATGCCTACGTGGATACTGCGCATATCGATAGCAAAGAGGAGACATTTGGCACCAGAAAAAAACGAACAAGTAAAAGTTAAATTTAGAAAATCAAAAAACCCGACTGCGTAAAAAGCGATCTAATTAATTATTTCTGATCAATGTGAAATTATTTTTTTATGTTACTTACCTATTTTTTTATTTACTTGTATCGATGACTTTTAAGTTGCGTTTAATTGGTAGTTCCTATCTGTAAACACTGGTTTGATTAAGCCTATATATGTCTATGAATGTTAGAGTTGCAGAAAAGCTAGAGATCCTACCTGCACAACTTCCAGGTTGTGTAATATTTAAATGGAGCTTCTTACTGTAAAATAGCCAATGAATCATCGTCTTCAGTTTGATAGACCTATCCTATGATATGCCATTCAATATGGTCCGTATTTTTTTTCGTTTCTACTGCCATTTTGAATTTATAAAAGCAAAAACTAGCCTTTAACCATTGGACTGTTAAGACGAATCGATAGAAACCTCATTCATTAAAATCCATCCAGCCGTTGGGATGTTTCGAGGGTATAAAGAAATCCCCATATCCAGATACACATGAAAAACATAACCCTTCTTGGCAGTCGGGTGAAAATGAGAGAGGCGCAATCTTCCTATAAGGCTTCAAAGTCTTCTCTTAATTTTTTCCAAAGTTCTGCATACGTTTCAGACGAGAAACGACACATTCTGATAATTTTTACGCATCGAAGAAATTTTATTTCGGAACTATTTATTCCGTTTCAAGGGCACGTGTGTTGGGAAAAACAGTGAATACTAGGGGATTAGGGGTTTTGGTAAAACGAATTTTATTTTTTATTTTTTTATTTATTTTTGGCTCGATTGGTAAACAAAAATTATAATTAATTTTATTCGTATATTATGTAGACGGTTATTTCCTTAAACTTATCCTTTCTTTATATAATTTTATCGTTTGCTTTGTAACCCTTTCTTCTTATTAATCAATAGTCATTATATTGTGCATTTCTTTTCTTTTGCATGACTTCCAAAAAAATTCCAAAATGATATTTTTTTAAATGCAAAATTCGAAATGTGAAATTAAATATGATCTGATATATTTTAAGAGATATGTGTATGAATTATTATAAAAGCGATTATTACAAAAGATGTGATGCATTTAGGGAAACTGCAAAACACTATTCGATTCTGTCAGCGAAGCGGGAGTAGATCGGTTCAATGGGACAAATCTGTGACATTTAAATATAATTATCCCAAAGTAAACTATTTACAACATAAATTCACGAATTCTTTCTCTTGAATTTCAAGGCAAAAACACACCTGTCACAACTGCCTCATGGACAACTTTCTGGCATATTTAAACCAAAATTTCTCAGTTAATATTAAAGATTATGTTTGGTGCAATACATCGTTATGTAGCGAAAGGATGTATCAACATTTATCAATAGCCAGTTTTCGGTTAATTATAAAACAGACCAACTGGTGTGATTAAAATTTTAAAATGTGTCACAAAGTATCTCTTACAGTATCAGTTTGTTTGAGTGATGTTTCCCTCAAAGCAGTTTATTTTGTTACAGGAATTGAATCTGATTTATGATGCTGAAGGCATTTAAATGTATTTTCTTGCTGATTAATAAAAAATTAACCATATTCCGAACTGAGAATATTATTTTCTTTACGTTAAATAACAATGTAGAAATGTTAAGACATTTTTCCCAAAATAGCTAAGATAAAAATCTTATATTCTTTTAATAAGTTATTTTTACCCTGTCTTCTACTTACTTCTTATCATCCAATGGAAACTATATAGATCCACATTCTTTTTTGCATTAAATATAAATCTTCCTAAGAATCTTGATCGAAATACTAAGAAAGATATAATGAAATAGAAAAACTAGAAAATAATCTCGAAGAACGTGAGTGAAATCAAACATTTTCTGTGAAAAGAAAAGAATTGCTATTTGATGCTTTATATTTATTATCATTTTCCCCTTACTATATTTAAATCTAGTAAATATATGAATGGAGATTTTTTATGAACTAATTATTGATTTTTGATTCTTCAACTGTCTGATAACGTTTTCCTTTAATCTCTTGAAATTATAATATGAACTGTAATGAAAGAAATATACATCGTTATTGAATATTAATTATATGCTCATGCTTCAGATTTTTAGAAAAAAAATAAGAATATTTTTTGAAAAGTTATGGTATTACAAAATTCTTCTTAAAGTACATTACGAGGATTCGAACGACTTAATAAAACAAAAAATAACCACCAAAAAATAACCACCGTGTTCCAAGTACAGATTATGATGAAAGAAGATAATTTGGAAAACAATTTATAAAATGAATAATATGTTTCAAATCCGGTTGGACTGAATTAAAGAAGCTCTAAAATACAATGGTAATTGTAATATAATAGAACTTATTTTAATATTATTCTTTTATTAAGCCCTTCGCTACGAGCGTCTTGTATAGGGACATTTAGTGCTACAATCCTTGATTTTGCACACCAGTAGTTAACGCAAAATTTCCGAAAAATTTCGAAGTACACTGAGAAAAAAAAAATACCGCTTAAACCGAGAATGAATAGGTAGTCATTTTCCGAATTTCTAAACTAGAAATATAGATTTCTGAGCTATGCGAATAAGGTAAACAACTAAGCTGAATAGACGAAATGATCTAGAATTTCTAGTCTCTTGTTTTCTAGGTCACGGAATGGTAATGAACCGTTTAAGTAGCGAGAATTTATAGTTTGGTTCCTGGAAT
This sequence comes from Maratus speciosus, assembly GCA_963932465.1. Lineage (NCBI taxonomy): Eukaryota > Metazoa > Arthropoda > Arachnida > Araneae > Salticidae > Maratus > Maratus speciosus. Next base: position 262,157,757 of record OZ010800.1, on the reverse strand, counting down.
AGTTTCATAAACTATAATTATAGCTACTAAAACTAGCCTCTTGTGTTTGCATCTATTAGGTTCAGCAAAAATTCCTGGGAAATTTTTAATCTAATAGTTACCAGAATTTGTATCGTATATAGGAATATTAGTGGTATATCTATACGAGTTCCGGACGTAGCTCTTTCCGATTATAGCCTCTTTCGATCAATGCAACACTTTTTCAAAGGCCCTCGATTTGAATCCTTTAATGAAGTTGAAAAAGCATGTCAAGAGTTTTCCATTCCAAGGAGCCGCCATTGTACTTCCAGTAAATCCGGAATCTGGACTATGCTCTACTTTGAAGAATAGTCCTTGTTGCTTTTGTTATTAATTTGCGCATAACAATGCAAATTTCACAAATTTCCCAGAACTTTTTGCTCAACCTAGTATTTGCGGAGATTTTTAAATACGTTTGACCACGAGAATGTAGAAAAACGCTTTTGAATTCTAGTAGGAGGTACTAGAACTCTCTAACAAAGGGAACTAGAATTTATTGGGATGACACGAAACTTGTGTTTCTTGAGACATAATTTAGATTCCACATGCCAGAACCATTTTTTTTTTTTAATCAGTGTAGCTTTCATAGTGTACAGAAACATAAAAAGACTTTACCCACAGTCTTTACTTTTTAAAGCATTTCACAATTTCTGAACACGGATCTTCGCCTTCTTTAATGTTATTATATTCAACATTTAAAGAATAAAGAAAAAATGATTCGCAAACGTAGATTCTGGATAACTTTTCAACATATTCTGAATAATGTAACAAAACTTCCCCGTTTAAGAAGTTGAAATAGAAGGAATAATTGAATCATTTGGAAACGCACGACATATTTGAAAACCTAATTTCAGCAATTTTCATCTACAGTCGGAAAATTATCCGAATTGTTTGAGCAGTTCTATATATGATATATAGTTTTGTATCTATAAACCAAATGCATGTAAAAATTGAGTTCAGATAGGAAATACAATTCACAGTTGGAAATTGTCCTCCTGCAATTTCCTCTAATAAGGAAAATTGTACATTAATTATTTTGTACGGCTCTGAATAGGAGGTATAGAAATTATACACAGCAAGTAAAATGCAAAAAAATAGTTAAATTTAAAAGTTAATGCGGAATTTGAAAACGCTCTTCCAGCATTTATTGCTCAAAGACCATGTAACCGATTTCTTTTGCATGTCTTTTGCATAAAGGAACGACAACCTATCCTATTGTAATCCTCTTGCAGTGAAATTTAGTGATTTATATCAGTTTAAATACATTTGGAATAGCGTAATGTCATTAAAATACTCTGCAGACGATTTTTACTCAGATACTATAATGTAATGGAAATCTTTTGAGTGCTGCTGCAATTTAACTATTAATGTTACACATTTTATATTCAAGACCGAACATGCCAGGATAAACATCATTAACATATATCAATTTCATGAAATCCGAGTATATATACACGAGTTACAGCGTGGACAGACAGACGGCAGATTGCAGACAAACACTTTCCAACTATGTCGGAAAGTGTTAAAAAGTCTAAATTGGGTATTCCGAAATACTTGTATGAAAGTTGCACAAAATAAAATATGGTTTACTTTGTAATATGTTTCTTTTATAAACTACTAAGAGTTGGAAATTTGTATAAGGTGACAGAAAATAATATTTATAAATCATAAAATGCCGGTTTTTATATGTTTTTAGGCGCGTTTGTAATTATATAAATACATAGCACCTATAGTCGTTGTTCGGTTTCGTCTGTCCGTCCGTCCACATATAACAGAGCAAAAACTACCAAAGCAAAAGGTCTGATATTTAAATATATAATTTTTGCAAAATTTTGCCGAGTCATTTCAAATTTTCTGAAAATCGGATATATAGTTTAATTAAAGGGACAGTCAAAAATTTTTCCTTACACTACGGCCAATTGGAAAAAATTATTTCAAGTGTATTTTAATGATGTTACAGCCTTTCGAACCGAATGAAATTGATATGCACTTATGAAGTGCCCTAAAATATACATTCAGCACAATAGGCTGTACAAACAATATTTATTAGACTAGTTCGTAAAAATAGTACGTAATCCCCTCATTTGCCACGATTGACGTGCAGTTTCCAACTTGTTTGTTTTATTAACAACGCATTGTTTTCCGAACTATTAAATAGCTGTATTTTATGACTGAGTAAAAAAACTGATAGAGCTAACTATACGCTCGTAATCTTTTCATTAATATATAACATAACAGAATGCATACATTTATTTAACACTTTTTGAAATTATAGATGATCTCAGATATTTAAATGTGGTAGTCTCAAAAGGAAACTTTCATTTTCTATATAAAATGTTATTGTAAATATTTATAAATGATTTAAATAATAATTAAGCATTATAATAAAATATACGATATATTTTAATATAAATTTTGGTTTATATAATCTGTATTCTGATTGAAATCATGTAACTTTTGTTTTTACTAAAACCAAGCCCAAATTATTTAATTTTTTATAAACAAAATTTACATATTCCGAGCTCCCTGGCGTAAATTATTGAGAGTGATTTGTTACAACAAAGTATCTTTGAAACGTGATCTTATTAATCTTCACATTTATTTTAACCACAAGTTACCATTCAACTTTTTTTTTTTTAAAGACACAAAGTAATTTCTATTTGTATTGGGCTTACTTTTTCTAAAATTCTATTGGCCTTTAATTCAAGAATTTGGGATTCTCCTAAACATTTATGTCTCATTTTTATATTTTTGCGTAATAAGTTTGAAGGAAATATGCGTTTTAACCTAAATAAAAATATTTTTTTTCTATTAAAAAACTGAAAGATAGTGATATACTTTTTTGATAAAAATAAACGCAATAAATCCAATTATCCCAGCTGACTTATTTTTTGTGTATTTCACATATTTCTGATACAGTTCAGGCGCGCAAATCTATACAGTGTTTAAACCTTACAGTTTATTTCATTTTCAAATATTTTACAAATATTTTAGTTAATTTAAAATAAATAATTAAAAAAAAAACATGAAATAAATTGAAAAAATATATCAGAAATTATATTTCAACTATATTATTTCGAGTATCATGAAGCGTATTATTTTTTTATCAATTTTAAAATTGTTACATCTTATAATGTAACGTTGTAGCTGGTACTGTGAACATATAAGACATACACATATTTCATAATGATATTTTCTGTCTAAAAATTTCACAAACGAGCTTCAGTTTTAATAGAAAATCAAATTTAAATTGTTATATATTAGTTAAAAGACAATATGTAAAATGTATAGACATATATATATTTCACGGTTTTTTTAATCGTTCTAAACAAATTGCTACCTAAAATGGTATGTTATATAATATAATAGAATAAAATAGAGTTTAAAAAAATAAACAATAATTTTTATTTATCACTAAGTAAAAACGGAAAAATTATAACATTAATGTTTGCTTGATATCTCACTACAGGTTTTCCATGAGTGTAAGAAAAATCAAGTACATTTTTCATAGCGTGAAAACGCAATACAAATTTATCGACATCATAAATTTCTTCTTTTTTTTTTTTTCAAATTCTGAAATTTTAGTACATAACAAATCTTTTAACCAATTTTGCTGATTGCTTCGTAATGATAATAAATATTAAATAAGTATTAAATAATAAAAGATAGGATTAAATACATATATGGAACTGCCTCTCACTTTTAATGTGCTTAAGTTAGATTTGCGACAAACTGGCCAGTTACCAAAAAGTGATATTTTTTGTGACCTATTTTTTTTTCGCTGACGTTGTCATATGTGCGCGTGACTCAAGATTTAATAGCTAATGTTTCAATATCTTTTAAAAGATGTATTGAAATCAGAATCAATGAAATATTAAAAAAAATATTTATGCATCATTTGAAGCAATAAAAAAAATCAAAGGCAACTATTGTTAGAAACAAGTTTAATATATTAACCCTTTCAGGGTCATTCTGTTGTTGAGATGTTAATGGTTAAATGATACCAAAATTTACGAAAAATATTATTTAAATATAAATAAAGTATTTTCTACAAGTTCACTATAAAAGCAAAATTTTATTTAAAAAAATGTTGGTGACATTTTTCAGTTTGAGATTATTAGATACCAACTCACTTCAAAAGGTTAAAAAAAAATAATTTCATACGCTCACTTATATAGTGTCTAAATTAAATACTTTGAAAAAGTAGGAGCTGCGGCATAGTCATAAAAAATTGTGTGAAAGCGAATGACTGAAAAAAAAAAACTATAATAGTTCTAAGTAAAATAATGCTATAAAAAGTGATAAATATCTTTATTAAGATTGACGATGGTTTCGTCGAATCAACGGCGACATTTTCAAAATCATTTAAATGATTTTCGCTGATTTTTCCGAGTTCGCTTTAGTACATTTTTCTAAAAACTTCTAATAATCGCACATTTTAATTTTTCACCGTCGAAAGAGAAAAAAAAATTCTTTCATATACAATTTGTTAAAAACCTGTATCTCAGTTATTGCTGTTTTGTGGTTTTAAAAATTACTTTCAAGCAATTAGTTATCTCTTCGAATTTCGAATGATTACGCCTTTTCCACTTAAAACATTAGAAATAGTTCGACATTTGTTTGCAGCTAATACTACATAATGAAGTTAAGACTTTACCTACACATAAATGAAATAATATAAACATAATACAAATTTACCGAACATTTAATCAAATACGGGCTTAAGCTTCTGAAATTATGAGAATAGAATTTCTTGCGAAACAATCGCTATTAATAAAGTTCAAAATATTAATATATTATTGATATTTTTTTACGTAAATATATTGTTTATTGTTGATAGTGTTAAAAAATAAAAAAATACATATAAAACATAAAAATTCTATTAGAGATTTTATATAAAAATATATCTTTCACTAATATTCACTAAACAGGGAAGAGCGATTTGGATACCCTAGATTTTCTAACAAAAATTCCAAGTTTTCTACTTTTAAACGGTTAAATTACGTCTGGCTGCAAAGTTTAAATATCTTCTGCAAAGCATACATTTGAAAAAAAAAATAAACGTTTAATTAAAAAGCATTTTATAAGCAAGTATAACAATCTGTATGACGTCGAATCCATTTGATTGTCTGTCAGAAAATTATATATTTTTTATTATATTGAAAAAGTTTATTTTCCATTTTCCCCGATCCAATAAAATTCTTCCTAGTAAAAAGTTTTTGATCTACAATATTGTAAAACAAAATGTTCCAAATCTTAAATCCTCCGACATACGTGAAAAATATTAATGTAGAAAGTTTTTATATAAGTTTCTTTAAGTATTTTCACAAAACTGTAACATTTTATGACTTAAACTTATAAAGTGTACTCTCTTAAAGTAAATTTACTTTTAAAAGAAAAATATTTCGTTTAAATCTTGAAAAGGATAAAAGATAAATTCAGTTCCAATATTTTTACTATTTTATGAAATTATTGAATATATTAGCGTTTATTAATTAAAAAAATACATTTTTATACATGATCCGTATAGTTAAAAGTTAAAATGACGAGTGTAACTGTTCATGTGTTTCTCATATCAAACTACACAGACATCATAAACCTAAGTAATATATATTTTTTTTAAATTACCAAAATATTTGAAAAGTTCTTAATAAGGGTTGCATTAATTAATTTATGCATGTAGGATAAATAAAATAGTTTTCGATATTTGACATAGCACTTTAAAATTAATTTGTTTTTTGTAGAAAATGAACAACACGAACAAGAATATGATTGAGAGATTTTATTTGGTCATTTCAGAACAATGTTACCAGAAGCCATTAAAAAATTCCCACATTACTAAGTTATAAAATTAATGGATGTCCTCACATAGTAGGACAGCAGATTAGTTTTAAGCCAAAAAAATATTAATTTCAAAATGTAATCCTGTATTTTTTTTAAAAAAGCTAAACATAGAAAACCAACTAGAAGATTATGCAGATGCTGGTGGGGGGGGGGGGGGAATTAAAACTAAAACTCTCTGATAGGGTAAACACTGCAGGAAACATTAGCACCTGCATGGAATTTTGAACAGTACCCCACGCTACTCATCCAAAACAACTCTCACACAATATAGGGCAATTCGACAGAAAATTATCATTTGCTAGGAGGGAGTAAAACTAATAATATAGTTAATTTAAGGATATGATTGGAAAACATCATATTTTTATGTTCTAAAAAATTCTTAATAAAAAGGCAACAATAAAAGTTACGTCAGTTACATATGTAAACGCCATTTTTTCCTTTTTTATTGTTCAAAAATTAATTAAAAAACTATTATTATAATTTGTCATTACTTAGTGTTATTAGAAACATAAAATCACTTTTTTTTAACTGGATACCTTGGATAATTTGCACTCTTCAATGGAGGCAGAAAATGTGTTTATCTATTTTATGTTACATCAGTTACAAAATTTTGAAATGTAATTTTCAGAACTAAAATAGAGACTGAAATAATCTGCAGGTATTTGAGTATTAAGTCCTTAATAAGAAATATTTTAAATTATAAAAAAAATTCTGCCTTTATAAGTAAATTTCTTACAGAGTTTAGAAAGCAATAATCAGTCATCAAATGTTACGTCAGTTACGATGGAATTGACCTATACTAGATAGATGAGAATACTACAAACTGTGACAAAGTTTTAGAAAACGTTAATTATGAAGAAGAAATAATCCACTGAAGAAACTTAAACCATTGCATACATAAATGTGCTTAATTGGAGGAGTATCTTGCATACCGATGTTACTAATACATATGAATTGAAGTAAGTAAAACAAATTTATTTCCTTTAAAGGGTAGTGATATAATACTTATACAATATATTTTACTTCCTAACTGCTAAAATCCGATCAATAGCTTTTAAAGATATTTTTTTCCTTTTTTGAAGTAAATAATTTATTAATTTTCAAAGCCATTTTTTCATAAATTCTTGCGGCAGGCAATCATTTTAACATTTTAGTAACATAATTACATTGCCCTTGAATGTGTTAATATAATATTAACATTAATCTCGCTCTGTAACACACCTGGTACAAAATGAGACTAGATGAATTTTTATGTGTTATTCATACTTCCACGGCAAGGTTGTGCCTGGATTCCCCAGGATCCATATGTGCTCTCCTCGGAGGACCTGATAAATCGATGGACAGCAATATGCAGCTGTTATGGCTGTCAAGGAGAGAAACCTGTCACTTATCTACGAGTATTCAGTTCTCAAAAACATAAAAGCATATTAATGTAACTTATAAGGCAAATTAATTATTATAGAATAATTATAATTGTAATATTGCGCAGTCGAAACTGATACCTCGTATATTAGCATTTCATGTCGCACTGCGTATGAAGTTGATTTATAGAAAAAAGTATGCTTTCTCTTCTACTTCCTTCACCGTTATATGTGTTAAATCCTTGGTATTATCTGGGAAAATACTGCAGAATATGTATGATGTTTGAAATGAAATACCAAGTGAAATTAGACTGGATATATGTTGCGTTGTAGTTGAAATAAGTAAATTTCAGACCACTAAAAGTAATTTATTTTCTAATCGAGTCTTCATGTCGAAATCATGTCCAGAACTGAAATATGGTTGACAAACACTACAAATAAATTATCACTGAATATCCTGACATCTTGCGGTACAAGCATAAACTTTTTTTCACATACGTCCCTGTTCCAATGTTTACTTTCTTTTAGTGTGTAAGGCTCTATCCAATGCGTTATATAAATTTAATTTTTTTTTTAATTTTGAAAACTTTCGAATATTGCATTTGAATCTTAATCAGTAACGTAGATTTGAACAATACAAGGGGTAAATTATAAAAGAAACGCTCATTTCTTTAATGAAACTTCAATTTGTCTTTCATTTATGAGAATTTTAGTTTCCGTAGAAAAAAAAGGAAAAATTACTTCCCGGAAACAATGCATAAAAGTTGGCAATTATGCATCATAGCTTCTTTGACCAACCACTAACTTAAGGCATCTTTTGGTTAATGCAAGAGAAAAAAAATAATTATAATATGTACTTTGAATAATTTAGAAAAGTAATTTAAAAATTGTATATTACTATTAGATCTTATAAATGTGGACTTATTTCTTTTGAACGATTGTTATCGAATTCAATTGATTTGTCCTTCTAAGTAAGATAAATAAGTGCTATAAAACAGTGACAAATATTCCGTTTTATTGACCTCCTGCGTGTGATATATTCTATCTCGTCTAAGTAAAAGAACGAAATAAAAATTTATTTTCCTAAACTCTGAGAATTCTTTTGTCACAGAAAGATGAGGATTGGAGCAAAATAAATAGTTTCAATCAATTTAGATGAAGAAGCTCTGTGAAAAATTTTAGATGTGAAGAAATAGAGTATTAAATCAAGTCATTTGGCTGATAACCCTTTTAATTATAAACATTCAAAATTTAGAGCTTCTAATGTTAAATTCTATTTTCATATTTTTGTTAATATCTCCCGAAATTATAATGCTAATCTGAAAATTTTATTATTTGGTTATAATATTAAAAAAATCCAAACATAAATACATTGAATTTGTAATTTTTAAAATTTTATAATATGAATTATAAATTATGAATTACTATTCGAAATAATTATAAATGGCAACCTAAATTTTTTTGACAGATTTATATTTATTATGTCCCGCTTGATGGAAATTCTCAATTTCAAATTTTTCTTCCAAATAGTTTTCGAATTATCAGTAAAAACGTCAAAATGATGATTTAAGGGGGTAACTATGATGTTTAGAAAAGCATAATTTGAAAAAAATATATATATTTTACTTATTTTATTGAAACATTTGGGATGGTAATAGTCGAAACATATGAGTGACTCAAATGTTCATATTGGCAAGAAGTAATTCATTAAGAGAAGTGACATAGTCATTCTGTAGCATTTGAAGAATCGAGCACCGAATTTTGAATACAGCCCATAAAATAGGCTAATTTTAAAATAATTAATTTCTCGAAACTAATCAATTTATGGCGTCAACCTTGGGTATTACTGTTGAAAAAAAAAAAAAAACTTTGGGTTCATTCTGATATGTCGATGGCCACCTAAGCAAATGTTATATACATCATTTAAAAATAGATTTTATTTCCAATCGTTTGGTACTAGTAACTTTCTTCTACAATAATTTGTTGCAGAGTTAGTAGGGGTTGTTTCCTTTTTTTCCCCCACTACTGTACATATTAAGAAAACAGATGATCAATGCAACGGATTCGGTAGTCCTAGTTCAGATAAACATACCTCTTGTGCATTAAAATACATTCATATTATATCATTTTTTGCAAATAGTGCAACTGAACTAATTACGAATAATAGATGTAGCAGTAAAATAATTTTTAGATATTACTATTTTCTGTAGATGCCTTAAATAAGAACTAGATACAGAGTAGATATCAAATAACTTTCTATTTTTGGAAGTATCTCAAGCTACTGATTATAAAGCGAATAAGGCTAAATTTTATTTTCAAACGTTCCCAGACTCAAAAGATAAATACCGTCACAAAAGTAAGTAATATTTACTAGAAATGTTTAAAAAAAAACTTTTAGCAGCATCAGAATTGAAAAAAAAAGATTGATACTTGATTTAATTACATTAGTACAATAAATTATTAATTTTTTTTATGCGTGTGCCAGAAGAAGTCATAATTTACTTTAATTTTTTTTGGAAATATTCAGGAGAATAATTTATTTAAAAGACTGACAAGTTGTGTTTCATTTGCGTCCAGCTACGATGTTCTAAAATAAAGAAAAACGCCTTTTTTTTTTTTTTTTTTTTTTTAAACAGCTACTCTTTTTTTCGCTGAATAATTACCTACATACCTTCAAATGTATAAATATAAATCGCATTACTTTTCCATATTTAGTTTTAGAAGCAGACGTCTCCAAACTGGAAAAGATATTTGTTGCCATCTTACTTTCTCTTACTAAAGTTTTGCAAAACAGTTTATAATAACCATGATTTTTCTAAATCATAGCCTCTGATATTATAACACGTGTTAAAACGTTGTTTTCTTATCCAGGTGATTTAAAAAGGTACCCCATATCTGAAAATAATTTCTAAAGAATAAGAAATACCAAAAAAACACTGCTTTAATAATGGGCTTTTATATAACACAAATTAAAATGTTATTCAATCTGTAAAAGGCCACTTTAAAATATCTAATTTTAGAAATTTAGAAATATTTTCCCTAAAACGTAATATGTAGCATACGTACAATTGCTTCGTACAATGTGAGACTTTCCATTTTAATTCACGTGAGTTCATACAAAATGAAATTTTCAGAAAACTTTTCTTAAAACTCGTTCTTTGGATTTTCATGCTGAGTTCTCTTTAGTTTTAATTAAAAGATTACTCTCTCAAAACATGACAGTTTAAGATTACTTGTGATGTAATTACATGCATCATATTTTCCTAAAATCTTACTCTAGAAACAACACTGCAAGGTAATTACGTGTATGTGCTTTGAATTTAAAAGTAGCCATTTTTGAGGTACGTGATGATTTTATATTTCCATTTGTGAATAAAAATATGAAAATGCACTCAATATGTTATCCGGAAGTGACTTCAGAATCGTGCAAATCATCCACCGTCTCCATTTAAAGAAATGTGCTTATCTCATACAAACTTTCAAATTTTTAAATAAATGAAAAAGTATTTTGTAGTTACATCTTTTACTTAAAAATTAATTGAAAATTTTAGTTATGTGTATTTTTAGAGTTTTTCATAAGGGAATTGTGCACATAAACTTGATTAGTCGTATAGTTTGAACATAAATAAGCGAAGTTATATTATTATTATTATTTTAGACGTTCCTCTTTAACTTTCATATTTGCTGTAACACTACGATATATCCATTAATTCCAGGTGAAAGTGATAAAAAAGCAAACATTTGATTTCTTCAAGCTCTAAGAATTGGAAGGTTTAAACATAAATTTGTTCGTTTTTCTTTTTCTTTTTTACTTCAAAGAGCTGAATTCTAAGCACTTTATTTATTTATGTGAATAAAACATGATTTAAATACAGAGGGAATAATGAATTCCAGGTACCTTATACACAGATTTTACATTTGGCCGGAAAGTCTGTACTATGCAGTAATGGACAATAAAAGAACTGTGTGTTTTTCACACAGTTGTTAAATAATATTGATACTTAAACATAATAATGAAATAAATAAGGAACATTTTTAAAAGAACAGAATTCTAGGTTTATCCATAATCATAAAATGACTCAGCGATAGAATACTTTGATAACAAAATTGAAAATTAGAAAGTTGAGTTAACTCTGAGTCATCGAGAAAGTTATACTTTTGAAAAAAGTATATTCATGAGACAGTAATTTTATTTTGCTATATTTTCAACAATTTAAATACTAAAATTATGTAAAATTATAAAAATAATTTATGTAAATAATAACAGTTTACTACAGTATTTTAAAATGCTATTTGCAGATAAAGAACCACCTAAATTTCAAGACGCCTGCATATGTGACTAAATCAAGGGTTTATTTGTTTTATATCGATAAGTTTCATCTAGTGGCACTTGACATTACAAATTACAAATTTCTGACAACAATGAAACCGTTTTGCATCAGGAAACCGTCTTATATACACTCTCAGAAATACTTTATTCAATTCACGGAAAATTTCCTGGCAGCACAGCTACCGGTATATATCCGGGAGTTGAAGAAATTTTGCCCGTTGTAGGAAAGAAAATTTCCGTAATCTGAAAAAAGGAGTTTCTTAAAAAAACCGCTCTCGTTTTTCTCTGGATCCACTTGGTTTTTAACCTGTGACAGCGCGTTTAGAATGAAACATCTTAACCACTTTGCCAGCAAGCGATACTTGCTAGAGCACGAATTTAAAATGAAGATGCGGTTTTTCTCTAAATGCAGATTTTGTTGGAATTGTTAAATTTCTTATTCAGAAAGATCTGAAATTTTAATTTAATTGCAGGGGCATTTCGATGTCATTAAATAATGATTGGTGTTTTAACACTTATAGGATAACAGAGGATTAAAATTATTACATATTAGACATTTATTAATGATACATAATATGATTGTTAGATGTAAAATATTAATATTATATTTTGAATTAAATTCGAAAAGGGATGCTTGCTTTTTTGAATAAAATAGATTTTTTTTTTTAACTTGAACTGTTATATATTTTTAAAATGTATTCGATTATAATTTATTTTACAGGCAGATATATTTTTTTAACTCTAAAAAATAAATTGCGAATAAGTTTAAATGAATGAGAAGATTGCTACTTCATTAATTTCGGAAGCATTATTTTTGTTCTTTAGTTTTTTAGTAAGTTAGAGTTTTATTATTTTTTTAATTTTCAGTTTTTCATTTCAAAAATAAATTCTAACTTTCTATTCTAACAGTAAATGAGCATGTGTGCAAGGAATAAACTGAATTTTTCCCTCTTTATCAGACTTCCGGGTAGAATTAACGGAAAAAAGCATGTTTTCTAGAAGCAAAGAAATTATTTGTTTAAAAATGACGGACAACTTCGTATTTAAAGGCGAATTTTTCTGACAGTGTATGTCGCTAACACACAGAAATTCTCTGAGGCTAATGAAAAAGACAGGCTACCGCGGTACATTCCTCGTATCTTTTTTTACAAACCACTGGAGTCAAGTGATGGTCGAATGCACCATTGCAGGCGTACGGAAACAGCATCACGTAACTCCAGCGGTCGGTAAAAAAAGAAACTATTGATGCTGCGCGGTAGCCTGTCTTTTTCGTTAGCCTCGGAAATTCTCCGAGAAGAAACTGCAAGGTGATTTCACGTCAGATTTACCAGATAACGATTTTTTTTTTAATCAGTATACGACTAAATTAACTAAACCAGTCAATAACTGAATCAGTCCTATTTTAGTATCATTTTAATTTTGACCTTTAAAAAAAATTGCTACTAATTACTATTTTAGTTGTAATGTTATTACAAGCTCATTTAACTTGAGATTTAGAGGAAGAAAATCAACAGTGCCACATTCATCGACACAGCACACATAAATTGGACATTTTTGTTGTGAGCCGGTATCGGTGTGCGTGAAAACCAGTCATATAAAAGCAAAAAAAAATTCTTAGTAACACCATACAATTATGATTATCTTAATTAATCATTAATTCACTTATGAGTAATTCATCATTCCATTATCCATTTCATTACTACAATTCATATACACAACCCGCAGTTTTATGTATCTGAATCGGTTAATATATATGCCGTAGGCAAATTTAGGGATTCGCAACCATAGTAGATCATGTCCATTAAAAAAAAATAAAAATAAATAAATAAATAAAAAACTATCAGATGTTTTATATAGAAGGTGCATAAAATTTGTTTTATCCATTCCATCAGTGAACCAAGAGTGTGTTTCACATACTTTCTCACATACGTATGTCATGAGTTTATTGAGTTGGTTTATTGTGGAATGAATAAAACAGATTTTAAGTACCTTTTAAATGGTCTATTTCACTTTTTTTTTCAAAATGGTTGACTTGTTCTACTATGGTTGTGAGTCCCTCAATTGAGACATCCAGGTAATAAAAAATAAACGGTCAAGTGCGAGTATTACTCTCGTACAGAGGGATCCGCACAATAAATATATGAATTAGTAACTGTACTTAAAAAAAAAAAAATCGTTTCTAAAAGAATAATAAGACTTTGTAAAAAACTATACAACGTGGTAAATAAACACTTGTGTGGAACTATAAATCACCAAAAAAAAAAAAAAAAAAAAGTTTAAACACACAATAAAATACATAAGGTAATGTGAACAGATGTATACGTTTCGTGAGCTACAGGACTTTCATAATCAGTGTATAAAATCTATAAAAACAATTTTCCACCCAACTACATGCACGGCGAAAACCCCAAACCAAAAGACCTTCAAATTCTAATAGCCAATGAAATCAAGGCGTAAGGGAAATGTCATGACACAACAAATCCACCCAGAAAGTTGAGATGTAAGGTACACTAAGCAAGTCATTGACCAAGGAGTTTTGAAATCTAGAGATATGAACAGCCTCAAAAAGTCTAAATCCAGAGGAGTAATACATTTTTTGATAATGGTAGGTGGGTCAAAATTGAAATTATGTCCCTCCTCGCAGCAATGAAAAGCAATAGAGGATTTTTGCAATTCTTTTTTCTTTACATAGTCTATGCGTTCTTTGACTCTGTAACGGACTTTTCGTTTAATTTGTCCGATATAGGACAAACCACGTTGATACTGAATATTGTAAACACCCCACTAATTTTGAGGAGGAATTTGATCCTAGACTGCGAAAAAGTTAATTTATTAACTAGTTTAAAAGTCACATTAAAATAATAATGTCTTAAGATATTAACTATTTTAAAGCTAATACTGTTATAAAATGGTAAAATAATAAGGGTAGAAAAAGAAAACACTGTAACAGAAGAATCAGGATTATTAACGCATTTATTAAGAATATGAGAAATTAAATTATTGATATAAGATAAAACAAAACCACGATCGATATCAACAGATCCAATGTAATTCAATTCCTCTACAAGGGAATTATTATCTTAACAATTTAAGCGAGCTCTATTAATCAAATAAAGAAAAGCCGAAGCTCTTTGGGAAGGGAGTGACATGGATTAAAATAGGGGGGGGGGGAGTGTGACAGCAAAAGGATTACGGTAAACGCAAGTGTCAAAACTGTTCAGCTGACGAATGAGCAACACATCAAGAAATGACAGTTTATTATCAATTTCAACATAAGTAAATTGAATAACGGGATCTATTGAGATCAAAATTGCTTTGAACTACAAGTCTTTTGGTATTCTGTTTTCTGACATTTGGGTTTTTGCCGTGCATATAGTTTGGATGGATATTGTTTTTATAGATTTTATACACTAATGATGCTAGTCCTGGAACTCATGAAACATGTACGTCTGTTCATAATATATTATATATTTTATTGTGTGTCTAAACGTTGTTTTTGGTGATTTATACAACGTGGGTTTGGGTATAGCTGTGTATTCTAGAAAAGTATAAATGTATATACCATGAAAGTTCAAAGAGATATGGAACCAAAACAATATCAAACATTGCTATTCTGCATAACTCTTTTTACTTTCTTCTATCTTTTCAAGAAGGAAGTGTTAGATTCGTGAAAAATTTCGACCGGTTTGCGATGCATTTGAATGTTTCAGAACGACCTGAATACGATTTCATTGTTTTTAGAAGATGCCTGTCAGTTAGCCTGCATGTGACAAAACATTTGTGGGCGCTCTATCTCAAGAATTAATGCTCGAAATTTCGCAAAACTTTAGATTCAATTAGATCTTGATATAAACTGTTACTGATTAGTTTTTGGCGTATATCGCCTAGCAAGTGGCGCTGCTGTGCTGTATTTTTGCCAATTCCCGCAATAGCTCTGTCTCAGTAATTAATGCACGGATTTTCATCAATCTTCAGATTCAGTTAGTCCGATACGAGTTGGGGCTGATTACGTTTTTTGGGTAAACCGCCCAAAAAATGACGCTGCTATACTGTATTTTTCTCTTTTTTCGCAATAGCTATATCTTAAGAGCTAATGACCGAATTTTCCTCAAACTTCAGATTCAGGTATACCTTGATGAATATATGTGCTGATTATATTTTGGTTTAAATCACCCAACAGGCGGCGCTGCTATGCTGCATATTTCACGATTTTCGCAAAAGATTTCTAAAGATTATCTCATGAAGTAATGCACGAATTTTCATTTAACTTCAGATTGAGTTAGACGTCGACATCAGTTGTTGCTGATTAGTTTTTGGAGTAAATCACCTAACAAGTGGAGCTGCTATGCAGCATTTTGCATGATTTACACGATTTTAGCGGTAGTCATATCTCAAGAACTAATGCACGGAATTTTTTTTTTTTTTTCAGAATCATCATGATGGGCCCAGATTGTCATTTAATTTTGGCACAGCGCTAGCGAATTTGGAAGTATTAACATGTATGAGATAGAGAAAAGTTTCGGGATTGGCATATTCGACTAGTTTTAATCTTATCCTAATCTGTTTATGATGAACTTAATTCGGTGCTGAGAATAAAAGTATTGCACATTTAAACATCATTTGGCATTTCATAAAGCTAAATTCAGAGAATATTCGTTTCTTTTTACAGTGTACCTAAAACAATATCCTTGTTCCAACTTGGTATTGTGCTAAGAACTCTTCAAAGGAAGGTCGCACGCCATAGTCTGTGTCGAATTTTTCCAGATAGATTTTTAATTAACCTTTAAAGACACGTGAGGCGTATTGAAAAAGCCACTGAATGCAAACTACTCGCGCATCCTATAGTATTTATGGTATTATAAGTCTGTTTTTATTAATTTAATGTTTATTGTTTATACTGTTTCAGGGCATTGTATTAGTCAAGTATCTCTCTATTCTAAAAAAAAGTAACTTACGCTGTCACGGCCGCCGCCGCCGGTTTTGAATTTTTTGTGACCGGAGGTCTTTCTCCGTTAATATTAAGAAAAATATTGCATACAAAAATATGAAAATCGGCGGTATTATAGAGAAATGTTTTATAAACACGCTGATGCAGACAGTTTTCAAATCGAAGAATTATTTTAAGAGATATTTAATGCTATAGTTGGACAAAGTCGTTCCATTAAAAAAGTTTTATAGGAGCAAAAACTGTACATCGGAATTAATCATTTTTAGATCATTTTATACGTTATAATTTCCCGGTGTGCAGAATGCATTTATTTTTTAAATTTGACTCATTTTTTGAGCTTTTATTTCTATTTTAAATTCAAATTTTCAGCATTTCGACAGATATTTTTTACTTATTTTAGAAAATAGTACTAATTTAACCTGTTGCCAACTGTATAAACAGCGCAAACAATAATGTCTGCTTCAAATTAAAAAATTATTTACACGTGAAATTATAAACAGAAAAAAACTTTCAAATTACAATAAAATAATTACGCATAAAAAGCAGGAACTTATTGAAAATTACTTCTTAAAAACTATATTTACACTAATTTTAACAGAGAAAGGATATTGTAAAATAATAAATTCCTTAACATGCGTTAGAAGTCTTAAATATGAGCAATTACGTCACATTTACATCACATTACACTTATTACGTAAAATGAACAAAGAATAATATTGCAAAACAGTTTAAATTTAAAAATTGCGCGAGACATTTATTTGATATTTCGAGATGAACTTTTCAACTATTTTTGTTGTGACAGCGCAAATAATATTTTTCTTCTAACAAAAGTATTTTCACGTGAATATTAAAAAGAGAAATAAAAGTTTGGTGAAAATTGCGTGAGATTAAAAACGATGCATTTAAAATGTCTTTCATTTATTTATTTATTTATTGAACAACAATCATACGACTTGTGTGGTTCACATGAGGACCCGCTTAAAATGTCTTATTTAAAAGAACTTTCTTTTCGCTCTGTTAAAAAATACCAGGAAACTAAGACTCTGGTTCTTCTCTGGTTCTGGTTAAGACTCTTAATTCATTTTATATTAGCTTATTTTGCAATGTTTAACATGTTTTATTTAGTCAAAGAGAAAACAGCCAGAGTATCTTTTAACAGCAGCTGATTTTTCCTTAAAATTCCCCAAGCAAAGAGAAATGAATAGAAACCCGTTTATAGTGAGATCACCACTGTTTTTTAAATTTTAATTCAATCTTTCAAAATCTTTTTACAGCCGATCAAATTAGCGTGCTTCTAGAAACTGCGGTGTCTGAATGGGGGTTGGCGAGCATAGCTCGTAGGGGGCCGGGCGCTTTAGTATCATTAAAAGTTGTTATCTACGCTTTAAAAGCCGATGGTGCATAGAATACGCCGCTCCTGTCGTTATGTATGTCCAAACCATCCGTGTCTTTAAGGATTAATGTCTCGGCTAATTACCGACGATTTTTTTCAAAAATCATTATCAACAATGCATTTCTACTTCTGCTAAGATAGGTACCTAAAGCGCTCCCCAACAATTTTGCAAATAGAAATTTGTGTGTAACGGAAAAATGCGATTTTCTGAAAAACTGTGTGACTTAGGGTAATCGCTAGAATTTTCCTGCAAGTTTTAAATTAAAGTCCTCTAAATTTTTCTTAATTTTAGTTTCAGTATATTTGGAAATAGATGGGGGAGACATATTTTTGCACTACATTTTTGACTATATATCTGAAATTATACGTAAAATGGCTGTGACAGACGGACAGACAGACACAGGAATGATCTTATAATGGTTCCGTTATTACTTTTTAAGTATGGAATCCTAAAAATTGGGAAATCCTAGAATTTTAAACATATCCTTAGTATGACAACCTATATTTGCGCAGTTTTTTTTAAATAATTTTTCACCGAAACTTAAAATAATTAAGTACGGTAATTGTATTTATATTATTTATGTTTTACATTTAATTGTCATATCATGTTCCATCCACTTGAAATTTGCACTTTATTTTTAAAAATATGCTGCTTTACGCGTAATACGATATTCTACACTCCATTCATAAAACACTTATATTTAAAGTATGTTTTGTTGTTCTGCGTAATGAACTTGTATAAAAAAATGTAACGGATAATTACTTTTGACTTTTGAACAGTTTCCCATGTTCTTTAAATTAATTTTGAGAAAGCTTTTTTTTCCATTTTAAATGATTAAATTATTTTTTTTTGCATGTATCAATGTGTATATATTTTAATAATCATATTAAGTACAAGACATCATTCTTCCATCATTTCTCACTTAGAATATGACTTTTCAATTTATTTAATTTTTATAAAGTTTGTTAGAATATTTAAATTACTAACATAATAAAGTTTGTATAAATTTCTCTTTATATACATTGCTTTAGTCAGATTAATACACATTTGATGTTTTAATGGAATTAAGATTCCTATTTGTCTCCCGATTTTAACCGATTTTAAAATTTATTTAAATATATATATATATATATATATATTTTTTATTAGGTAAAGACTTAAAAACAAACAGTGATGTATGTACTTAGATATATTAGTGAATTTATTCAAAGCATGATCATTGCTTCTTTATCTGATGCTCTTTGTGTAACTATATGGTTCTAATATAGTAAATAAAATTCATATCTGCAGGAATTCGCTTCATTGTTGAACTAACGATTTAAAACTATGCAATGTTTATCAGGAAATATGGTTAGCATTTTAGGCGGAAATATTACACGAAAACAGATCTATTTTTGTATAAGAACAATAGATTCAATATACACAGTCTTAAATATAGTAAAACTTGGATTTGCGTTAAAAAAATAAACAATAATGAAGTAACTAGTTAGAAACCTCCAAATTTGATGGCTAGATAAACAAATGTACAATTGAGCTCATGACATGGAAAACCGATTGAGAATTATTGCCTTAATTTAATAAATACGCTTTATGGTGGGAAGGGACGATTCAAACTTCGAAAGAAAGAAAGGAATGGACAGATTATTTCAAAACAAGAAAAGTAATATCATTGATAACAGAAGTAAAATTAAAAAGTTACTATCGTATAGATAATAAACGGTCAAGTGCGGCTATTACACACTGTTAAAAATTTGCAGCATTCTGGCAGGTTATTTGACCGTTTTTTCCGAAAACGGTTACACAACCGTAATTTTAATACTATTCTGACCATATTATGGGGACGCTGATTAATGTCCCCATGATATATGCCCCCATACGTCATTTTGACGTCACAAGAAATGGGGATATAAATACAGTGCTGGATCATTTCACTTTTCACGAAATCCTGATTAATGCCCCCATGATATATGCCCCCACATCTGAAAGGGACACAAATCCAGTGCTAGAGAAATTTCCTTTCGTTGAGAGCCTGATTAACGTCCCCATGATTTAAGTCCCCATACGTCATTATTTTGACGTCACAAAAATGGGGGCACAAATCCAGTGCTCGAGCATTTCACTGTTGACGAAATCCTGATTAACATCCCCATGATATATGCCCCCATATCAGAAGGGGACACAAATCCAGTAATGGAGAATTTTCCTTTCATTGAGAGCCTGATTAATGTCCCCATGATTTATGCCCCCATACGTCATTTTGACGTCTTAAAAAATGGGGGCACAAATCCAGTGCTGGAGTGTTTTACTTTCGGCGAAATCCTGATTAACATCCCCATGATATGTATCCCCATACGTCATTTTGATGACGTCACAGTAGATGGGGACTTAAATCAGGGGGCATAAATCCAGTGCTAGGGCATTTTATTTTCTCAAGAATTCCTGATTTACGACCCCATGATATATGTCCCCATACGTCATTTTTATGTCACAACAAAGGGAATTCAGATTCCATTTAGGATAGACCACTTGAAATCTGCACTACCGGAATTTTCAGGTACTGGCCCGGCCCGGTGCAAAAATTTAAATTCGACCGGGGAAATTTTTGTGTTAAAAGAATTTAACCTTGTGTAATTACGTGTCCAGCGTTTTCTGGCGTTTCTATTATGTGCGATTTAATTTTGTTGAGCTGATCATAATTATCAGCCCATATGTTATAATTAGTAAGGTAACTGGGTGAATTATTAATTCCAGCTTCTCCAGGATGGCATAATTGGTACAGCACTGGCTGCTTCAGCCAGTTTATTCCTGGTTCGAATCCTAGCCTGGACATTTTTCGCCCTGTTCGAAAAATTAAATCTCATATGATTTATTTACCAATTATAATATTTGTGTTAAAAAAGTCAATCTTGTGTAATTAATTGTCCACCGTTTTCTGCGTTTCCATTACCTGCGATTTTATTCTGTTGAGATGATTCATAAATATCACACCAGATTTATAACCAATAAAGTTAACTGGCTGAATTATCCTACTGAGAAAGAAAAGTTTGCGTAAAAGAAAATAAGTGCTCTTCCTATTTTATTTAAGCCTGTTCTCAAATCCAAAAGGGCAAATTTTTGACATAAGTTTTAATTTATTTTTGTTCGGAAATGCATAAAACTAGCAGGTGTTGTTGTTTAGAAATAATGTAATCGATATGCGTTTTCCGTTTTCCATTTTTTTTTCTCAAACGCAATAGATCTTTCAGAAAATAGTGTCAAAGTGGGCGTTTGAACCTAATTTCCGTGTGAAAGAAGAATAATCACCCAAGGGAGGGTGAAAAACATCTTTGTTACGTGATTAAAATTGCTTATAACTCAATAGGTAATTTATTTATCAAAAAATGGAAAACACAGTTCGATTTCAAATCGCTTCCATAGTCAGACCTTCCAATTTTATATATTTCCGTTAAAAAATGAATTTGTAAGTGTGTTAAAACGTTTTGCTCTTGTTAAGCAGAACAGTTGAGAACAGCCTTAACGTAATCGTTGGAATTATACCTTAAGGTGGTTCTCAAACGCGAAACTTTGACACATTTTCTGACAAACTTTTAACTGCAAAGGCATAAAATTGACAAGCCTAACTGTTGAAGGGATTTGGAATAGAATAGCGTTTTCCATTTTTGAAAAATAAATTATTTGTCGACATACAAGATATTCTTGTCATGGCTTCGGGTTTTTTTTCTTCTTTCCCGTGATGTCGCTTCCGAAATTCTATTCAAAATGCTACATTTAACAGTATATTCTCATAGATATATTGCCTTTATCAAAAAATCAATAACGCCATTCGATTACATAGTTTCTGAATGACAACACCTGCCTATCTTATGCGTTTCCGAAAAGAAATGAATTCAGAAATGTGTCAGAAAGTAGCTCTTTTTGATTTTAGAAAAGCCTTAATAAATGACAGAGAAATATTTTCACAAATCTACTTTTTAGTATATAGCTTCAAAAGTTATGAGTTTCTAAACCTCCTTTTTTTCTTTTATTCTAAACTACATTAATTTTTTAATGAATCCATTTTTTAATGTTGAAACGTCTATAAGAATCTAAGTAATGTTGCTATTGTGTATTTTCTGTCTTGCAAACACATCGTAATTTTCAAATATATACTGTAAATTTATTCCATAAATATGTATGCAGTTTTCTTTACAGGATTCTTAATTGTATGTTAAGAAAAATCTGAATTTTTTGTAGAAATTTTTACTGATTTCTGTTTGGAAATTCCGGCCCGTGCAGACCTCAACCAGGGTCCCTCTCCAATCGAGGTCTTGTTAGGGGCTCCGAGTCTCTCTATTGAATTTGAAATAACCTTTCCTTTGCATATTTTTGGTCTAGATTTATTCTTAAATGTTTAACCCCTTGAGGGGCGGTGGGATATAATACATCCCACTTAATTTTAATTCCGAAATGCCACATTGATACCAGAATTTTGAAATAAAATTTTGCATTTATACTGTATTTGAAGAAAAGCTTTTACTTATTTTCAAATAAAATTGTTTCTAACTCCTGCCGTCAACCTGTCATTTCAAAATTTTAAGAAGAAAAGTACTTTGCTCCTGAAAGGGTTAATCGTGAGAAGGAAGTGGGTATTAACTTTATTTATTACAAAGTTTATAATAAGTGTCGGGGAATGTATAGATTTAGTGAAAGTAACCGTGAACGAAAACCATAAATATTTAAAATATTGTAAAGGATATATCTTCCAAAATAAAAAATAATTATGCATATTAAATGTGAAAGTAGTAGTATTTTTCATACATTTTAGTATCTATATTATATTATCCTTCTATGATATATACGATTTAAAAATATAAAGTTTATTAGTTCAGCAGACTGTGCGAACAGATAAGTGCACCTGGGCCAAAGTTTAAATTTGTCGACCCCAATCTTCGACTTCTCTCTTTGACAGATGGCACAAAACTGGCGAAGTGCACAAACAGAAATAAATTCTGTTGAATACATATTTCGCGCTTATATTGGAACTTTAAAATTTTTAATTCAAAAATTTCACGTAAGAAAAAAAAAAATAAATTTGCAGTTATATTATGGAAAAGCGGATCTGGGAAATGGTTGTGGAAAAATGCATCTAACAATACTGTATAACAGTTGGCAAGAAAATTGTACTTAGTCAGTAATTTGTTTTTGGATGTGGAGTAATGGACGATGCAATAACTTTGAAATGTAAAAAGTATGTACTTTCATTGGGGAAAAATTCCCTATATCTATCTACATGTATAACAAGTAAGAAAAATCATGCGTACAGCATAGATTATGAAACACTTTCCAACACTCCCTGAAAGCTTTAACGAAACTTCGTTACTTAGGAAAATAAGATAAATAAGATAACTAAATAAACATTTAAAAATCTGATTTTAGTAGTTATCGCCCATAGCCAAATGTGTATTCCAATTCTTTTGAACAATATTCGATCTGTATGTTGATATATATACTAATGGGAAAATTTAGTTTAGCAAGCAAATGCATAACAGGTTGAAATTCACCTTTCAGCAATTTATACTAATAAATGGAAACATATTTGAATACTTTTGTACAGCCCATGTACAGCCAAAACTACATACTTTTGTAGTTTATCTAGTACCTTTATTACATGCCACTATTTAGCTAAAATATAATTCAAACTAAAACACGCATAAAACTACTGAAATTACATTTCCAGAAATTATCACCCATAGACGGCTATGTATCCAACTCTTTGCGTGGCCCTGCATATTGTTTTATCTATATTCTACAAATATTTCTTAGCACACTAAATTCAGTTCAGCGTAAAAATTCATAACTCCTTTAAAACCCACCATTAAGCAATTTATGCTCATACTCAGTAACCTTTACGAATTCATTTCTGTAGCTCTGTATATGAATTATACATTTATAAGCACTTTATAGTATGCATAAATATAGTGAACACGTAGGTAAGTGTGATCACAGATCGCACAGAGTGTTTCGTTTAATATTCCTTTCAAAACACTTTATCCTTTTAAAAAATCTCTTCGTTCCACATTTCGCAACCAGGAGCGCACTCTATTCTAAACTAACATCTATCCGAACGAAACTCCGTTTTATATACTATCCGTAGATATATTAGTCGAGGGGATTTATCCGATATCGCCCGAGATAAGTAGGCGCCCCTGGCGGTAAAAAAGAAACTAAAATATGTAAGGCTATGGTGCATAATATGAAAGAATTGTCAAAGGGGTGTCGGCAAAAGTTGGAAAAGTGCTCCCCGGGTGAAAAGGGCGGAGGTCAGAAAAATTGTTTAAAATACACAAGTTAGAGCTCGGTAGAGTAAATAATATAAGACTTTTTGAATTTTTTATGATTTGCCGTGTGGTCTGAGGTATTCAGCTATACGTATGCAAAAATTCTTGTCTCCAACTTAATTAGGGGCTCTCTTAGAAAGAATTGCTTAAAATACATATGTGGTAGCTCAAAGAGTTAAACAACGTAAGATTTTTTCAAGATTTTAAGATTTGTCGCCTGGGCTCAGGTGTTCTGCTATAAGTATGCAAAATTTCAAATCTCCAATTTAATAAGGGTCTCAGTTAGAAAAAAATTGCTTAAAATACGCATGTGGGAGCCCAAAGGGTTAAATGTACGATTTTTTCAAAATTTTATGATTTGTCGTATGATATGTGGTGTTTATAAGTATGCACAATTTCACGCCTCCAACCTAAATAGGGGCTCACTTAGAAAGAATTGTTTAATATACACATGTGGGAGCTGAAAGGGTTAAATGTACGGCTTTTTCAAAATTTTATGGTTTGTCATTTGATGCGAGGTGTTCAGCTAGAAGTATGCAAAATTTCACGCCTCCAACCTAATTAGGGGCTCACTTAGAAAGAATTGTTTAAAATACACATGTGGGAGCCCAAAGGGTTAAATGTACGACTTTTTCAAAATTTTATGATTTTTCGTATGATGTGTTCAGCTATAAGTATGCAAAATTTCAAGTCTCCAACATGTATAGTTTCTGAGAACGGGCTCTGTGACAGACGGACAGAGGAGCGAGACGAATAGGGTTTCGACAGATGAACAAAACCCTAAAAAAGCACATATCATAATTAAAAATGCATTTCCAGCAATCATTACTAATATACAGTAATTAGGATACAATATAGTATCTGAAATCTTTTCAAATACACCGCAAACAATTTCCCCTATACCATTATGAACGGAATTCTTTTATGTGGCCCTGTAAATGAACAATAACTATTCTTTGCATCGTATATTCAACAGAATACATATTTTAGTGGGCTTCTTAAATGAATATCAATTTTACTATGTTTGAAAGAGAGTAACAGCATTAAAAATCATTTGAAGCGATTTTTTCCCATTGGCCGTAATGTAACGGAAAACTTTTTACTGTCCCTGTAAATGAACTAAACATGCTACAAACGTCATTTGAAATAGGGAACGTGCTATAGTAGAGGTCACTAACATCCAAAAATTTAAGAGCGATCCGAGCATATTTACGTGAGCTAGAGCGTGGACAGACGGCTAGACAAACCGAAGTCATAAACACTTTTCAACTATGTTGGAAAGTGTTAATTATTTATAGCATACATTAAAAAAGAAGAAAAATGAGATTGGTAGTATACATTTGACGCCCCCCTCGATTTCCGCGCACGGGGCAATCGCCTACTTCACCCTCCCCCCTTTCACACTATCCTGTAGCTAAGTATTAGAGTATACGTTGGGCCGTAGTTATTACGTTACATATACGTTGGTAAAAGTATTTTTGTTTTAAATAAGATATGAGAAATTTTGATGAAAACGCTTAGAGATGCATTTGTATATTTAAAATATCCCTTCGAGAAATTAATAATTTTAACTTCTTTTTTTTTCTGTTTTCACTTCTTACAGGATGTTTTTTTTCTTCGTTATAAAAATATTTCTAAAATATATACTTAATTTTATAGGAAATTTTACTCACAGCTTATCAAATTTTAACGTACAAAATATGGAATTAAGCAGATATTTTAGAAATATTTTGAGAACTAAGAAAAATTAAAAAGAGAAGTGCCCAGCTAAACTGATGGCATTGAGCTCACAGGCTATTCACACTAATTGTATAATATACACTTATTTTAAAGAATAATGCCCCTCAAAAAAATAAGTGAAGGGGAATTAGCCCCCGTTTCCCCCTTTATACTTAACCAGTGAACCTCCAAATCTAATCAGGGAAGCTCCTTATCATAATAAACCGGTATACCAAATTTGGAGCAAATCGAATAATCCTGCAAAAAAACCCATTTATCTAAATTAAGGGGGTGGACTAGCCCCCCCCCCCCTTTACCCTTAACCAATGACTCCCCAAAACGAATCAGGGATGCTCCTTAACATAATAAACCGGTATATCAACTTCGGAGCAAATCGAATTATTCTGCATGAAAAACGCATTTATCTAAATTAAGAGGGGCGGGCCAACCTCCTTTTCCCCCTTTATCCTTGACCAGTGAACCCCCAAAACTAATCAGGGAAGTTCCTTAACATAATAAACCGGTATACCAAATTTGGAGCAAATCGAATGATTCTGCATGAAAAAGCCATTTATCTGAATTAAGGGGGGTGGACTATTTCCGTTCCCCCCTTTATCCTTAACCAATGAACTCCCAAAACTAATCAGGGAAGTTCCTTAACATAAAAAACCGGTATACCAAATTCGGAGCAAATCGAATAATTCTGCATGAAAAACTCATTTATCTGAATTAAAAGTGGTGGACTAACCCCCCTTTCCCCCCTTTATCCTTAACCAATGAACCCCCAAAACTAATGAGGGAAGTTCCTTAACATAATAAACCGGTATACCAAATTCGGAGCAAATCGAATGATTCTGCATGAAAAACCCATTTATCTGAATTAAGGGGGTGGACTAACCCACCTTTATCCTTAACCAATGAGCCCCCAAAACTAATCAGGGAAGTTCCTTAACATAATAAACCGGTATATCAAATTCGGAGGAAATCGAATGATTCTGCATGAAAAAGCCATTTATCTGAATTAAGGGGATGGACTAACCCCCCTTTTCCCCCTTTATCCTTAACCAATGAACCCCCAAAACTAATGAGGGAAGTTCCTTAACATAATAAACCGGTATACCAAATTCGGAGCAAATTGAATGATTCTGCATGAAAAACCCATTTATCTGAATTAAGGGGGTGGACTAACCCCCCTTTTCCCCTTTTATCCTTAACCAATGAACCCCCAAAACTAATCAGGGAAGTTCCTTAACATAATAAACCGGTATACCAAATTCGGAGCAAATCGAATCATTCTGCATGAAAAACTCATTTATCTGAATTAAAAGGGGTGGACTAACCCCCCTTTCCCCCTTTATCCTTAACTAATGAACCCCCAAAACTAATGAGGGAAGTTCCGTAACATAATAAACCGGTATACCAAATTCGGAGCAAATCGAATGATTCTGCATGAAAAACCCATTTATCTGAATTAAGGGGGTGGACTAACCCCGTTTTTCCACCTTTATCCTTAACCAATGAACTCCCAAAACTAATCAGGGAAGCGCCTTATCACAATGAACCTAGAAAATTTTTTTGAAGCAAATCGGATGTTTCTATCAAGAGTTATCGCGTTACGTACATACATACATACATACATACAGAACGGCGGGCACATTAGCTCTCAGGCTTTGATAGCCTGTGAGCTAAAAAGAGACTTCCTTTAAGAAGCATACACAAAATAGCAAGTTAAAATTATTATTTTTCTCAAGAGATATTTTAAATATACGAATGCACCCATAGGTTTAACATTAGTGAGGGAAATTCGGACGCTGAGTATGACTAAAAGCCTTAAAACTCTGTTCGTCTCATGCTTTTGTTTCATGTCAAGCAGGGATCTCGCTTACTTTTAATGAACGTTTGCAATTTGGCTAATCAAAAATAAAAAACAGTAGCCAAATGAAAAAAATGTTAGTAAAATAGATTCGTCGTGAAAAACTGAAAAATCGATCTTTGACCCCTTAATCTAACTTTCTTTCAATATACTCTAAAATAAACTACTTTTTTGAAACATCTTATACATCAGTTATTCATCTAAATTCAATGATGCGCAACATAAACTATTTAAAAAAAGTTATTTTTAATGTCTTGCGCAAGCAAGGAAAAATTCCCAAACCCGATTTAACTCATTAAAATATTATGAAACAAAACTTTACGACCGAAGTTTGCTCAGGATTTTAAGATATTACATATAATGAATCCTGAAAAATCTTAAATATAAACAATAAAATATATATTGCATTTAAAAAATATATTTTTTCCAGAATTCTATGGCTTTTCATTGAAAACCATACTTCAAAGGCAGATTGAAAACTGTACTAATGATTCGATGCCATTGAACATGATAATCGGCAACAATCGTTCAGTAACGCTAATAATCTGTCGCCTGTACTGACACACACTCACAAAAAAAAATGAGTAATCATTAAACATTCGCAATCAGGCGAATGCAGTCGTTCCTTTACTCGCCAAATGAAGCATTTTGTCGCGATTTGGCGCAATGGTGAGTGGCAGCGAGAACCCTGGTGATAAGATATTAAAAATTCTTTAAACGACGCTTGTTGCGAAGGGGTTAATAGTCTAAAATGCTTGTTATGATGTTCTAACTGAGGATAACACTGTATTATTATTTATGAAATATAATAGACACACATTAAGTAAAAGTACTTACAATTTTTTTATATTAAAATATCTATATTAATAAAAAAGAAGGGTTTCTTGTCCGTGTGTCTTCTGCGTGTTTGTTTGTTTGTTGACGACGGTTAGGGAAATCTATCGCATGTAGAGGTCTACAAATTTGGATAAGGATACACATAGACAGATTCAAATGAACCTGAGGCTGAGATTTTTCATTTTGTTATAATTAGCTTAATTAGTCTTTCCTTGGACAAATTCGTGGAAAAAAATGTCCTTTGCACAAGCCTCTTGTTATGCGCGTGATTTTATCAGAGATTTATTCAATCCAAGCAACAAAACGAAAAGGATTTGCACATAATTGTGAAAATTAAAGATTTTAATGAAAAATTCTTTCTTGTGGCTAAAATTATGCAGTTTTAAGTATAATTATGAAAGTAATTTTTAGAGAATCTGCGATTGTTTTTGTTGGTTAGGGATGCTATGATCATCTCTTGCACACATGAGCTAAACAGACCGGGATTTCAAATTAAAGTGGAATCTGACCCACCACACACATCCATACCTGATTGGGTTCGAACCAAACAAGCTCTTGTTCAGTAACCAGCTCGCCAATCGCAAGCAGAGATGGGCAGTATCGAAAATACATGTATTTGAAATACATTTTCAAAATACATTTGTATTTTGTATTTTAAGCCGACTAAACAAAAGTATTTTGGTAATGTATTTTGAAATGATTTTTTCATGTATTTTGTATTTTGAAAATACTCAAAATACATTTCTGTAGATTTCAATCTGCTTCTACAGAAACACAAGAACCGTCATTTAAACCGCAAATGTAAGATTCACAAAAGCAAAATACGCGCCTGTCTGTTTTGTTTTGTCTTATAGGGTTCATTTCTGGAAGTTAATGTAAACATACTTTTTCAGCTGCTGATATGCTAAGGACTAGAATGAATGCTTCTGTTTTAATTAAGCATTTTTGCTGAATTGTTACGTTTTAGTTTTTATAATTATAAAGTTACTATGAGAACGACAAAATCTGTGTGATAAACAGGAAGAATCATTTAGAATTTTGCTGTGCATAGTACTTTTAAAGAACCAAAGAAAGAAATGTAGTGTAGTAGTAGAAAGAAATGTAATGTATGTTTAAGTCTCTTGAAAGAATGGCTGATATTTCTCCAGTTCCGGTAATAATATATCAAGTGAATTGATGAATTGCGATAGTACAGGTTGCGCTATACTAGATGGGACATTTTTTAAAATAATTTCTGTTGATAATAACGGTAAAGTTAAGGCTGCATGCCAAATATCTAAAACAAGATCTACTATTATAAGTGGAACTTTTGAAGCAACAACTAAGTTTAAAACACATTTAAAGGTAAGATTTTTAGTTTTATACCGTTAAACATGGATTGAAACATTTTTTCTAGTTCCTTTGTATTCGTTTTATCAAAGTTCGGGTATATTTTAAGCCACCCGTTATATTCATTTAATTGAGAGTGAATTTCATTACATAAATATATTTATTGATATAGAATTCAGATTTTCATTAATTGTATTTACGATTGAGTATATTAAATGTTGGATTTTTGGTTATAGACCTGCCCTTGCTGGAGGTACATGTTTATATAGCGTGACTTCGCAATTAAATTTTTTGACTCATTTCATGTTTTATTTTATAGTGTTTATAAAAAAAAATAGCACAGTGAATAAACTGGTGTTCGACCGAAACGAAAGTTGCTGTCCGAAATTGAAGTTTGATTCTTTTTTGAGTTTATATCGTAAACGAAAGTTTCTCAGATGAAAATTTTAATATCAATAAGAATATTAATTTGGTAAATTACAAAACATCCTCCTTTGGAAGAATATTTATGATTTTGAATGTGCAGGTATGCCATATATTTGTTTAGAATAAAATTAAAAAAAGATTAATGAAACATTATTTTGTACGGATTTATAAGCATAGAACTTTATAAATTATTAATTGTGTAGTTATTTATGTATCCCGATATTATTTATGTATCAACCGAGATCAATGGTCATTGTACAGATAGTTTAAATTTTTTTAACATTTGGCTTGCAAATTAATAAAAAACAAATATCGATTCTTTAATAGAATAAGTAGTGTATTCATACCTAAAGAAAATAAATAACAATATTTAACTTGCAATCATTATTACAAGTATAGTATGAATATGTTTAAATACTGTATTATAACTAAATAATAACTCGGAAGATCTTTAAACTACTTTAATGTATAAGAACTCAAGCGCGCGATATGTACAAGCTTAGAATATCCACAAACACAAAAGCTAGCCTCGAACCCAGAGTTCCCGATAAGTTCTTTTTAAAACTGTTGCCAGATGCATTACATCACATCTCCCCCTTTAAAAGTCCTCTTCAATAAGTCTTGAAGGAGCACGAACAGTTCTGCCGCTACGAGTCTTAAATGGACTGGCCTGCTTAGTCTCTGGAACTGCAGCATTAGGAGAATAGGTGATGCTAACAGGATCATTCATAGATGTTGTATCCTGGGAGCTGTCTTTCTCGGATGTATCATCAGGAACGGCGTTCTCTTTCACTGGGGTGTCGTTATCCTCCCATCTGAAGGATTTTGAAACAGTAGAAGGATGCAGATATATACGATTCCTTCTTAGGATACCTCGAGGAGTTTCAACCATGTATGACCTAGGAGCTTCATGAGCACTTTTTACCTTTCCATACGTCCTCATGTCGGAGATCCATACTTGCTGACCGACGTCTAATTCTGGTAGTTGTCTAACTCGATGATGGCGATTGAAGTAATACTTTTGCTTCTCGATCCTTTCCTGTTCCTTTTTGAATAAGGATTTCTCGTCTAATACTTTAGGCTTTAACTTATCATTCACTATAGGAATAGGCGTTCGTAAGCGTCTTCCCATCAAGAGTTCTGCTGGACTAAACCCATTTTCTAGTGGGGTTGATCTTAGCGCAAGTAGCATAAGATATGGATCATCATTTTCCGCTTTCAAGTAATGTAACTTAAAATTTTTCACCATCGACTCTATGAAACCGTTGCTTTGAGCATGTTTCGGACTGGATGTTATAATGGAGAACTTATAAAGGTTGGCAAATTTTTTGTATTTAGAATCTACAATTCTTTGCGAAAACTGGGTACCATTGTCTATTCTCACCACTTCAGGAATACCGTGACGTGCAAAAATGGATTTCATGTGATTAACGACTGCCTCGGAAGTAAGATGATCTAATTTTGCCACCTCAATATATCTAGAATAGTAATCCGCCATTATAAGATACCATTTACCACTAACTTTGAGAAGGTCAGCTCCGACTATTTGCCAAGGTCTGTTTGGGAATTCTGATGGGAGTAAAGGCTCTTTGAAATATTTTTGTTGCTGAATACACTTCTGACAGTTTGAGACTAAATTCTCAATTTCTGACGATAATCCCGGCCACCAAACAGACTCACGAGCTCTAGCTGTGCACTTTGTTATCCCAAGATGACCATCATGTATTCTATTTAATATTTCTTCACGTAATTTCAAAGGTATAATAATTCTCGCATCTTTCATCAACAAATCATTTTGTGTAGAAATTGAATGCCGATGTTCCCAGTATTTTAAACATTCTTCTGGCACTTCATTTTTCCCTGGCCAACCATCTCTTGAAAATTTAATCAGTAATTTGCAAACTGAGTCTTCTTTTTGCAACGCCCATATTTCAGCCAATCTAGAATCTGAAGAAGGAAAATTTTCTATAATCATCTGCACATAAGCAGTTATTTCTTCGGTTAATTCTTCCTTTCCATTTTCCGGTAAAGGGCTTCTGGATAACGCATCTGCAATGACAAGCTTTTTCCCTGGAGTATATTTGATGGTATAGGAATATCTCATCATTCGTAGTTTCATACGCTGGAGTCTAGGAGTTAGATTGTCTAACGGTTTTGACATTAAAATGGGTACGAGAGGTTTATGATCCGTTTCTATGTGAACTTATAGGCCAACAATAAAATCATGAAACCTTTCACAAGCCCATACAGTAGCTAACGCTTCTTTCTCTATTTGTGCGTACCTTTTCTCTGTATCGGACAATGTCCGCGATGCATAGAAAACTGGACGTAAATGACCATTATCCTTTTGACACAAAACTGAACCAAGGCCGTAAGATGATGCATCGGCTGATATAAAGGTTTCTTTCTTTGGATCATATAATGCTAATTCAGGAGTATGGCAAAGTTTCTGCTTGATATCTTCAAATGCCATTATTTGAGATTTTCCCCAAATCCATTCAACATTATTCTTCATTAACTCGTAAAGAGGTTTTGCAACATCAGCAAAATTGGGGATGAATTTATTCAAAAATCCAGCCATTCCTAAAAATCTTTTTAATTCCGTCACATTCATTGGCGTTGGAATTCTGGAAATAGCTTTTGTTTTTTCCGGATCAGGTTTTATTCCCTTTTCAGAAATTATATGACCAAGAAAATGTATGGAATCTTTTGCAAACTGGCATTTTTCAGCGTTCAAAGTCCACCCAGCCGCTTGAAGTTTTGAAAGAACTTCATTTAGTCGTTTATTGTGTTCTTCCTCAGTAGAACCAAAAATTACAAATTCATCCATAAGACCCACTATACCAGGACCTTCTTGAATAGTTTCGCGAATTCTTTTTTGGAACACTTCCGGAGCTGTCTTAATTCCAAACGGTAAACGATTGAACATAAATCTTCCAAAAGGTGTAATAAAAGTAGTTAACTTTGCAGAAGCTGGATCGAGACTTATTTGCCAAAAACCTGCATTTGCATCAATAATACTAAACACTTTAGCATTACTAAATTGACTTAAAGTATAGTCAACTGAGGCCATGGGGAAATATTCTCTTTCAATGCTCTCATTCAGAACTGATAAATCAACACAAATTCTTATATCACCTGACTTTTTTGGAACAATAACCATAGGCGCACACCATTCTGTGGCTTCGTCTACTGGTTCAATAATTTTATTCCTTGTCATTTAATCTAACAATTTTTTTAATTTACCCCTTAAAGCTAATGGAACTCGCCGTGGTACAGAAATTGCGTAAGGCTTAGCATCATTCTTTAATTTTATTTGATACGGTTTCTCAACCTTTCCAATTCCGCTAAATAATTTTGGAAATTTCTTGACAGGATCTAGTTTTGATTTCAATTCAAATATTCTCTGGATGAGATTCAAATTCTCACTAGCTGTACAGCTTAGCAATGGGTGTTGTAAATTATTTATTACATACACATCATCTTCAAAACTAAAACTTTTGTTCTTTAATTTAACTCGAATTATCCCAGCTATCTTCAGATTTTTTCCATCTGGACCGCAAATGACTTTACTTGATCCCTTTAATTTTATATGGTTCAATTTCGAATCATAAATAGCCTTAGGAACGACCGTCACATCCGCTCCTGTATCGATCTTAAATTCTAGAGGAGTCTGTTCAATCAATACTTTAGCATTCCAACGGTTATCCGATATTCTAACAGGGTTGTTTTTATCTGAAATATTCATTATGTAACCTAAAAAATCAGAAGAATTCGTCGATTTTGTTTTTTTCAACTTCGTTAACCTGCATTTTTGATTTACAAACTTTAGCATAATGACCAACCTTCTTGCACCGGTTACAAATCGCTTTACGCGCAGGGCATTCCGATTTCGTATGTTTGTTTTGTTTTCCACACCAAAAACATACTTCTTTGTTCTTATCCGAATTGAAAGAATCAAATTTTTTATTTTGTTTGTATTTCTTATTCTGTGGTATCGCTACTCTGTTAGCTACCTTAAAAGACGTAGTATCACTACTCAGAACTTGTTGTTGACTTTTAATTGTTTCAGCCTGACGAGCTGTTGTAATCGCTTTTTCGAGTGTAAGTTTCATATCTAGTTGCAGATTTTCAGAAACCTTCTTATCGCGAATACCGCAAACAATTCTATCTCTAATCATTTCTTCCTGAAAAGAGGTAGTAAATTCACAAGTTTGCACTAATGTATATAACGATGTGATAAACTGTTCCACCGATTCACCTTCTTCTTGTGTTCTCGTGTAGAATTTATATCTTTCGTATATAACATTACGTGTAGGAATAAAATGCGTTTCAAATTTATTCTTTACAATATCAAAATCTTTAATATCGTCTGCACTTAAATTAAAAGATGACAATATTTCTTCGGCTTGAGAGCCCATTAAATAAACTAAAGAGTTTACCTGTACTTCCGGTTGTTTCGTTTTCAAACCTGATGCAGATCTGAAACGTTCGAATCTGTCGATCCATTTTTGCCAGTCGTCAGGGCGAAAGGAAAATTGTTCTGGCGCAGGTATTTGATACATTTTTCTTTTTCAATAAACACTGCCACCATGTATTATAACTAAATAATAACTCGGAAGATCTTTAAACTACTTTAATGTATAAGAACTCAAGCGCGCGATATGTACAAGCTTAGAATATCCACAAACACAAAAGCTAGCCTCGAACCCAGAGTTCCCGATAAGTTCTTTTTAAAACTGTTGCCAGATGCATTACATCACAAATACAGTTTTACAATATAAATTATGGAGGGGACGTTATGAGTGTTTAAAGTAATTTTAATACAATGACTTATTCAAGATTGAAGGATCTTTAAAACAGACCATGACGAAGAACGATGCACTGATGGAAGACACTTATTATTTATTAAAAACTAAAAAACATTACTTAAAAAAAAAGTTATTTGGTACCATGATACTCCGAACGTCGTATTTCTACACATTATGATATTCCCAGGATTTAAACGAAAGCATTTAACATGTTGTTTATTTAATATTCCTTATTAAATTATTTCTTATTTTTATTCATGGGAAGCATACTCATATTAGCGATGTAGTGATCGAGGCATTAACGAATTATGTATACTTTTTAACCAACTTCCAACGAAGGAGATTATACAATTCTTTTATATATGTGTTTATAATGTATACGTCCAAGAATAACTATTGAACTAACTCTTCGATTTTCAATCTCTCACTCTTTTTATTTTCCCCTATCTTTACAAGAAGAAAGTATTGGAATTGTGAAAAAATTCGACTTCAGGTTTTCGACGGATTTCTGTTTTTGAAGGTCCTGAGCATCATTTGACTGTTTTTAGGAAATGTCCTATCTGTGAGTTTGTCTGTATGTGACACAAATTTTGTGAGCGCTCTATCTCAAGAACTAATGCACAGAGTTTAATAAAACTTTAGATTCAGTTAGACGTTGACATAAGTTGTTGTATATTAGGTTTTAGTGTAAATCTTCATAGAGGTGGCGCTGCTATGCTGTATTTTTCACGATTTCCGCAAAAACTCTATCTCAAGAACTAATGAACGGAATTTCGTCAAACTTCAGATTCAGTTAGAAGTAGACACAAGTTGTTACTGATTAAGTTTTGGTGTAAATCGCGCAACAGGTGGCACTGCTATGCTACATTTTTCACGATTTCTGAAATAGTTCTTCTCAAGTACTAATGCACGAATTTTCATCGAACTTCAGATTCAGTTGGACGTTGATATAAGTTGTTACTAATTAAGTGTTGGTGTAAATCCCCCAACAGGTAGCGCTTCTATGCTGCAGTCCGGTATAAAAAGTAAAATCGCGGAATTAGCCCAGCCCGATATAAAAGCTAAAAGTTCGGCCTGGCCCTGCACGTACAAAAACTCGATTAACCCGGACCAACTAATTTCCAGAAAACATAAATTTTTGTGGCGATATGGTTAAAAATCGCCTTGTACGAGGAATTCTGACCAAAAATACTTATTTCAGCATTTTTTCATGTTTATAGACTTCCTTTAAAAGCACCTTTGACTGCGATATTTATTTTTTAAACTAATCTTTATTTTTATCTAAATGTTTGAATTATAATTAATATCGTTAATCTCTATTCCATGCCTTGGAAGCTTAAAAATCTGAAAAATGCTATACTGTAGAATCTTTTAAGATGAATTCTCACAATATAGGAGAAAAAAAAATCCATTATAGATAGGTTTCCTTCTTAGCAGGGACATAGTTTGTTCTAAATGTATTACGTTCTTTTTGCCTTATTAAATTCATTTTGCATGAATCAAAACATTTGCCGTTTAAGACAGGATTTATAGACAGATTCATTTTCAGAGTTTTTTTTACTGTACTTTAATTTTATTGCCCATAAATATATTTACTATTCTTTAAAAATAATAAAATTAAAATTTTTAATTTTAAAATTATAGCAACTTAAAAATGCATTCGTTTCTTGGAAACAACTGTTGAGTCGGGCCAAATTTTACTGATTTTTGCATAGTCCAGGCCGGGCCGGGGTGGGCCAGTGATTTTCATAAGGGCTGAGTCGGGACCAATACTAGCATTTTTGGCTAGTGCAAACGTCTAGGAAGAATGAAGTCCAGTCCCGGTCCGGTCTGGAAGAAATAAGTCAGACCCGGCCCGAGTCTGCAGAAAAAAGTAAAGTCCGGAAACCGAAAGAGTGATGTCGAGGCCCATCTGAGCCTATCCTTCAGAAAAAAAATAAACCCGATACCGGGACCGGACAATCTCGGAAGAACTGAAGAGCAGGTCCGGCCCGGCCCGAGTGTCGTGAATAAAAACTGGCCCTAAACCAGACAGCTGACCGCGCCGAGCACGGCCCGTGCAAACCTCTAATCTTATACACAAGCTTTTTCAAAATTTCAGATGTATTTTGTATTTTAAATGTATTTTGAAAATACATGTATTTTGTATTTGGAATTTTATTAATTCGAAAGGTATTTTGTATTTTGTATTTTAGATTCTAAAACTAATGTATTTTGTATTTTGTATCGAAAATGATTTTCCGATGTATTTTGCCCAACTCTGATCGCAAGACAAGCAGGTGGCTTGAATCTGGGAAAAGTACTTTGAACGATGTATCATTTCATCACAGGAAATCAATGTGTCTTTATTTCTCATTCTGAAAAGAAGTTTTAAGTCTATTGCATAAAACTTTTGACTCTGAATTAAACAGAAAAAAACTGCAGGAAAATAACTGTTTTCTCAAACTTTACTTTTTATATACAACGGAACAGGGGAGGGGGGGGGGGGACCTTTTCCACCTATTTTTAAGGAAGGGGGGTCGAATCCTTAACCCATCTTATGCTACTTGGACATATCGGGCATTTCTCCGCGCTCTCACAATAAAAATATCCTTTCCACTATATTCAGTTTTTGTGCATGAAATTTATACCTCAGCATCAATATAATTTTTGATAGAAAGTGAAGAATAGAGCTGTCTAGGGGCCCGAGTTATCATGATTATGGGCCCAAGTCGTTTTTTCACGATCATAAATCTAGATTAGAAAAAAACCTGTCCTCAAGTGAGTTTAGGGAAAATTGGGAAGCAACTTTAATACCACGCTTCAATTTTTGTGCAAGCAGCAAACATGAGCATGACGATTTTATTTTCCATCAGGTTCAGTAGGTACAGGAATAGGATCAAGAGATTTTGGGGGAAGGCAGCTGATTTTGAATATCATTTTTAATTTTGTGTATATGGTGAATCTCATGTATAATGAAGTTATACGTAAGTTTGATATTTTAAAGGATAATAAAAATATACTAAAGTGTTTCTGTTTTCCGAGTTTGTCTTTCCTCTCATAATATGGGTTAAGTTTAACCTCACTCACCAGGAATACAAGCAGAAATTGGAGGCCCCGAACAGAGGTCAGGTGGGCCCTCTGTATCTCCTGTATGTACTATATGCATATACTTAAACGGTTCCTCACGGGGCCTTTTTCAGCTTAGGGCACCGATACAACTCTCCGCCCTATCGCCCTCTGATCATGTCCCTGTTACTCGCATAATAATATTTTAGCCAAAATGATCTTTTGGTTTTTCATATAAGACGTCATAAGTGAGTAACAAAGAGGGCCCCAAGAATGTCTATACTTTGGGCCTCTAATTTTTTAAATAAAGTCTTGATGACTACATCATACTGACTTTAATATGGTAATGAAAATAATTATTTTGTGTACATTCGAAATCTTTATTTTTACTTATTTCTTAGGTAATTTTCTTTATATGTATGTACTCGTAACTTTTGTAAAATCAAAAATTTCGGTTTTTTTGTTCTTGTTTTCTTTTCTGTTATGCTTGTATCTATACTTTGCAACATATATAGTTAATAAGAACGTAAGGATAATAATAATAATAAACAAAAAACAGAAACAAAAGTTTGTACAGAATAACTATAAATATAACAAGTATTATGTACCAGCAATTTAGAAAAAAAAAATCCCAATTAGACATTCACTGAAAGCTTATTACCTGATGATACCTAAATACCCGCGGGGGAAGAGAGGTAAGAGGAAACAATACTTTTGCGACATTGCCTCAAGGCGTAGGCATATCTCCCTATGATCTGGTCATTTTTCAGGAAGGCAGGAAGTTGCGAGCTATTTGTACTATAGTAACGTGAGTAGTAACGTGATCAACTATTTTACAGCTTTTAGTTCTCTCAGTGGGGGGGTTTCCTGTGATTTTTGTCGGAAATCTTCTAAACTACGCTTCTAAGAAATGTATTTCAGATTGCAAAGGAAAAAAGTATGAGCAAGATAAGATTTGGAATAGTATAAAATTCCTGTACTTTTTCCATCTGAAACCGAGCCCCTTTGGTCCCGGGCTCCTGGGAAGTTGCCCTCTGTGTCGCCCCCCCCCCTTCTCACCGGCCTGAATAAAATTATAATTATTATTTAGTAATTAGGTACAGAAATTATAAAAACTGCAAATTAGTAGTTTCATTAGTTAATAACATACAATAACATTATATACATTAATATTTTGCAATAATTATGTAAAACCATATTAAATACCAGTGATATTTTTATATATTAAAATTATTAATAACAGCATTTAATATTTAATTGCTAACACTACTTAAAATTAATAATTATTAAAGAATTAACTCTCTAATTAGGAACGTAATATACATTTATGCTTTAATTACTAAAATGATAATTAATAATTTAGTATTCATTCTAGAAAGAAAACGAAGCAGGATGCTAGTTCAAAAAACAGCACTATTCCATGAGGAAATATATTAGTAGTAATGTGTTTAGTAACGATATCAGAAAAAGAAGTGTATAATTTTTTAGTATGATAAATAATGTGTCATTAATTTTTAATAATTTTATTAATTACAAATTGAAAAATACAATTAAATAACAACATGCTTTAATAATATCCTGTTTTTTTTTTGTTTTTTGTTTTTGTTTTTTTCTAAAGAAATAAAGCCCTATTATTTTTGCAATGTCTTGGGCACACGGATTTAGAAATACTGTGGAATGGGAAAGTTTTTTTTTTACAAGAAATCTCTGGCTACAACTGCAGGTGAATTTCACTATTTCTTAAAAAGGCAGGGTGCATTTTCCCAATTTCAAAAGGGGCAGGCACATTTTGCTAATTTCAAAAGGGCCCCTTAAAAAGTGTCCTACAGGAAAAAGTAAGTAAATTAGAAAATTAATAAAACCTGCAAATAAGTAATTTCATTAGTAGCACAAATAATAAAATTATATATAATAATTATATATAAATAATAAAATAACAAATAATATTGTTTGCAACTCGTTTTACATTTGTACTTGAAAAAATTACTGTTAATCATCTAAATATAAACTTACACAATTTTATGTGTATGCTAACCAAAAAATTTATGAAAATGAGTTAAATATATTCTTACACTCATACAGAGTAAATATAAGAATATCCGAAATCCTCAAAATATTAAATAATAGCAATATCACATCCCAGCGGGAAATATTAGCTTTCAATGGTTCATTTTTAAGAAAAACGTTTTGCTACCTTTTCAATACCTTTTTTTTTTTTTTTTTTTTTTTTTTTTTTTTGCCGTGTATGAGTTACAAAGTAAAAAAGAAAAAATAAAGTCAACCTATACTGAAGAAGCTCTTGTTGTGCTTAACTTTTGTATACTAATTAGTTCTTTTTCTCTTATACATCCTTTTACATTAACTGTTGAGCAGATGTCATTCTTTAATTCTTCTTTTGCTCCAATATTTGCTGTAAATTTATTATTGCATATGTAGAATAAGAAAAAAAAAAGATTCTAGCTATTTTATTCTTTTACTTGCAGAAATTTATTATACTGCTATGCTTATTTTATATAAACGAATCATTTATTTGATTACTTAAAGAAAATTATGACATTGCAAATTATACATTTAAATATTTTAAATGAAATGTTTTTTTAATGTCATATAAAACTATCCTTTTTAGAAACTTATTGTACTTATTTTTTTTATAAAACTGAGAAATTAAGATTAGAAGCAAATATTTAAAGCCTTTTTTTTTTTTTTTTTTTTTTTTTTTTTTTTTTTTTTTTTTTTTTTTTTGCTTATTACTAAGTCAAAATACCTGTAGAAACTTTCCAAATTATATTCATCTTAGATTTTAATTCCTTTTTATGTCATTTTAGACATTTAGAAAATTTATTATTTTAATCAATGATTTAAAAAAAAAATCAGTTGATTAAAATCATAATTTAATCGCTAATTTAAATCAACTGATATAAAATCGCTGACATCCTAGAAAAGTATTTAGGAATTCATTCCCATACTCTCATAGAAGCGTATTGAGGTTTACGATGGCATGTTCGGAGTTGGAAATGAAGTGTGTGTCATTTATATTTCGTTTACAGAGACGCTCAATATTCCACTACATTACGGTCTATTGGAAATGATCGTTTTAGTGCATTTTAGTGATGTTATAATATTTTTAACATACTGAAATTGATATATAACAAGGAAGTACATTACAAAATGTCTACTATAAAATATGGTGCGCATAGTATTTGTCATTCATTTACAGGTACACACAAGAATGGAATATCGTTCATTTTTGGAACCTCACAAAATAATTAGGTTACAGTACTGTCTATGAGGAATAATTGCTGAAAATGAGTTTTCAATTGCAGTATGTTTTCTTATATTTAGCACTTTTTTTTAAATATTACTTTTTATGTATAAATTATACAGTTCATGTACAGGGCTGCAGAAAAGAACTCCATTACATTATGGTCTATAAGAAAAATTCGTTTGCAGTGTATTTTAATTACGCTATACTATTTCAAACGTAATGAAACTGACATACATGACAGATGCGCACTACACATTGCTTACTGTAGAATATGGTGTGGTGTGCATAGCATTTACATTCTTTTTTCTTCCCGGCTCGAGTCATCAGATTGCCATTAATTGTTTTCGTTGTGTGTT
Source organism: Maratus speciosus (assembly GCA_963932465.1). NCBI lineage: Eukaryota > Metazoa > Arthropoda > Arachnida > Araneae > Salticidae > Maratus > Maratus speciosus. The sequence goes on along the minus strand of OZ010800.1, from coordinate 262,115,881 downwards.
GCGTTGACTTTAAATGTTTCAAGTTAGGTTTTGACTCTTTCTGTGTGGAATCCGGGTCAACCTGATTTTTCAAAAATGTCCTAGTCCTAAATAATTAATAATAATAATAATAATAATAAGCTGTGTATGAATATTAATGGGTTTATAATGTATTTAATTTTATACAAAAAAGGTAAAACTCATATTAATGATATCATTGTATATTACTTTTCCATAATTGTATTAAAATATGGCTTAATTTTTTCACGTCGAGTTCAAATATTTTGGTTTCTAACTTAAACTAAACCAGTTGCTTTATGATTCATTAAGGATCAAAGCCTGTACTAAACTTGTTTTCTTCACTGTGGACCCCGAGGTGATATACAGAAAGAGCCCCGATCAGGTTGTCAGCCTAACGCGGGACCCCCAGTGTCTGCAAGCTTCGTGCACATTTTATTGACCTCGAAGAGATGGAAGGTTGAATAAATCTTGCTTAGCTTGGAACCAAACTCTGGATCTGCTGGGTGGTAATAAGACTGTCTACTACGCCACTGAGGTTTAATATTTTGGTTTCGGATCGACGAAATTAATTCTTGCCGGGTTCAGGTCGAATTTAAGTAGAAATTTCGTGTATATCGGAAAAAATTTTGCTAATTTATTTAGAAGTACATGCCCACCACGCCCTTCTTAATTTTTTAGACCTAGATAATAGCCTCCCACACCCTATTTCATAGACTTCTGTTTCTTTAAGACCGGGGAGAAGGGGGGAGGGGTCTGGATTGGTGACATTCAATATAAGAATTTTCTCTTTTTATTTAACAGCACTATAAATTATAACCGAAACGTAGCAAGCTCTTTCTACGTACATATAGCGCGTTCTGAAATAAAATATGTAACTTTTTTACACACACACACACACACAAAATTGTTAAAGAAAATAATAATGCATAAGTATTTCATATTTAAAAATGCTTCAAGCATTTCCTAAATGACGCAATTTTAATTAGGCGTGATTCTGTTTCGAATTTCAGAAAATTTAACGCATTCTGTTCCGAAAATTTTAAAAAATCGGTCATCTGTCCGAAAATTCTGAAAAAAAAAATCACTGAAAAATATTGCGAATTTTGACAAATGGTCGCAATAAAAATCAACTTCGTCCGTTGTTCCCATAAAAAATCGCTAATTTCGCCAAAGAATAGCGGAAAAAGCGAGAATTTCATATTACAGAGAAAAAACACGTATTTCGTCAAAGGGCCATTGAAAGAATTGAAATTTCGTCAAAAGATCGCGGAAATAACACAAATTTCGTCAAATGTTCGAATAAATAACCCCAATTTCGTCAAATAAATGAAAAAAAATATACGAGTTTCTTCAAAGGATAGCAAAAAAGCGCGAATTTCGTAAAACTGTCACGGAAAAAAACGCAAATTTCTTAGAAAGGCCATTGAAAAAATGCGAATATATTTGAAGGATCGCGAAAAACATGCAATTTTGTCAAATGATCGCGGAAAAAACGTGAATTTCGTTTAATGAGTGCGGAAAAACGCGAATTTCTAAAACTATCTTGGAAAAAACGTGACTTTCGTTAAAGGACTATTTAAAAAACGCGAATTTATTTTAAGGATTGCGAAAAAAATGCATATTTCGTCAAATGATCGCGGAAAAAAAAATACGGCTTTCGGCAAATGGCAGTTGAAAAAACGCGAATTTTCGTCAAAGGATTACAAGCTATTATTTATTGTTTCACTAATTGGTTTATTTCTATTAAATGCTTATTTTTAAAGGCAGTCACATGATTTTTTATAGTAGCATCGTTCAGAACGGTGTCACATTTTAAAAAATACAGCATAAATGTGACTTATTCAATATAAAAATTTCATAAGTGTTGATACCACTATTTTCGAATAGTAATTTCAGAAAATATCTTAGATTCTTGCTTAAGACATTTTTAAACTGTAGCATTCTCTACCGTTTTGCGTGCGTTTTTTTGAGGGCGGGATGGGATAAATATTACTTATTTAATATTAAAAATGTCATAAGTATTGATACTACTATTTTAGAATAGTAATTTCAGCAAATATTTGAAATCGATGTTTAAGACCGCCACTCCTTCGACAAATGTATCTACGGATAAGTTGAACAGACGAGTTTCGTTCAGATACACTTTTGTTAAGAATAAAGTGCGCTCCCTGGTGGTGGAATGTGGTACTAACAGACCGCAATTTTGTTTAACTTAGGAAATCCAACAAGGCGATCTGTTCAAACTTTAAGATAGTTTATAACACATAATAAAAAGTTTTTAAAAGATTGGCGCGAGAAATTTCGGGGAGTGGTGGTGGTGTGTGTGTGTGTGGGGGGGGGACGCAAATGTTTTTTTTTTTTTTTTTTTTTTTTTTTTAATTTAACGTTTTTTACCATTTTATGACAGTTTATAGACGGAATTCGGAGATAAATGATACTTATTTAAGATAAAAATGTCAAAAGTTTAGTTAGCGCTATTTTCGCATAGTAATTTCAGAAAGTATCTCAAATTCTTGCTTAAGACCGCCACCACTCGAGTAATTATATCTACTGATAGGTTGTTTAACGGAGTTTCGTTCAGATACAGTTTTGATAAGAATAGAGTGCGCTCCCTGGTGTTGGAATGTGGAACTAACAGAACGCGATTTTGTTAAAATTAGGAAATCTAACAAGGCGATCTGTTCAAACTTTAAGATAGTTTATCACATAATAAAAAGTTTTTAAAAGAATGGCGCGAGAAATTTCGTGGTGTGGGAGGTGGGGGAGGGGGGGAGGGTGACGCAAATGTTTTTTTTTTTTTTTTTACTTAACGTTTTTCACCATTTTATGACGGTTTATTGATGGAGTCCTGAGATAAATGCTACTTATTTAAAATATAAATGTCAAAAGTATAGTTAGCGCTATTTTCGAATAGTAATTTCAGTAAGTATCTCAAATTCTTGCTTAAGACCGCCACCCCTCGAGTAATTATATCTACTAGGTTGTTTAACGGAGTTTCGTTCAGATACAGTTTTGATAAGAATAGAGTGCGCTCCCTGGTGTTGGAATGTGGAACTAACAGAACGCGATTTTGTTAAAATTAGGAAATCTAACAAGGCGATATGTTCAAACTTTAAGATAGTTTATCACATAATAAAAAGTTTTTAAAAGAATGGCGCGAGAAAATTCGTGGAGTGGGAGGGGCGGAGGGGAAGGGGTGACGCAAATGTTTTTTTTTTTTTTTTTTTTTTTTTTTTTTTTTTAACTTAACGTTTTTTACCATTTTATGACGGTTTATTGATGGAGTCCTGAGATAAATGCTACCTATTTAAAATATAAATGTCAAAAGTATAGTTAGCGCTATTTTCGAATAGTAATTTCAGTAAGTATCTCAAATTCTTGCTTAAGACCGCCACCCCTCGAGTAATTATATCTACTGATAGGTTGTTTAACGGAGTTTCGTTCAGATACAGTTTTGATAAGAATAGAGTGCGCTCCCTGGTGTTGGAATGTGGAACTAACAGAACGCGATTTTGTTAAAATTAGGAAATCCAACAAGGCGATCTGTTCAAACTTTAAGATAGTTTATAACACATAATAAAATGTTTTTAAAAGAATGGCGCGAGAAATTTCATAGGGAGGGGGGTGGAAGGACGCTAATTTTTTTCTTAACTTAACTTTTTTTACCATTTTGTGACGGTTTATTGACCGAGTCTTGAGATAAATGCTACTTATTTAATATAAAAATGTCAAAAGTTTAGTTATCATTATTTTCGAATAGTAATTTCAGTAAGTATCTCAAATTCTTGCTTAAGACCGCCACCCCTCCAGTAATTATATCTACTGATAGGTTATTTAACGGAGTTTCGTTCAGATACAGTTTTGTTAAGAATAGAGTGCGCTCCCTGGTGGTGGAATTTGGAACTAACAGAACGCGATTTTGTTAAAATTGGGAAACCTAACAGCGCGATCTGTTTTAAATTTTAAGATACTTTATAAAACATAATAAAAACCATAAAAAAGAATGACGCGTCACATTTCGGGTTTGAGGAGGGGCGCGAACAAAATTAGGAAATATAACAAGGCGATCTGTTTGAAACTTTTAAGATAGTTTAGGGAGGGTTTACCATAATTTAGAAGGGGTTAAATGGCGATAAATGTACTGGGCGTTTTGAAAAGAATATTAAACGAAACCCTCTGTGCGATTTGTGATCACACTTACCGACTTGTTTTATACTGATGCCAATTGACAAAACAGCACAAACAAGTATACATTTCTCTCAAATAAAAATTAATTAACATGCGACTATTATAAATAGAAATGAAAATAATAATTAAATGACCACGTGTTAAAAATAGGAAATAGGGAAAATTGCGTCAAAAAGTTGTATTTACACGTGAATCATGAAAAAAAAAATAAGAAACTTTGGAAATATTTTAATTATTTTGCGAGAAACGCACTTAATGGGAAAAATTACGTCATATGTAAAATGCCGAAAGGATAAATATCGTCATATGTAAAATGCTTAAAATAATTAAATTATTACGCTTGTAAAACTTTTCATGATTAAAATTTGGTCATATTTAAAAAGCTCAAATAATGATATTCCAAAACATTTTTAAATTGAAAATATTTTTAAACGTGAATTTTAAAAGAGAAAAAAAAACTTTATAATAATGTACATGTGAAATGCATTTAATGGCGACAATTACGTCATATTTCAAAACTATTCATTTAAAACGATTTTCTTATGGACATGTGACGTCACATTGGGAATCACTTGGTGTAAAAAAAGAAAAAAAAATGTTGCTAACAAATTTCTTTGTATATTTCATTCCTTGATGCAGCCTAGAAACATTTAAATTTATGCCCAAAATATTTTCGATTTATTTTGTACGAATTCTTATTCGATAAATACATATCAGAAAAGTCGTGTATATACCTTTGAGGCATTGCGAGTTGCCTTGGCGAAACGTTTACTGATTCTACTTCATACATTTTCAGGATTTTTAACTTTTTATAAATTTTACTTTTTAACTGCAATCAAGTCTGTCTTATTTATTTATTTTATTTAGTCTTTTAAAAGTTTCAAATTCAGACGTTAAATGTATGTATATTGTAAACTCGTATATACTTATTAATAAAAATAAACAGTACTTTTCCATTTAGGGGGCCTTGACCTTTTTTAAAAAAGCTTGGCGTAATTCGGGCTCAGAAAATGAGATTTGTTGCCAAATGATATAAACAACTATTAAAAAAAACTAATGAACTTTTATACTTGTTTATATATGAGTTTATTTATATATATAGGGTGATCATGAATTCATGGTACAAACTTTAAGGGTAGGTACAGGTCACTGTAACAATAATATATTGTATAGCAATCTATGGGCGCAAATGGCGCGTTGACGCAGAAACACCAGGGTGGCCAGTTTGCCACCATTTCTCTATTTCGCCAAGGCCCCTATAGTGAAAAAGTACCAAATAAACAATATAAATTTTAAAAAATAACATGAAAATATGTATGATGGTTCAATAAAATATAAAAAAGATTTTATGCATAAGCTATACCTGTTCCTGAAAATATCAGAAACTAAATCAAAAGATAAAATATAAGCGGAAAATTTATAAAAAAAAAAAAAAAAAAAAATGTTTTCAATACCGTAGTTATGAATGCTATTCCTAAGAAGACGGTGTTTTTTAATCTCGATATCAAAGGATGAACATTGTCTATACTCTATAGCATCGTTATAAAAGTGCTAGAGACATCAGAATTTTCAACCTTACCCTTTTGTGCAAGCTGATTTTAAAATGTGTAATTGATCTTAATTATCAATCCCAAAAATAGCCGCCATATGTTGTGATAGCGATGGATGAGGCCATGGTAAAAGAAAAATACACTATTCAAACGGAAAAGCGTGGCAACCCGATTGCAGAAGATAATCGCCATTCGTAATAATATCATTCAATTTTCCGTAACCTGCTAATATTTCTAAAATAGAGCACATTACCATGTTTTTAAAAGCTTCAAAGTCTGAACGGGGGTTAGCGAGCACAGCTCGCAGTGGCTGAGCCCTCTAGTACAGGTAAAATTTCACCCAAAATATATATCCAGTCTTCTTTTACCCTTTAATCCCCGCTGCAGTGATATTCATGGGCTGTGTTTTTTATTCATATTGATTGATTCCCAACAGTTTTGTAAAATAGTGTAACTGGCTTTATTATGGTATCATTTTACCTGTCATTAAATAACATGAACATTTCTTTTTCAAAAAAGTGGTGCCATTAAGCAATTTCAATTTTTAAACCGTAATTTAATGCGACTGTTAAGTGGTTAAAAGAATCGTTAATTGTGTGTTTTGTAAAATTGGATTTTCTGTAGAAATTGAATGGGCCGGATCGGACTTGATTTAATTCATTTTGTCACGGGTCGCGCCTGTCCCGGGTCGAACTTTTAATTTTTACACAGGGCCGAGATCAGGCTGGAAATTCCTGCCCGTGCAGAACTCTAGTGGCCAATCCTGAACGAACTCTGAATCCCCTTTGTTCTGACGTAAAAATGACGTATGGGGACATATATCATGGGGTCGTAAATCCAGGAATTCTTTAGAAAATAAAATGCTCTAGCACTGGATTTATTCCCCCTGATTTAAGTCCCCATCTACTCTGACGTCATCAAAATGACGTATGGGGATACATATCATGGGGATGTTAATCAGGATTTCGTCGAAAGTAAAACACTCCAGCACTGGATTTGTGCCCCCATTTTTTAAGACGTCAAAATGACGTATGGGGGCATAAATCATGGGGACATTAATCAGGCTCTCAATGAAAGGAAAATTCTCCATTACTGGATTTGTGTCCCCTTCTGATATGGGGGCATATATCATGGGGATGTTAATCAGGATTTCGTCAACAGTGAAATGCTCGAGCACTGGATTTGTGCCCCCATTTTTGTGACGTCAAAATAATGACGTATGGGGACTTAAATCATGGGGACGTTAATCAGGCTCTCAACGAAAGGAAATTTCTCTAGCACTGGATTTGTGTCCCTTTCAAATGTGGGGCATAAATCATGGGGGCATTAATCAGGATTTCGTGAAAAGTGAAATGATCCAGCACTGTATTTATATCCCCATTTCTTGTGACGTCAAAATGACGTATGGGGGCACAAATCATGGGGACATTAATCAGGCGCCTCCATATTATTGGCCATTTTATGGTCAGAATATAAATAAATTATGGTTATGAAACCGTTTTAAAAAAAAAAAAAAACGGTCGAATGACCTGCCAGAATGCTGCAAAATTTTTAACAGTGCACAGAGGGTTCCGTAGAATAAATATATGAATTAGTAATTGTATTATTATAAAAAACCTTTGCTAAAAGAATACTAAGACTTTGTAAAAAAATATACAAAATAGGATTGGGTATAACACGATATACTAAAAAAATGTAAATGGATATACCATGAAAGTTCAAAGAGATATGGAACCTAAACAATATCAAAGATAGCTATTCTGTATAACTCCTTTTTACTTTCTTCAACCTTTACAAGAAAAAGTATAGGATTCTTGAAAATTTTCGAATTCCAATTTTCGACGGATTTATGCGTTTTAGGGGACAGAGATCACGAAAAACATGTTTCTATAAAATGAATGTCTGTGAGTCTATCTGTATGTCTGTGTGTGACACAAATTTTGTGGGCGCTCTATATTAAGAACTAAAGCACGGACTTTCAAAAAACTTCAGATTCAGTTAGCCATTGATATAATTCGGTGCTGATACATTTTTTTTGTCAATCGCCCAATAGGTGGCGCTGTTATGCTGCATTATTCAGGATTATTGCAATAGCTCAATCTCACGAACTAATGCACGAATTTTCAAGAAACTTCAGATTCGATTAGCCCCTATATAAATTAGTGCTGTTTAGTTTTTGGTGTAAATCGCCCAGCATGTGGCGCTACTATGCTGCAATTTTCACGATTTCCGCAATAGCTGTATCTCAAGAACTAATGCATGAATTTTCATCAAACTTTAGATTCAGTTAGTTCCTGATATAAATTGATCCTGATAAGTTTTTTGTGTAAATTGTTCAACAGGGCCACTGCTATACAGAACTTTTAACGGTTTCCGCAATAGCTCTGTCTCAAACACCAATGCATGGGTTTTCATCAAACTTCAAATTCAATTAGAAGTTCACGTAAGTTGTCCCTGATTAGATTTTTGTGTAAATCACCTAACCCGTGTCGCTGCTGTGCTCCATTTATCAGGAAGTATTAACATGTATGAAGTAGAAGAAAGTTTTGGGACTGACACATCCGACTAGTATAATATTATGTTAATCTGTTTATGAACAACGTAATTCGGTACTGATAATAAAAGCAGTGCATTTTTAAACTTCATTTGGCACTTTATAAAACTAAATTCAGCGTAGTAATAACCTTTATTTCTACAGTGTAGCTAAAAGAAAATATTCGTTCAAAGTTTAATTTTGGCATTGTGCTAAGCGTGTTTCGACAGAAGGTCACACATCTGCAACGGCGCCTTGGCTCGTGGTGCTTTTTTACAGATAGGTTTTTAATTAACATTTAAAGTCATTCGAGGCGTATTAAGAGATCCATTTAATGCAAACTATTCGCGAATCCCATAATAGTTATGTAACTCATTCTAATTAAGGGGTCTTAGGGCTCTTAAAATTGGAAAAAATGAAAAAAAGAGACCATTTTCAACATTTAATATCTTAAAATGTATATTATTTTAAAACACATTTATTATTGAGATGAAAGACTTAAGTACGTTCTTTCATTTTATGTAGGAGAGAGTATCCTAATTTGGACCACTTCGCTTATTTTCAGGTGTAACTCACTTAATTTTTGGAATATCTGAAAAATATCACTACACGGGATAAATCAATTCATCTACTAACTAAATAAAACTTTAGATCATTTTCTTTTTGAAAATCTTAAATTTTATTTTAATTTGAAAAATTTGTCAAAAGTGTTCCAAATTCAGCAACTGGTCGCCTAAGTTGGACCCCCAGTCTCCTAAATTGGACCAAATAAAATCAGGTTATTTTAATGACTAGGAAATATAACTAATTTTAATAAAAGCAAAGTTTGCGGTTACTGAAACAATCAAACAAAATAACAACAATGAAATACAATGAAATCAAATATCTGAAAATAAGTGTAATTGTTTTAAATCAAAATATATTCAAAATATAAATCAAAGTTATCAGTAATTAAGAATAGAAATTACGAAACTAATTGCCAGTTACTTGAATATCATTTAAGGAGTGATGCAAAGCTTACACATGAATTTCGTTTATTGATTTTTTTTTTTCAGCGCACACAACATGGAACCGTATTTGGCAATATGAAAACTGAATCATTTCTGCTGTTTTATTTTCTTACAAATCAGGCAAAACCAATCATCACTATTTAGATTTTTATTTTAGATTCTGAATTATTAGACTTTTTTTTTTTTGCAACAGAAGTTTTCTTTACATTATGATTGTTGTTCTCCCCTTTCATCATTTCCTTGATAATTGCATTACTCCTATTTTTTAAAACTTGATGTTCCATTTGCTTTTATGCTGTGATAGCTTCCTTTTAGTCGATTTTTTTGTGTTTTTTCATTTCAAGGTTTAGTATATATGGCGAAGATGTTAGCACAATTGTTTTTTTGGCTCCCTCTGTGCATTTTTAAAACTAAATTAAGCAAAGGATGTAACATTTCTAATGATTTTTTGGCTTTTGGGAAGGATTTGTAGTTTCAGCCTTATTGCAGGTCAATTTCTTCACACCTTTCTCCTTTTTATTTCCTATATCTATAACAGCTTTTGCTGTAACCTTTTTTTTTTCCAGACAGCTTGTCCGTGTCTTTTTCAACATTTTTAACATTATATTATAAAAATGTTTAAAAAAATATGCTCTATTGAAAAGTACGCTACGATTAATTATACGCAAACATTATATATTCAACAGTGTTGAATTCATCCCCCCCCCTCCTACCGGAAGGTTTGAGGTTTTATGCGTTTTAATGACAAAAAAGTGTAATTCCACCCTCCAGAACTGTAAAAAGTCTGCCCTTCCTCAGGGAATCGCAAATATCCTCCAGGAAGAAAAAGTTTCAATTCAACTCTGTAAACCAAATACGCCGTAGGAATAAAGCATTCAAAGAAAATAAATACAAATACATACAAGATGAAAGAAATTACAAACAAAATTTATTGCATAAACATGTAAAAATATTTTTTTGTTTATATAGGCCTAAACTGTATAAAAAAATAAATCCAGATATACCCCCCCCCTCCCCCCCGAAAAAAAACTTGCATGGAGATAGTAATCCATTATAAAATATTAAAAAAATTAAAAAAATAGTGTGCAAAGTGTACCGTCCTCGAAATTCATTACTTAATTTTCAAAATTTATGATCGCATATCTGGTCCAATTTAAGCAACTTAAATTGGCCCAATTATGGCTACTGCGCCATTTTTTAAAACAGATAATTTCAACACTAAGAACAAAAACGAAATCAAACAAAGCCGCTTGAGAAATATGCGCAATTAACAGATGAATTTATATATGTATATAAAAACATAACAACTTACCTTAGTGTTAAAGTATTCACTTACGTTTAGTCGGAAAAAAGTAGATCAGAACAGCTAACTTTAGGTTTTTTTTAAATTGTCTGAAAACAACACGTGGTAGGCGGTTGCTTCTTCTAATCGTGAGTGACGTCATCCTGATGAGTAGGATTTCAGCGATAGATGGCGTCTCTAACTGTAATTAATGGCAGAATGGAATAAGTTTTTTGTGTAAATTGTTCAACAGGGCCACTGCTATACAGAACTTTTCACTGTTTCCGCAATAGCTCTATCTCAAACACCAGTGCATGGGTTTTCATCAAACTTCAAATTCAATTAGAAGTTCACGTAAGTTGTCCCTGATTAGATTTTTGTGTAAATCACCTAACCCGTGTCGCTGCTGTTCTCCATTTATCAGGAAGTATTAACATGTATGAAATAGAAGAAAGTTTTGGGACTGACACATCCGACTAGTATAATATTATGTTAATCTGTTTATGAACAACGTAATTCGGTACTGATAATAAAAGCAGTGTATTTTTAAACTTCATTTGGCACTTTATAAAACTAAATTCAGCGTAGTAATAACCTTTACTTCTACAGTGTAGCTAAAAGAAAATATTCGTTCAAAGTTTAATTTTGGCATTGTGCTAAACGTGTTTCGACAGAAGGTCACACATCTGCAACGGAGCCTTGGCTCGTGGTGCTGTTTTACAGATAGGTTTTTAATTAACATTTAAAGTCATTCGAGGCGTATTAAGAGATCCATTTAATGCAAACTATTCGCGAATCCCATAATAGTTATGTAACTCATTCTAATTAAGGGGTCTCAGGGCTCTTAAAATTGGAAAAAATGACAAAAAGAGACCATTTTCAACATTTAATATCTTAAAATGTATATTATTTTAAAACACATTTTTTATTGAGATGAAAGAAGTACGTTCTTTCATTTTATGTAGGAGAGAGTATCCTAATTTGGACCACTTCGATTATTTTCAGGTGTAACTCATTTAATTTTTGGAATATCTGAAAAATATCACAACACGGGATAAATCAATTCATCTACTAACTAAATAAAACTTTAGATCATTTTCTTTTTGAAAATCTTAAATTTTATTTTAATTTGAAAAATTTGTCAAAAGTGGTCCAAATTCAGCAACTGGTCGCCTAAGTTGGACCACCAGTCTCCTAAATTGGACCAAATAAAGTCAGGTTATTTTAATGACTAGGAAATATAACTAATTTTAATAAAAGCAAAGTTTGCGGTTACTGAAACAATCAAACAAAATAACAACAATGAAATACAATGAAATCAAATATCTGAAAATAAGTGTAATTGTTTTAAATCAAAATATATTCAAAATATAAATCAAAGTTATCAGTAATTAAGAATTGAAATTATGAAACTAATTGCCAGTTACTTGAATATCATTTAAGGAGTGATGCAAAGCTTACACATGAATTTCGTTTATTGATTTTTTTTTTTTCAGCGCACACAACATGGAACCGTATTTGGCAATATGAACACTGAATCATTTCTGCTGTTTTATTTTCTTACAAATCCGGCAAAACCAATCATCACTATTTAGATTTTTATTTTAGATTCTGAATTATTAGACTTTTTTTTTTTGCAACAGAAGTTTTCTTTACATTATGATTGTTGTTCTCCCCTTTCATCATTTCCTTGATAATTGCATTACTTCTATTTTTTAAAACTTGATGTTCCATTTGCTTTTATGCTGTGATAGCTTCCTTTTAGTCGATTTTTTTGTGTTTTTTCATTTCAAGGTTTAGTATATATGGCGAAGATGTTAGCACAATTGTTTTTTTGGCTCCCTCTGTGCATTTTTAAAACTAAATTAAGCAAAGGATGTAACATTTCTAATGATTTTTTGGCTTTTGGGAAGGATTTGTAGTTACAGCCTTATTGCAGGTCAATTTCTTCACACCTCTCTCCTTTTTATTTCCTATATCTATAACAGCTTTTGCTGTCACATTTTTTTTCCAGACAGCTTGTCCGTGTCTTTTTCAACATTTTTAACATTATATTATAAAAGTGTTTAAAAAAATATGCTCTATTGAAAAATACGCTACGATTAATTATACGCAAACATTATTAATTCAACAGTGTTGAATTCATCCCCCCCCCCCCCCTCCTCCCGGAAGGTTTGAGGTTTTATGCGTTTTAATGGCAAAAAAGTGTAATTCCACCCTCCAGAACTGTAAAAAGTCTGCCCTTCCTCAGGGAATCGCAAATATCCTCCAGGAAGAAAATGTTTCAATTCAACTCTGTAAACCAAATACGCCGTAGGAATAAAGCATTCAAAGAAAATAAATACAAATACATACAAGATGAAAGAAATTGCAAACAAAATTTATTGCATAAACATGTAAAAATATTTTTTTGTTTATATAGGCCTAAACTGTATAAAAAAATAAATCCAGATATACCCCCCTCCCCCCCGAAAAAAAACTTGCATGGAGATAGTAATCCATTATAAAATATTAAAAAAATTAAAAAAATAGTGTGCAAAGTGTACCGTCCTCGAAATTCATTACTTAATTTTCAAAATTTATGATCGCATATCTGGTCCAATTTAAGCAACTTAAATTGGCCCAATTATGGCTACTGCGCCATTTTTTAAAACAGATAATTTCAAGACTAAGAACAAAAACGAAATCAAACAATGCCGCTTGAGAAATATGCGCAATTAACAGATGAATTTATATATGTATATAAAAACATAACAACTTACCTTAGTGTTAAAGTATTCACTTACGTTTAGTCGGAAAAAAGTAGATCAGAACAGCTAACTTTAGGTTTTTTTTAAATTGTCTGAAAACAACACGTGGTAGGCGGTTGCTTCTTCTAATCGTGAGTGACGTCATCCTGATGAGTAGGATTTCAGCGATAGATGGCGTCTCTAACTGTAAATAATGGCAGAATGGAATAAGTTTTTTGTGTAAATTGTTCAACAGGGCCACTGCTATACAGAACTTTTCACTGTTTCCGCAATAGCTCTATCTCAAACACCAATGCATGGGTTTTCATCAAACTTCAAATTCAATTAGAAGTTCACGTAAGTTGTCCCTGATTAGATTTTTGTGTAAATCACCTAACCCGTGTCGCTGCTGTTCTCCATTTATCAGGAAGTATTAACATGTATGAAATAGAAGAAAGTTTTGGGACTGACACATCCGACTAGTATAATATTATGTTAATCTGTTTATGAACAACGTAATTCGGTACTGATAATAAAAGCAGTGTATTTTTAAACTTCATTTGGCACTTTATAAAACTAAATCCAGCGTAGTAATAACCTTTATTTCTACAGTGTAGCTAAAAGAAAATATTCGTTCAAAGTTTAATTTTGGCATTGTGCTAAACGTGTTTCGACAGAAGGTCACACATCTGCAACGGCGCCTTGGCTCGTGGTGCTGTTTTACAGATAGGTTTTTAATTAACATTTAAAGTCATTCGAGGCGTATTAAGAGATCCATTTAATGCAAACTATTCGCGAATCCCATAATAGTTATGTAACTCATTCTAATTAAGGGGTCTCAGGGCTCTTAAAATTGGAAAAAATGACAAAAAGAGACCATTTTCAACATTTAATATCTTAAAATGTATATTATTTTAAAACACATTTTTTATTGAGATGAAAGAAGTACGTTCTTTCATTTTATGTAGGAGAGAGTATCCTAATTTGGACCACTTCGATTATTTTCAGGTGTAACTCACTTAATTTTTGGAATATCTGAAAAATATCACTACACGGGATAAATCAATTCATCTACTAACTAAATAAAACTTTAGATCATTTTCTTTTTGAAAATCTTAAATTTTATTTTAATTTGAAAAATTTGTCAAAAGTGTTCCAAATTCAGCAACTGGTCGCCTAAGTTGGACCACCAGTCTCCTAAATTGGACCAAATAAAGTCAGGTTATTTTAATGACTAGGAAATATAACTAATTTTAATAAAAGCAAAGTTTGCGGTTACTGAAACAATCAAACAAAATAACAACAATGAAATACAATGAAATCAAATATCTGAAAATAAGTGTAATTGTTTTAAATCAAAATATATTCAAAATATAAATCAAAGTTATCAGTAATTAAGAATTGAAATTACGAAACTAATTGCCAGTTACTTGAATATCATTTAAGGAGTGATGCAAAGCTTACACATGAATTTCGTTTATTGATTTTTTTTTTCAGCGCACACAACATGGAACCGTATTTGGCAATATGAACACTGAATCATTTCTGCTGTTTTATTTTCTTACAAATCAGGCAAAACCAATCATCACTATTTAGATTTTTATTTTAGATTCTGAATTATTAGACTTTTTTTTTTTTTTTTTTGCAACAGAAGTTTTCTTTACATTATGATTGTTGTTCTCCCCTTTCATCATTTCCTTGGTAATTGCATTACTCCTATTTTTTAAAACTTGATGTTCCATTTGCTTTTATGCTGTGATAGCTTCCTTTTAGTCGATTTTTTTGTGTTTTTTCATTTCAAGGTTTACTATATATGGCGAACACAATTGTTTATTTTGGCTCCCTCTGTGCATTTTTATAACTAAATTTAGCAAAGGATGTAACATTTCTAATGATTTTTTGGCTTTTGGGAAGGATTTGTAGTTACAGCCTTATTGCAGGTCAATTTCTTCACACCTCTCTCCTTTTTATTTCCTATATCTATAACAGCTTTTGCTGTCACATTTTTTTTTTTTTTTCCAGACAGCTTGTCCGTGTCTTTTTCAACATTTTTAAAATTATATTATAAAAGTGTTTAAAAAAGTATGCTCTATTGAAAAATACGCTACGATTAATTATACGCAAACATTATTAATTCAACAGTGTTGAATTCATCCCCCCCCCCTCCTCCCGGAAGGTTTGAGGTTTTATGCGTTTTAATGGCAAAAAAGTGTAATTCCACCCTCCAGAACTGTAAAAAGTCTGCCCTTCCTCAGGGAATCGCAAATATCCTCCAGGAAGAAAATGTTTCAATTCAACTCTGTAAACCAAATACGCCGTAGGAATAAAGCATTCAAAGAAAATAAATACAAATACATACAAGATGAAAGAAATTGCAAACAAAATTTATTGCATAAACATGTAAAAATATTTTTTTGTTTATATAGGCCTAAACTGTATAAAAAAATAAATCCAGATATACCCCCCCCCCCCTCCCCCCCGAAAAAAAACTTGCATGGAGATAGTAATCCATTATAAAATATTAAAAAAAATAAAAAAATAGTGTGCAAAGTGTACCGTCCTCGAAATTCATTACTTAATTTTCAAAATTTATGATCGCATATCTGGTCCAATTTAAGCAACTTAAATTGGCCCAATTATGGCAACTGCGCCCTTTTTTAAAACAGATAATTTCAAGACTAAGAACAAAAACGAAATCAAACAAAGCCGCTTGAGAAATATGCGCAATTAACAGATGAATTTATATATGTATATAAAAACATAACAACTTACCTTAGTGTTAAAGTATTCACTTACGTTTAGTAAGGAAAAAAGTAGATCAGAACAGCTAACTTTAGGTTTTTTTTAAATTGTCTGAAAACAACACGTGGTAGGCGGTACCTTCTTCTAATCGTGAGTGACGTCATCCTGATGAGTAGGATTTCAGCGATAGATGGCGTCTCTAACTGTAATTAATGGCAGAATGGCAACGGTCCAATTAAAGCGCGGCGGTCCAAATATGGCTACTCTCCCCTATTTAAAAAATTGAGAGATGCAGAATTAGAATTTATAGGAGGCTCCAAATAGTCAGACATTTGAGAAGCAGAAAATTGGTATAACCTTATTACACGCATGATTAGAAAATAAATATTTCAACTTGAATAAAAATTTTGGTACCTATATATACTTCATATTGTAATAATTATCCTGAACATAAATAGATTTGTATTTAAAGCATTCTTATATTTTTAATACAAACTTTTATTAAGTTAATACAAAATTTTGAAAATTTCAGCGACATAATCACTTTAAAAATATTTTTTTAAGAATAAAAAGGAAAATTTAGGTTCAATTTATAGAGATTAACATGAAACGTGTGTTTTAAAAATTTCATGAAGAAATATTCAGAAGTTTTTGAGATATCCTGCACGGTATGCCCAAAAACATAATTTGGATAAAAATGACTTCAAAGTTTCGGAAACGCCGCTTCAGCTATTGAGCGGGTATAATTCTAAAAGGCAAAACTTCTGTTTTAATGCGAATTTGAAGAAAACAATTATATTAAACTGTTAAAAAAGATAGAAAATTTACATATAAAGAAATTAAAATAATTTTTTTTCCGCTTTAGGAGTCCTCAGGCCCCTTAAATTAGTCTGTTTTTAACAATTTGATGTTTATTTCATTTATAATGTTACTGGAAATTTCATTACACATATATATCATTAAAAGGTTTTGACCAGGTTTTAAAAGCCGATGGTACATAGAGTTCGCCGCCCCTGTCATTATGTATGTCCAAATCTTCCGTATCTTTAAGGGTTGCTATCGCGGCTAATTACTGACCATTTTTTTTCGAAACTCATGACCAACAGTGCTTTTATACTTCTGCTACGATAGGTACCTCCTTTTGCTGAATGCCCGTAAATCGAAATTTGTGTGTAACGGAAAAAAATGTGATTTTCTCAAAAGCTATGTGATCTAGGTTATTCTCTATAATTTTCCTTCAAGGTTTAAATTAATTCTATTAATTACTCTAATTTTTTTCATAATTTTAGTTTCAGTAGATTCGGAATTAGATTCGGAAGGCTGGGGGACATATTTTTGCACAACATTTTCGACGCTATCTTTGAAAATGTAATAACTAAAATTAAAATAAATGTATTTTTGAATTCAGGGTTACGAAAGCTTTCACACGATACCCCACACGATATGAAAATAAAAGATCTTTTTTTTTCAAGTAACTTAATTTTCGCCTCTACATTTTTACTGAATCTATTTATAAATGTTTTCTATTCTGAACATGCATGGGTCAACAGTCTTTATTACTTCCCCAAATTTAAACTTTCCTCATTCCATAGTTTACAATAAAATGGCTATGACTGACAGACAGAGGAGTGATCTTATATTGGTTCCGTTTTCACTTTTTAAGTACAGAACCCTAAAAAAATGGACAATTATAGAATAATCTGCCTTTTTATATCAGAGTGATATTTTTTTCAGGCTTATTGTGAAGAGCTTATGCAGTTATAGTCTAATAGGAAAATGGCAACTGGCGTAACGCTAATTAAAAAATAGCGACATTTCTCAATCATCCTTGTTCCAATTTTTTGGAGAACAGGTCCTTGAACTTACAGCAGAAATATACATATGCATATCTGTTTGTGAAGTGAATGAAAAGCACACACAAAAAAGCAAATAAATTGGATTCATCAAAGTGTTATAAAAGTTCCCTCTGTGCAAAAAAATGTAAAAATAACTAGAACAGATAACATAAGATTATTACTTATATATAAGAGACATATCTAAAGTCAACAAAGTATAATTTTAGTTCCTGTTGCTAATCTATTACCGTGATAACAGCTTCATATTAACAACTTGTTTATATGAAAAATAACATTAAAATTAATGTTTAATAATAATATTTACTCAAATAAAAAATAAAAAAATCTGCAATTTTTAAGTATTTTTTTCTTTTTAACATGGGAAAAGATTTTTAACTTAAATAAATGTAAGCCCCGTCCTTGTTGGAAAATTTACATTTATAACTTGGCAGTACCTACTCAGAAAAGAACAAAAATTCTCTTAATACTTTCAGACTATCACAATTTTGAAGAAAACAAAAATCAATCTATTTTTTTATCTACATTATTTTAATATTTATATTATTAATAAGGTATAATTATACCTTAATAATGATGTGTCTTGTTATAAGGTTAATAAGATATAATTAGTAGGGTTTCAAAATCCAATTAATACAAAATTCGCATGGGGTTAATGTTTCATCTTATACAAAATATCATATAAAATAGAATGTAATGAATTAGAGAAAATATTCTCCAATTAAATCTTAATAACAAAAATTTCTATAAAATACATTAATTCCCTTATATCTACTTACCTACTTATTGAAAATGGATAAAGAGTTGCATTTTACAAGAATTTTGACATTCTGAATTTAAATATGTAAAAAAGAAGTACTTTCCACTGAAATTTATAAAATTATGTTTAAATTTAATACGCCTTTTATGACAGAATTCATCTTATAGAATCACTATGTATTTTTTTTAAGTTAGAATAAGATAAGCTTTTTCTTTGTTGTTTTACTATGAACTAGAAATATAATTATTGTTAGTATAAAGTGTTGAAAGATTTTTCGAACACTACAGGATATAATATTTATATTTCTTGTTTTAAATTTCAATTCTGATAGAAAATAAGTATTTGGTTAACAAAACTAACTTTAATCGATTACCTATTTATTTACTTATTGCACTTGATTTCAGCAAATGCTGTTTCGAAAAATACAGTTTATTTCTAGCAAATTTTAGTTGTTATCCTCATTCGCTTTCAAATTCATTATTGGTAGTATTGATCATAAACTTTTTTGAGTCTTAGTTTAAAAAAAATATATGCACGATACCACATCCATGTTTAAACATATCGCAGTACGATGTAACGTAACAGGATTTCCAAATTTCATTGTGATTGAACAGTTTTAACGACCATCAGGGTCCAAAAAATACTGATATACAAGCATTCTATTGTTGGATCATTGTGAAACATATAAACTGACACATTAAAAAATAGTCGTTTGAAACAGTTTTGTAGTCCACTGATTTTTTTATTAGGACTGGTTCATTGGTATCACTTTTTCGGTATAGTGTAACTCGTCTTTTTTTTTTTTTTTTTTTTTTTTTGCTTTATTTAAACTGTCATTAAATAACAGGAATCTTGCTACATCAAAAAGCGTTGCCAATCAAACAATCTAAATAATAAGTATCAGACAAGCAACAGTGCTTTCCAATATCAACAACAAAAATAGGAATATTGAAATCAGAGCTTATGGGGTTTTCTCATAATCTTTTGACTTTTCAATATTTTTTTGCCCCTGAATAATAATTTTTATTTTAGTACATATTCTGGAATGTTTTTTTTTTTTTATCTATTATTCTAGAAAACTTCCCATTGCACGACTGCATAACAATATTAACGAGATAAATAAGTTTTGGACGATGTTGCGAATACAAATATACCACGAAATTCTTATACCGTCCCATGTCCCTGATGCTGATTTTTAAGTTTGGAGATGTCTGTATAAAATTATTTCAATAAAAGTAATTCGATGTAATTTTTACCGAAACTGGGACTATCGTTTTATATAAATATGTAGAAAAAAATTAACCGGCACTTATTTGTAGGGTTCTTATTATTTTTTAACTCTGTCACTGGGTTATAGATTCTTTTCCGTCCCTCTTGCTAAACTTATACAGAAAATCACTTCAGATAGAGCCACAGAATTTTTTTCAACATTTTTCTCATTCAGAAGTATGCTAGAGAAAGAATAGCTGAAATTTTTTGACAGGAAATTGATTGCACAATTTAAAACATCGTTTAAAAATCAATTTCAATCATCGTGGCTTCATTGTTAGTCTTAACTTCCCCAAGGTTTATTCCTGCACTTTTCGAGGTAAACTATTTTTTTTTTAAATTCAATGTAAATGATTGTTTCCAAAACTCAATGAACATTGTGGCTATCACTTAGTCTTAACATGACTTGCCTAAAAATAGGTGGTAATTTTCCATACCGTCCCTTCTTTAACACCCATTTAAGACAATGTTATGCCTAAATTTTGTACTAAAAATACTACATTGTTATTATTTCTTATTTGAATATCCTGTGGGTACTATGCAAAATCATTATAAGTAAAAATTTAGAAGAAAATAAAACTTTATAGCGGTAAAATTGTAACTAAAATTAAATTTGTAAGTTTAACTTAAACCTGAGATAAATAAAAAAAAGTTTCACTGCTGACCATTTTTTCTTTATTT
Organism: Maratus speciosus; assembly: GCA_963932465.1. Classification (NCBI taxonomy): domain Eukaryota; kingdom Metazoa; phylum Arthropoda; class Arachnida; order Araneae; family Salticidae; genus Maratus; species Maratus speciosus. Next base: position 262,095,284 of record OZ010800.1, on the reverse strand, counting down.
TTAATCATTAAGGCAGTCGTCTTTAAGTTTAAAATGTTATTTTAGTATGTTTAATTTCACCAAATTTTTATTCCTGAAAAGGCAAAAGATTTTGAGAATGTCCCATATACTTTCAAAAGGTATGTGTGAACATACAAACAAAAATGTGCTACCAAATTATTAAACATACCTTACTTTCGTACAAAGTAATTTTACATTTCCTTAAAAGATAAATATTTTTACATATTTATCAGCCCCCTGCGAGCTACGCCCGACAAGCCCCGTTCAGACCTCACAGCCTCTGAAAATATACTAACGTGCCCTGTTTAAAAAGTATTACCAGTTTACGGAAGATTAAATCATATTAACAGTATAACAGCGGCTATCTTCTACAATCGCGTTGTCATGCTTTTGTTTGGTTTTAATGGGCATTTTTTCGGTTACCATGGCCTCATTCTTTGCTGCCGTTATCTGTTTTCAGATTAATGAGTAAATCAATTAGACATTTGAAAATTAGCTTGTAAAAATGTAAAAAAGTCCGTTAAAAAAAGTTTCTAAATAACTTTTTCAAAATCTAAACAAACTCTTATTCCGTGCGAAAGGGATTTACATATAAAACAAAAAGTAATATAAAACTTAATAACAACAAATTCTCTCTAGAAAACATGGTTGTGAGTACTATAATCATAAGCAAAGAACTAATCGCTAAAAAAAATGCAGATGGTATTTTTTATTAAAACAAAGGATTTGTAACTTTTCCCATTCGAACATAAACTTTTTGCATAATTAATAAATATTAGTGTATTTTTATTGCTTCTCTTTCTTAATGTCTGTTTTGTATGTTAATTAGAATTCCTTCATTGTAATCCCCAAAGTAATTGCGCCCAGGTGTGGAGATTGTTAAGGGATGTTCGTATTTTAACTTCTAATATCTTTTCAAAAGACAACTACGTGAATATTCATTTTATTAAACATTAATAAATTTTTGTTGCTACTGGAATTAAGATTATAAGATTTGATAAAGAAAAATAAATGGTAGTAGTTTCTAAATATGAATTTATATAAATAAAAGAACTACTAATTTACAAAACTTCAGTAATTTTCGATACCGATGGTAAAAAAATTACTACAGCTTCAATATTAAAATAATACAACATAATTAAACATAATTAATTATATGATAAAAAATAATTACAGATAATTTACAAAAGAATTAAAACAAAGAGATTAAACCCAATGCAGGACTTTATTTACGAGTTGCGTTTAGAGCATTTGATTAAAATAGGTATTTTTAAGTAATTTTGAATTTAAAAGTATGTTTTAAATTATTTTTAAAATTTAAAGAATATCTTCATTTTGTTAGAAATAAATAAACTAATACTCATTTACTCAAAATATGATACGTTTGCAAAGGTTAATTAGCAATATATTTAGAGGCAAGAAAAAAGAATCATGCGACAAACATAGATTATAAACCTTTTTCCAACACATTCAGGATACTGTAAAGACACTTTACCATTAAATATGATGAAATAGATAGCGTAAATAAATAATTTAAAAAACGCGTGATGTGTTTGACATCTCAATTTCAGAAATTTACCTTTAAGAGTCAAAAATGTACTCGATTAGTTTTGAACAGCTCTGTATATATTCTATAGATTCATGTTTACATTATATATTATTGTAAACACTCTTTTAAAACGCGTAATATTATTTAAATTTCAATTGCAGCAATTTCCGTCAATATACGGTATTATACTCGAATTTCTCATACAGCTATGCATGATACTTAGAGCATTAATACAAACTATAAATTAAGGCACAGTTTAATTGGTGTAAAAAACATATCACAGAATTAAGAAGAAAGAAAAAATCGTGCGTCAAGCATAGATTAATGAACACTTTCCAACGCATTCAGAATAATGTAAAGAAACTGCACCGTTTAATAAGCTAAAATATTGTGTCTAATTCAACCATATGAAAACGAATAACACATTGAAGAATCCAATTTCAGCTGTCCTCATCTACAATCGGAAAATTATCCGAATTCTTTGAGCACCCCCCGTATATGATATATAGATGTGTATCTACTAACTACATGCATGCCAAAATTTAGTTAAGAAATACATATACCTCAGTTGAAAATTCCTCTCCAGCAATTTCCGCTAATAAGGAGAATCGTACGCGAATTATTTTGTGCATGCCCAGCCCTGTACATCAGGTATAGAATTTGTATACAACGAGTACCATGCAAAAAAGTATTTAAATTTTAAAGCGCATACCGAATTTTAAAACCTACTGCCAGAAATTATTACTCAAAGACAGTACTGTAACTAATTTCTTTTGTGTGTCCCTGTAAATGATCGACAAATGCTATGAATGCTCAATTCTATCGTAATCATGTTGTAGTGCAATTCCGTGATTCATATCAGTTTCAATACATTTGAAATAGTGTAGTCTCATTAAAATACTCTGTAAACAACATTTCCCCATATACCATAATGTAATGAAATTCTTGTGAGTGCAACTGTAAATGAACTATCAATCCCATATACTTCATATACAATATCAAACATGATTTGGTGACCCTAAATAAGGTTTATCAATTGCATGAAAATCTGAGAAAATTTACGGGAGTTAGAGTGTCGACAGATGGGCAGACGGGCAGTCAAACCGAATGCATAAATGTTTTTCAACTTTGTTTTCTCGATAGATGCATGCACCCCAATGCCTTATAAATTATCCACCTTCAGACTCTTAATTAATCGTTCTTTGAGGGTTTCTTCCGACATAAATCTTGGGGATGAATTAGAAAAATTAAACGTATTGCTATTGATAAGGGATATCAGGTAAAATTAATTAACAAAATGATTCAGAGCTCCTTTGATACTTCTAAAAATAAAAATAAAACTATTAATGCAGTTGAAGTTAATACGAAAAGGGTTGTAGCAAATTATTTCCCAGGTTTCTTTGAACACATAAAAAATCGTTTAAGAAATTTTGGTTTATATTTGATCGCGAAGCCTCCTCCTAAATTAATTAAAATACTAAAATTGATCCCATTAATAGAGATGACCTCTCAGGAGTTTATATGACTCCATTTATTAGGGAGGGAGGAATCAGAAATAATTATATAGGTATAACCCAACGAAAATTCAATTTCAGATGTAAATAACATATAGCGGTTATAAAATATAATAGAGGTAATACTGCTTTATCCCGACTGAATCAAATACAGAACATTAACATACTTTTTAACGAGAGTAAAATAATCTACAGGTGTAAATTTTATTAACAATTATTTATAAGAGAGTTAATTGAAATTTATTTAAGAGGTTCAGCAGTTTGTAACGATACATTATCTTTTCGTATCCCGAATTTATGGGTTGAATGGTTGGACAACTTACGGCGTCGCGGTTTAGAGGGAACACGCGCACTCGCGAAAATGTAGGGCGCGTTACATGATTACTTGTTTAAGTTCAATGATTTTTTCCATTTTTCATGTGTATTTGTAATTTTTTGTTATACATTCTGATGAAGATTCAGTTAAAGAGGTGAAACATGTAAATACAGATTTTTAATTTACTTTTAATGTGTTTTTATAACGTCTTTTCAGCAAATAAATATTTTAATATTGTGATATGTTTAGTAGAGGACAAATCTTGACTTATTACTCGCTCGTATTTAAATTTGTATACAAAATATAGTTCAGCTGGAAAATGCATAACAAAAAAAAAAAAAAAAAAAAAAAAAAAAAACATCCTTCAGTATCTCACGCCCGTAGGTAATAACGTTTTGAATTATTTTGTTAAATTCTGCTTATGATCTACAGAATTTATACACACCAGCAAAAAAAACAGAAACTCGAAGTCGAAAATGAACATTTAGCAATTATCCCTCACTGACTATTTAGTAATTTTATTTTGTTTGCCTCTGTAAATGAACGATAAATGTTACAAAGTCTATATTCTACTCTTAAAATCTTGGCATATTGAAAGGCATCTCAGTAATGTATATATTTTTTTCTTTCTTGCACTTACGTGCACAAGTAAATTAACCTAAAATTGATTCCTCCCCCCGTAGACCATATTGTAAGTGATTTATTTGATGTGACATCGTTATTATGTACTTGATTTATTTGACGTGACCTCGTAAATGAATGATAAATGTCATCGATTCTTTGTTGCCCTAAATTATGTTAATTTTTAATCCAATGTATTTCTATTCCTAATAAAATATTATTTATCGGATGGAATTATTTTGTCTTATATACATATCTAGAAAGATCGAGGAATCGAAACACCGCATAGAAAATTTAAAAGTGTCAATGAAATTTTCATGAAGTCATGAGATTTTTCATGACTTAATTTCAAAGGAAATTAAAGCTTCATAAATTAATGAAACAAATAAATAATACTAATTTAATTAATATAATATACGCTTAAACATTGAAATAATCATAATTTTAAAATATTGCTATAAAAGTGAAATATTTCCCCGTTAATCAATGGCATTTGACTTATACGGAAGGACGAAATATGCTTTTTGGTTAACTAGTGGGTAATCTTAGAAAATGTACTAAATGTCAAAAAATAACTTGAGTTTTCAATAAAAACTATTTCCCCAACGTTATTTACACGCGACATCGTAAGTCAGGCTAGATCTTCTGGTAATTATAATGCTTAAAATTGCGAATGAAAAAGGAAATTGTGAACAATACATGAAACCGATAATGCTTTATTATTATGATTTTACTAATCGCATATTAAGACAATTAGTTTAGTAGATCACTTTTCCCAAATTCAGGCAGAAGTACAGCAAAGACTTTTTTTTTTTTTTTTTTTTTACATTTTTTATTTTATTTTGTTATTGTGTTAAAAATTTTGAAAATAATCGGTAGGATTAATTCATCAGTATAATCTTAATTATTAGATCATACTGATGAATCATTTCATATGAAATACTATCTATTGCAATCTCCCCTATGTTGAAATTTCTGAAAAAGTTTTGCAGATTTGCACCGATCATGATCGCTAGAACACAAAACTACCCCCAGTAAAAAAACTTTATCTATCTATCTATCAATCTATATTGATCTCTCTCTCTCTCTCTCTCTCTCTCTCTCTCTCTCTCTATATATATATATATATATATATATATATATATATATATATATATATATATTGAAAAATCCAAATTTATATAATTTAAAACACGTAAAAAAATCTAACAAACTGCAACTAAAACAATATTTAACAAAACCAAGAGTAACTAAGAAAAAACTAAATATGAAGACAAGTGGCAAGGCTTATGACTTGCTCTGCAAGGTTAAACATGTTTTACGTGCACAACATTCCCCCTCACTTGTTAAGACCAAACAAATAGAAATTGAAAAAATGAAAACCTCAAACTAACCCAAAGCCGTCAAATGAAATCCGTGAATATCCTCACTGCTAAGCTATTTTCGATAGGAATCACGTATCGATATATCACCACCATCGAACAATTCCAATGTTTTATTTCGATAGCTTTTTTTCTTGATAAAATTGAGAGTTAAAACATTCAGAAAATGTATTGGGTAATTTTGTTTTGGCGTTAAAAGTTAAAAATTTCACCATCCAATTTATCAATATTTGAACACAAATTTGCAATACGGTTTAAACCATTTAAATATATATTTCTAAAAATTGAAACATGCACGTTACTATTAAAGTTTAATATTTTTATTGTATCAAAATCAAAATAATTTCTTTTATCATAAATATTATTTACTAAAATTCCGTTTATAATTTCCAATTTAAGATCCAAGTAGTTGACGGTGCTTTGATTATCCGAAGCACTCTTTAAATTTAAAGAGTCTGGATAACATTTAAATTGATAAATTTCTTTATTGTTATTCAACTCAACCACCAAAACATCATCTATATATCTGTATGTCTTTAAATCTTTTTCCAACAATAAACCGGCTTCATATGTAAATAGATAAATATCTGCAAGGATGGAGCTACAACTGCCCCCCATTGGCATACCTCTCACTTGCTTATATATTTGTTTCCCTTCAAACAGATAATTTTCGCAAACAACAAATTGAAATAAATCGGTGAATAGTTCAATACTAATATCCTTCTCTTTAGATTTCTTGAAAAAATCCATAACTCTGTACTTCAAATCATCTAAATTTATGCCATAAATAAAAACATACATTTATTTTACTTAAATAGGTGTCACAGATAAAAATCAAAATATGTTGACATGTTTCGGTTTAATAGTAAAAACCGTATTCATAACATACACATAATTAATAGAAAAATCTATAGCAAATATCTATATCAAATAGAAAAAATTTTCTATTAATTATGTGTATGTTATGAATACGGTTTCTACTATTAAACCGAAACATGTCAACATATTTTGATTTTTATCTGTTTTCCAATATGGGCTTATGACTTGCTCTGCGGGGTTAAACATGTTTTACGTGCACAGCATTCTCCCTCACTTGCCAAGACCAAACAAATAGAAATTGAAAAAATGAAAACCACAAACTAACTCAAAGCCGTCAAATGTATGTATGTATATATATATATATATATATATGTATATATATATATATATATATATATATATAACCTTTTTTATGGACACGATTATTTCTATAATCCTGCCCAAATCTCTTCCAAACTGATATATAAAATCAAGGGGCCTAAAATCTCGGTCAAGTTCGTTAATGGGCGAAATCGGACAAAGGGGGTGGCAATAGTTAGGGGTTTTCTGAAAATCGAAAAAAAACCATAATTTCTTATTTATAATACCTATCAAATCAGTTTAAAATTATTATTTCTTTAAAAAGGCCAAAAATTTATGTATGACCAATTTTTAAAATAAACAAGAAAGAAAAGTCATGCGTTAAGCATTTTACAACACTTACTGAAATCTTTATCAAAATTTCGTTATTTAGGGAAATAAGCTAAATAAGATAACTAAGAAAACATTTTAGAAAAGAGATAAAATATTTAAAAATCTGATTTCAGCAGTTACCTTCCATCGCCAAATATGTAGTCTAATTCTTATGAACAACCCTGTGTTTGATCTCAGTGGCGTGGCGTGAAAATTTTCGGTGGTCATCGCAATTATTTAAGTTTGTGGTGAAAAATTATTAACTCTAAAATTCAATGGTTGAATGTTCAAAAAAGAAACTTTAAATCTTACCTTCACTTATACACGAACTCCAAATGTTCTGCTAAAACTGGATCATAGAGTTTTAAAAGCTTATTAAGAGTTTTAAAATATTGCTTGGTCATCGCCGCATCCAGCGATGACCGGACGCCACGCCACTGTTTGATCTGTAGGTTGATATATATACTATATAAGGGGAATTTTTGTTTAACAAGGAAACGCATAACAGGTTGAAATTTCTCTTTCAGCTTTTTATACTTATAAATGGAAACATACTTAAATACTTTTTTTTCAGCCCTGTAGTTTATCTAGTATCTTTATTACACTCCACTATCTATCTAAAATTTAATTCTAACTAAAACACTCTTAAAACTACTGAAATCACATTCAAATAACTTTTCATCCATAGTCGGACGTGTATCCAATTATTTTCGTGGCCTTGTATATCATTTTATCTATGTTCTATAACCATTTCTTAGTAAACTAAATTCCATTCAGCGTAAAAATGCATAACACATTTAAAAACCAGTTTTAACCAATTTACACTCATACTCAGTAAACTTTACGAATTCTCTTGTGTAGCCCTGTTACTATAGCATTTTTGCACACCATATAGTTTGCAAAAATATAATGAAGCTTAAAAGCATATATAATATTTACAAATGCATTTCCTGCCACCACCGCTATTATACATTACTTCGAATAGCATATACTATCTGAAATCTTTTGCGTGGCCCTGTAAATGTTACGCACTTCGTATTGTATAACATATAGTAAGCCTCACCGACGTCTAACAATTTTTTTATGTATGAATTAATTTAGCATATATAAAATAAGCCGCAAACAATGTCCCCCTATACCATTATGTAACGGGGAACATTTTTGTGGCTCTGTAAATGAATAATAAATATTCTTTGCACTGCATATTCTACAGAATGCATATTTTAGTGCACTTCATAACTGTTTATCAGTTTGAGTATGTTTGAATGGGTGTAACATCATTAAAATTCATTTGGAACGATTTTTTTCCCCATTGACCGCAGTGTAACTGAAAACTTTTGACTATCCTTGAAAATAAACTAAATATGCTACAAGCTTCATTTGAAATAGGGTTCCTGCTAGGGTAAAGGTAAATAACATCCAAAAATTTCAGGGCAATCCGAGTATATTTGCGAGAATTAGAGCGCGAACAGGTCAGCAGACGGACGGACAAACCGAAGACATAAAAACTTTTCAACTTTGTTGGAAAGCGATAAAAATGTGCTCAATTAGCGAAAAAATAGGGTATTGGGGGAGAAAAAAATTTATATATTTGTCAATTCTCAAGATAGCAGATCCAATCAAATTTATCATATATATTCTTAATATTATCTCCAACATTTATACTGACAAGTTTTTGATAGGACCAATTTGTACCGCAAAAAATTAAATACAAAAACAAAAAGGTGGGATGGAAGAAGAAAAAAAAATCCACAACTTCGTGAATTCTCAAGATATAAAATCCGCATGAATTGATTATATATCTCCTTAAAATTATCTACAACTTTGATATTGACAAGTTTTGATAGGACCAATTATTACAGGAAAAACAAATTAAGATACATAGCTGTTGAAGAAAAAAATATCGTAATAAGGGTGTACTGAATTCCAAACTGCTTATTTTACACTCATTTTTAAATTCATTTTTGAGCACAAACGCATCGAATTGCTATGTATTTTTATTCATCAACTACATAATGTACTGTAATTTTTTGATATTTTTGATAGCGACTGAATATATCTCAAAAAATGATATCAAAGTGGGCATTTTGAACCGAATTTCCCGAAGCGATTGAGTCGGAAACAAAAAAATATTGCCCTACAGAGAAAATAATTGTTTATAAATCAAGTTACAATTAATTGACGAAAAATTAAAAAAACAGGTCGCTTATAAATCTGTTCAAAAATCACACCAGCCAGTTTTATGTTTTCTCTTTTAAAAATTAATCTGAAAATATGTCAGAAAATTTCGAGTAGTTGAGCATGGAAAAGTACTTTTTTAATACCGCCTTAACATGATTCTGATAAAACCAGTTTTGACATAAAAATAAAATTAAAAACTCGTCAAAAGCGGCCAGATAAAATTGTGAAAGTGGGTCTATCTCTAATCATGAATTATTTTTTGTTGTTGAAAACAGTACTTAACTTTGAAATCTACCTATGCCTGTAAGCGGAGCCGGCTGAGGTTTTTACCTTAAATCTATGACGATACCGTGTATCTCTGTCTGCGTTCTAAATTAATTTCTGAACTAACTTGTGAACTAACGTAATTAACAGGAACTCTGAATTAACTCGTGCATTGAAAAATACCGTAAAGTACCGAAAGTAAACCCCCTTTAGCTGACCGGGAATTCTAATGATTTTAAGGAGGACTTGTAATTGGAACTTTTGTGGAAAGAATAGTAAAATTGGGAGGATGAGGGATATGTTTGGAATTTATGAAATTTCACAGGATTTTTAAAATCTTCAAAATGAAATCAGATCAAATTAACATTTTTTGGTTTTAAAATTCCCTTCCATAGAAGCTAAGTAGTTTCTATTAATGAAAATGATAAATTAATTAAGCAAACTTACATAAAATAATTAAATTAAATATTAAAGAAATGTGAACAAAAATTATAAAACTTAAACTCAATATAAATGTCTATTAAATCTTACTGCATATAAATTAAGAAAAGCATTAATAGTATCCCTCGAAAGGGACATTCGTTTCAAAGGTCTGATAGCGCGTGTAGCCAAATATGCTATACTATGATGCAATGATATGTAACAAGATCAGAAAAAAATTAATTGCGTAGCATATATTAATTTTGGAGATATGGAAACAAAGAACTTAAGGAATTTTCATGAAGGGTTGAAAGCCTCAGAAAATAAAACTTGAAGGAGGGGCCTTATAAATGTAATTTATAATTTATACAACTTGATTTTCAAAGAGGAAAAATTCATACATATTAGGGAGGTCTTATATTCGGGTGGTGTTTATTTTTGGTATTTTACTGTAATTTTGACAATAAAGAAATATGAACATAAATTATAGCATAGAATCCTATCTCACAATTTAAAGATGTTATTTATGGAATCCCGTGCAAAAAGTGTAATGCAGTCTTATATAGGAGAAACCAATCGTACACTTGAAGCAAGACTTAAGGAGCATAAACACGCTTTTATAGAAAAAAAAAATAAATTCTAAGTTTGTCGGTCACGCCATGAAAACTGATCATTTTCCGAGTTTTGAGAATGCTTTTATAATTCCAGCTGCAGCATTCATGCAAGTCGTATTTTTTTTTGGAAGCTACGTACTCTAGAACTGCTGATTTAGCAATTAATGAGGCTGCATCTCTAGCAATAAAATTAGCAATTAATGAGGCTGCATCTCTAGCAATAAAATTAGCAATTAATGAGGCTGCATCTCTAGCAATAAAATATTCAGTTTTGTTTTAATTATAGTTTTCACTTTGGCAACTTGATGTAATGTTTTCTATTTGTTGAACTTTAACACCTTAGTATGATTTTTACGTTATGAATTAGCTGAAGAGGGATTCAGAATAAATCCGAAACGTCCTTTTAAATTGTTTTTAGTACTTTTACCTTTTTAATTTAGTGTAATGTAATGTCTGTTATTTTGAAAAAAAAATTATAATTAAAAATTATAAAACTTGAACTCAGTATAAATATCTATTAAATCTTAGTGCATAAAAATCAAGGAAAATATTAATAGTATAGAGAACATATGCCATGCTGGTACAATAATATGTAAAGAGGTTATATAAACATAAATTGCATAAGATATATCATTTAGAGGACATGGAAACAAAAAACTTATGGAATTTCTTAAAAAACAGAAAGATTGAAAGCGGCAGAAAATAAAAGGAGGAGGAGGAGGAGTTATAAATGACAATTTTTCAAAAAAGAAAATTTCACATATATGGGTAGGGGGCTTATATTCGGAGGAGGTTTATATTCGGTACTTTACGATAAGTGTTTTTTTAGTTGAAGGAAAAACACCAAAAAATATTTCTTTCGTTGAAATGGGCTGACTCGTTTATTTTACCTATACCTTTAAAAGATTTGAACGTTAGAAAAAATTTATTTATTTTACAATACAATATCAAGTACAATTTTTTAAACAATAGCAAAATAAATATTAATAAATATTAAAGTTTTAAATAGATATAAGACTTAAATACTTTTTATAGTTACTCTTTTTAAGAAAATAGAATTACTTTTACTTATATTGCTGCACGTTGTATCAACTATGCGTAAAATGAAGATATGGTACAATGTATTAAAAACTGAATCAAACACCTGCGGTGCATATTTTTTTCAAAATAATCTCAGGATATTAATGAAGACCCATATTAATTTGTTAAAAAACTTTTTAATTAAAAATAAACCCTCTCGTTTTAGAATAAAAAGAAAGTTTTAACGCTTGCAATAAATCACATTTATATTCTCTAAAATGTAGTATTACACACAAACTATGATGATGAGAAATTTTCTTATAAAGAACAGATGTTCAATCGCATAACATAAACGGTTGCACACAGTGACACGCAGTTGCAAGCATGAAAAAACCATTCAACCTTTTGTTAAATCTTACAACTTTGATAAATCTATCTTTAATGCATACAGTTTATTTGCGCAGTATGTTACTAGCTGAAGATATTTAAAAGTTTTATTTTTGTAGCATGAGATGCTATATATATATATTTTTTTCTTTTATACAATGTTATCTTTATTTAAATCGTTTTAAGTTTTTCGTGACACGTACCATGTAATGGTAATTTTATACAGAAAAATGGAATGATTCAAGCATAATTTTTTTGGCGCTTTCTATCTTATAAATATATTTGTAGGTCCAGATTATACGTTTTTGAATAACATCCTCGTTCGTTAATAATATCACTTTTATTAGAATTAACCATTTCTCTGCTGATGGTTAAAAAACAAACCATTTTGTAGGTAATTTTTTTCCGCATGAAAATAAATGTTTCGATCAAGAGGAATATTTTCCTTGAAAAGTAAAAAGTACCTTTTAACTAATTAAATTATTATAGTTTGTCAGACGCAATTTTTTTATAGTAAAAAAAAATATTGTGAAGAAAGATAAAAGAATGTTTTGTCTTTTTCCAAAAGCAAGGTGTTTGTACATAGTTCATGACTTTTGTATTTATAAAGAACTTAACTATGAGTCATATTTTTGTTTTTCCGTTTTATGTTGATATTTTATTTTTAAAAAACGTTATTTATTTTTCCTGCCGACGATGCATTTTCGCTCATTTTATAATTTCTTAGCTAATAAAGCTTTTTTTTTCAGTTTTGTCAATATTCTAATCGATTTAACACGAAATATTAGTATGATGCACAAATTTTAAAAAAAGGTAATGCGGCAGGGAATGGGTGAATGCTACAAAATTTTATATATTATATATTAATTTTATTGAACCAAGAGTGCAAATATTTATTCAAATATGTGTTATAAAGAAGAAAAATGAAACACATATAACAAATGGTATATGCAAAATTTTCTTTGTGTCAATTATTAATTTCGTAAAACACTAAACATTTATCATACAATATTTTTCCATCGGGTGAATCAAAAGTTTTATTCTTGTAACGGTTACAGTGGTAAATCAAGATTTAATTTTAGCTTCTTTATAATTAAGCTTTAGTTCTTTGTTGTTTATGTTAAGTTTCATACTAAGCATCTCAGATTTCCAATGAAATCACAGTTGCACAGAGTAATATTTAAAGAAAAAGTAGGTTATTATATTCTAAATATGTATAAAAGTAAAAATATCTCTTTTAAAAGAAAGCCCTTTTATAAGCACGTAATTTGCAAAGTGTTAATAATGCCCATTTTTTTTTTCAGCCCCCGGGACGGTATGCTATTTCTTTCTCCCAGCTTATTTTGTCTCCAAAAAATAACGTTACTTTACAGACACTAGCAATAAATAAAGCAGATGTATTATTGTAGAATTAAATGCTGTATAGTAATTTTTTTTAATTTCTAAGCATCGCATATTTTCAATGTTTATACCGTCGTATTGGGAAAAAAAGTACTTTTAAATGCAATTTGTTTGAAAACTGTATCTCCATTTATTTTTGAAATATAATTTTTTTTTCTAGTTTTTAGCACCATTTGTTTAATTTTGGCAACTCAAGTACTCCATTTATATACAAAGTAAAAGAAAAATAGTTGAAAAATTGCAATTATATCTTTTTGTTGCCATTTTATCATAACAACCGAAAGGAAGTGTAATTAAAATATGTGTTATTTTGAAAAAAAAATGTAAACGAATAATTTCTACAAATAATAAAAATTATAATATTATAAATTATATTTAATTTTAAGTATCTGTGGACCCTTTCAGTGTGACGTAAAGTCATGACGTTTTGGTTGGAAACTGACTCCTAACAAACGGTTGCTATGCTTCATTTGTTTTTAAATATAAATCGTGGGAAATGTTACCAGTACATATCAAGTATAATTAGATGTGAGATATAGATATAAGATATAGCTGCAACACACAAACAAAATAGAAAATACAACATAGCATTCGTTTGTTTAGAGTCAGTTTCCAACGAAAACGTCATGGCTGACGTCAAGACTGAAATCGTCTATATTAATGTTACAAACAAACGAATGCCTATGAATCATTAGATAGCCGTATTTTTTTTGTCCAGTTTCTTTAATGACGGCATCTTTTTGCTGCATTTGTGTATTATTTTGAGATAGTGACATCCTATGCATGCTTTACTGTAGATGTTTAAGAGTGGATCGTAAATGTGTAATTTTTAAGCAGATGCGAATGACTCCATTTTACATAGAATAAAAGTTTGTACTTTAAGTCTTAAAATTGAAATATGTTTTGTACTATTTAAATATACATATATATTTTTCCATCGGGGGCGACACTAAATTCTGAAAAAGCAGAATTACTGTTTTCTAGTTCTTTTTTTTTTTTTTTTTTTTTTTTTTTTTTTTTTTTTTTTTTTTTTTACTTCAATAAACTTTTCACGCAAAAAGTTCGTTGCAATGCAACGTCTCGCCAGGGGCACTTTCAAGAATACATGTTATGTACAAGCTGCCCGAGAACAGATATACTGGTTGTTAGCTGCAGCACTGAACCTTGTTATGAAAAACTCACAATGTTTAGGTGCGTTCGTAATTATATCAATATGTAGAAGCTACCGTCATCATCTAGCCCGCTCATCTGTCTCTCTGTCCGCATATAACAGCGCAAGAACTACCCAACCGAATGGTCTGAGATTTAATGTATATTACAGCTGCAGAATTTCATGGATTTATTTCACATTTTATGAAAATCGAATTAAAACTTTAAAAAATATTAATAAAAGTTTTCTTCATTGTACTAAATCCTATGATACGTAATTAATTCATTGATATCCTACTTTAGGCAATGATTCTATGTTGTCATGGTGATAACGTCCTATTTAAAATGGAGTCATATTATTTTCACATGACAGAATTTCATATAAATAATCGTAATAAAGTTTGTTCTCATTCATTTTTTGCATAAGAGGTCAACAGCTACTGCACCAATATCTGAATATTTAAAAAAACTAGTTATAGTATGAGAACACGTCATTTGCTAGGTTTGGCGTAAAATTTCCGATTTTTTTTTTTTTTTTTTTTTTTTTTTTTTTTCGCTAGGTAGGAAGCAGAAGGAAGTTATTTTTTAAAAATATATAGAGGAAGTTCGGGTATTATGGAATTATCAGACAGTATATAATACTTCGATGTCTGGCGAATACTGTGTTGCGGTCAAGTTCAAATCTGCCATAGGACTTCCTAGTACTCCAATGAGCCACTGTGCACAGTTCTCATTAAATACCTGCGTTGGAACGATGCGGTGAAATAAAATATTATTCTCAATTTTTTTAGTTTTCAGCTAATAAATTTCAAGAAATTCGTATTAATTATGAAATCACATTTAAGTTCGGGTATTATGGAATTACCGGACAGTATATAATACTTCGATATCTGGCGAATACTGTGTTGCGGTCAAGTTCAAATATGCCATACGACTTCCTTGTACTCCAATGAGCCACTGTGCACAGTACTGATTAAATACTTGTGTTGAAGCGATGCGGTGAAATAAAATATTGTTCTCATTTTTTTTAGTTTTCAGCTAATAAATTTCATGAAATTCGTATTAATTATGAAATCACATTTTCAGTGATGTTAACCAATTTTTGTATGAAGATAAAGAGCTATATTTATGTTATCAAAGCCCGTTTTCCTCTATGCTAACTTGTTGACAAATGAAGAGGTTATGTTTTTTAAGATGGTGTGTCAGGTAATATGGAACATCAGCTAGACAACTGTTTCAAGACGAGTCTAAAAATTAAAACAAGTTTTAAAGAAATCGAGGACTTAAAGATGATGTACTAAGGCTTACTCATTAAATAATTTTGTTTATTCTTGTAGAACGTGTTTTTTCTTGCAATTTTAATATTCCTTATAAGCCTATTCCATATTTCCTGACTGGTTGCTATTACCCGAAAAGTGTAACTATTTTTAAAAGTTAGATATGGATATGCATTTTTTGTTCACTTTAAACGCATTAAAAATGTGTTAAGAAATAATCAAAGTAACTTATAAAATAATTAACGTTATTTAAACTATAGTTTTGTGATTTCTAAATTATTCCTCGACGTATAATCGTAAATAAATTAATATAAACTATTAATTGATGAAAGCGAATTCTTTTAATATTACAAAGTTTATTTTTTATTTATAATTTATTTTTTACTTTTTAGCCTTTAAAATGTTCCAGTGTTGCAGTTTCAAAGCGATTGGACATATTTTACTGAGCGTTTTATTGTAGCATAATTAAGTACACTGTTGTTTTAATGCATGAAAAACTTTACGAGTTACAGAGAATATTTAGCGATTTATCACCTGGAGCAACTTAACAAAAAAAAAATACTTAAAATTAATGTATTAATTTATAATTAAGTTGTAAAAACGTTCAAATGGTGTATTGTCATACAAAACACACCTGGAAGCTAATTCTAAAATTCCCAAATATCAGAAAGTGGGTTAAAACTGAATAACCAAAATACCAGATTTACATAAAAAATCAGGTAGAGTTAAATAAAGTGTGTAATAACTGCGTTTTGTACTGGCAATTTTTTTTTTATGTTTTAATAAGTTATGGTAGAGAATAATCACTAATGTATATTTATCGACAGTACAAAGTGCTTAAATATGTTTATCAGATTGTACAATTTACTAAATTTTGGTTATTTATAGGTCTCTCTAGCACCAAAATACAGTTATCTTCATACCACACTGTTTAAAATCTGCAGCAAAATCCCCAACTATTAAACATTTTTATAGAAGATATATATTTATAGTTTACACAAACGTAATTTATCTCCATTATAATGCATTAAATTCATTTCACGATATGGTGAAGTAACCGTTATTCATAAAAACTCCTAAATGATTGGACAGTTTATGACAAATTTGTAAGAATAGATTTTGAACAAAGTCATTGTAGGTAATGGAATTTATTATATTATACTGCGTTTTGTACTGGCTGTTTTTGTGAGCTTTATAACAGCATAATGTGTATTACTGATAGCAAAGATTAATTCAATATGTACGCGAAGTGTTACGGCCTTATTTCCAGGATTTTTATTATATGTGTATTATAATACATTTCAATGTACTTTCACAAAGTTTAAAGATATATTTAACGTAATTCATTTCCTTATATTGAGCATCAGGCGTAGTGAGATGCAGAAGAACATACTAATTAAATGTATATTAAATTGTCGCACACCATAATAAAACTTGTTGGCCAAAAAATTAAATTTTTTACCTTCCAATCTCCGCATGATGATTTTTGCTTCGGTTATAAGTTATTCTTTACATTTAGCTGCGTTAAACTGTGTAAAACAAATAGAAAACTATCTTCTCTCAAAAGAATCTTTCTGTAATGTGTTAATATCATGGTCATGATATAATTTATGCACCAAGCGATCCAGGATGTGTTAAATTACTGTGTCGATGACAATTTTAATGTAGTTTTTAAGCCATCAACAGATTTATTAAATGAGAAAAAAAATCCTCTAACCCCCCCCCCCCCAAAAAAAAAAAAAAGAAAGAAAGAAAATCGCTATTTTATTAAACTCATAAATACAGTGCACAAATGAAGCTTTTCTTCCCGGGATAAGATTTAATCGCTCTCTAGACATAGTATAAAAAAGTAATATGACGTCGTCAATGTAAAATTTGTCACAAAATAAAATTTGTCTTTAGGTCGTAATGCATAGTCTGAAGGTGTATAAAATTGTGTCCGTGAGTTGTTGTGATTATCCATAGTTATATTTAATTCCTATATTATAAATAGTATTATTGTTCTAATAAATATTTTATAATGATTATAATTAATTAAAAAATGTATTAAAATTCCATTCTACGATAACATTAAAATAACCAGAAAAGCCAAAAACTGTAATTCAAGCACTTTGTGAGACGATCAGAACCGTATTTGCTGCATTTAAAGAGTCGATGCTTAAAACAAGTGATAATTTAACTTAATTTAACTGTCAATATTAGTATTTATCTTTTATAAATATCCCTATTATAATTTGTACAATAAGCATTAAATGTGTAACACTGCAGTTTTGAATTAATTATTCGTAGTAATATAAACAAAGTGAAACTTTATTTAATCCACGCAAACATTGCTTTCATGTTTAAATTCAATATATTTATGTCTGCTATTGAATAAAGCAAAAATTGCAGTTTAAAATCAGTGGTGTCGAAAACATTTTAGTAACGAAGCAAGCAAACTCTTTTTGTACATGCCTTGTACGGGTGAATCAGCTACGGTGTTAAAATAAGATTTATTTTTATGTCATTGTAGATTTTCTAAAGAATAATGAAATATTGAAATAATCAAATAAGTAAATATAATTATTATCACTATATTTCAAGCAAAGAAAATCAATGTTTTCAACAAAAATTTCAAATGCGTTGATATAAAATGTAAGGCAACTCTACTTAAAAAAAGAATTGTTTTTTATATTACATAATATAAACAAGCACAATGCGAATTTAGCAGTTCTTCTACAACTGTTGTGAATCGGCAACGAGTTTGAAGCATTGTTTTATCATAATTTACACTTATATATATACAGATGTAATTGTTGAATATGTTTATTGTTTAAAGTATAATATTGTTTAAAGAAAATTAATGCTTATTGTTTCCTCTTTTTTCTTTAAATAACATTTTTTTTTTGTTTTACTGTAGCTTTTCAAAAGAATAATGAAATATTGAAAAAAAAATACCACATAAATAAATAAAATATTCTTTTTTTTATTCACATTATCATTATTATCATTATATTTCATTCAAAGAAAATCAATGTTTTCAATAAATCATTACTTTTGAGAGTGACTGAAGGCCATTGGCTCATACCGAAAGTATAGTTTTTTCAGCTAACACAGTTAATCCTTATTGCACGTTTAATTTAGATGCTGGAATAAGGCAAAAAAAATGCAAAATAAGAATGCAAAATTTTCAACGCATTCAGATGCAAACCTTTGAATATCTACAAATAATAAAAATTGGAATGTCTTACTTTCAAAATAAACGCCTCTTTTATTTCATCACAGCTGTTGATGATAGCTAAAGAATAGTTTAGAAAAATATTCTCATGAAAATACTTAGAAATGTTGCTTATATATATAATACATCATTACAGTTAACTTTTAGCACGATTTCCGCTAACACAGTTAATCCTTATTGCACGTTTAATTTAGATGATGGAATAAGACAAAACAAAATGCAAAATAAGAATGTAAAATTTTAAATGCATTCAGATGCAAACCTTTGAATATCTACACATAATTTTAAAAAAATCCCCGCCGGCCCGGCCTACAGGCAGAGGTAGATTTCGAAGTCAAATATACTAATTTCACAAACAAAAACTAAATCATGATTAGAGATAAATCCACTTTAACAATTTTATCTGGCTGCTTTTGACGAGCTTTTATTTCATTTTTATATAATAGCTGGTTTTATCAGAGTCATGTTAGGGCGGCACTCAAAAAAATACTTTTCCATCCTCAACAACTCGAAATTTTCTGGCATAATTCCAGATTCATTTTTAATTAAAAAAAAATATGAAACTTGCTGACGTGATTTTTGAAGAGATTTATAAGCGACCTGTGTTTTTCTTTTTTGTTCAATTAATTAAAACTTGATATATAAACAATTATTTTCTCAGAAGGACAATATTTTTCGTTTCTAACACAATCGCTTCTGGAAATTCCGTTCAAAATTCCGACTTTGACATCATTTTTTGAAATAT
Organism: Maratus speciosus; assembly: GCA_963932465.1. Taxonomy (NCBI): domain Eukaryota; kingdom Metazoa; phylum Arthropoda; class Arachnida; order Araneae; family Salticidae; genus Maratus; species Maratus speciosus. The sequence continues at coordinate 262,075,736 of OZ010800.1, read as the reverse complement.
ATTCTGCCTGTATCAAAAAATCGATCATTACGGTACATTATATAGTTTCTGAATAAGCGAATATACCAATTAAATGTGTTTGAGAGCAAAAATGAATTTAAAAATGAGTCAGAAAATAAGCAGTTTGGGTTTGAGTGCATCCTTAATAAAATGATTTTTCCAACACAATCCGCTTCGGTAAATTCGGTTCAAAATGCCCTTTTTAACAGCATTTTTAAAAATATATTCTGCCTCTATCAAAAAATCGACCATTACGGTACATTATATAGTTTCTGAGTAAGAAAACGTACCAATTGGAAGCCTTTGAGAGCAAAAATGAATTGTAAAATGAGTCAGAAAATAAGCAGTTTAGATTTGAATACACCCTTACTAAGATGAATTTTTTTCTTCAACCGCTATGTATTTTTAATATGTTTTTGCTGTAAGATTTGGTCCTATCCAAAACTTGTCTATATAGATGTTGTAGACAATATTAAGAAGATATATGATAAATTCATGGGGATTTTATATCTTTTGAATTGACGGAGTTATGGATTTTTTTTCTTCTTCAAAACCCCTTTTTGTTTTCGTTTTTAATTTTTTTTTGCGGTACGAATTGGTCCTATCAAAAACTTGTGAGTATAAAAGTTGTAGATAATATTAAGGAGATTTATAATAAAATTAAATGGAATTGATATCTTGAGAATTGACGAAGTTATGAATTTTTTTCTTCCAAAAACCCTATTTTTTGCACCCCTTGAGCCCATTTTTAACTTTATCAAAAATCTGTGATACGTAAATTTTTGGCCTTATTTTTAGAAGTAATAAAAACTTTAAACTGATTTGATATGTATAAAAATTAAGAAGTTATGGGGGGTTTTCGGTTTTCACAAAACCCCTCCCTATTTCCATCCCTTTGGTCCGATTTTGCCCATTAACGAACTTGACCGAGATTTTATGCCCTTTGATTTTATGTATCAGTTTGGAAGAGATTGGTGAAGAATTACGAAAGTTATCGTGTCCATAAGAAAGTGATATAGATAGATAGATAGATATGTAATTTTTTTTACTGAGGGTAGTTTTGGGCTCTAGGGGTCATGATTGGTGTAGATCTGCAAACATTTTCAGAAATTCCAACATAGGAACGATCCCAATAGGTAGTATTTCATACGAAATCCACCTAATAAACGCATCTTTTATTTCATCACAGTTTTTGATGATAGCTAAATAATAGTTTAGAGAAATATTCTGATGAATATATTTAGAAATGTTGCTTAATACATCATTACATCTAACTTACAGCACTATTTCAGCTAATGCAGTTAATCCTTATTGCACGTTTAATTTAGATGATGGAATAAGACAAAAAAATGCAAAATAAGAATGCAAAATTTTAAACGCACTCATATGCAAACCTTTCAATATCTACAAATAATAAACATTGGGATGTCTTACTTTCAAAATAAACGCCTCATTTATTTCATCACAGTTTTTGATAATAGCTAAAGAATAGTTTAGAGAAATATTCTAATGAAAATACTTAGAAATGTTGCTTAATACATCATTACATCTAACTTACAGCACTATTTCAGCTAACGCAGTTAATCCTTATTGCACGTTTAATTTAGATGATGGAATAAGACAAAAAAATGCAAAATTTTAAACACACTCAGATGCAATCCTTTGAATATCTACAAATAATAAAAATTGGATTGTCTTACTTTCAAAATAAACGCCTCTTTTAATTCATCACAATTTTTGATGATAGCTAAAGAATAGTTTAGAGAAATATTCTAATGAAAATACTTAGAAATGTTGCTTAATACATTATTACAGTTTTGTAAAACAATATACTTCGTGTAAAGAGCAAAATATCATGCTACAGTTGTAATTCAATATTTTACATTTTCAATTTACTGACGCAGACAAAGTGAAAGAGCAAAGGCGAAAGTATCGGGTTTCCCTTCTGTGGTTTTGGAAACAAGGATAAATTTTAAGAAACTCCAAGAATAAACTAATAAGTTTTCAAGAAAACTCAATTGAAGTAAACAGCCAAATACAACCACCCACACTAGTTTATAATATAAAATCATTGTAGTTTGATCTTTCAAATAACAAAAACAAAAATAATGTTAATAATAATAATAATAATAGAACAAAAAGAAAAACATTTAAAAAAAATATTAACTAAACTAAAATATCACCTTTGGTTTGTTCTGGTTATTAATTTTCGTTCAAACACACATAAGAGAATAATTTGACAATAAACTATAGTTTTTTAAATAAAACAATTTGTCTATCTTTATCAGCAATCGATTCAATAATTTCCTAAATCATTTGCAATCTCGAATGTGTCAAATTCAATGTTAAATAAATTATAAGCACAATTTTCATTCATTTAAACTAAAATATAAAGCTTGTGTGTTCAGTTATTTTATTTATATAAATATGTAAAAGTTCTCAAAATAAGAATATAAAGAATTTGTTTTAATGAAAATTAAACACAATTTATTTTTCATTAAAAAATAGCATACATTTTGTATTTGGTTATATTCGGTTAATCAACAGAGCGTATTAATGTCTAGCAGGGTTTCGGTCTTTTCAACAGACTTAAAAATTTGTTTATAGTCATAAAATAATTGGAAATTAAAAAAAGATAAAAAGATCAATTTAATGAGTTATATCTTTGTATATTTATTTTCTGGTAAAACGAGATTAATAAAAAAATTACTATAAATCTTTTTTACAGACGTTAAAAAACACAACAAAAACTTTCTTTAAATTTAATTTTTGGTATCTTTTAAAACATTTTCCCCTTAAAAAAAATACTTGGTATAAAGTTAGTTAAAACTTCCAAATTTTATTAAATAAATAAAAATTATTATAAAATTTTGCAGTATCAGCGAATGAGATTAGAGGTATAATTGGACGTTTCCTTAATAACAAAAGCGTTGTATATCAAAATTTTACAACAGAGAGGTCTAACGCAAAATCGAGCCAGTCAATTTAAATATAGTAATCTTTGAATTAATGCCAGAGAAAAATTAGACAATTAAGAATATATTTTTTTATGACGAAAACTACATTTTAGTATACTAAAACTACAGCATGTTATACAGTCTTATATCCATTTTCTGTTTTATTTCAACTACTTGTCTACCTCAACCGCCACACAGTCTAGTATTTGACCCAAAAACCTGGCCAAAAATGCAAAAGTTAAAATTTCATCAACAATTGTAAAAATCATTTTTTTAATAGCTGACACATTGGCACGTCGATCTATGTCTATTTCAGGAACCTGAGCCATATTCGGTGGCTCCTGGCCTCAGTTGAAGAGAAAACTGCATTGAAAGAAGATATGATTTTTTGTTGCTTTTTGGCATTGCTGATAATTTTAAATGTAATATTTTTGTGACTGGATGAATTGTTGAACTGAAATTCAATAAGTCTTACGTGCTTAAGAAAGGTCAGAGCTTATTGTTAAATAATTTGTTAGTTTAGATTTTAACATAATAAAAAGAAATTAAATTTGTAAAAGGGTTATTTTTAAAGCATTTTTGTCTCTAGTTTAAATATATCGAAAGCTTTTTAAAAGTGTGCCGGGCTTTTCCGAGCCATTTTGAACCATAATCGTATTGTTTATAGGTTTTGAATGCCAATTTCACAAAAAAGATTTTCCGAAGCCATTTTTTTTATATAATTTTTTTCGGGGGGACTACTTATCCCATTTTTTGCGGAAACCGAATTGAAGAGATAAAAACTATATTTTTACTGTCGTATTGCAGGTTTTTAATTACAGTATATTACCTGAGAGTTCTTACGCCTAAAGATTCTGTATGTATGTATGTACGTATGTATGTAGGTACGTACATGCGTACACAATTCGATATCTCTTAATAGAAATATCAGATCAGCTTCAAAATGCAAATGCTTATTTATTGAAAAAAGTTTCACTAATTAGTTTCGGGGCTCAAAGGTGGAAAATAAAAGAGAAAAGAGGGAATTATAGAAGTCTGGAGTAAAAGCAGAAATGGTTAAAAGGCTGTAAGTAATATTAGAAGTAATAACAAATGGGCATCGCATTAACCGAAAAAAGATCCAAACATGTCCTGTGAAACCTTAAGACTGTGTGTGAACTTTTAAAATTGGTACTCCATGATTCTAACAATGCGCAAGGTTTTGATTCCTGGTGCAACTGTAATTAAGAAAGCAATCGTACCCATTGGTTAAATACCAGAAGAAGCTACCGATGCCAGAAATAAACACTTTAGACAGTACCGTATAAAGTACTCAAGAAAGTGCAAGAGAGAAATCTGCAACACAGATATTCCAAATTGGCTTCTTTTAAGCATTGATCCTTTTATAAGCTGCTCTAGACAAAAACCAAGGGAAAAGAGCAAGACATTAGGTGTCGAGACCCTACAACTTCTTCTTTTAACTAAGTCTGATGGTAGTTCTGATAAGAACTACCATCAGACTTAAGAAGGTGAGAGTGATGAAGAAGATGAAAAACAGAGTTCTGAAGAATCTGATTGAAAGTGGTAATATATTAAATTCACTGAAAAAACAGCATCTCTATACTGTATTCACTTTACTAAATATATTATTAAATGTAACTTTCTCAAATGTAAATAATCTGTATTAAATGTAAATTAAATGCAAATAATAAATTTTATACATAGTAATATTAAATACATTTAATTAAACATTACTATTAAATAAAACAATCTATCAACAATTACTATTATCTTATAAACAGTAAGCATTTAGGACTGCTGGTCACTCGACTTCCAAATTCCCTTAACTAATGTTAAGTCTATGGGCATGTGATGTATTCGTTTTTTTTTAATTATATACATAGTAAACTAATATTTTAACTTCTTTTTTCTTTGTACTCTTCTTAAAGGATGTCTCTTTTTTTTTCTTACTTTCCAAATATTTATAAAATGTATACTTACTTTTATGTGAAGTGGTAAAATGTTACTGTCACTTCGCCAGCTTTTAAGATATAAAATATTAAATTAAGCTATGTATACTAGGTAATATGCTAAATATTAGTTCAGTGAAACGCATAGTTTTACACTTAATACGCATAGTTATACAGTTTAAAATTTCCATTCATCCATTTCCGTGAATAAAGGGAAGCGTATTTGAGAACTTTTGTGCAGCCCTGTATATGATCTATTGGATTTATCCACTACAAGTAATATTTAAAAAAATAGTTCAATTTAAAAACGCATGTCACAACTACAAACGCACTTCCAGCAATTATTGTTCATAGACTTCAATTGTTAAACTTATTTTTCAGCCAAATTTTTTGTGTGTCCCTGTAAATGAACGATATATTCTATTAGCACGCTATTCTGCAGTAAATGCCGTAGTACACCTCACGGATATATATAAATTTCAGTACGTTTAAAATAGTGTGATATCATTAAAAGAGATAGGAAACAATTTTTCTATATAGACGGTAATGTAACGGAATTCTTTTCAGTGTCTGTGTAAATGAACCGTAAATGCTATAGACTTAATTTACAATGCCAAACCATGCCATGGTGATACCGAATAATATCGAAAAAATTCAAGGAAATCGGGCTATAGTTACTCGAGATAGAGCACGGGCGGACAGACAGACTGATAGACAAACCGAATTAATAAACATTGTTCAACTTTGTTGGAAAGTTAAAAAAAATGAGTTTAAAATATTAATTTACCGAGGAGATATTTTAAAAATACATATGAATCACATGCCCATAGACTTAACATTAGCGAAGGGAATTCGGAAGTTGAGTGACTGGCAGCCTTAAGTAAGCTTTGTAAAATAAATTTATTTTTTAAATAAATGCGTACACTTATTACAATATAACATCAATTAGAGGAGAGTAGCCATATTTGGACCGCCGTTTTAATTGGACCGTTGCCATTCTGCCGTTAATTACAGGAAGAGACGCCATCTACCGCTGAAATCCTACTCATCAGAATGACGTCACTCATGATTAGACCACCTACCACCTGCTGTTTTCAGACAATTTTTAAAAACCTAAAGTTAGCTGTTTTGATCTAACTTTTTCCTACTAAACGTAAGTGAATAATTTAAAACTAGGGTAAGTTGTTATGTTTTCATATACATGTATGAATTCATCTGATTATTGCGCATATTTTTCACGCGGATTTGTTTGATTTCATTTTTGTTCTTAGTCTTGATATTATATCTTTTATAAAATTGCGCAGTTGCCGTAATTGGGCCAATTTAAGTTGCTTAAATTGGACCAAATATGCGATCATAAATTTGAAAAGTAAGTAATTAATTTCGGGACGGTACGCTTTGTATACTATTTTTTAATATTTTATAATGGATTACTATCTCCATGCAAGTTTTTTGGTATATCTTGATAATTTTTTTTTTATATAGTTTAGGCCTATATAAGCATAAAAATATTTTTACATGTTTATGCAATAAATTTTGTTTGCAATTTCTTTTATCTTGTATGAATTTGTATTTATTTCCTTTGAATTCCTTATTCCTACGGAGTACTATTTCGTTCACAGAGTTGAATTCAAACATTTTCCGCCTGGAGGATATTTGCGATGGCAGATATTTTACAGTTCTGGAGGGTAAAGTTACACTTTTTTTGCCATTAAAACGCATAAAATCTCAAACCTTCAGGGTGTAGGAGTTATTTCAAGGCTTCTGGGGAGGGGGTTGCTGAATTCAACACTGTTTGAATATATAATATTTGCGTTTGATTAATCATAGCGTATTTTTCAATAGAGGATATTTTTCAAACACATTTTTAATATAATGCTGAAAATGTTGAGAAAGACACAGACAAACTGTGTAGAAGAAAAACACATGTGATAGCAGAAGCTATTAAAAATATAGGAAACAAAAAGGGGAGTGTAAGTTGTGAAGAAATTGATCTGCAATAAGGCTGCATCTACAAATCCTGCCCAAAAGCCAATAAATAATTAGAAATGTTATCTCTCTAGCTAAATTCAGTTAAATCAAAGTACAGAGGAAGCCAAAAAACAGTTGTGTTAACATCGTCGCCATATAAAGTAAACCTTGAAATGAAAAAAAAATAATAATAAAAATAAAATAAAAATAAAAGACAAAAAGAAGCTATCACAGCACAAAAGCAATTGAAACATCAAGTTTTAAAAAATACGCGCCATGCAATTAGCAAGAAAATGATGGAAGGGAAGATCTACGAACATAATGTAAAGTAAACTTCTGTTACAAAAAACAAAAAGTCTAATAATTCAGAAACTAAAAAGAAAAATCTAGTCAGTGATGTTTGGTTTTGCCTAATTTGTAAGAAAAATAAAATAGCAGAAATGATTCAGTGTTCAGATTGCCAAATACGGTTCCATGTTGTGTGCGCTAAAAAAACAAATCAATAAGCGAAATTCATATGTAAGCTTTGCATCACTCCTTACATGATATTCAAGTAACTGACAATTAGTTCCATAATTCCTATTCTTAGTTACTGATAACTTTGATTTATATTTTGAATACATTTTTATTTAAAACAATTACTCTTATTTTGAAATATTTTATTTCATTATATATCATTGCTGTTACTTTGTTCGATTGTTTCATTAATCGCAAACTTTGCTTTTAATAAAATTAGTTATATTCCCTAGTCATTAAAATAACCTGATATTATTTAGTCCAATTTAGGAGATAGGGGTCCAACTTAGGCGACCAGCTGCTGAATTTGGACCACTTTTGACAAATTTTTCAAATTAGAATAAAATTTAAGATTTTCAAAAAGAAATTGATCTAAAGATTTATTTAGTTAGTTGATGAATAGATTGACCTCGTGTAAGGGTGTTTTGCAGATATTCCTAAAATTAAGTGAGTTACACCTGAAAATATGTGAAGTGGTCCAAATTGGCTACTCTCCCCTAAGTATATTTGCTAATAGCAAATTTATAGCAATGGTTTTAACTAAAAAATAATTGAAAAATATTTTTGGCCAGGATTCGGGTCAAATACTCCATAATGCGCGGTTTAAAGCCTACGCTGTAACTCGCAAGAAAATGTTAAGCAAGTGGAAATTTATTTTTAAATGTACCGTTTGCATTTTAATATTTTTAAATATTTTTATAAGATATTATTTGTCAATGTAAAAGTTTCTAATTAAAAAATACCTCCCCGTCAACACACACACAAAAAAATGAAAACAATATTGTAAAAGTGCGAAGGTACACAGTTTGATATCAACCTACGGCATTCTGTGCAATTGATATTATTTAAATAATTAAAAATGTGCACGAAGAATTTGAAAAGAAATCTTACATTGTGATAAATCTACACTGTAAACATTGTGTAGCAAACTGTCCAGTCAATCAAGTTTTTTAAATCTAGCGTTCACTTGATAATTATTATTAAACATTCCTGACAAATAACATTTTAATCATATTAATTTGAATCATATCAACATAGTGTTGACCACAATATTTTCCTAATAGTGTTAAATTACGTTTACAGGGTCCGGCAGGTATTTTAGAACACGTGTTATAGGTGAGATATCACACTGTATATCATAGTTACAAATATTTTACAGTTACATATAAATATGCCAGAACATAGACTAACTGCGTACATGGAGATGCATGCTGTCATTGGCTCATTGGCTGAAGAACACTTCGATTTAGAGATTGTCACATTCTTGAAACTTGTGCGGTCACTTGTCTTTAATGTAAGGAGAGAACTGAAGGCTGTCAGGTCTCATGTGGTAAACGTTTCATGCTGGAAATAACATTGTCAGTAATATGAAATCCTCAAAACACCAGAATTATTTTTTCAAGTCAATGAAAATCATATGAAGTCGATAAGAATACTCGCTATTGAGATGCAGGTTGATGATGCCACAATCCGATGTGTGATTCGAGAGAACATTTGTTAGAGGTCGTATGTGATGAGGAGAGTACAGTTCTTGCCTGAGAGAACCAGGGACAACTGCCTGACCAGAGACTAGCGCCTCCTTAACAAGCTAAATCATCAAGAGGAGCCAGGAATGCTCTTGTTTCCTTCCAGTGAGAAAAGCTTTGCCCATCTCAAGAAAGTGAACCGGAAAAGAACACTGTTAGTTTAAATTCCCCGAAGAGGTTCTGACAGACATGTGCAGAAAATTTCCAGTATGATTCTACTAAGAATACTATGCAAACTTAACCCATTCACTTATCCCGTGCATAAAATAAATTTCTCTAGCTTTTTATACTCTAGTGATTCTGGTGGTTCCTGAGAAGGGAGGATGATCAGATGCATCCACATTTCTTTCTTCAAGGTGCCAGAGTCAACGTCGTTGCTTATATCGAGGTGTTAAAGCTCTAAATTACTTCTTTAACACGTGGGAGGCCCTACGTTTGTTAACAATACTGTCAACTATCTCATACGGCCTATAAAACCAAAAATTGACTTCTAAAGCAATCATGATGATGACATACTTGTTGGCCATCACCCGCATTCAGTTTTGACTGCCTTGAGAGGCGTTTATCGCGATTGGCAGTGGTTAAAATGAATGATGTCATCGAGTGTTTATGTAGTCACTTGTGCAGAACGTTTAATAAAAAAAAAGCTCTATCTCTAGAGTATATTCCTCTTTAAAATCAAGCGTTGATTTGTTCTCTAATTTTTGACGCACCCTGTTTATAACCGTTGTGTATAAAAACGGTTTAATAACTAGACAGTTTCCTGCAAACTTTTAACAGTGTAGCGTAGCTCCTTAAACACAAAAAGTTCCGTGGAAAACTAAAACTGCGTATTCACCATTAATCTGATTCGACCAATTCACGGCCTAAATTTTAACAGTGAATACTATGCAAACTTAACTCATTCAGTTATTCTGTACACAAACTATATTTCTCTTTCTTCTGATACATAGGACAGGTCAGATTTATTCATTTTTGCTACTCTCATACTAGTCCAGGCAATAGGGAATTTTACCTAGCCAGATTAATGGTAGTTCTGGAGAACGGCTTACATTATGTTTTTTGGGTCGCTGAATCCGAATTTGTAACTTCCCACCAAAATTTCCCCCGGCAACTCACCCAAATTAGGTAAAAAGCCCCCCCCCCCAAAAAAAAAGGTTTTTATTGAAAAAAATCCATTTTTTTATTGTTTTAGGAAAAAGTATCTAGAAATTCAGAAGGTAGACAAAATTTGCAACAAATTAGATACATGACATTATGACTTAGGATGAAGGGGAATGCGATCTGCCTCGGAACATGCGCCGCAGTGCTGCGTGGACTAAGTTGTGCAGTTCCACTTAACCACTCACACATTTACATTCGCACTTCCATCTCCCCTCCTAATATTCTTTATAAGGTTTACTATAATTTTTTTGGGTCGCTGAATCCGAATTTTTAACTTACCCCCCAAAATCCCCCCTGAACCCCCCCTCCCCCAAAATAGTTGTTTATACCTTAAATTTCTTATTGTTTTAGGAGAAAATCATTACGAAATTCACAAACTAGATAAACTTTGCAACAAATAAGATATATGACATTATGACGTAGGATAAACCGGGAGAGAGCCAGCTGACTCGGAACATTCCCCGCGCGCTTCTCTCAAAAACCAAATTAAAAAAAATCAATCTTTTGGGGGTTGCCGGGTTGAAATTTTGGTGGGAAGTTACAAATTCGGATTTCGCGACCCAAAAACATAAAGTGAGTCTGAATCCAGAACTAGTATTAGTTTTGCCAGGTAAAATACCCTATTGCCTGGACTTCATAACTTAGTGCACGTAGCGCCGCAGTGCATGTTCAGAGGCAGCCCTCCCCCTCCCCGTTCATCCTACGTCATAATGTCATATATCCAATTTGTTGGAAATTTGTCTAGTTTCGGATTTTCGTAATGCTTTTCACCTAAAACAAGAAATTTAAGTTAAAAACAACTATTTGAGTGGTTTTTCGGGGGGGTAAAATTTTGGGGGGAAGTTAAAAATTCGGATTCAGCGACCGAAAAAACTTAAAGTAAACCTTATAGAGAATGTTCGGAGGGGAGATGGGAGGGCAAATGTAAACGTGTGAGTGGTTAAGTAGAATTAGGCAACTTAGTTCACGCAGCACCGCGCGCATGTTCCGAGGCAGATCCCCCTTCCCCTTCATCCTAAGTCATAATGTCATATGTCTAATTTATTACAATTTTTGTCTACTTTCTGAATTTTTAGATACTTTCCCCCTAAAACAATAAAAAAATGGATTTTTTTAATAAAAACCTCCTTTTTTGGGAAGGGGGGGGGGGTATTTTACCAAAATTTGGGGGGATTGCCGGGGGAATTTTGGTGGAAAGTTAAAATTTCGGATTCAGCGACCCAAAAAACATATAGTAAGCCTTTTTTCTGAACTACCGTGAATTTTGCTAGATAGAGCCCCTATATGATCTCTATTGCCTTGACTATACACTTAAAACTACATAGTAATATCTTACAGCGTCAAATCCTCGTCATTCTTGGTTATATTTGACGAAATACCGCCAAATATGTCTATTAAAATAAATCGCCATGTATGTCGACAACTTGGCTATGGTTGATTATTTTGCGAAATTCTGATTAAAATTCAGTATTGAAAAACTGGGATTGAATCTTATATAATGGGGTTCAATACAATTAATTTCATGTATTTCAGTAAAATTAGCAGAACTTTCAAGAACAAGACATAAATAAGTTACCTTTTCCTCCCGGTACAAGTCGGAATGATCTCTTTTTCTCATTAGTCTTAATTAGATATTTGTTTGCGAAAATGATAATTTTCTTTCTGTATGTAATATAATACGAGTTAATCGGCAGTTGAGGCAGATGATGAATATGAAAGTTAGTTTTGCATTAAAGAAATAGCGTTTTATTATATATGGTAATAATTTTTTTTAAAGATATTTTTAAAAGTTTTGTTTAAAAGGTTATACTCAAGTTAGCATATTAAAACAAGGTTTTAGCTTTCGGTTAAAAAAATTATGCATTGAAATTATATTAAGATATCTAGATGAATAATTAGAAATATTATAATTTATTGACATCAAATAAAATATTTTTATAGGTAAAAAATGGTAAAAAAGTCTGTAAAATAATACTGTTATACTATTTTCAACATACATATTGTCCAAGCATTTTCTTCAAATGATGTGATATTAAATACAAAAGTATATCAGAAAATTTAAATAGCGTACGTTTCATGAACACCGATTTAACCCTGTAGTTCTTTGAATTAAATTTGTTATTTCTAGCAGAAGATATTCATCTTTAAAATTTATATAGATGAAAATAATTCAATCAAATTCACGTGGAAAGAACTCGAATTTCGCTATAAACGAATTTTAGTTAGCGTAAATGAAATACATATTTGGTATAATATAGAGAAACTTTTAGAAAACTTATTTGTAACGAAGAAAACTGGGATTTTGAGATTAAAAATTGGGGATATCATTAAAAAAAATTCAGTTTTCCTTCTCATTTGTAAGAAAAAATTAATAAATTTTAATGTATATTCTACACTATCATCAAGTCGTATGTCGAGTTCAACATTATTACCAACATTATGTCCACAGAGTCGTACTTTTAACGAAAAAAACTCGGATTTCGAGATTAATACTTAGCGATCTCATTAAACATTTTTCAGTTTTCCTCCTCTTTCGTAAGAAACATTTAACGTAAGTTTAATGTATGTTCTACACTATCATCAAGTCGTATGTCGAGTTAAACATTATTACCAACACTATGTCCACAAAATCCTATTTGTAACGAAGAACATTTGGATTTTGAGTTTAATACTGTGTGATCTCATTAAAAAAACTTTAGTTTTTCCTCCTCTTTCGTAAGATAAATTTAGTGTAAGTTTAATGTATGTTATACGCTATCATCAAGTCAATAGTCAATCAATAGTCAATTATGTTTAAGATATCATTCATGCATCATTTCAGTTAAATGACTTTGGTCCTATCGTGCATTATAAATAAGACGCACTTGTGCTGTAAAACAACCCCCAAGGTAATGTAAATATTTTATATTCGTTCCATTATCATACTCACTGGATACTATTTATAAGTTCACCTTTCAAATCTAGTAGACGATTGTTGTTGGGTTTGAATACATTTCGCACTTGTCGTCCTAATCTTTGGTAGTTTTCAGCCGTGTTCTTCGAACTGCTTTGCTTAACTTGCATAATTACGTGTTAGGTTTCTTTAGAAAAATCCCATTCCACGAAGGTCAATTCAACATGCAAAAAAGACTTTAACATATACCTGTAATTTAAATCGATATATAAAAATTAATGTGCATACAAGCAAATGTAATTTCATTTGCATATGACGTATAATTCAAAAAATTCAAATGTATGGATTTGAATATGTTTTTGTGAATCAGACCTAGTCGAAATAAACAAATTCAACAAAAATGCAATGTAAGATGTTTACGAGTTACTCGACTTTTGGAATTTAATTATTAAGTTTTCTTTTTAATTGGGACTTATTTTTTATCACTATATGAAAAAATATTTTAACACGGCGATTTGTTAAAAACAAATTAGGGATTTTACTCTTTTCTACGAAAAAGGTATTGGTAACCCTTTTAAACCACATTAAAATGATCAGAAATGTATAAATATTATTATAGAATATATTGAAATATTCGGTAATATAATAAGATATTAAATAATGTGTTCTTCAAATATTTTATTAATTATACGATAATTAAAAGAAAGAATCATCACATACACAATTATACATGTATTGATTTTGACCATATCTCATAAGACATTTTTTTCACAATTACTTTTCAGAGAGATTTTAAAAGTAATTCAGAGAAAAAGCAAACATATTTTTTTCTGAGATAAGATATAAATGGAGCCTGAAACGCAATAATTCATCATGGTTATAGATGAAAAATGTTTTTCTACAAGAAGTCACTAAGTCATGCAGCGAAAGTTAATATTTTCTTTCTAACATTTATACGAGTTTACCGACAGAAGGGCAAAGAAAAAAAATGAAAAAGGAAAAAGTTGAAATTTTTTCATTTCATATTTTTTCATATTTTCCTTCTTTTTATTTTGATAGAAAGTGTTTGCTTTATTATACCTAAAAGAAAAACTTTTTTATATATATGTAAGAACATTTTTCAATATATTTTTTTTTCAGAAATTTTGTTTTACTTTTAAAATAAAATATTTACAAATAATCTTTTTATACTGAAACTCAAAATAATTGTACACGAAAAAAGATAATCTTCTTTTCATAAGGATAAAAATATTCTACATACATATATTTCTTATAATACTTATGGAATATATCTACTTAAAATATTGCTAGTATTTTGCAGTAATTCTCAATTAAACATCAGCAACAATCACCTTGAACAAAGATCGATGGTAATTATATATGTAGCTGATGGTGTATAATCAAATGCCAAATCAAATATGTATATGTAAATATTTCGTCAGGTGTTTCGAGATAAGAAGTTGCACATGTGAAAATTTGTACATGAACTTGATGCATCAACAGGCTTTTGATGAATGAAGAACGATATTAAAAATATCCATAGACGAAAAAATGCTAATGGTGTTAATATAAAAGGATACACATGAGAAGTACAACGATTTCTACAGGACGTTTCGAGAGTTTTTAATTGAATCTCATAGACATTGGACATGTCACAACTGCAATTAAATTTTGAGAAACATGTGGAAGACATATGAACATATACAGCCATTTCTTCATAACTCAAGAAATTTTTTGCATATCCAACTATTGAAACGTTGTTAGCATATTTATAATATTTATTATATCATTTACTAAAAGATAAACAGATTAGAAAATATGTTGCAGAAATTTCTGTAAAATACACTTTGGAACATGATGAGGATATTGAATGGAAAGTATATCAATTGTGCAGTACTAAGTTGCATCATTATTTAATGCACCGGAAATTTTGTGGGAAATACTGATGATGCTTAAGCAAAACGGTAAGTTTGCTCAATCAAATGATAAGTTACAAATATCTGGCATTCTGGCACTCGTAACTCTTTCAAGTAAATTACTTGAGTAAGGAGCTCCATAGTGATATCTTGGATGTTTAATTCTTTCGCTGAAAATACATTGCAGCATTAGAAAGAAAAGAATTAAATAATTATTTAACATAACTGATATCTATTGCCTGATTATAATTAAATCTCACTAATAACCATCGTTGTAATAAAGATTAAAGTATGTCGAATTAACGATATATGAGCAGAAAGTGCACTGTGTTGTATCAAACGCGTTCAATAAGAAATTAAGGGAAAAGGGGATTTTCAAACTCTTTTTTTGTATTAATATTTTTTATTTGACTTTAAATACTATTCAAGGTCACACTGCATGCATTATAGCATATATTTATCACAAAAAAGAGATAAGTAAGCAATTTTCTTGAATATTTTAAGCGTTATGAAGAACTTTTCAAACTTTGTCCCATGCGCAATCCATATCAATTAAAATTATCAATCTTTTTTATGCGACGTTATTTAATATAGACAAATAAACCTGTGCATGGTTTTTTAAACTAAATATACTCAGAAAATTTAAAGGTAGTTAACCGCAGAAATATAATGCAAGAACGCTGAAAATTTCATAAAATTTAGAAAGTATTTTTTTCTTACCTTTTTATTTCAATATATAAAATTCGATGCACAGACTTATTTGTACATATAAAATAAAGTCCCATAAAAGATATTGGGAATTTAAATTGAAACGGAATGTATATGGGGCCTTTTGAAAAATTCGTCATAACACTTAAAATATTCAGTAAAATTTCTTATTATTCTCAATTTTAAAAAATTTCTTATGTGATAAATATATGCCATAATGCATATAGTGTGCTCTTGAATAGTGTTTAAAATGAAATAAAAGAAATTAAAAAATGAGTTTGTAGGTCCCGTGTCACCTTAATGTTCAATAAAGAATTAAACAACCTCTGGAAATTTATTTTATTTTGTTCAGAGTTTTGTTCAGTTTTGTTCAATAAATTTGTTTATCTTTGATATATGCTTTCCTCTGTACCCTAAAACATACATAATAATTAAAATTTAAAGGTATTTAGAAAATCCTTGAGAATAAAAATCACTAAAAATGATTCATTTGACAATAGTTAACTATTAAAATGTTATTTAATGTTTTATTGCAGATTTGATTTAAATATATTTTTGCTTCAAAGATCATGAAGTCTTACGACATAAACGAAGGTTAGAGGAAAAGGTGTAAAAATGGCATAGGTGTAATTATAGGCACCTCTCCCGAAGTGGTTATTCTAGGTGCTGAAAACTGGGAGGCCAGGATGTTACATGATGCCACTCTTGCTAATATAATATAATAAAGAACATTTGGAACAATTTTTTCAAATAGTGTGAATGTAGCGTGAGTTATTGTCCGAATTAGTGTTTGTTCGGACTTACAAACTTTTGACAGGTATCTGAAATCGTTTTCTTTTCATGTCCTTAAAGTTAGTTTAAAATAATTCCAGAGTGATATCGGGAAAGCGAAGATTCGAAGCTACTTTAGAAGTACACCATTAGTCATGCATTTCTTTAGGTTACATGTGAAAGTGGCCATTTTTCTTAGTTGGGGTTGGTGTAAATATGTCACCCTCTTTTTCGAATTATCTTGATATACAAGCACATTAAACTCTAGCTATACTAATTGATGAGAATGCTGAAATACCGCAATGTTCCCCTGCAACATTAAATGTAGTTTCTTCGGTCAACATATCTCCTGTCCCCACATGAAAAAGAGAACCACTACTCGTTGACGAAAAGCGGCAATGTTCAGTATCTTCACTGGATCACCATGTAAGAATCAGTTGAACAATTCGTGACCAACTGTGCTCCCAAGAAGACATCCTTGAGTTTTCCCGTAATAAGTGACTGGTCAGTGTGCAGGGGTGGGAAGACTAAAGACTTTAAAAAAATCGACCCACGAAACGATCCTCACAATCGTCACTGACCCTTCCCTTGTGGACAATGATGATGATATGAATCTGGATATCAACGATGGGACTAAACCTGTCACGAGTGATGCAACTTGCATCTTTTGGGATGGAAAGTTCTTTGAAGACACTCGCAGACATGTGTGGTTTAAATGTGCTATGTGGCAAATCTAGGCACTCTGAGATGCGCAAGGCTGAAAGAGTCAGTTATGTTTTTGATTTCCGAAAATAATTTTTTTTCTATAAAAAATAAAATTCTACCATTTTGTATTGTTTTATTCTGTTTTAAAACATTTTAAACAAGTAGTTTTTGTGACCCTTTTTGGAGAAGGCATATATTTGCAGTTTGCACCTCATTTGATATTAATCCTTGTTTTGCATCCTCTCATTAAGTAAACTTGTTGTAGTTATCGATGAAGGTCAAAATTCTAAAAAAAATTAAAATGAAGTTCACTTTCCGTCAAAAACAAAAGAGGGTGCCCATATTTACACCTTTTGCTCTAATATTTTACTTGTTACGTCTGTTTTTACTAACAACACTCCAGAAACAATATCAGAATAAAACAGATGAAATTTTCTTTTCTTCTTTACATTTTAGGAAAAAAGGCCTATTGTAAGACCAAAAAAGAAATGTCTCTGCTGTGTTTAAAAGAGTATTTTTTTTCACCACAATTTTTTCTTTAAGCTATTTGACTTTAAAGTGAAAAAGTATTTTATTTTACTGAAATTAAAACGCACATAACAGAAATTGGAAAACGGTGAAAAGTTTAGACTTTATTTATTTTCATTAGAGCTACTTGCAA
Source organism: Maratus speciosus (assembly GCA_963932465.1). NCBI lineage: Eukaryota > Metazoa > Arthropoda > Arachnida > Araneae > Salticidae > Maratus > Maratus speciosus. The sequence goes on along the minus strand of OZ010800.1, from coordinate 262,057,999 downwards.
ACACTTACTGTTTGTTTCCTTTACTTGTAAGAAATAAAACCTATTTGGTTAAATACTTTATAAAGTAGATTGTTCTTCCAATTTATGTAATTATTCGAGTAAAATTCTATATAAAGTGTATCTTTTTCAAAAAGTACAGAAATTGAATAATATTCATTCAAAATTACATTAGAAATTTGTGAAATTTACAAATAAGCAAAATATATTTATGAAATAACGAAAAATTATTATTTTTGTTTAAACAAAATAATGTTTAAAAGTAATAATAGTTTTAACGGGCTCATGTATGACATATATTTTAATAAATGCCAAATATATACCTAACTCAAAATATACTTGCAATGAATAATTAAGAACAATTTTGTTGAATATGTTTTTTTAAACTCAGATTTATAACAAAATTGCCAAAAGAAACATCATATGATGTTTACAGCAAAAAAGTGGGTTTTTTTGTGTTATTATAAGCACGCTTTTTGAGACAATTTTAAGTTTAGAGAAATTAATACACAATAAAAAGTTTGCATTTTTATTTAATTGTAATTGGAAAAAAATAACTAAACCACGTAATTAAATGAATGAATCAAAAATTAATAATTATTAAAACAATTATGATGTTATAAAATTACGTTAACAGCTCCAGGAATTTAATTTAAAAGCATACTAGTTTTGACATCATTTAGGTACCGTCCTCATTGCCCAATTTATGGTATTTCAGAGTACATATTTCCTAAATATAACTTTTTTCTTCAGAATATACCACTTACTAGTTATATGATATTCGATGGAATGGTTTCGTCAATTTTTATTCCGTATTTCATTATGACAAGTCATATATTATTCAATTTGATAACTATCGCATCTTCAACCTACTTTTATGACAAGAAAAATGTCAAAAAATAGAAGAAAATAAAAAAGTCATTGGGATACTGTTGCAACATAAAATTAGAAACATTTGCACAGAAGCCTGTATAATTTTACTCGTATATTTGTATGACATAATATAAAATTAATAATGAAATTATTATGTTAAAGTATTAAATACATAAACATGTTAAACAACAGTCAATTACAGTCACCCAAAATCAAAATTTCAACAAAAAAGTTGATTGAATATCATGTGAAATATATATATATTTTAAATGATTCATTTTATAAGAAGAAGAATTAAAAAAAAGTTCATTAAAATATATCGGAAAATTAATAAAATGCGTTATCAAAAATTAAATACATAAAAAAAAAATACGGTCTATTAAAAAAAAAAAATAAGTTTAAATTTTTTAAATAAAAAATTATGAAACTGATTACTGATAATAAAAAAGACTTTACTGGAAGTGTTTTTTTGTGTGTACTAGAGTGTCTGTTATCAATAACAGGTATTTTTAAATTTTATTTAAAAGACATGTAAATCTCTAGATGACGAAAATTTTAGATTTTTTTCAAGTGAAAAAAAGTTTTTTCGATATTTTTCTTTCTACCTTTTTCATCCTTAGTGTGCCTGACCTTTAATTAACTGAAAACTAATATACGTATATGCAAAAAATTGTACCTTACATAATCATTCTATATTTTTTGGAATGGATCGTCTTACATAGCTGCTATAACATTAACAATAAAAAGGCTGTTTTCACGCCATTTTCCCATTTTTAAAATTTTAAAATTAACTTCTGGACAAAAGTATAAACTTACAAAGTTTTCATCTTTGTTTATTTGTAATTAAATAAAAGTAGTTAAACGTCGTAATTAAAAGAATGAATCAAAGATTAATAATCATTAAAACAATTATCATGATATAAATAAGAAAAATACATTAATAGATCCAAAACTTTAAATTTAAAAGCAGACTAATTTCGTTAGCATTTGGAGTAGCATCCACATCCACAGTGCCCAATGTATGGTGCCAAATTAAGGCCCAAGGACAGTAATGCTAGAGGAACTACAACGGTTTTACATTTAAAGTTATGGAACTATTATCGTTGTATTTTCTATTTATACCAGATTGCACCAAGCATCATCTTACAAGGGTGTTTCAATAATTATTGTCCCGAGTGTATATAAAATATTTGTACTGCGATGGTTGGTGTGGAATATGGAATCTTAATGTCTTAGATGTGTATATGCTCAATTTCAGAACTGTAGCTGCTATATTAACAAACGTTTTTTCGTTTTAGGTGAGAGAAGTGGCACCTGGCTTGCAAGGGGATGATTTGGGGGAAAGGCTGGTTTAGAACGTATGGGGTCAGACCTGAAGCAGTTCTGTGGTAGACTTGTGGCAGTGGATGAGGCGTAGCTGCATCACTATGATCCAGAGTCCAAACGACAGTAACCAAGTCTCATTCATTGTTCTTACATCCCTCCCCCTTTCAAGCTAGGTGCGGCCTCTCACACCAAACAAGAAAAAATTGTTAATATAGCAGCTAAAGTTAGATATTAGGCCTCAATATTCCGCATCAACCATCACAGTACAAATATTTTATATCCACTCGGGACAATAATTATTGAACCACCCTCGTAATCAATTAATATGTCATTGCGAAATAACATTAAAATAATAATTAAAAAAAAAACATGCAGCACAAATTAAATAGCGTAGCGTTAAATAATGGACGTTACTTGAAAACTATGATTATTTTATTTAATTATAAACTGACACATTCACAAATGAAATGCGAAGCGGATTGTTTCTAAATTGCTTTGTATATTGGAATTGATTTTTCTAAAAAATTTTGGCCTTTTCAACTAATACAGTGGCAGCAGGCTGCAGTATAGATAATTTAAATAATTTATGTTCTATTGTCGGTGTTTATTAGGATAAACTCTGCTTATTTGCTCTTCGAAGATTTGAAACGGGAATGAAGATCAACGCTGTAGGTTTTGCTTCTTAATCTTATGATGACAACGTTAAAACCATTCTTTTAATATCTTTTATGAGTCAATGTTGCATTATGATAATGAAATACACGATTTACTCACAAATTAAGTTACCAGAGTCCTTGGCGGCGAATTTAGAGTTTTATAGATCTTTCAATTGGTCTTATTGAATTTAGTAATGTGATGCCTCACATATCTGCTCTCGCGTTTTTATAATGACAGGGGGCCGAGTCAAAGTTCAAAATGTCTTTCATTGAAAAACAGTTGCTGCCACAGAAATAAAGTAAATGGGTCTCGAGACTCTTAAAGCTTCAGAATTTTCGAAATTTTTAAATTTTTAAATGTTATGTGTAATGTTAAATGTAACTGCTATCTTTTCTGAACATTTTAATATAATTGTTTTCTTGGAATTCCTATTAGAACAGAGGTTGTGGCTTTGAGAATTATTACTAGCTCAATAGCTGAGGTGGCGTTTCGGGAACTTTGAAGTCATTTTTATCCAAATGACGTTTTTGGGCATAACGCGCACTATAACTCAGAAACTTCTGAATATTTTTGCATGAAATTTTCAAAACACTTTTCATGTTCGTCTATATAAACTGAACCTAAAATTTCCTTTTTATTGCTCAAAACAGTATTTTTTAGGTGAATATACTGTTGAAATTTTCACAATTTTGCATTAGCTAAATACAACTTTTTATTAAAAATAGAAAAATTAATAAATACAAATTTATTTAGGTTCAGGATAATTATTAAAACCTGGAGTATACGTGGGCACCAAAATTTTCATTGTAGTTGCAAACTATATTTTGTAATCCTGCGCGTAAGATGTTATACAAATTTTCTGCTCCTTAAATGTCTGATAGTTTGGAGAACCCTAATTGCTAATTCTGCATCTGGATTTTTTTAAAATACATGAAATGAAAGAACATGCATATCTTTCATTGCAATGAAAAGTTTGTTTTACAATCATACACATTTTATGATATTAATTGTTGAAAATGGCCTATTTTCTTCATTTTTTTTTTCAATTTTAAGCGTCCTGAGTCCCTTTAAGTTTACTGATGGTCATTACACAGCCATATACTGGTGGTAATTACTACATGATTATATTAATACGGTTATTATAAGGTATTATAAATTCAGATAAATTGTTGGTATGCTTTGTGACAGAATTTTGTTCATCCTGTCCATACTTTTTGCCAGTTACAAGCCAAATCATTTGCGTCCCCATTGCCGGTTCTTGTTCCTCGCCAGTTATTCAACCGCTTTGTATTTTGCTGACATTCTGGGCACAGCTGCATACGAAGGGGATTTCTGCGATTTCACATATTTTTGGCAACTTCCATTATTCAAATTTTTCTCTAAATGTGTAGCGAACGTAATAGATTGGCGTTCTTTATTTATTGTGTTGAAATGTAAAATGTTATAGAAGATGGTATGTGATTTTAGCTCCGTTTTATTTATAAAATCTCAAGTATCTACTGCAATGATCTTACTATTTATCTTCTGCAATGATGTTACTATTTTAGACTTTGATTGTTTTTCAGTGTTCCGTACTTAAAAAGTAAAAATGGAACCATTATAAGATAACTTCTGTATCTGTCTGTCACAGCCATTTTACTCTTAAAATATGGAACGTGAAATGTTCAAACTGGGGAAGAAATAAAGACTATTTACCCACATATTTACAGATTATTACACATTCACAAATATATTTAGGGAAAATGCAGATGGGCTAATTAAATTAATTGAGAAAAAGTATTTTCTCTATGCATCGTGTAGGACATCATGTGTGAAAGCTTTTGTAATGCTGAACTCAAAAGACATTTCTTTTAATTTTAGGTATTATATATTAATAGACATCGTCGAAAATGTTGTGCAAATATATGTCGCCCCACACGCTCTGTTTCCGAATCTACTAAAACTAAAATCATTAAAAAAATTAGAAGTAGTAGACGTTAATTTAATCCTTGCAGGAAAACGATAGCGATTACCCGAAGTCTCATAGATTTTGAAAAAAGCGCATTTTTCCGTTACACACAAATTTCGATTTGCGGGTATTCAACAATGGTCTTGAGGAGCGCTGTAGGTGCCAATAGTAGCAAATAAGTATAAACTAAAATCTATATAGTATAAAAGGTGCCTATAAGTGTAAAAGCATTGTTGATAATAATTTTCGGAAAAAATTGTCGATAATTAGCCGAGATATTAAGCCTGAAAGACACGGACAGTTTGGATATACATAATGACAGGAGCGGGAGTATTCTATGCACCATCGGGTTTTAAAGCCCAAATAACAACTTTAAATGATATATTTGTGTAATTCAATGTCCAGTAGTGGTATAAAACCAATGAATGTCAAATTGATAAAAACAGAGTAATTTAATTAGAATTAATCACATAAATAAATATGGGATTCACGACTGATTTTCATTGAGTGGATATCTCAATTCGTTTCCCCTGTATTTAATAATTAAATAAAAACCTATCTGGAAAAATGCATCACGGACCACGGTGACGTTGAAACTTTGTGACCTTCTTTCGAAGCGCACATAGCACAATGCCAAGTTTAAACTTTGAACTAGGGTTTTGTTTTAGCTACTATGTAAAAAGAAAATGTTATTACTACGCTGTATTTAGTTTTATGAAATGCCAAATGAAGTTTAAATATGCACTTATTTTATTGTCAGTACCGAATTAAGTTCATCATAAACAGATTAGGATAAGATTTAAAAAAAAAGGTTTATACCTAATAGCAATATTTGTTATTATTTAGGTTTCCGATTCCTTTGAACTTTTACGGTATACCCTTTATACTTTTCTAATATACATAGTTATACCCAAATTGTACAGTTTTTTTTTACAAAGTCCTATAATTATTTTAGCAACGATTTGTTTAATAATACAGTTAATAATTCATATATTTAATGTTCGAAACCCGCTGAGTGCGAGTAAAACTCGCATTTTACCGTTTATTCTCAAAATGTTCTTATATTCTATGTTTTCAGTTTGGACTGAATAAAATATGTTTAATTTTCTTTTTGAATTAAAAAGTTTCTAATTCAACTGATAATATTCTCCACTGTGCTTTAACTTGCTTATACCAACGCTAGTTACTGTTGAATTTTAAAGTGGATTTTATCCAATTCTTTTTAAGATTGTACAAAGTTTTTTAAAGTTATGAGATTCTTGAAATTAAAAAAAAAAAAAAAAAGCTTTGGACTTCGAATCCTACGTTAACGTTATGTTGAATCAAAAGAACTGGGCTCTACTTCTATTTGAGACCCGAACAGTTTACAGTGAGTTGTCCAGTCAGATGAAGAAGAAGCATTTGCTTGTTTTGTGCACTACGGGAATTATTTTTGCTTGACTCACCTCTTCGGAAAGAACACTATATGTTAAAAATCCATTGTTATCAATGTATGTCTGTTTAAGAGTCATAATCAAACTTATATCATCCTTATTTCTTTGACGGCAACTGTTTTTCATTAAAGGAAATTTTGAACTTTGTCACGGGCTCCCTATCATTATTAAACCTCAATAGCACATAATCGAGGTATCGATTTTATATGCTCAATGAGACAAATCAAATGACCTATAAAAATCTAAATTCACCGCCAAAGAAGCTGGTACCTTTGCGTGTCAATCCATCAACAGTGCATAAAAGTCGTTGTTATCAAGCAATAATTGTTAATGATAGTATTTTTTTTCTTCCCTCAAGGAATTTCCAAAATTTAGATACGCATATCGATAGAAAGATACCTCCTGCAGAATGATATGCACCAACATCTAATAAGCAATATTTTATATCAAAATCTATCTTAATAGGAGTTTAACTTTTAACTGATGTCACAGAAATTGTCACGTAACTAGTGTGAATTGGTCTGTGAGTTTGCTTCATCGAAAGATGAATAAAAGGGGTCATTAACTCATAAGATGGTGTTTTTATACTAAACTTTTTGTACAGGACTATTACAATTAAAAATCACCTACTCAAAAGTCTCTGGTAATAGTATTAAAGTTCCAAATGGAACAAAATTTTGGTAGTGTTTGTAGTTAAACTGAAAATTGCAAGTAAAACTATAAAAATTGAAAAAAGCCGCGGTCTGAGAGACCGGTAACATCAGTTAAAGTTTAATGTAAGTCCAAGCATTTGTTCTTGAATTAAAAAACAACAAAATTTATGTAACACACAGTTACACGACAGACTTTAAAAAAAAAAATAATCCAATCCCACTCTAAATATCCCCAAAATTTTAAATTTACAAAAACTGTAAGCCTCTCGTTAATTCCATTTTTTTAATAAAAATGTATAAAGAAAGTAAAAATATAAACCATGGACTTTGAGAAAGTTTGTGCTTCATAATATTTTATGGTATTCTATGCAACATTTTAGACTGTTTACATAACTGCTGTTCTCATACCTAATGATATATTTTCCTTGTTTCATTACCATCTTATCACTATATTATTTTTATCCTAACTATAAGAAAAATCAGCCGGAAAAATAACTACAGCAAGGATGATAATCAAGGGAATATATCTGTCGCTTAACAGAAACATTACGGCATAAGCATATTATATCGTAAATATATATTCTACATCTTACAACCTTTCTGCCATTTTTTATTAGATATCTTCCAATAATATTGATTCAGTATATTTTGTAATGTGGAATAGTAATCTGATAATCAGAGCATTGTATATTTCTCTAAAAATACTTTTCCTTAAACCTTCAACAGTGATTAAATATCTACAATAAAATTTCAATCTTTTAATTTATATTGTAAGTATTTTCATTGATGTTTCTATGTAATTGATTAATTTGTTAATTCTTATTTTATTTACAATAAAATTCATCTTTATTACCAAAATTGTATTTTCGCTATTTTTATAAAATGTCTGCGTTTCATTTACACCAGAAATAACACAATTATAAATATTTTACATTTGCAATCATTTCCGCATTGTACATTAAATATTATCAAGGAAATGCACCACTTGTTAACTATTTGCATACCAATATTACTCATCGAGTAGCATTATTTTGCCTTTCCATTACAATAAGATCTAAATTATAAAACAAACAAATGCTTATTGAAACAAATGTAAGGAAACTAACTGACCACTTTACGTCTTTTACTTAAACTGTACTTTAAGCTATATATTTCTGTCTTATATTTTAAAATATAATTCATCTGCCGATGATTCCTTCTTTAATATTCAGCTTAACTCGCACAATCACTTAACATTGCTAACTGTAGTGTTGATGAAGAGCATACCTTGTGAAGAGCAATTTTTCAGTTAAAAACGACGCAGCCAGCTAATGTACAAACACAAGGTCAATATCAGCGCATTTAAGCCATTTGCTGACGTTCTCGAAATTTAAGGAGGTCGATAGTAAAGTGCAATTCACATGCAAGTACTTTAATGTTAATTTTGAAAGATAATCACACGAATTGGATAATAGACAAAATGAAATTCAAACACAGTATAAAATCTATTAAAGCATAATTAATGCAGTACCGAAAAAATAATAGTTTGATAAAAGAAACACTTATTAGAGAAGTTGAACTAGGCTTTCTTGAAAAGACAATATTTAATTATCTTGATATTTTAATTTTAATATTATAGTCCACGCAATAGAGACCATATACGGGCTCTACCTAGCAAAATTCATGGTAGTTCTGGAAAATGGCTTACTATATGTTTTTTGGGTCGCTGATTCCGAATTTTTACCTTCCCACCAAACTTTTCCCCAAAACAAGGTTTTTATTTAAAAAATCAATTTTTTTATTGTTTTAGAGGAAAAGTATCTGGAAATTCAGAAAGTAGACAAAATTTGCAACAAACTAGATGCATGACACTATGACTTAGGATGAAGGAGAAGTGGGATCTGCCTAGGAACATGCGCGCGGTGCTGCGTGGAATAAGTTGCGCAATTTCACTTAACCACTCACACGTTTATATTCGGCCTCCCATCTCCTTTCCAAACTTTTCCTATAAATTTTACTTTAAGTTTTGTTTGGTCGCTGAATCCGAATTTTTAACTCCCCCCCCCCCCCCCCTCAAATAGTTCTTTTTAACTTAAATTTCTTATTGTTTTAGGGGAAAAGCATTACGAAATTCAGAAACTAGACAAAATTTGCAACAAATAGGATACATGACATATAAATAAAAACATACATTTATTTTACTTAAATAGGTGTCACAGATAAAAATCAAAATATGTTGAAATGTTTCGGTTTAATAGTAAAAACCGTATGCATAACATACACATAATCAATAGAAAATGAATGACACTGGGTACCAAAAAATACTCTAAAAACCAAAAACATAAAAATGCAAACACTGCGCCCTCTATGATCTCAAATAGCCTCCGCTACCGCGACTCCCTCTACCAGACTCACTTTTTAAGTATTTATTAAGGAATTCCAACCATAAAATTGGAATATCAAAGGAAAAAGAATCATTACACACAGTATCCCTCCTAGAACATATCTCAATAGATTCACGGATGATTGACTTGCGGTATAAACTCGAAACGAACACTAATCTACTATCCCTGAAACAAATATTAACCCCCCTCTTTAAAGCAATGCGTTATCAAGGCTGTTTTTAAAGAGGGGGGTTAATATTTGTTTCAGGGATAGTAGATTAGTGTTCGTTTCGAGTTTATACCGCAAGTCAATCATCCGTGAATCTATTGAGATATATTCTAGGAGGGATACTGTGTGTAATGATTCTTTTTCCTTTGATATTCCAATTTTATGGTTGAAATTCCTTAATAAATACTTAAAAAGTGAGTCTGGTAGAGGGAGCCGCGGTAGCGGAGGCTATTTGAGATCATAGAGGGCGCAGTGTTTGCATTTTTATGTTTTTGGTTTTTAGAGTATTTTTTGGTACCCAGTGTCATTCATTTTCTAATGATTATGTGTATGTTATGAATACGGTTTTTACTATTAAACCGAAACATGTCAACATATTTTGATTTCTATCTGTGACACCTATTTAAGTTAAATAAATGTATGTTTTTATTTATATGATATGAAAGGGTGAAGTAAAATTTGTTTGAGTTTTTCACGAAAACTTACAACAGTTTTTGACAAGGATACATGACATTATGACGTAGGATGAACGGGGAGGGGAGGGCTGGCTCTGAACATGCACTGCGGCGCTACGTGCACTAAGTTGTGAAGGCCAGGCAATAGGGGATTTTACCTGGATAAATTAATACTAGTTCTGGTTTTCGACTCACTTTATGTTTTTGGGGTCGCTGAATCCGAATTTGCAACTTCCCACCAAAATTTCACCCAGCAACCCCCCAAAAATTGATTTTTTTTTAATTTTTGTTTTTGGAAAAGCGCGCGGGGAATGTTCCGAAGCAGCCCCCTCTCTCCCCGTTTATCCTACGTCATAATGTCACATATCCTATTTGTTGCAAATTTTGTCTTGTTTCTGAATTTCGTAATGCTTTCCCCTAAAACAATAAGAAATTGAAGTTAATAACAACTATTTGGGGGAGGGGAATTTTGGGGGTAAGATAAAAATTCGGATTCAGCGACCCAAAAAACTTAAAGTAAGCCTTATAAGGAAAGTTCGGAGGGGAGATAGGAGAACAAATGTAAACGTGTGAGTGGTTAAGTGGAATTGCGCAACTTAGTCCACGCAGCACCGCGAGCATGTTCCGAGGCAGATCCCCCCTTACCCTTGAACCTAAGTCATAATGTCATATATCTAATTTGTTGCAAATTTTGTCTTTTTGATTTTTTTAATAAAAACCTTTTTGGGGGGCTTTTTACCAAAATTTGGGAGATTGCCGGGGTAAATTTTGGTGGGAAGTTACAAATTAGGATTCAGCGACCCAAAAAACATAAAGTAAGCGGATTTCCAGAACTACCATTAATTTTGCTAGGTAAAATTCCCTATTGCCTGGACTATTAAGTGAAAGCTTTATGTTTTAATACAGTTACGAAATTTAGAATAAGCATTTATTTTATAATGGATGCAATAAACTATTAATATGATGCCATAAAATAATAATAATATCATTATTTTATTAATTATTATTTTATTTTAATAATAATATTATTATAAGATACATTATTTTTGTAAGTACAAATTGACCAAAGAGTACAAAAAATGTACTTTTGCCGAACAAAATGTGTGCCAAAATGTATACCATTATGCATGCGTATTGAAAAAAAAATATTAATAGAGAATATACATTAGAAATTGTGACTATGATATTTAAATCTAATAAATAAATAAATAAATAAATATATTAATATTACATTTGACTTACAATAAACTTCATTAGATATTAGAAATACTTTTTTTTATAAACATAAAATTGTATTTTTCAAGCATAAACATTTTCGTTTTCTGAACATTAAGACTGAAAATTAATGAATTATCGAACAACATAGAAATACAGGTAACAGAAATGTTCACGAATTTAAATAAATATTATAATGAATTTTGATCTTTTAAAAGTTTGCTTTTCACAGAATGACATGCTTTCTTAAATTTAATTTTTTAAACCTATAAAGATGAGTCTTTAACGGAAAGTCTTCTGGAAAGAGTTCTTGAGATTTCTTCATATTAATATAAAAATGACAAAATTAATTAAAATTCACAATTATAAAATTCTTTTGAAATTTTCACATTGTATTCACTATAGAAAACTTTAAAGAGGCGCTTTTGAATCGTTACCTCTATTATTATAATTTTAAAACGAAAATATTAATCTTTAAGAAAAACAAATCAGATTACGAAAGTTCTTAGTACAAAGAATTTCAATTTTCGATGTGTTGATATTTGGACGGAAAATAATAATGACTAAAGTAATTTTACATTGTGTTGAAAATGAGAGAAAAAGAATTTTACAAAATACTTTCTCAAATAGATAAGAAAATTCTTTCTCTGAAAATGTCATATTCATAAATTCTTGTACAAATGTCATGTATGTATTTAACATTATTTGAGGTTTAACGCTTGACAATATCCATACCGAAATATGTTAATATACAGAGAGAGCCTTTAAATTGTTATTACAAAATAAAGTAAGTGATAGCATCAATCTAGACGATTATTTTTTACATAGAAAAACAGGGTCACAATTAATATATCCTGTCAAAAATACAGGATGTTCATTTTCAATTCGAAACCGAATTATAAATTCAACGATATATTTACAACGCTATAAACAACGATATATTTATAACGACATATCCATGGACAAAAATTTCATTTGTGGTAGACTTGTTGACGACACGAGAAATACTGGAAAGGGTATCTATACTCGACGAAACTGAAGTAAAGTACTAAAATAGATATATCATAATTTAGAAGTATCTGATTATATAGCTACTAAATACTGTAACAGTCCAAAAAATGCGAATTAAATTTAATCGTTTGGTAAAACAATTTATTTCTCTGTTTTAGCGTTTGACAATCTTCAATTAGTGCAGACGAATTCTGTTATAAAGCAAATATTTAAAATTGTTTTAAAGAGGGAAGCCAAACGAATGATCATTAAACAGCTATTTGAACGCAGATTTCCCGCAGGTAAAATCTTTAAGAAATTAAAATGCCTTGGTTTTAATGGAACATTTATATATAGAATTATAAATTGATTATTGGATACTAAAGCTATGTAAAGGTCAATCTAGGTTTGGTCGTCCACGCTCAGTTCGCACAATTAAGCGCATCAAAAGAATTCGTGAAAAGGTGTGAAGAAATCCACAACGTTCTGCAAATAAATGGCTGCAGAAGAAAACGTGAATCGCAGAACTATGCAAGTTATTATAAATGAAGATCTGGATTATTGCCCTTATCGCAAAAATAAAATTCAAGGTTTGACTGCTGCACAAAGAATAAAAAGATTACAAAGAAGGAAGAAATTGATGAAGCGGCGTGATAGGAAAATGTTGACAGAATAATATTTTCTGATGGGAAGCTATTTTGCACTGAACAGTGTTATAATGCTAAAAATGTTGTCGTATATTCAGCAATAATCGAAGATATACCTGAAACCTATTGAACTGTTAAACGCTTTCAGAACAAGATTTCTGTTATGGTATGGGCTGCAGTGTAAAACAATGGAAAATTGCCTTTGAAGTTCATCCATAAAGTGATAAAAATCAATGCGAATATTACAAACAGGACATATTGGCTACTCTTTTATTGTCTCATACTGACAGGTTGTGTCCCAAAAAAATTGGACATTTCAGTAAGATTCTACATCTTCGCACATAGATAAATCAACACAGGCTTGACTCCCTGTCAATTGTCCGAACTTTATCATGTAAGAAGATTGGACACTTTCTTCACCGGATTTAAATCCTTTAGATTATTGCGCCTGGGGGATTTTAGAGGCTAAAGTAAATAGCAACAAACACAGAAGTTTGAACTCTCTCAAAGCTTCCATATTGCGTGAATAGTACCGATTACCTATTAGAATGTTTCGTGCCGCAGTCGGACAATGGCATAAGAGATTATCTTTGGTAATCGATAAAGATGGCGATCATTTCGAGTAAAATTATTTTCCGGTAAACTTTCATCTCTGTTGTTCATCATATTAGTGTAATTATCATTTTCTATTTTATATTTGTAAAATAAAATGATTGAATATTAGTAACAGTATTTAGTAGCCACCCTGTACATTGAATGTCACTGACTGAATTACAGGTAATTTTCAGCAGCTCGCATATTGTCATTGAATTTTACAAAAAACTAGTCTTTGGGAAATTTTGACAAGATATCAATGATATTGTTAACGATATGTATGTGAATTCCGATGTCCTTCATGAGTGACCCCTGTACAGATGAGCTCTCACATTTTTGTAATGAATTTGGGACAATAAATATATAAACAAAGATAAGATTTTTAGTTTCTGAAATGTTCAAACTGATAGACCTTTTTAGCCCTCGTTACGGTATGCTATTTCTTACTCCCAGCTTATTTTGTCTCCAAAAAATAACGTTACCTTACAGACGCTAGGCGTAAAACAAAGCATTACGATTAAATACAATTTAGTATTTTTTTAACTTCTAAGCATCGCACATTTTCAAATTTTATACCGTCGTATTGGAAAAAAAAAGTTATTTTAAATGCAATTTGTTTCAAAACTGTATCTCTATTTATTTTTGAGATATTAAATTTTTGTAGTTATTAGCGACATTTGTTTCATTTTGGCAACTCAAGTACTCCATTTCTGTAGAAAGTAAAGAAAAAATAGTTGAAAAATAGCAATTATATCTTTTTGTTGCCACTTTCTCATAAAAACTGAAAAAAAAAGTAATTAAAATACGTGTTATTTAAAAAAAAATATTACTGAATTGCTTTCTTTTTGCTGCATTTGTGTATTATTCTGAGATAGTGACATCCTACCCATACTTTATTGTAGATGTTTATGATTGAATCGTAAATGAGGAATTCTTCAGTGGATTCGGATGACGTCGTTTTATATAAAATAAAATCGCGTGTTTTATGTCTTAAAACTGAGCTACAGTAGAGTCCCGATTATCCGAGTTCCCCTTAACCGAGTGTCCACTTTGACAGAGCTATTTTCTTTCGATGGACTGATGGCTTCTATTATTATGAAACAGCCATTATAAATGAAGTGTTAGGTGAAGAGGAAAGAGCAGCCGTAAAAAGTTAGAACTCTGACTTTCTGGTCAGAATAGAAAAAAAATGGCCATTTTTTTTCAAAAAAAAAAATTATGGCCATTTTTCTCCCCATTCTGACCAGAAAATCAGAGGTCTAACTTTTTACGGCTGCTGTTTCATCTTCACCTAACACTTCATTTATAATGGCTGTTTCATAATAATAGAAGCCGTCAGTCCATCAAATGTCCATCAGTCGGAAATGTCGGGGGCGACACTAAATTCTGAAAAAGCAGAATTTCTGTTCTCTAGTGTTCTCAAGTATTCTCAAGTAAACATTTCCACCTGCATACCTGAATTTGTGCAATTCTAATAAAATACTGATAATTTTTATGGAAATGTTAATGCTGTTGATTTTGTATGTTTCTCTGTTAAACATGTTTGCTAAACATAAAACTTGAGAGTGGATAACATCCGAAATCCTGATTTTCCGGGTAGAGAGAACTGATTAATGCATTATAAAAGTTACTCGGAAACATTTCCTAATTTTACGGGCAGCTACTAAAAAAACTTATATATATATATTTTTATAAATTATTCTTTACATTTTGAAAACAAATGGTTTTCTGAGGTTTCTAAAGATAAAGGAGCGCTTTTCGGATTCTTGGGTGATACGGAAGAGGTTATTTTATATTTTCGTTCGAGATTATAGTACATTTTTGTAGAAGCATTTTTTTTTCTTTTACAAGAAACCACAGACAACAATTTACTTTTGAAATTTAAAGAAGAATTTTTAAAAAAAATTTTATATTAGCTGTCTGAAATTTTTGGAAAATTTTCGAAAATTTTCCGAATAGCTTTTAGAATGCTTTAATTCTTTACCAGGAAAATCGGTGTTTCGGATGCTATCAATTCTCAGGTAAACAATTTCACCTGCGTATCTGAATTTGTGCATTTCTAACAAAAAATTCGTAATTTTTATGGCAATGTTAATGTTGTTGCTTTTGTATGTTTGTCTGTTAAACATGTTTGCTAAACATAAAACTTGAGAATGGATAACATCCGAAATTCCGATTTTCGGGGTAGAGAAAACTGATTAATGCATTATAAAAGTTACTCGGAAATATTTCAAAATATTACGGACAGCTACTAAAAATACTTATATATATATTTTTCTATAAATTATTCTTTACATTTTGAAAACAAATGGTTTTCTGAGGTTTCTAAAGATAAAGGAGCGCTTTTCGGATTCTTGGGTGACACGGAAGAGGTTATTTTATATTTTCGTTCGAGATTATAGTACATTTTTGTAGAAGCATTTTTTTTTTACAAGAAACCCCAGACAACAATTTACTTTTGAAATTTAAAGAAGAATTTATAAAAATAATTTTATATTAGCTGCCTGAAATTTTTGGAAATGTTTCCGAATAGCTTTTAGAATGCTTTAATTCTTTACCTGGAAAATCGGTGTTTCAGATGCCATCAATTCTCAGGTAAACAATTTCACCTGCGTATCTGAATTTGTGCAATTCTAACAAAATATTCGTAATTTTTATGGCAATGTTAATGTTGTTGATTTTGTGTGTTTGTCTGCTAAACATGTTTGCTAAACATAAAACTTGAGAGTGGATAACATCCAAAATCCCGATTTTCCGGGTAGAGAGAACTGATTAATGCATTATAAAAGTTACTCGGAAACATTTCTAAATTTTACGGTCAGCTACTAAAAAAACTTATATATATATAATTTTCATAATTTATTCTTTACATTTTGAAAACAAATGGTTTTCTGAGGTTTCTAAAGATAAAGGAGCGCTTTTCGGATTCTTGGGTGACACGGAAGAGGTTATTTTATATTTTCGTTCGAGATTATAGTACATTTTTGTAGAAGCATTTTTTTTTTTTTTACAAGAAACCCTAGACAACAATTTACTTTTGAAATCTAAAGAAGAATTTATAAAAATAATTTTACATTAGCTGCCTGAAATTTTTGGAAATGTTTCCGAATAGCTTTTAGAATGCTTTAATTCTTTACCTGGAAAATCGGTGTTTCGGATGCTATCAATTCTCAGGTAAACAATTTCACCTGCGTATCTGAGTTTGTGCAATTCTAAAAAAATATTGATAAATTTTATGGCAATGTTAATGTTGTTGATTTTGTATTTTTGTCTGTTAAACATGTTTACTAAACATAAAAATACCAGGTGTTCAAAAATGACTGATGGATTTTAAAATTTCATAACTTGCAAACGGTGTCAGATATTTAAAAAAATTCTTGCAGGAGTGTTATGTAAGATGTTAGGAGTTCTTATGATGCGATTCTCAGTTTTAGTTACAAATAGTATCGATAGATGGCGCTGCATGCAATAACCGTTAAATCCAGGCTTGACTTTTTGGCCTCTCGCTTCTTCCATACGAAAAAAGGAGATTAGAATGTATTGAACGGATCCCGAAGTACCAAAAATTGGCTCTAGACTGAGCGCCTATTGCTCTCAGCGCCATCTATTGTTTGAAATGCGAACTAAAATCAAGAATCACAGTTCAAAAACTCCTGATATCATACATACCCCTCCTGCAAGAATTTTTTAAATATCTGTCACCGTTTGCAAGTTATTGAATTTTAAAATTCATCAGTCATTTTTGGGAAACCTGGTATATACACTGCTCAAAACAAGTTTTATATAAAATAAAGATATAAACGAATTTTTTTTTTGCCGAAAATAGAAGAAGAGAATCACAAATGCAAATTTTTCTGGTTTTCAAACTGTGGAGTATGCAAATTTTGAGTTCGACGTCAAAAACGTCTTTTCAGCGGCAGCGAATGAAATTTGACTTTCAACTGGATAAAAGAGAATGAAGACAAGGATGATCGGCATTCAGTGATTGCTTTGTTTCGATGAGTACGATGTCTCAGCGAAGTCATTTGACAGATTCAGAAGCTTTGAGAATTGTTGGTAGGTTAGAAAGGGGCCAAACTCAAGCCGAAGTAGCGCAAGCCATTGGAGTGTCACAAAGTGTCATTTCCAGGATCTGGAACCGTTTTTTGGAGAGTGGATGTGCAGTCCGAAGACTAGGGCAAGGTCGTAGATGGGCCACAACGCCCAATGAAGATCGGTATTTAGCGTTAACAGCTCGGAGACACCGAACCATGAACGCTACTCTTCTCCAACAACACCTTCGCTCCTCTACAGGCACCACGATTTCAACTCAGACTGTCCGAAACCAGCTCCATGCTGTAGGTCTGTATGCTCGCCGACCGATGGTATGTGTTAGATTAACATCAAGGCATCGTCGAGACCGCAGGGAGTGGGCAACCGAGCATGTCAACTGGAGGAGAAATGAATGGAGCAATATTCTGTTTTCTGACGAGTCCCTTTTTCTGTGCATCCGGATAATAGGCGTATTTTCATCTGGAAGGACCGTGGCAGTAGCCATAATCGTGCGTTCGTGCACGAAAGTGTCAGATTTGGCGGTGGAGGAGTGTTGGTGTATGGTGGCATCTCCATTGACGGGCGCACTGACCTTTACATCATTCGAGATGGAGCTCTGACTGGTCGCCGATATAGGGATGAGATCCTCAGACCTATTGTAGTCCCTTACGCTGCAGCAATCGGAGATAACTTCATTTTAATGGACGATAACTGCAGGCCACATCGTGCAAACCTGGTGGAGGATTTCCTTTTCGAGGAAGGAATCGTTCGAATGGAATGGCCAGCGTGTTCTCCAGACATGAATCCAATCGAGCACGTTTGGGACGCTCTAGGAAGACGAGTTTCTGGCCGCCAACAACCCCCACAAACTCTCCAAGAACTGGAAAGAGCTCTTCTGGAAGAGTGGGGCAGAATACCCCAACTCGTCATTAATAGCCTCATTGAGTCCATGCCTCAAAGGTGTTCAACGTTGCTGGCCGTCCGTGGAAACCATACCCCCTACTGAAAATGATTTTCTTTGAAGAAAACACCTTTTCTTATTCTTTTTTTCTCATATGCACAAATTGTGTTTTTTTCCTTTAGTACACAAATGCGCAATAAAATGCATTTTTTTCTGCCAAACATGTGTAATTTATTCTCATATAACCTACTATGTCTGTCGACCATTTATCAATCAGCTAAACAGTTTACCAGATACAAAATCCACCTAAAACTGCAATATCCTTTAATTGTTTTGAGCAGTGTATTTGAGAGTGGATAGCATTCGAAAATCCGATTTTCCGGGTAGAGAGAACTGATTATTCCATTATAAAAGTTACTCGGAAACATTCCCAAATTTTACGTGCAGCTACTAAATTAATATGTTTTTTTTTTAAATAAATTATTCTTTACATTTTGAAAACAAATGGTTTTTGAGGTTCCTAAAGATAAAGGAGCGCTTTTCGGATTCTTGGGTGACTCGGAAGAGGTTCTTCTACATTTTCGTTCGAGATTACAGCACATTTTTGTAGAAGCAATTTTCTATTTTTTTAATTGTGCGACAGATTTCCCTAGCCATCGCCAAATAAGAAACAAACAGACAAGCACAAACATGCACGCATACATAGACAAAATATTTCTTACAAGGGAACCACTTTAGGTGTTGCACGCACCTAGAATCGAGACCTGGTGCATTTTGTAGCCCTATGCGTAAAAGTTAGAGAACCGATAAAAATTCTTTGTTAAAATCATATTTTATATATTTTTTTATATTTATATTTTTTTATTATTGGATTTTTATTTGTTAATTTTACACCAAAAGAGAGTTAATTCGCCAGATATGGCAGTTCAAATTTTTCACTAGCTTTGTACTTGTAATAGGATTACGTCCAAACCATTACAAAACGGTGCGTAGCGAAAATACTGAGGTTGCCGGAACACTGTACGGGTCGAAAAAGACGCCAATCTTTCCCCGCCAAATATGTAAATATAATATTGTATTTTTTTTAAATCAAATTCGTAAGTTCTTGAAGGAATTTTCAAACTTTTTTCAACATTTTATAATTATTGACAAATTTATATTTTTAACTATTTTTTTTTAAAAAAACCTTTTACTTTAACAGCCCGAAAAGTGGTCTCGAAAATTGCATTTTCAGAAAGTTAATCTGCTATAAAATCAAAAAATATTATTTTAACAAAAAAATTTTATCGATTCCCAAACTGCCTAATATAGAGCTTTAAAATGCACCAGGATTCAATATTAGGTGCGAGCAACACCTAAAGTGGTTCCCTTGTTAGATATATATAGATGTTAACATTTTTTGTTTGGAATTATCAGGAAGAAATTATGGTATAACATTGTTTTATTTTGAGTACATTTATTTTAAAAAGGCGTTCTAGTATTTAAATAAATTAACAATATTTCTGCGTATTGAAAAATACCTCTTATTTACAAACTAAGCATAGATATCACTTCACACCGGTTGTCTCAAAAATGACAGATGGATTTTAAGATTCAATAACTTGCAAATGGTGACAGATATTTAAAAAATTCTTCCAGGAGGGTTATGTATGATGTCAGGAGTTTTTGTACTCTGATTCTTGATTTTAGTTCGAATTTCAAATAATAGATGTCGCTGAGAGCAATAGGCGCTCATTCCAGACCCGATTTTTGTTCATCAGGAACAATTAAATACATTTTAATCTTTTTTTTTGTTTGGCATGGAAGAAGAGAGAGGTCGAAAAATGGAGCCTGGATTCAGCGGTTATTGCTTTCAATGTCATCTATCGATGCTATCTGTTACTAAAACTAAGAATCGCAGCATAAAAACACCTGATATCTTACACAACACTCCTGCAAGAATTTTTTTTTAATATATGTCACCGTTTGCAAGTTATGGAATTTTAAAATCTATCAGTCATTTTTGGGACACGTGGCATCTGCAATCTGTTGTGTGAAAAAAAATAATAGTAGTATACTAATATTATCTTATATATCTAATAATAATATATCCTATAATAGTTATATATCTAATGCACATTTTTAAATTTAAGCGACACATTGTTTTTCTTATCATTGATACGAATTCATATCTGAAGTGCTATTTGTGATGATATAAGTAATAAAAACAGTTTTTAAGAGAAAATGTGGAAATTTACATTTCATTGTTATGGTTTTTGTTAAATTATTTTTTAGTAAATTGCTGATGTAACATATCTACAAATTTATATCTATATATGCAGATATATTAATAAAATTAATTATGATTCTTATTGGGCAAAAGTTAATAAGCTTGGTATTTAAAAAAATGAATCACTGACAAATAAATTATCATTAAGTAGGCATAAGTATTATTATATATTTATCATTATTTATTATGTAATTACAAAGTAATTTACGTGTTATTCATAATAGGCATTTACGATCAGAAAAAAATAAGTATAAGTATACGTTCAAGCATTCTAAAATTAAAATAAGACTGATGTTCCTTAAATAAAATGTAATTTTGAATCATATTTATACGATTGAAAAATTGAATCACGAAAAATTCTGAAATTATTTTAAGTTTAAAAGTAAAAGAAAAGAGTTTTATTAAGTTTTTCGAGTAATTTAAATTCAGCAATTTTGCTATTTCTCGCAGAAATAAGTATGTCTTAAGTAAATTTAAACGAAATTGGAAATATTTATGCTTTGAAAATAGTTACAAATTTATTTTCATAATTTATGATCTACTAATTTATGCAGTTTTATATATTTAGCGTTTTATTGTATAAAAATGCAGCAAATTATATATATATATATATATTACTGATGACGTGTTTCTCTTAAAATATACAAGTAATAAATTATTCTATATTTAATTTATATTATTATAAAATTTATGTAATAATATATTATATTTTTATACATTATATATCATTCTATTTTATATAAATAAATAATGATAATTATACATTAATATAAAAATGCAATAAAAAGATAAAATAATGTAAATGTCTAACTATAAATTAAAAAAAGACGTATCATTTAATCCTAAACAATTTGTAGATAAATTAAATCGATGTCAATAGATAAAAATTGTAATTAATTAACCACTTTCAGTTTCCTACAGTAGTTTATATTTTATGCGTTTAGAAGTATAATTTTCTATCGTAGTTTCTCTTTTGCAAAATTTAAAAGCAAGAAGAGAACAAACCCATAAAGATGTCGTCATATATGTTCTATTTAATGTAACTTCACTCCAAAGCATTTAACATGTTTCAACGAAAATAAATTATTCACACACTAGAATAACTTGCATGCGAGTATCCTACACGTGCTAAATATTTAAGCAGTTAAATTATTTTATATTCATGCACTTAAAATGTCAGCCAATTAAATTCTAGTTCGCCACATTTTTATAGAAAATGCAAATAATAAAGTATTCTAACAACTTGATAAATTATTAATTGCTCAAAATAGATTTTAAAAAATAACTATAAATTCTATCTATAAGAGGAAAGAATATACATTATTTTGTTGAATGCACTTTTAGAAGTAACATATTTTAATCTGTTAAATTGCTTTGCATTAATTATTGAAAAACACTGTCAATTGTTTTGAATAAAAAATAATTCTCGTTCCCTCAAGAATAAAATTAAAGACCTTTTCTTGAATAATAAAATATTTTATTAATTGCATATGAAATTTGTATGAAAAATATGAATTACAGAATACTAGGGGGCTATGCCCCCTGCCCACTAACACGCTCGCCAACCCCCGTGAATTGCGACACAATTAACATTGGGATCGCTGCGAGCGGCCAGCTCGCTTCCCTTGCTCAGCACTTTTTGCAGCAACTCTAGCCATAATGAGTTCTATCATAAATCCTTTTAATTTATCAATTTTTCAAAAGAATTTAATGTAAAAAAATTGAACATTTCGTTGAAATGACAATTGAAAATGCATTTAGATGGTGCTTACCAATAGGCATAAATCATTTTAACATTATGAAATTTACCAATTTTTGAAATGTTAAATAATTAACTGAAAAAAAATTACCTTCGAACACAGTTCATTTAAAACTTATTGCGCATAAGTTTGAAATCCAGCGCATGAGTCTGAATGGCTTAAATTTATTTCGGAAAAATCTTGGCAAAACACAACCTGAGACCATGATAGTTCAATATATATCAACAAACACTATCTAAAGTTCGTTCGACGTAAAAAAATACAATATCCCTCAGACACTTGGCAAGTTAACAAAATGTTAAAAACACGTTTTCTGATGTGTCTAAAGCAAACTTTTGATGAAAAAGCTGATTTTCTGAATGTATCACATGACCGTAAAACGAACCAATGGTCATTGTTATTCTTATATCTGCCAAAAGATCACACTGTGATTAAAAAGAGCTCCTGCTCTGAATTTTAATTTTCTGAACTAGATGTAAAGTCTAGTGCATATGACGTCATACTGGCAAAATCGAGGCTAGCGAAAAATACAGGTTACCTCGTGGGTCCGATTCTTCTTTTTTTACAGACCTGTGGAATCACGTGATGCTCGAATGCACCTATGAAGGTGTGCGAAAAGAGCATCACGTGACTCCAGCGGTCTGTAAAAATGAAGAATCGGACCCACCGCGGTAGCCTGTCTTTCTCGTTATCCTCGGACAAAATCGAGACTGACGGAAAAGACAGGCTACCGCGGTGCATTCCACGTGACTTTTTTTACAGACTGTTAGAGTGACGTGATGCTCTTTTGTACACCTGCATTGGTGCATTCGAGCATCACGTGACTCCAGCTGTCTGTAAAACAGACATGCGTAAAGCACCGCGGTAGTCTCTCTTTTTCGTTAGCCTCGGACATAATCGTACTAAAATATTTTCGTTTTATACAGACTCTAAAGCTCATGACGTCATTGGCAGTCCCTAACAAACCGTTCCTGTGATTTTTCTGGTTTTTCTGCGCTTTTGTCCGGGAGGTAACCGCTATCCACTATGGAAAACTTCCCAGAAATCGGTTGTTTGTTTGACAATTCTACCGTGTGCCATTATACATTTGGAGTCCATATGAGAATGAATACTTTCTGTCAAATACAACATCATTTTTACTATAAGAGCCATTCATCCTATCGAGATTAAAGCGTCATTCTAGCAATTGTTTTAAAATTCCCGAGTTTCATTAAATATTCATTTTAATTAATTAATTGGAAACTATATAACTTATTTTATATTGTGTATACCAAGGATCTTTAAAAAAATAGCAAGAGTCCAGTCTATGTATAAATGCATACATATTTATCACATCCTTATTCCTACAAAGGATCAGGAATATGACGTCATCACTGACACAGTTATAGTAAAATATTTTAATAATGGATGAAAATGCATCTTTTGTTTTCCGAATGATGCCATTATCTTCATCGGAAATATTTCGTTTCCATATTGCTTGCTATGAAAGATTATTCACTGTCATATTATTTACACAGATTACATAATTAAACGGAATCGTTTAAATATGTTTACATTTTATGAAAACCATTGACATTTTTCTTTTAAATGTGACGTGAGTTTAAGTGGTGAAATCACTCTTTTGGTTGGTGGAATGTAATAAGGGAAATTACTTGTGTTACTGCGGCTGTTGCCAAACGGCAAGCTACAAATTCAGCCCTATTTTAGCACCACGCAATGGAAATATATATATATAGATTTTTTAAGTTAAATTACACATGACTACTGTTTATGTACGTATAGTCTACAGCGAGCTAACGCTGCATGTTCCTTGGTTTTGTGTGCTCCGTATCCATATAAGTTTCTTTTTCTTTCTTTCTGCGTGTAGCAACACTCAGTGTTTATTCTGTGTTTATTCTGTTTCGATTGTTCTTGTTGTGAAATGTGAAAAATGTTGTAATGTTATAAGTCGCGTGATGGCCTGCTTACATTTGGTGTTAAATAAATCGCATATACAGCCCGCTTTGTTATGTTTATGTGTACGAACATGAAGTATGTGTTATTAGTTTGAAACGCAGAACCAAATATTTTTGGTATAAGTCTAGCCGAATTGCTAGTGAAAAGGACAAGCATAGAATCAAACATTTCCTGAACTACCGTGATGTTGTTCGTGGCGAAAAATTACTTCAGGTTGTGATGTAAGTTAACTTTGAACATTATATTTTATGTGTAAAATTAAATTGTGTTTAAATTGTAGAATTATAGTGAAAGTATATAGTTTAGACTTAAACTAAATTTCGTATTACGTATTTTGGAACTAGTTTTGTGTCTGATTTAAGAAAAAATGAGTGAACTAGTAACTTTTAAAACAAAAAGAACTGTTCTACGGAGAAGTGTTACAAATTCCATTAAGAAAATTGAAAGTATAATCGCAGGTGGTGGGATTAATGAAACGGAATTAGAAGAAAATATTGAATTGTTAAAACAGAAATAAACGGAACTAAAAATACATGATAGGGAAATTGAATGTTTAATTACAGAACCAAAATAATTAGAAAATGAGATAAATGGCGCACGGGAAATCTCAGATAAAATTAATTTGTGGAAATTTGAGGGTAGAAAATATTTTAAATCTAAAATGATGAGTTAAATAAGAGGGAAGTTAAATCTGATGGTGTAATTTCAGGAAACGTTTTTGAGAATATTAAATTACCTATGTTATAATTACCTTCTTTTGGAGGTAATATAACAGAATGGATAGAGTTTAAGGATCTTTTTAATGCATGCAAAAACAGCAATACGAGTATATCTAATGCTCAAAAATTGCAGTATTTGAAGGCTTCATTGAAAGGTGAAGCACATCGCGTCATTCAGGCTATTCCAATTTCGAATTCTAATTTTGATATTGCGTGGAATATACTAGAAGAAAGATATTCAAATAAGCGGGAGCAAAATTTTGCATATATTAAATATTTTTAATTTTACCAACTATTCTAACCGAATCAGCTATTGCTATTTTAAATCTAGTTAAAAACATTAATAATGCCATTTGCTCATTACAAACACTGAATCAAACCGTTGAAAAATTTCCTGATACATTAATGACTTATTTAATTTTGGAAAAAATTGAATCCGTCTAAAAAATATTGGTGGGAACATCAGCTTAAAACCACTGAAATTCCGAAACTTAAAAATTAATCTTATTTCTTAAGAATTGTTCAAGAACTCTTCACAAAAGCAAGCTAGTGGTAAATAAGATACCTACATCTGTAATTCCGAATAAGAGTAATACTCTTGTAACTACCTTAGGTTGTGGTTACTGTGAAGAAGACCGTAATTTAACTAATTGCTCGAAGTTTCTTAATTTACCTGTTCAACAACGAATAGATTTCGTGAAATATAATCATTATTGTTTCAATTGTCTATCTAATAAGCATTTCCTCAATAAATGTAAGAGTGAAAATACGCCCATCATTGCTTTAAGAAACCTCATAATATTTTTTTATATAGTAAATAATTCAAGGAATAACACTCAGTCAAATAGTATGTCTCCTCACGCATAAGAAATTATGCCTAAAAAAGTTGAGTCAGCAAGTGCAAATGTTTCGCTTACAGTCTGTGCCTCTCACTATGAGTCAAACGCAAATGGTAATCAAAAGAGCCATATTTTGCTGTGTACCGCATTAATAAAAGCTCGAAATTCTAAACAAGAGTTTGTAAAATGCAGATGTTTATGTGATACTGGCTCTCAGAGGTCATTTGTTTCACGATAATGTGTAAACAAATTAAAATTAAATGTAAAAGATAGTTCTATTTCTGTGTTATGTTTGGGAACATTTTATACTGTGAGTAAGGGAGAAGTTGATTTATTATTCACTTCTCACTTCAAACTGAGCTTAGAATATCAACATCAGCATTCGATATGGATAAGATGACAGATAATATTCCGTATGCGTTTTTTACTTTGGTTATTTCGGTGACTAATCATTAATCACTAATCACCCACTCGTGGACAGCCAACCTTTCGGTATAGGAGCTGATTAGTCCACGAGGGGAAAACACATATCTACTACCCCGCGGAGACTCCAGTACTCGCGAACGATCCCGGAAGCTCCAGCAGGCTGGAAGACCCTGCTTAATGAAAATTACATGATTATTACAGGTAATTCATAATGGGTTGCACTATTGAGCAAACTCAAGAAATTTTACAGTTATAGTTGATGATGAATAGTTAAAATTATGTTATAAAATAAAGTTAATATAGGTACTTAATTACATCTCATTATTTAGTAATTTAACATTTTAAATGTGAGTATTTACACTTAAAATTTACGATAGGAGAATTATTTAAGGTAAAAAGTAAATAGTAGGATAATATGACAGAGCTTGATTAAAATGACAAAACAATCAAAATGATTATTAAACAATATGACAAAATACACTGCTCAAAACAATTAAAGTATATTTGAAGTTTTATATAAAATAAAGATATAAACGAAATTTTTTTTGCCGAAAATAGAAGAAGAGAATCACAAATGTAAATTTTTCTGGTTTTCAAACTGTGGAGTATGCAAATTTTGAGTTCGACGTCAAAAACGTCGCTTCAGCGGCAGCGAATGAAATTTGACTTTCAGCTGGATAAAAGAGAATGAAGACAAGGATGATCGGCATTCAGTAATTGCTTTGTTTCGATGAGTACGATGTCTCAGCGAAGTCATTTGACAGATTCAGAAGCTTTGAGAATTGTTTGTATGTTAGAAGGGGGCCAAACTCACGCCGAAGTAGCGCAAGCCATTGGAGTGTCACAAAGTGTCATTTCCAGGATCTGGAACCGTCTTTTGGAGAGTGGATGTGCAGGCCGAAGACCAGGGCAAGGTCGTAGACGGGCAACAACGCCCAATGAAGATCGGTATTTAGCATTAACAGCTCGGAGACACCGAACCATGAACGCTACTCTTCTCCAACAACACCTTCGCTCGGCTACAGGCACCACGATTTCAACTCAGACTGTCCGAAACCGGCTCCATGCTGTAGGTCTGTATGCTCGCCGACCGATGGTATGTGTTAGACTAACATCAAGGCATCGTCGCGACCGCAGGGAGTGGGCAACCGAGCATGTCAACTGGAGGAGAAATGAATGGAGCAATATTCTGTTTTTTAACGAGTCCCTTTTTCTGTGCATCCGGATAATAGGCGTATTTTCATCTGGAGGGACCGTGGCAGTAGGAATAATCCTGCGTTCGTGCACGAAAGTGTCAGATTTGGCGGTGGAGGAGTGTTGGTGTCTGGTGGCATCTCCATTGACGGGCGCACTGACCTCTACATCATTCGAGATGGAGCTCTGACGGGTCGCCGATATAGGGATGAGATCCTCAGACCTATTGTAGTCTCTTACGCTGCAGCAATCGGAGATAACTTCATTTTAATGGACGATAACTGCAGGCCACATCGTGCAAACCTGGTGGAGGATTTCCTTTTCGTGGAAGGAATCGTTCGAATGGAATGGCCAGCGTGTTTTCCAGACATGAATCCAATCGAGCACGTTTGGGACGCTCTAGGAAGACGAGTTTCTGGCCGCCAACAACCCCCACAAACTCTCCAAGAACTGGAAAGAGCTCTTCTGGAAGAGTGGGGCAGAATACCCCAACTCGACATTAATAGCCTCATTGAGTCCATGCTGTAAGGTGTTCAACGTTGCTGGCCGCCCGTGGAAACCATACCCCCTACTGAAAATGATTTTCTTTGAAGAAAACACCATTTCTTATTCTTTTTTTCTCATATGCACAAATTGTGTTTTTTTTCATTTAGTACACAAATGCGCAATAAAATGCATTTTTTTCTGCCAAACATGTGTAATTTATTCTCATATAACCTACTATGTCTGTCGACCATGTATCAATCAGCTAAACAGTTTACCAGATACAAAATCCACCATAAAACTGCAATATCCTTTAATTGTTTTGAGCAGTGTATAATGAAATAAAGTAAAATATTTAAACTAAGTGACTTGAAGTAAAAAGTTCATCGTACAGATGAGCGTTAAAAGTCTTTTTTTATAAATGAAAAATGTTTGTTTAAAATATTATAGTTGGCTCTTAACTTGGCATAATTTGTTGGATCAAATAGGGTCCTTTTAAGGTTGAAACGTACATTTTTGTTTCTTTTAAAGTCAAAGGTATGTGTCATTAATGACCATTTTGAGAAAAGGTAATGGATCGGTCTCTTATCCCCTTGCCACATGGGCAGGATGGAGAGTCTCGTTTCCCTATTTTATTAACAAAGGCGGGAAAACTGCCGTGTCCACTAACATAATATGGAATAATATGACTTTTTCAGATAAAATCAGAATCCACTTTATTCAAGATTTTATAAGTAAATCGGCCTTTTTCAGATGAAGTCCAATAATGTTGCCAGTCTGACAACATTTTATCCTTGAGTGCTTTTTTTGATCACAGAGACTGGAAAAACGAAACGGATGATTGGTGGCGTGGTGGATGTCGTTGTTGATTTTGCTAAGGTGTCGGCTCTTTCATTACCTCTGGTTCCGGCGTGTGCTTTGATCCATTTGATGTAGACTGTTTTATGTGGATAATCTAGTAATTTACCATATATCTTATGAATAAGAGGATTGCGGGGGAAGTCTAGATTAAGGGCATCTTTTGCTGACTGGCTGTCCATTAATAGAAGTAGTGAAGAGTAGGATGATGTTAGAAACCAGTCTATTGCTTGGCATATAGCGTATAGTTCTGCTTGGTAGATCGAGTTTAAATTATGTAGTCGAAAAGAGTTTTCAAAGATAAAAGAGCTGTCTTTTTCAACCGTAAAGGCTGCAGCAGTGCCTGAGTCTGTGACAGACCCATCTGTGTAAATTGTTAAATCTTGATTTAGTTGTTTATTACCCAAAAAGGTATCTTCTAAAATTTGCAAGTTGTTTAATTTGTAATATTCTGGGAAACTGTAGGAAGGAAGCTTGATCATTGCATTATCTATGGTTAATGAGGTATATTGGATGATGTAATTTCTGCGTCTTTTCAATATATTGTAGTAAGAGAGTTCTTTTGCCAAAATTATTTGAATAGGTAAGCAACCCGTTAGGACACACAGAGCGTCCGTTGAGATACTGCGATAGACTTTGATAATGCCGAGCAGTGCCATTCTTTGTATCGATTTTACCTTCGGATATCATGGCAGTTTAGACGAGGGAACCAAATTAATGCTGCATATAGAAGTTAACGAAGGGTAACCGTATTATACCAAGTTTTCAAGATGGAGGGGTTTATTCCCTTATTAAAAAATGCAATTTGCCGAAACCAGTCCAAAATTGTTGGATTTTTGTTCGTAGATGGATAATATGATCTTTAAAATTGAGCTTTGAATCTAAGACGAGGCCTAAATAAGTGAAATTCTTCTTTATTGATATGGTTTTCCCCCGCAGTTTGAAAATTGGGTTGCGTTTTTCTAGTAAAAAGCGCCCAAACATTATTACTGTGGCCTTCGCTTGGAAGATTGTTAAGCCAAGTTGTTCACAAATATCTGAAAATTGTTTAATTTTGTTGTTGGCATCTGCTTCAAGATGTGTCCTGGTGTCACCATATGCAAGAACTGCAAAGTCATGTGCATAAACCATAAAGTCGTCAGCCAGCAACTGTAGAAGTTTTATTAAGAAATCAGCAATCAAAAGCCACAGCAGGGGTCCGAGACATGACCCCTGCGGACAACCTCTGTAAGTTCGGAAGCACGTTAAGATTGTTCCGTGGAGTAGGCCTATGAATCTTTGAGAGATATAATTTTTAGCAAGTTTTTAAGATACCGAGGATGTGGTGAGTTATCTATGATTTGGGATATAGTAAACCAGTTGATGGTATGGAAGGCTGATTCGATATCAAAAGATATCAAAGAACAATATTTTTTACGTTGTAACAATTCGTCAACTTTTTTAATAATGTTGTCTAGTGCATCTGTTGTGCTTCTCTTTTCGCGAAAACCGAATTGGGCTGGATGGAAAAAAATTCGCGATTCCAAATAAGTCATTGTTCTCAACTTTATGAGTCTCTCCAGAACTTTCCCCAACATAGGCAGTAAAGTGATGGGGCGCTAGGCTTTCAGTTGTTGAGGATCCTTGTTCTTTTTTCTAAAGAAAATTACTAGGCCTTTTTTCCATGGAGTCGGAAAATGTTGTAATTCGAAACATTTATTGTATACATCAATAATTAAGGATGGGAATGTCTTGAGTAGATTTTTGATCAGGCGAGCAACAATATTATCGTATCCGGGGGCTTTGTCATTGTTTTGTTGATGGATACAGAATTTTAGTTCTCTAAATGAAATTCTATCTTCTGCTGAGGAATTATTGGTTGGTTATTGCTCATTAATAAATTCGTGGATATTATCTTGTTGAATTGGTTGATTCAGTTGAAAATGGTGAGACATTAATTGTTCTTCAATATTGTGAAATGTGTCTGTAGTATTTGAGGTTTCTAGGATTGTTGAGATGAAGTCTGTATTTTTAAGATATTTTTGTTTTAGCAGTTTAAAAGCTGTACCATATGTCGATTGTGTAGTGGTACAGAAATTTCTTTAAATGATTGCTACTTATAATTGCGAAATGCCGAGAAAGGCATATGTTTAAACAACTGATAAATAGATTTAACGTCCATGATAAGTGATTTAAAGACCGCGTTCAAAATAACTATATTTTTACATTTTTGATATTTTATTGCAGCTGCTCTCAAATAAGTAGGTAATGAGACTGAATTATTTCCTTCGTGGGCTACGCAAAAGAAAAAGAAACAAAATAACATACGTTCTAACATTAAAGGCAGGTGTATTTAACTCTTCTGTTTTTATTTAACGGCTCAAATGTTATTTGAAAATAAATTGCATCTGCGAGAAACGGTTACAAATCATAAACTGAAAATTACTGCATTAAATTAAAGAGAATGGTGAAAGAAAGAAAGAAAAACGAACAGATAAAATTCGATATGTATTTTAAGCATAGAGTTAAATTATAAATTTTAGCTTAACGAAGGGGGAGGGGGGGGAGAAAACATTACAAAAGCAAAAAAAAAATTATTTAAATTAATTTTAAAGAAAATGTGATATGTGACAGAACTCTCTGTCACAGGATCAATGAATATATATCGCATATTACATTCTTACGATAAAAATAGTTTCGTAAAACGAATAGGAAATCAGGGAATCAAAAAATAAATGTTATAAAACTTAAATCTATAACTATTGGCCGCCGATATTCGAGGGACAGTCAGAAAAGCGGGCCTATGCGCTGGACGGTAGCAGACGCTTTCACGGAAGATAGTACCTGAAAAATTTTAAAAGTACTTTATAACACAACTCTATAGTTTAATGTATAACAAAAATATCTTCGTTATTTCACATTACTTTATATCTCTAATATGTTGTAATGAATAAGCATTAAAGGATTATACAAACAATGGTTTTAATATAATACAAATATTTTAATAAAAAGTATATTATATTCATTGTATTTTACATTAGTATTTTCTATTTTATCTCTATTTTAGAAAAATTTACGCATATCGAAAAAAAATAACAGTAATTTCTACGATGTAATCTGTAATATATTGTAAGCAGTAAACATGAAGGACACATTCAAACAAGGTTGTTTAAATAATAATAAAAAAAAACAAGTACGTATTATTGTAATTTTGTGTATTTTATATTACCTAAATAAAAGAGATGATAGTTATTTGTTCATATTTTGGAAAATGCATTCTCGTAGAATCTTTTTTTTTTTTTTTTTAAGAGACCTTGTTAAAATCAAAATTGTAAAAGTTTGATATTCAGATAAAACTTTGTCATAGTCAAAGAAATGTTAAATTTCTTCTCAAAAAGGTATCAGTGATTTTTTTGACATCAGAAAAAGACTGAAATGTCTGTCTTTTTTGACGTATCTCGGTTTTCAAATTTTAAATCTGCTTAAAGATTATGTATTCCTCTTTTCTTCATAAAGATAATAGGTACGTTCTTGATGGAAAAAAAGTCTTACATGACATTTCCGGGTTAGAAAAAAATATATAATGGGAATAAATTTTTACCCATTTAACCAGTGATTTTTGACGTATTAACACTTGGAAAGTGACGCATATATACGCCATTAAAAACCAAAGCAGTAAAAGCTACAGATGAGACGGGACAGTCCAGAGCCCGTGTCCAGACGGTCCCGGTTCATTTATTTAGATATTTATATCAGTATTCGGGATCGTGCTCAATCTATCTGAAATTGACAATTTTGTTTATTGTCGTATAGAAAAATTAAAAATAATAGTTTTTAGTCAAATTTACTTATTGAATTTAAGTTATGTTAATGCTGTTTTAATCAGAATAAAGCGGAAACAGAAATCGTGTTTTTTCTGAAGTATTAGAATGATATTTTTAAAGAAAATTTGTGATATTTGCAGATATATGTCTGGCGTTGACGGTGCCGACCTGTTGATATGGCGCCATTAGGATATTTTTTAATTGAAACGTTTATTTGTGATTGTTTTCTGTTTACAAATTTAACGGATAATATTTTATTTTATTTTTAGTATACCAAAATTGGCTTAAGGTTTTCAACTTTTCAGTCTTCTATTGTGTGCTAGTTGTAATCGCTCTATGTATTGGAGGATGACGTTAGTGATTCTGTTCATTTTTCATCTTGAACTCTGCTCTGATCATGCTGCGACTCTGCTCTTCACATTTACGAAGTCACTTTCATTCGTAAGTATATATAATTGGCATGTATTGTTATTCCAATAGAACGCAATCGAGTAGTGTTTCCACTTTTCCTATAAAAGCATAGGATCTTTAAAATAACTGTGTCAAAATTTTAATTTAAGCTATTTTTGAAGAACTGGATACGAGGATTGCGAAAGATTTTTTTGAAGAAGGAATCGATTATGATTTACGATGTACAGCTTTCATAGGTGTACAACTTTAATAGGAAACTAGCTAAAGTACCAGGCGTTGCCCGAAATTTTAAGAATGCTTGGTTTTTTTTTAACGTGATTTTCTCTCCTAATAAAAAAAAATCTGAAATCTTTATTTTAGTTCTTCACTAAGAATGAGCTCTAGAGACCTAAACCTTTCTGGAAATTTCAATATACAGACATACACAGACATATATACATGGAATAGATTTAAAAATGGCGAAAAAACATTCAGAGAACCTCAAAATGTTAAAATATGCCATTATTTCCATAAATGAGTTTTTATCCTGTTTCAATACGTTTTTTCAAACTCATATGACGTTATATATTCACCTGTTGACATTCATTATATTGCCAATATGACATAATATATATATTTTTAATTCTTCGAACTATTTATTTCATTTTCATTTGTCACGTGGAAATCTTGCAACAGAAAAGTAACTATTTTGTTACGAATTTTATTGTGGATTTTTAATTGTTGGCAACTTCAATAACAAAGAATGTTTCCTATATGACGTAGTATTCACTTTTTTTTAATTCGTGAAACTATTTATTTCTTATTCATTTTTCACGTAGAAGTCTTGCAATAGAAAAATTATGACGTAATATTTACTTTTTTTTTAATTCGTCAAACTATTTATTTCATTTTCATTTTTCACGTGGAAATCTTTCAATAGAAATGTAATTGTTGCAGTAAGAATTTTTTAATGTGTATTTTTAATTGTTGGCAACCGCTATAATGCAAAATGTTTAAATTTGATAGAAAATTGCTGTTAAATTGGTGGTTCTTTATTAATTAAAAATTAACTGTAAATTATTTCGATTCTGGATTACTTTAGTTGCCTCGGCCGTGTTTTAATACACATGTACGTAACGTTTCACAATTCGGGCTTCCAAACTGTGGATTTGTATAGCATTACAGACAGACAGACAAATTTTCATTTTTACATATTAGATATAATAACGTTGTTCAGTTCTTTGTTATATAAAAAGTAATTTCTGAAAATCTCCTTCATTTATTCATAAAACGCACGTCGGTAACGTGTCCATCAAATTTTCTTGTTATGGTAGGAAAAAAATGAGAACCGTCTTAAGTATGTATATTTTTATTTAGTACCAAACTTCGGTTTAGATAAGACTGAATGTAAAATTCATAAAATTAATTACTTGCTGCTGATTGACATTTATTTCCATTTAAGAAGTTGTTAAAAAATTAGATATTACATTTAAAGGAACTTTTAAATATTATACATTTTTTTCTTATTGCAAACTTTCATTATCTGGCCGTGGCAGGCTCGGGCTCTGATGATACAAAATGCTTTGGGCTCGGGCAGGCCAGGGCTTCGAAAAAGTGAGCCCGAACTTATCTCTAATAATTACATCTGAAAAATGTATAAATCGCATCATGTTTAATCTACTTCAAGCAAAAGAATCATGCTACTGTTAGGAGTACATAATCAGGACTTAAATGAAAGAGAACAGATGAGGGTAGGAGGAGGGTGTTTGTCATAAAATGACGTAACGGAATTTAAATAATATTGCATATGTAAAATTTAGTAAACTTCCTAAATATCTTGTATTGCTACACTGTAAAAAAAATCACAGTAAATTTACAGCAAAAAATGCTGGCAATATGGGTGCCAGCAAATTTTGCCGTAAATTTACAGCAATTTTGTTTTTTTGATTTTACAGCACTCTTGTAAATTTTCAGCATTTTTTGCTGTTAATTTACAGCAGTTTCGTTTTTTAGATTTTACAGCACTTTTGTAGATTCTCAGCATTTTTTGCTGTTAATTTAACAAATTTTGTTTTTTAGATTTTACAGTACTTTTGTAGATTCTCAGCATTTTTTGCTGTTAATTTAACAAATTTTGTTTTTTAGATTTTACAGTACTTTTGTAGATTCTCAGCATTTTTTGCTGTTAATTTAACAAATTTTGTTTTTTAGATTTTACAGTACTTTTGTAGATTCTCAGCATTTTTTGCTGTTAATTTAACAAATTTTGTTTTTTAGATTTTACAGTACTTTTGTAAATTCTCAGCATTTTTTGCTGTTAATTTAACAAATTTTGTTTTTTAGATTTTACAGTACCTTTGTTGATTTTCAACATTTTTGGCTATTCAACATAAAATTTTGTTTTTTGATTATACAGAAATTTGTAGATTCTCAGTATTTTTTACTATTAATTTATCACCAGCTTTATTTTTTAGGTTTTACATAATTTCTTGCTGTTAATTTAGTACAGCAATTTTTTTTAAACAGCACATTCGTAAATTTTGTACGAAGGCTGTGACATTTTACACCTTTATTTTCAACAACTTTGTGAGAAGCAGCATACAGATATACCATGAAGAATGTACAAAATACTTGAATTTGATCATTTTCTAAATATAATTTTTCCTGATATATCAGAATTTCAGTAATTAAATAAGAAACATTTCCATATGGTAATAGTGGTATCCAAAACTTCACTTCACAGCCTTTAAATGATATGCCAAGCAAAATTTTATTTACTTATGATCATGGCCCCATTAAATCATTGGCCAATTGGGACTAGAGCTCATAAATTTGGTAAATTTTAGAAAAACAAATCTTTAAAATACACACCTTGAACTGCTGGCATTAATAAAAAAACTATAAGAAAGGAGCTTTATGTCTCCCGTCCCGTCAGGTGAAGCCACTAGCAAGCTAATGCGGAACCTATGGATTTGCATTGGATAGCTGACATTGATCCTACATCTGCTCTCCCCGCCCCCCCCCCCCTTTTTTTAACTTTTTCAATTTGGATTTTTTTTCTTTTTTTTTAGATGACACTTTTATTTTCGAAACTGGTTCTGAAAGTTTAAGTAACCTTATTGCAAAAACCTGTAATCAAAAAAGTAAAAAGGGCAGATGTGAAAATCGACATCAGCTATTAAAAAAAAAAAATTAAAATATCAAAATGCAAATGAGTATAACCTTTCCAAAGTTTTAGCATTAGCTTGAGAGTGTCTTTGCTGATGGGGCAGGAGCCTTTAATGAATGATGCCTAGGACTTCTTTAGATTTATGGGGCCCTTATAAGACTAGCTTTAAGATTAGAAAAAAAAAATTATAAACCAGGGCTGTCTATCCCACAAAAAACTCTGATGCATTCTTTGCAATTATTCCACTGACAAGTAGGTTTTAATGATTTTTTCAATGCCAAGTTTACTTAATGGTACTTTTCTGTTAGTTGGGCAACACTGATTGCCAACCACCATATATCAAATATTTAATTACTGTACTATACTAAACCACTAGCTGTTACAGTAATTTCAT
Organism: Maratus speciosus; assembly: GCA_963932465.1. Lineage (NCBI taxonomy): Eukaryota > Metazoa > Arthropoda > Arachnida > Araneae > Salticidae > Maratus > Maratus speciosus. Next base: position 262,021,426 of record OZ010800.1, on the reverse strand, counting down.
TATTGTATTATAATATACCACCAAGTGCCAAACAAAGCAATATTTGGTGAATTATCATTGGCACCCAGCTAACAGAAGAGTACCCTTTTTTATCAAATACAGTAAAGTAAAACCTGCAAAAATGGAACATTTCTATAACAGAAAATTTCCAATTTTATAAGTTTTACTCCATCCTATTTTTTCTTTCTCTTTAATTCAATTGTCTAAGAAACATTTTTCTACTTTATTTTCTCATCTAGTTTCTACTATATGAAGCTGATTAAATTTCTGATAAGTAAAATGTGAAACAGATCTCTTTTCATCTGAAACATAATTTGTTTTAAAATTAAATAGTTTTGCTATTTTATTCAGTAAACTTTTTTTTTTTTTTTTTTGTAAATAAATTTTATTTGAATAACAGATTTTTTTCGAGGAAGAGGCAGTTTTAATTTCAAAAATCATCACATTTTTAAGTTGAAGGGATACTACATTCCTCATTCATAATTTATCTAAGATACATAAAATGATCATGGGATTTATGAAGCTTATGCTTGTCATTTTGCTAAATATATAATAAGTATACACATAAACATGTGTATATAAGTTTAGTAATAAAATTATCTTGGAGCTGAACTTTAAAGAAAAAAAAGGTACTTTTAATTTTTCTATTAACAGTGAATCTTCATACAATAAAATCTTCATAATGAAACAGTCATGGATTATAATCTTTATTTCCATTAAAAGTTTATTGAAATATGAAAAAGTTACCTTCAAAAACTGTCTTGAAAAATGAAAATGATTTATTAAATTCATCCAAAGACTTGTATTGTTTGAGCATAACTAACTCCAATTACTATTTAAAAAAAAATAATAATAATGGTTGGTTGCCACTGCTAGTGCTATCAGTTGCAAAAAAATAAATATGTTGAACATAGTAAAACTGACATCAAGTTGAATTATAATAAAGCATGTCACATTACGGCCATAGGAGTTTCTTTTCGGATGTATGCTTACCCTGTTCAGACCAGATATTTAAGGGTCCTGTCCCTGCCTGCGAAGACACTCACGAGCTAATGCTAATCCTATGGGGAGGAATTTTTCTAATATCTCGTTTGCATTTCGACATTTTTAAATAATTTTTTTTTGCATTGGATAGCCGAGGTCCGTCTCTACAGCACACCTCGGTTACTTTTTTGATTTTGGTCGCAGATATTTTTAATAAAGTTACTTTCACTTTCAAAACCGGTTCTGAAAATGAAAGTGTCATTCTAAAAAATATCTGCAACCAAAATCGAAAAAGTAACCAAGGTGTGCTGTAGAGACGGACCTCGGCTATCCAATGCAAAAGAAAATTATTTAAAAATGTCCAAATGCAAACCAGATATTAGAAAAATCCCTCCCCATAGGATTAGCATTAGCTCGTGAGTGTCTTCGTCGGCAAGGACAGGACCCTTAAGATATCTTAGATCGCTGAACTCTCTGGGGGGTGGGGAAGATCCATAAACTATCTCAACGAGTAATTTTTCTTCCGTTAGATACAGGCACTACCATTCACTCTGCCTATAAAGCTTCACTTCAACTGATTGGCTGTTTGTTTTATTTTATGTACATACACATAAATTGCGTTCGTTCAGATCTCAGACAGAGTGACATTGACAGAGTTATCTTAGATGAGTTTTGAGATGTGAACAAGGATTGAATTACAGGAGATTACAGCCTCAAAAAACACAGTTTAAGATATCTTAAACATACAATCTGAACAAGTATATAGTCAGGGGTGGGGAATTTCTAGAAAATCTTACCAGCAAGGTATTTATTTCACCAGCCAGTAAAATGCAACGTACAGTTGAAAATTTTTAATGACAAAATTTACACAACTCAAAACTAGTTGATTACTATTACTATAATGCATTTTCGTATTTGTTTTCCCTGTAAAATTAAGAAATACAAACAAGAGATGAAAGTTTAATATAAAATAGAAATTAGTGTCATATTTACATCGCAGTAATCAGGAAACTTGAAAAATATAGCTTACTAAAAAAAGAAAGTTTCTGTATATCTCTATAGTTTGTAGTTTTCAAAGCCTACCTAAACATTCACTCTCCCTGCCAAAAAATTTACTCGCCAGTGGCGAGTAAAATGATGCTTTTCCCCACCCCTGTATATAGTACATATGATGCAAGCGTGTGAACATACCAAAATTAAGATCATGGGCACATTATTATGTATAATATTCTTGCATTTATTTCTTTGCAAGAAAACATAATTTGCATTAGAAATATGCCTGAAAGATAATTGGAATTAAATAATAATTAAAAAAAAAACATCAAAATTGAAATTTAAAAAGTTTAATTTTTACAAGAATTACAAGTACATCAACAACTCATAATCCAGTTATATAATTTAACAGGGACAACACTTTTGACATTATTCAATCTGCTACACAATTCTTTTGTTGCTTGTTTCCTCTGTTGAGATTAATATTCCTTATGCATCTGAAAAAAAAAAAAAAAAAAAGAGTAAGGTTTCTAGATACATATCATATAATTCTTAATGATTTAGTATTATCTTTGGGATATAATGAATATTTGATCTTTGGGCTGAATATTCGGTTAATCTAATAGTGAACAAATATTGTTGCATATTTAAAGCCAATAAATTCAGGATAATATACTTTTTTTATGAAATGATTTTCCCAACTGCAAACTACTTATTATTGGATGCATTTATGAAGCAATTTTAATTCTTAAATGGGAAAAAAAAATTACAACTATTCTAATTCAGACACACAAAAAATGATGCGATTGTGTGAGAAAAATTAAAACTGTTCAGCAATATATATACCGTAAAATCCCGATTGTAAGCCGGAAATCAGAAAAATGTCTGGATTTTAGAGATTTCCGGAATGTGGATGTCTGGATTATCAAGATTCAACTGTATTTTGTAGCAAGGTGATTGATCTAAAATCTCATCTACATAATTTCATACAAGTATCCCTCATCTAAAATCTTCATCCTCTTTAAAAAATTTTCTCCAACCTTTCCCCCCAAATCGTGGTGGTGGTGTGTGTGTGTGGGGGGGGGGAGAGGAATTTCTCAATATGCAGAAGGAAAGAAAAAAGATTTTTCTGCAGTTTGGCTGTTCTAACCCTTGAATTACATGTGTATTTTATAATTAAATAGAGCCAAAAAAAGTAAAAACATTCCTTTTTAAATATACTGCATGTGTTTTTTTTTTTGGGGGGGGGGGGGGGCAAAAAGAAACAAAAACATTTTTTGGGAGGAGGGTATGAAATAATTTAGGTGGTTATTTAAATATTTTATGACAAAATCACAAACCAAGCAGAAATTAAATAATAAAAAATACAGATTTTAAACTGAATGATATGCAGGCAGGAGGGGGGGGGGGTGTCTGATCATGATATGAGAGTCAGGAGAGAGAGAATAATTTATCTGATAGATTTATTGTAACTATAGTGTATTTGTATAGCATATTATGTATTAAGAAATTTAAAGAGTTTTATAGGTTAAATTATACATGTTTGGTACCAGAGGGGGGGGGGCAAAGGGGGAAGCAATATTTTTGGAGGGGGTGGGGTTAGATGATTGATTAAATATTGTTGCAGTAAAATAAATAAAAAAGTGCATTTGAAAAAAAAGTAATTTTTTGAAATTTTGCTTAGATTTTTTTTGAAGGGAATTTTTTTTATTTGAGGGGGGGGGGGGGATTTTTCTTTCAAAACGGCAAGCTGTCAAAATATGGAAGATTCTCACCTTTCTATTTACCTTATTTACTTCTAAATTAATGATAAAAACTCTCTAAATTTTAAAAAATCTCGATTATAAGCCCCCTCCCAAATTTAACTGCTTTTTCTTTTGAAAAAGGGAGGGCTTACAATCGGGATTTTACGGTATATATATTTTTAAAGAACTGTTGAAAATATATTTAATACAAAATATTGCAGAAGATTCAAGATTATTAATATGCTGTTAGTCTGATTTTGCGTGTACTTTTAATATGTGTTGAATAAATTTTAAAACTTTCTGTGTTATGCATATTATCGTTCAACTATTAAAAGTTCATTAAAATTTTCTTTTCTATTTTTAAAAAAATTGTTGACAAATAGCAACACAAATGCCTCTAATAATAACATTTATTTGATCAAAGGTTATTTCAAAAGGTATCTTTTTGTAAATCATAGTAGGGGGTCATTAATTTTGAATGAAAGAAATGATAAAAATTATCATCGAATAGTTGAAGTGATGAATTTTTTTATATTGTACTGAAATGTTAATTACCATCATGACTTATAAAGTCCATTTGATACATCTAAGTATAAAAGGATAAAACACAAATTTTTAATTTTTTGAGACTACAGGAGTTTTAGAAATTAGAAAACTTACATGACACTTAACATACAAATAATAAAAACATAAATTAGTATTTTTGAATCAATACATATATACAAGTACTACACATATATTTAAATTATGTAATATATATATATATATATATATATATATATAGTTTTTATATAAAGTATTTTTATATAAATATAATTATAGTTATATATATTTTTATATAAAGAGAGAGAGATTTTCTGCATCAGTTTGGAAGAGAATTGTGCAGAATTATGGAAGTTACCATTGTCCATAAAAAAGTGATATTTATATATATATAAAGTTTTGAACTGGGGGTTGTTTTGGGTTTTAGGGGTCATTGCATGATCGGCATAGATTTGCAAAAATTTTTCAGAAATTCCAACATAGGGGAGAATGTAACAGGTAGTACAGCAGACTTTCAAATATCCGTCACTCAAGGGACCGGTGGTGTGATGAATAATTGAAAGACAGTACAAGACCGTTACTAAAATTACATTTCTTTATTCACATGTAGAAATGTAATTTATAAATAAGAATAATTGAAAGATTTTTCTTTTGTTGTGAGCTTTTGCTTATAAAAAGCATGATAAACGATAAGAAATCTATTTATCAGAGAAATTTAAAATTTTGCTGAATAAATATGTAGTACCTGTTTCCTGATGTCAGACAAGCTTTTTACTCAAAATAATTACAATACAGTAGACTTCCTCAAATCCACACAGCTTGAGACCAGAGGTTGTGCAGATTTTAGAATTTTGCAGATTTCAGGTTTACATTTTTTAAACATTAATTTGAATCAAATAATGCAATCAAAATTATAATGAAATCTTGCAATATAGTAAAATATTAAAATAAGTAAAGTAACTAAAATAGTACTGTAATTTAAAAAAATATTAAAAGGTCAAGTAAATAATTAATATTGTGTAACTAAATATGCATAATAAAGATGAGGTATATTTATTTTTCTTGAATTATTCAATGAAACTTGCTTCATAAAGGTACCGTATTAATTTACATCAAAATCAAAGTACGGAACTTTTATTTCAGGTTTAGCCAGTCTTAATAACCAAAAAAGCTGGATTACTACATAAATATATTGGGCAAAAAGATTGGGATTACAAGTGATATCAGCAACATCTCGATTTTTTTTTCAGAAATAAATATAAACTTCCTTCATAAAAACCACAAGTTCTGTCCTATTATCAAGAATTACAAATTAAAATACATACAGAATGATATAAAATAAAAAACTAATTTTGCCTGTACAACTGAACTGAAAGTTTCATTGTTTACATCTGTGATTTCCAAATTTTAGGCATTTGCGGATTTTAGAGAGTCTACCGTATTGAGATAAAAAATGTTTATAATTGATTATAATGATATATCAAAATATAATAATGATTCAAAATAATGATATGTGTACTCAGGCAGTGCCATCACTAAGACTTTTTATTGGTGGGGGAGAGAACCTTAAATTGCCAAGTCAAATTTCATTATTTGCCAACTCGTTTTATAATTTTGCCAACTTACTACAGTTAGAAAATGTAAAATAGTTCTTATTTGTTAAAAGTTTAATAATATTCCAAATTAGTTTTGTAATTTTTGCCAAGTCTATCAGAAATAGAAGATATATTATATTTTTTATTAAAGTTTTAAAGAAATTTGCCAATTAAGTTTGTAAAAGTGCCAAGTGTAATAACATTCGAATGTTTGGTGGGGGGGCTCCGCCCTCCCCCCCTTAGCGAGGCCCCTGTACTCAGGTTTATGTGCATTTGAATTTTTGTGTTTCGTGTCTGATTAAAATAAAATACATAAAAAAATAGGAAAGGGAGGTGGCGGTTGATAGAGTGGCAGATAATCGGAAGTTTACTGTATTTCTTACGAAATCTACTTGAAAAGGCTTCACTAAAAATACCTAGTGGGGACTATATAGGATAATAAAAACAGACATAAAAAAAAAAAAAAATAGATACAATTATTATTATTCAGCAATTCATTCAAAACTTCATTGTAATAAAATTGTTAAGTTAAAAGTTATTTTGAGATATGGCAAAAAATTGAGCTATCCAAGAGTTTTATTAAATAAACGTTCAACCATTTTATTTTAAAAAGTTATCAAAATTTCACTGTACAATGTGTTTTATGAAACAAATTTTGAATTAATTATTGCAACTATTATACATACCAGAAACTAGAATGCATGATACGCAAGGCAAATTCATAATTCTTTGTAGACTCAGTTGGTACACTGCAACCTAAAATAATTATAATAATAATCATTAAATTTATTCATTAATAAAATATTCTATTTTTCCTTATTTAATACTTCTAGTTAAACTTTCATAAACTATTATTTCAAGCATGGCTAAACTTTTATTTTAAAGATATTTTAAAATGTATTGAATTCTATTAAACATGTTATTTTTAAAAAGAATATATACAGTAGACTCCCTCAAATCCGCACAGCTTGGGACCAGAGGTTGTGCGGATTTCTGGTCATTGATTTGTTTACATTTTTGAAACATTAATTTGATGGGTAGTTAAGCAAGGGAAATTATAATGAATGCTTACAACAAAGTGAATCATTAAAATAAGTAAAATATTAAAATAATTTATTAGTTTTAAAGTAAGTAATTATTAAAATAATTATGTAAAATAAAAATATTACGAATGAAATCGATTCAATTCGATTCCAAAAGTCCTATGCTGCCATCTAGTGATAGCAAGGAGAACAGTGTTAATGCTATTATCAGTATATACAGCTTATTGCGCTCACTGTAACTTTTTTCATTGTTATTTAGAGTCCTGAATGCTTTTCTTATATTGCTTTGTATGTTTAGAAATAAATTTGTCTATAATCTAAAAAAAAAATTCCGCGAACAATAATTTTAAAATAGCGTTTCGGTTCGTGGATTCTTCCATTTCGAACCCTGGAATTTTTGATATAGATATGCTAATTTATATCAAAATCAAAAGTAATGTAAATTTATTTAGTAATAAATCAGCTGTAATAGCCAAAAGAGAATGATTAACAAAAAATTTAGTAAAAAAAGCATTGCGGTAGTCGCCGATTTCGGCACCGTCTTGAATTTTGTTCCTGCAACTTAACTGTAAATTTCATTGTTTACATCTGAAAAAATACGCGGATTTTAGGGAGTCTACTGTACACAATATCATGAGTCGAACCACTGTGAACAACCCCTTCACATAAAACTATACTATACTAATTATAGAAACAAGAATTCACCTGCATCATTTAAGGTAGTAACCCCCCCCCCCCCCCCCCCCTTCCCTTTTTTTTCTTTTAAATGCGGAAGCTGGGCTAACCTTCGATTTTGATGTTGGAAGGAGGTAATTGAAAAGAATCAGTTGAGAAAAAGGGCCACCAGGCATGAATTAATTAAAAAAAGGGTACATTGTTCCCAATAAGGGCACACTAGTGTTCTATTCAAAAAACATATTTTGAACTGGTTTATTTAGAGACCCCTGTTATAAACTACAATTTTGTGATATATTCCTGCAACCAATCGATTTTCATATTTTCTTGTGACTAATCCATGAATTTTGTGCCCCCCAACCCCACCTACAGACACAATTGGCAACACAGTAAGTTTCAGGATTTTTCCCATGACTTCAATATTTTCCCATAACTGAATGATTAAATTTACAATTCTTTTTCCAGTGATTATCAAAGTTTGCACTAGTTTCAGTGATCAATTGGCACATCTTGCGACAGATTGACAAAATTTTTCCCATTTTCCAAGCATTGGAAACCATAATGAAAGTTTACAATAAAATAAATTAAGATAATTATGTAAAATATAAAAATAATTTATTAATTTAATAATAAATGCTACATAAAATAAAATAATTAAAGTTTAATTTAAAAACCAGAATCAAGCTTTTTGAAATATTGTCAAACTAAGGTGCTTTCTTTTCCTGCTTTTTTTCATTAGAAATATTGTATTAACTCCCCGAAGCAGAAAATGCTTAAAAGTGTGACGTATGTCACAGAACAATGGAATTCTCTGCAGAACATTTAAAATTCTCATTTTCAAGAAAATTCACCATTCAATCAAAGGAAAAATCGCGAAACTGGTCACTCAATGGCTCGGGGGGAAAAAAGAAAAAAAAAATTGCAAAATGCTTTAATCATTGATTTAAAAAGATTGCGAAATTCATAAATTGGTTGCGAGAAAAACTTACACAATTCATCAGTCAATCATGGAGATCGTGAAATTCTTCAGCCTGTTGTAGAAAAACATACAAAATTCAATGAGCAGTTGCGGAAAAAAAACCTTGATTTTGGCCAATCAGTCGCAGGTAATAAAACCACGAAATTCATCCATGCATCGGCAGAAGAAACTGCGATGATTTTATCTAATCGGTCGCGAGAAAAAACCTCAAAATTTGTTTACGGTACAGGGAAATTATCACGAAATTTGCAAATCGTTCGTAGTTAAAAAATGGCGAAATTCGTCGATCAGTAGTGGAAAAAACTTGTGATTTTCACCAAACGGTTTCAAGAAAAAGCTGCAAAAATTTGTCGGTTGGTACAAGAAAAATATTGCGAAATTTAAAACTCGGTCACAGGTAAAAAACACGAAATTCGCCAGTGCATCATCAGAAAAAGTCAGCAATTCGTCGATCATTCGTGGGAAAAAACCAGAGATTTAGTCAAGCGGTTTAAAAAAAGCAACAAAGTTTTCCTATCGGAAGAAAAAAAATATCGGCGAATTCACAGATCTGTCTCAGGAAGAAAGTGAAATTAGTCAATCAGTCACAGAAAAAAAGCATCACTTATCAATCATTCACAAGAAAAGGCAGAAAAATTTGCCAATCAAAAGAAAGAAAATATTGCGGAATTTGCCAAACAGTCGCTTGTAAAAATACGCGAAATTCATCGATCGGTAGCAGAAAAAATGCACAATTTTCTCCAATCGGTTGCAAGAAATTTCTGCAAAATTTGCTTATTGGTACAGAAAAAATTTCACAAAATTCCCCAATTGGTCATGAGAAAAAATGTGAAATTTGTTAGTTGAACGGTGGAAAAAAAAAAAAAAAATTCATCGATCAGCCATGAAAAAAATCTATAATTTTTGCCTTTCAGACGCAAAAAAGCGACAAAGTTTGGCAATCGGTAGAAAATAAATATCACGAAATTCGTCCATTGGTCAGCTAAAAAATTGAAATCCTTTAGTGGATAGTTTTGAAAAAAAAAAATATATATATATAATAAATAATCGGAAATTCGGCAATCTAATCAGCCGCAAGAAAAAGAAAAAATTTGCCAATCGGTAAAAAGAAAATAATAAAATTCACCTACATAAAGCTTTAAAATTGTAAAAAAAAAATCACAAAATTCTTCCATAAATTGCGGAAAAAATCCATGATTTTTTCCCAGTCTGCCACAGAAAAAAGCTGGAACAATCATCAATCAGTCATCGGTACAAAAAAAAACACGAAATTTGTGGATCAGTTGTGTGAAAAAAAACTACGATTTTTGCCAATCAGTCGAAGAAAAATATCGCAAAATTCACCTATCAATTGCAGTTTTAAAAAAAACACTAAATTCGCCAGTGAATTGTAGAAAATCTCAAATTTTTCCAATCAGTCGCGGAAAAAACAAATTGTGAAATTCAACGATTGGGTTCGAAAAAAAAAAAAAAAAGGGAAATTTGGCAGTTGACAAGAGGTAAAAATACGAAATATTGTGATAACCGTGAATCACTTGTTAGACAAAAACACGAAATGCACCATCTGATCGGGATAAAAGTGCAAAATTCACCAAGTTTATTTCGTGTGTGTATGTCAGCGTTTTACAAAACGGCTTTTGTATTTCTATAAAAGATGCAATTGCAATTCTTCATATATAAGAAAATCTCCCTGTGTCTTTCTTTTTTATTCCCACAGAACATTTTTGATCAGCTGAAGTTCATTGCAGAACATTGCAAATATTCTACTTTGGGGTTTAAACTTTATTACGCAGAATTATGTATGAAATCAAGAAAAAAAAAAAAAAAAATCAGATTAAAACCGAAACTAGTGCAAAATAGTAAACATAAACAACAGTTATTTACAGATATTGTGAGACAGCTACTGTTGTGCTGTATTTTTATCTTGGATAAGAATATAATAAACAAGAAAGCTTGGTTTAGAAATGTTTTGGAAAATGATTTACATCTGCAATGATGAACAGATTTCAGATGTTTGGAAATTTTAAGGTCCCCGATTTGAGGGAGCCTACTGTAAAATCAAATTTTAATAAAATGAAAGAAATATTTAAATTCTAAAAAAGGAAAAAAGGGTTTTTAATAATAATTTTCATTAACTTATTAAATTATGAACAGCAATTATGAACAAATGGCAATTTACAACAACAAAAATATTTTTTAACTGATTTTTAATTTACAAAAAATAAGCTTATCAAATGCAGCAAAAAAAAAAGTATCGCAGAACTACAGAATATAATGCCAATAATACAAAAGTGTGACATCACATTTGATTCAACACTAGCATTCACACTAGCAAATTCAACACTAGTATGTGACGTACTCATACCTAATCTACACAATCATTTTTATATATTTTGTGGATACATCAGTTTAGTTTTTCTAAACAATGATATTAATTATTACCATCTTTCTGCTTCATGTAATTTTCAGAAATCATTTTGAGAAAAAATAATAAGCAATTGGGATCTTCATTTGCAGAACTTGATAAGATATTTTCAAGATTGTGGGATTCTGCACTTAAAAAAAAAAAAAAAAAAAAAAAAAAAAAAAAAAATTGGACATTCCCTGCGATCTTTCGTATTTGGGACACACGAGCATTAGCCAAAAATCAGGAACGTGTAGTGAATATGACATCATAAGCATGCCCCCCCCCCCCCGTTAGAAGGAGGAAAAGTCGCACTTACTAAAATGTCAATTATTATCCATAACTTTAAATTATAAAATTTATATACTATAATAATGAAAACAGAAAAAAAAAATTGTATACAGGGGAGAGCGAGGTACAGTCGTGGAAAAGAAAAAGTAAACACCCCTTACTAACTCCTCAACAAATTATCGTAGAAGAAAGTTACTGGTACCGGACGATTGGAAATAATGTCTACTTTTAAATGATGTATATAAAATTTGCTTAGGGGGCCATCTACATATTAAAACAAATCCAAACTTCATTTTTTTCAATGCAATACCCAAATTTAACAAGATATTTCAAATCTTTGGTTCAAACTATGCCTAGAAACGAAATTTCAAGTCATTTGAATGGTAAGTTTTTGAATTATAGACATTCAAAATTGAGTGCTTCTAATGTTAAATGACATTTTCATATTTTTATTTATATCTCCTGAAATTATGCTCCGAATGTGCTAATTTTTTGTGTAGCAATAATACTAATATACTATAGGTCAAAATTGGGAAATTTTATTAGCGGCCACTGGCCGATACAACTAATTTTTTAAGTGGCCACTTTCTTTAAACTAGCGGCCACTTTTTTATTTCAAAATGCTAAACAGTAAAATTTCTATAAGTATTAATCTAAAACTGAATAGCCCAAATAAATTTGTTAATTAGATATATTGGAACCAAAAAAGTAGAATCCTTGATGAAATGCAAGAAAATTTTATTATCTCCTTGTAAAAAAGTGGCCGGAAGGTGGCCGCTGATAGACAATTTTTCACTAGCCACTTTTTTCCATTTACTGGCCCTGTGGCCGGTGCTAATTTTGACCTTTATAATATACCCAAACATAAATACGTTGAATTTGCAATTTTTATAATTTTGATATGATTTATGAAATTAATATTAAAAAAAATTATGAATTGCAACCTACAATTTTTTTGATGGATTTAGATTTATTAAGTCCTGCTTTATGGAAATCCAAAATTTCACATTTTTCTTCCAAGCAGTTTTCAAATTATGCTTAAAAAACAGCAAAATGATGGTTTAAGGGGCCGTTTTTGATAAGAGTAGATATTTTGAAATTTCGTATGCTGTCCTGTAATCTAACATGCTTCAATGACTGCTTGAGTGCCGCTTAAGGTGCCTTGATCAAGAAGGGGGCTCTCTCGGTTAACAATCGAGTACCGAACTTCAATTTGGATACAGCCCTTAAAATACGCTCATTTTAAAATAATCTCAGAAACTTATCGTACGAATTGCATAAAAATTTGTTTTTAGGCTAATTGAAGGGTGTAGAGTTCATTTATGCTGTCAGAATTGTGTACTGCTATTGAAAAAAGCAAAGTTATGGTTCGTTTTAATATGTAGATGGCTCCCTCAGCAAATATTATATGCATCATTTAAAAGTAACTTTATTTCCAATCGTTCGGTACCAGTAACTTTCTTCTATGATAATTTGTTGAGGAGTTAGTAAGGGGTGTTTACTTTTTTTTTTTTTTTTTTTGCACAACTGTACAGTTGACCATCACTTAGATTTATTTTTAAATTTTTAAAGCTTTTCTTTTAGGCTAATTGATTACAGAACTGGAGTGATTACTTATAGCCTTCAAAACAAATCATTAGCTCAGAATGAATCATTTTATCCCAACTGGTTGTTTTGAGCTTCTAAAAGTAAAATTTTTCATCATCATAGTTTTGTTTTTTTAGTAATTAAAGGTTATAGATAAATAAGATAAAACGGTTTTTTTGTAAAGATAAGGTACTTATTTTTATTTAATTTTGAAGTTAATATGCTTAAAAGAAAGCTTTAAATAACATTTTTATGAGAATGTATTTAACTTCAACAGTGGCCACAGTGGACCACCAGCTGTTGGGGTAAAGTGGTCACCAATCTACTGTTACTGTAATGCAGAATTTTCAAAATATGTAATAATTGCTTATTCTCTACAAAGAAATGTTGTTTTAAAGTAATTATTTAACTGTAAAATAAAGTAAACAAAAGAAAATGTCTATTTAATATAGTAAGAAATATTTTGCTTTGTATTTACTGTTTTTAAAAAATATTGGTACTTTTCTGTTATACGGATGCCATTGTCGCAAAATGAAAATCACGAGAATTGAAATATTTGAAAGAAAAAACATTGTTCATAGTAAAGTGAGCATTTAAAAAATATAACATTTGAAAATTACAGACTTTAACGAACTATTTTATTAAATCACTAATATATACTAAAAATAAGTGAACAAATAACTTTTATACGATAAAGTAATAAAATAAAACTCATATTAAACTGTTGACATAAAATTATAACTACCTTTTAGCACTGCACTAAACATTTATTGGTGCATTAGCATACATTTTGGCATGGTGTCTGTATAACGGAAAAGTACCAAAATATAAAAGTATCCTATTGATGGAAGCCTGTTATTACTAAAAGAATTTCTGGCAGGTTCTGAAATTTTATTATTCATTTTACATGTAAAATAAAACAAATTTGGTATCAAAACTTAATGGTTATTTTCTGTTGTTTATATCAGTGTTATCGTAAAATTGCCCTCAGATCCAAAAATATTTACAGAAAATTTCAGGTTCATAAGTAGTTTGAAGTTTCATTTTCAAATTTTAAAGTTTCATTTTCAAATCGATGACTTTATTTTACTTGTTTTTAAAAACTTTGTTTTGTTTGAAAATGTTACAGCTTGCAAATTTGCATTATTATGTTATTTTGGGGCTAAAGGGGAAATAAAGAGGAATTGAATTAATAAAAAATAAATTGATATTGTATTTCAATAATACTTAATAGTGGACCACTGTGCCCCAGTGTACCCCGCTTCTGGGACACACTGGCCAACTTTATGAACGTATACAAATAATTTTTTTTTTCCTTAAATGTACCTATTTGAAACTATATTCGGAAAAAATTCTGAGGCGCGTAAAAATGTTTCAGGAATGCTCAAGAATATTTTCAGGCAGATTGGACTTTCCATTAAAGAGGAAAAAAAAAATGAAAAATGCAAAAGTGATCCTCTGTACCCCAAGTCTCCCTTATATTTTTTTGAATTATTTTCTTAATTATTCTTCTCAGTTGATGGATAAACGTTTACAACGTCAGCTGAATCTGATCTACTGAAAGTAAGGGGCTGTACATATATAACATTATCACTTTAGGGAGAGGTGGAGGTCTGGCACTTGATATTGTAACATATATCGGGGGAGGGGGGGGGTCATATTGTTATCATTTTTGATTCAACCAAACTTGCAACTGCAAGAAGGCAATATCGCTTTTGAATGCATTATGTAACAATATAGTGCTGTCCTCTAAAAAAACCCCACAGGAAAATGTATCCTAAAAAAAACCCACCCTAGAACTTAATCAAAAATATCACAGAAGTCAAAATTTCTTTTTGTCCTGTTTCTATATGCCATTTACAATAATAAAAGCATTTAAAATTACTTAAGTGTTTATTTAGTTTTTTTAAAAATTTACATTTATAATTTTTCATTTGTAAATCCTTCAATTTACAATTACTAAAATATTATTATTTTTTTTTTCTTTTTTTTTGCAGAAATGTGTTTTAAAACTAATTAATAATGAAAGAAAAACTTTGCTGTTTAATATTTTGATTTCTAGAAGTGTTTTTACATGTGGGTTATTTTTAGGAAAAAGTGGTTTTTTTTTCAAAGTCTTGTTTAATTGGCTGCCATTTTGTAATATATTGATAGAAAAAAAAAATACTATACATTAAAATCTTAGTCAGGACAGGCTGTGAAAATGTAGCTACTTCAAATTGTTTTGTATTTTTTATTAAATTTTATATAGTGAGAAATTAAAAAAGTGGGGTTTTTTTTAGAGGACAGCACTATATACTGTTATTAAATACTTTTAAATAGTAACTAACTCATTTACATGTTATAGGATAAAATTTATTTAATGTATTGATATTTTTATCGACTTCTTGAATCCATAAAGTATGGGACTAATGCATAGATCACTGAAAGTGCATAACAAGAATATAAAAATAAAATAATTTTTAAGCGTTTATAAGGATATCATCTGGTGGGGGTGGGAGGAGGAGGGGTCGATGAATGATAATGTATATCTTAAAGGGGAGGGGGGGGGGGTCCCAAAATAAGCAAAATGTGGTAACATTATATATGCTAGCTCCTAACTAGAGATATGCACGGGTCGGGCCAGGCCCGAGTCCAGCCTATTTTCATTCCCGGCACTTCGGCCATGCCTAGTGATTACTCTGTAAGGGCTAGGGCTGGTCTTACTTTTCTCCATAAGGATCGGGCCATGCCATAACTTATTTTTTCCATACAGAGCCGGGACTGGTTTCATCATTTCTAGTCTTCACGCCCAAAAAATTTTCAGCCCTGGTTTTGACCTGGTCCGTATGAAAATCATTGTCTCGGCATGGCCTGGTCCATTCAAAAGTCAGTAAAATTAGACCTGGCCCAAAAATCTTTGCAAGAAATGCATACATTTTTAAATCACCATTACTCTACAATTAAACATTAAAATTTATTATTTTTAAAGAATAGTAGATTTGTACGCTTATTAAAATATGGCTAAATTAAAATATACTGAAACGTGTGAAAAATAACCTGCCTATGACGGAATCTTAAACTAAAAAATGTGTTGATTCATGCAAAATGAATATACTAATACATAAGAAAATTATATATAATACATTTACACCTGCTAAGAAGGGAAATTGGCTCATCTTTTTTTCTTCCCTGTGCAATTCTGTCTTAGAAGATAGAAGATTTTACTGTATAGCATTTTGCCGATTTTTAACACTTCAATACATGAAATATGGATTAAATAGTATTATTAATAATTGAAACACTTGCATACAACAAATTGATTCGTTAAAAAAATAAATATCGCAGGCTACGGCACTTCAATAAAAATGCGCATTATAAACATGGGGGGGGGGGGGGAAGGCTAAGATTTTTTGGTTGGGTTCGGGCCGAACTTAATCTTTGTATCGGGCCGGGCCGAATTTTTTTTAAGGGCGGGTCGGACTCGGGCTTGGAAATTTCGAACCGTGCAAACCTCTAGCCCTAACTAATGCATTGCAACATTTTTTTCGACACTTTTCTTTTAATATTATACTGTTGCCGTTAAAATATGTAATTATCCTTTTAATTAAATAACTAAAAAATCAGTAAAGCATCATTAATAATGCATATGAATGTCAATAAATTAAAAAAAATCTTATATACATCTTAATTTCGCTGACATGTGACTATCGAAAAAAATGACATATAATGTTTCACATGATCAATTTTAAAACAGAAAAAATATTAAAGTGACATAAGAAGAGAAAATAAAGCAAACACTTACCTTTTCGTCTTTAGAAGATTTATCAGTTATGCGAATGTACGCTAGCATCTTCACAGAAAGCCAAAGCAAAAAGCATACACAACAACATGGCTGCCGCTGCATGTTCTGTTTCTGTCGTCTCAGCAGAGGAGTAGACACATCGGTCGACGACGCAAGCGCAGATTACTTCCAGTCAAACATTCTTTTTCGCTTTTCAAAAGAGCGGGAGTGGGGGGAAATTCTAAAAATTGATACTGAGAACTGAGCGAGGAATTGAGATATTTCTGACTTCTCGATTCTTGTCCGGGATGATTCGAAATGTTTATGGTTTACATTCAGACATAGAAGTGATACTTTCGTGATTTGGTCAGTAGAGGGCGCTTTGAAAAAAGCCAGGAAAAAAACAGCAAAAAAGGCTGTGAACTGTATTTTTTAGTTTTCAGGAAATAATAACAGTGTTTTTTGCTGTAATTTTCACCGTTATTTTTTACAGTGTATAAAGCAACAAGTGTTTTCTTAATTCTCAATATCTACCACATTTTTTCAATATTTATATCCGTCTTGTTAAATCGGTTGACATTCCGGTGCAATATAAAGTTAATACTGCTTTTGAAGAAGAGGTTTTTGTGAATTTAAAATTTAGCTAATCTCACAACACTTAAAACAAACATTAACAATTTTTGCATAAAGGTGATTATTATTATTTTTTAATCTACTGAAATGTCTGCACTTTTAGAGTGTATGTATTATTTTCGATTTATTTGTATTTTAAATAAACATTCTAACATTTTATTTATCAAAACACCTTTGCAGCTGACAATAGCGAAACATTTTTAAATGAAACAGAGTGAATAACTGGCTATATCTTTGCTCCGTAAAGGTTTTAAAATTCAAAATTTACAAGCAAGGGTGGAAATATACTGATCTTCATTTTCCATTTTCATGCGGCCGAGCTACTTCCGTTTTTATTTATTTATTTTATCATTCATGAAATATCAGAATTTTATAAATTTCGTTTTTCTATATCATTGTTTAAATTTACCGTGTAAAGTATTCACTGCACGATAAAAAAAAAAAAATAATAATAATAAAAATAAAAGAAGATGCTTGCCCTGAATAAACTGGGACTAAAGCAATATTATATTTCTGAATTTTTTTAAAAAGCAGTAAAAGATGGCGTTTATAAGTTACTTATTTTCATAAAAGTATATATTTTGGTTCATTGGAAATGACATTCCGCATATAAAATAAATTTTCTTTTGGACTGTTCCATTTATATACAATTATAAGGTGGTATTTGTATGAATTATTTGATGAAAATGCTGTCATAAATGTTAAAACTTTATTTACATATAAAAATTTTAATATAATGGAAAATAGGGGAACAGTGAAACAGACAAATTAATAAATATAAATAATAATTATACCATGGATGCTGCATTTGTCTCGATGCTGCTTTCACATTTAGAACATTTAACTTGGTTTTCTTATTAAAATAAATTATACTTCACTTAGATGTTGTAATTTAGTACCAAATACGAATCTGCCTTATCGTGCGAAATATTCGCATGCAATTAGCAGCATGTTTAAGCTGGTGACTAGAAATAAAATTAAATATCTCGTATTAAAATAAAGTTACTTTTTTTGTAAGGGGTTATTTCATATCAATTTTGTATACTCTCTACAGTTTCGTAAAACTTGTTTTTGTCCATATCTTTCCTAGTTTTCGATATTCAGTGAATGACTTTCAAATTTCTTCACTGAGGACGTTTCTATTGGTTTTATTGGGCAGTGCGTAGTCATTTTACTAAACTGATAACGCACTTGCATATATGCAGTTCTAACTGTTGTTACGTTTTCTGAGAAAAACTGAAGTGTTTTTTGCTTCCTGTATAATTTTTAAAGTTAGTATTGTTTAGAGAGGAAATTTTATATCATATCAATTACTACAAAGCCATGCGGAAATGGGGATAAAGCTCTAAAAATACCATTCGCAGAAACAAAATATGCATATTAATTCAAAACCATACAAAAAAAAAAAAAAAAAAAAAAAAAAAAAAAAAAAAAAATCTTAAAAATAAATTTATTATTTCGAT
Source organism: Maratus speciosus (assembly GCA_963932465.1). Classification (NCBI taxonomy): domain Eukaryota; kingdom Metazoa; phylum Arthropoda; class Arachnida; order Araneae; family Salticidae; genus Maratus; species Maratus speciosus. The sequence continues at coordinate 262,002,728 of OZ010800.1, read as the reverse complement.
AAAATAATACATCATTTCTTCGATTTTTATATACAGTTGCACAAATCTTTTCAAATTTATGCTTCAATTTTGTATGTTTCTAATCAAGCGATGTTTGTTTTAACAAATATTTTTAAGATGAAAGTGGAGCAATTTACTCTAGCTTTTAAGTGCTTTATTAAATACTATCAGATAAGAAAATCTAGAGACAGAAAGCTCTTTTGAAGTTAAAGAATGGATACTGCATATTTGTTTTCTTTTCAAGTCAAAAGTCCCTTTTCTATTTTTTTAAAAGTTTTATAAAATATTTAACTTGCTCGTCAAAATCCAATAGATGGGAATTAAAATTCATGCAATAATTCTAGATACTATACATTTTTATGATATTTGGGAAACCGTTTAAAGACAAGGAATTTCGAGAAAATGTACGTCGTTGAATGTGGCATATGACTGTTAAATTCTCAAAAAATTAAATTTTTCTTGAAACTGTTTATGAAAGAACTGTATTTTATATGCATTTTAATGCAAACCACGTAAGTAATTCGTGTATTTACTATAGTTATTTGACTCAAATATTGCCAGGCTTTCTCTTTGGGAGAAATGTATAAAAGGATATTTCAAGGTGATTTATCTCAAAATGTTATATGTTAAATGTTTAAATACTTTTAAGATCTCTTTTGAATTACTGAAATTTTTTATCTGAAATCTTTGCCGATTTATAAATCATAGCTGTAACCCGAGAATCAAAGTGAAAGAAAAATCTATTTTAAAATTAATTTATACGTACAAAATGCATAGCTGCCAACTTGTACGGATTTTTCTTACCACTAAAATTTAATAGAAAGTTTTGCCTAATTCAATCGTCGAATTGACGTGAGTTTTGGTGATTAAATAAGGAAGAAATTTCTTTAAAATTTTAGTGGTAGCAAAAATCCGTACAAGTTGGCAGCTATGAAAATGTATAACATATTTCCCCGGAGTTTATCTACTTATTTTTAAGTAGCAGAAAAAAATAACTAATCTAGGCTGCCTCTTTAAATAGAATCTATGAATCCACCAAGAATTCATGTAAAAAAAATAAATTACTTCACGAGAAATCCTACGTACTCATTTTTATCATTTTGAGGTTACCATTTGTGAGATATATTATTTTTGTTTGTAGAATGTTGAAAAGATTAAATGTTACCATAGTTTATATACAAATTGCCTTTAAAGTCATTAAATACATTTCCTCTCGCACATTATAAAAACAAAATTTTATTTAAAAATTCTGGTATAAATTTCGCTTTAGAGTATTAAAATAGTGTGAGAAGTAATATAATTTACTGTCTTACAAATGTTAATGTATGCATTTAAATTTGTTAAATAATGACAAACCTTAAGTAATTTCAGTTGTAACTTGTGCAATTGTACTAATCATGGAAGACGATAGTATTCCAAAGTGACGCAGCCTTAAGCCTAAAATCGTAAGAATGGCGGAACTCATATATACACCTAACTCGAGATCAAAGGAAGTGTGAAAATCTGCCACTTCAAAACTCAGCAAATACAGCTCATATTGTTCTGATTTTTTTTTTTTAAACATTCTTATATCTGCAGTCTAATCCTATTCTGAAATTTTTACATTTCTACGAGCAGTATATTTTGAGATTTCGATGCCTATTTTTAAAGTAATTCCGATGGTGCAAGAGTGTCTTTTCTTGTTCTGGAGAACGATCTGGGCATTTTCTTTAAATTGGTATATAATATGAATATGTTTTAGATTAAGCATATTAGATAACACTTGTTTCCGGGGAAACTGTTATTTTTTATATAATTCGCATTTTTTTTTCTTCTCAAAAATGACCTGCGCGATTTTATTAAACTTAATATGTAATATGAATCTGTTTTAGATGAAGCGAATAACATAAGACTTATTTGCAGGGAAACTGTTGTTTGTTATATAATCGGTATGAAAAATGGGAGTACATTTTTTTCGCCATTCCATGTGAATTTACCTCAAATGCGCATCAAGTTACTAATGTATTCCTGCACATGCTTTCTTTTTATTCACTTTTAGGGAAAGGTAGCTATCGAAACATTAGCTGAGTGGTTAAAAGCGCTGCTCTCATAGAACACGAGATCTCGGGTTCAATCTGCAGTGATATCTTTTGATCTTTTTTTACGAGTCCCTTTGTATTTTTTTATTGCCAATTAGATAATTAAATAAAATTTTAAGACTTTTTTAATTGTTATTAAGTTAAACATAATTAAATTACAATTATAACAAGCTAAATGAAAGAAATCTTCATTTTACATAAATTTCAATAATAAAATTTGCCATTTCCCGCGGCTGGTAAATGTGGCGACATCTATATTTTGGATAGAAACCTAAACTCTAACGTTTCATATATAATACAGATATATACATTTAACATTATTAGTTCAACAATATTAGTTCATATTTCTTTAGATATTTTTAGAGTATTACTATCGCACAGCAAATATATCTAGTAAGGTAATTCGGGGAAAGACGCCACATATAAGGATGTTTTGCTTAGAAGAACCAAAATTTAAATGATAAGATAAATAAAAAATATACCACGATGCTCTTTCATAATTAATTGGTTATGTACACTCATTAATTTCTTTCCCAGTGTTTAAATGATTGAGACATTTACTGTTAAATAAACTCGTGTAATTGTGGCATCTTCCCCCCGTATATTCGGGGAAGGTGCGACCTGTTATGGGGGAAGGTGCCACATCACAGAAAATAAGAAAAATAACGCTGATATTGGAACATTACTTGTGAATTGATAATAACTATTGTCAAACAAACAAATCTGTAAACTGAAATATTTTTTTTTTCAAATTTACTTTGCTAAAACTAATAAGGGCACAAGCCTGCACAATATTTCATCTAGTGCAAATGATCACCATTGAAATCTTCGTGCAACCATTTCTTGTTTTTGATGCACTGAATCCAATCACACTTGAGACCTTTTTTTTTAGCGTAAAGGTATCCTTTACATACAGCACAAAAATCATCTCCATCATCCGCATCTAAACTATCACCCTGGTATCCAGTGGAACTTCTTCACTTGAGGAAGACGTGCTTACACGCCCCTTTTACTTCTGCTTTTTTCGGAGGTTTCTTTTTATTTATATTACCTTTTCTTTACCTTTTCTTTTATCTTTTTCAGCATAGTTTCTCTTCTCTCTGATGCAGTTAAGACCTTTACTGCTTGTTTCTTGCGCCCAGATGGTTTAGGTTTTCTGACATGAGGAATAGTACTGATTGCTTCTAGACAAGAAATCCTTTTTCTGTGCTGGTGGCGACAACTGCTGTTGACAATCCACTGCCACTAGATCTGCTGTTGGAAGCAACTGATGGTGTAAGTCCATATGATCTGTTGGTTGAATCAACTGCTGGTGTAGGCCTATTGTCCCATTCGCCGCTTGTGGAAGCAATAGCTTAATGGAACACTCAGAGATATCATGTTCTGGGATTTCCTGTGGTTTGTAGGGATATGTCCTAGTAACTGAAAACCCGGAAGTGCTATATCCAATGTGGCTGCCTTGCTCCAAACTTTATTCAGAAGAGATCAGAACTGAAGTCTTGAGAGTTTACGATGTGGCTTTCTGTGGATCCAGGCGTTCAGGGTTTGTCAAAAATATGTTTTTAATGGTATGAAAAATGAGTTATCAAAAGTCTGTAAGTAGTCATTTGGAAGACAGAAAAGAATTAATTATTTTTTGTCTTCATTTTAACTTATTTCTGAACCATGTTGCGTCTTCTTCCCAGTATAGGAAGATTCCACACACACTTATTTCCGTATTGCTGCAAGATTATGACCGCTTCTGCTTGCCTTGTGTGTGTAACAGAATGTGGAATTCACTTATATTGCTAATATCTCATTTAAAATAAAACATCTGTTTATAAACTTTAAATTTGAGCAACATAATATTATAAGAGATTTACTCACTCAGTTAAATGTTCCCACGATCCAAAAATAACGGCCATTGAAGGCGACAAATTAAGGTAAATTCAAAAATCATCTGCACAATGGGATAAGAATCGTCACATAAGCTGTCATTATTTGCATCTGTTGACACATAAAAGAACTAGGAACATTCATGCGTCTTTCCCCAACTTGCGTCTTCCCCCGAGTTACCTTACATTGACTTTATTAACTCGTAAATGTTATTGAGTTAAAAATCTTTATCTAAATTTAAGTAATGAATTTAGTTATATGCATTTCAAATATTTTGTAACTATGTATCTCATCTCCACATAAAAATTAAAAATCTCAGATTAACTGTTTCAGACAGTATTTTGAAATTTAATTACGTATATATAAATAAATACAGTCTTTTCTTGTCTGATGTATGTTTTTTTATATCTTCTAAAAGATTTTTAAAAAAAAACTGAAATACTATCCAAATAGTATTAAATTTAGACATTTTTCTTCGGGATGGTGTGTGTGTGTGTATTAGAAAAAACTGCAGAAATTACTTTTCCTGTATTAAGGAGTATAAAAAAATTATTTAATTTAAAATAAGAATATCTTGAAATTGTTTCAATTATATTTATCAAGGTTATTAAATAACTGTCATATTTATTTTTTATGTATGTTGAAAATATCATACCTCAGACTAGATACTTCTTTTTCGTTTTGAAAAATGATGCACATTAAAATCATTAAAATTTTGCTGTTTAAATTGTTACATATTAATTCAAAATTATTTCCCGACTAGCAAAATAATTTGTATGTTTTCTTGTCTGTCAAACTGTCTTCAATTCAGTAATATGAGTATGTAAAAATATATTTAACAATTTTTATTGAATTAACCTATAACATATATATTTTTATTGTTACTAATGCAATGCAACTTTCATTTATTTCCCGCTCCATGCTGAAATATTTAAAATTTGGGATGTAATTCAAATATTTTTCAAAAAGGCATTTTTCAGTTCAAATTTCTATAGTTTAAATAGTATTTTAATTTGTAGTTTTCATAATCTCTTTGTTGTAGCCATAAAAAAATCAAATGATAATGCCTATTTTAATTAACAAAATTAAAAAATCATAAAATGATGCATTTTTTTTAAACTGTTAGTGAGAAAAACTTTTTTTTAACGCACAAATTTTATAATTAAATCCTGCTCGAAAATGTGGCTATTTTGATAGAAATTTATGTTTTTTGGTATGGACTTAAATTAAAAAAAAAAAAAAAAACTTGTTGTTTAAATTAAAAAAACAGCTGTTTTTCTTATTGTCATTCATATTTATTCTAATTATGGTACACTTTTCTTAGACTCAAAAAGAAAATAATAAAATACTCAATGGCATTTGATGCTGCCATCTATAATCGGAAATCGAAACTGCATCCGATCGATCACGGGATCGGCAGGCTGTGTACACTAGCGCCACGAACCGAGTAGTACTACTTTCGGGATCAAATTCTGTGATGAAACCTATCTTCGTTGTCTTCCTGTGCTTACAATTTTATTGTATTTTAAATAAAAAGGTTTAAAGAGTAATATTTCTTGATATTTTTCTTAAGAAAGTAAACTTTTTACATAGTAAAATTTAACAAAACTTTCTATATATGTCAAACATACCATTAAAAAAACCCCATTTTGTATATTACTTCCATATCTTGCAAAAAAATTCTAAAAATATCAAATAGTACGGCACTCTTTACAATTGAAGCATGAGATATGCTTTATTGAGAGGGGGGGGGGGGAGATTAAAGGTGGATGTAAAGCACGATTATGAGTTCCTATCATTGGTATTTTTCTCTTTTTATTATTAACCTAAAAAAAAGTAATGATATCAATTCAAAATCTCTTAACAGGTTAAAAGTTTGTGACGCCGCACTTTATCTTATTGCTATAAGAATTTTAAATATGGAACTTAAAAATTATGTTATCAAATTTTAAGTGACCCTATATTATTTATTTCATCATTTTATTTTGAATTTATTTATAATTGCATGTGTAAGAATTATGTTAAATTTAAAAGGATGTATAAAAATTTATTTCTTGGTACTTTATCACATCTTTCATAAAATCAAAATATGAGTTTTAAATTTAATTAAATCAAAATTTAAATGACGTCTTAATGAAGCTTTAAACAATTTGTTTTAAAATTCAATTTTAATTGTTTTCGGTTTGGCTAAATATATTTACACATCTAATCAAAACTTTTAATTTTCGAATACGCTGTTAAAAATATCACACTCACTGAACCTATACAATGGACTGTAATGTATTTATATGAATAAATTGATTTATCTTTCGTTACACGCTATCCAAAATCAAAACTAAAATTTATGTAAATGATTTCTTTGCGTCATTGTATGCACACGAAGCGGAATGTATGCAAATGGATATTATGACGCCAAGAAATCCTTTGAAATTGAAAATTAAGAAGTACCATATTTTGGTAATTCTCATTATTTTACTCCATATTTTGTTTCAGCGTTAAGCGGAAAATTTTAACAGTGTACTATCACCTCTTAAAATATAGGTGTTTAATAAAAGAATGTATATATATATATATATATATATATATATATATATATATATATATATATATACACTCAAATTTCTCAGAAATCTCTATGTATGCTCACAATAGAAAAGATCGTCCTGTCGGTGTGGGGTTGTGTATTTTTGCCATGGCTGGAGAAATCTAATTTGCGTAGAAAACTGAAAATTTGTAAGAGGATAGCACCAAGCAGGACCTGATGCACCCGACTCACAAATTTATATTTTTCTTATAGTTAAATCAGATATTAATTAAAAGCTTATAAAAAAGTGATTTTATGAAAATCGATGGAGGTGAGTTGGCGCATGATTCTTTCACGCATGTTCTAGCGCTCCACCACACGAACGAGCAGATTGGAGGAACCATATGCTGTATTTTTTGACCGTTTTTCTTATCACTAGGACTGAACCATTCGAGATATGGAAAGAAACTTTCTTAAATTTAGTAGTTTTACATTTTAAACACTGTTTGAAAAAATATCGTTGTTAAACATTGAAACGACTTTTTTCAAAAAGTGTCATATTCGGATTTACCTTTTTCTCTATCGCGGAAATGCTCTCCTAGGGCTCAATTTCGAAGGTACCGATTAACAGAAAATATGTATTTTATGGTGCCCACTTCTTTTTTCGGTGGTGCAACGGATTTTCAAAAATGCTAATTTTAACTCTTTAAAAGTTTCTTAATAGTAGGTCATTTCGTACCTCCCCTGAGAGGATCTTCTCTCTACTCTGAAAGTGACTAAACCCCCGTATTTCGAGCGAAACATTTTAGAGCGTCTTGGCAGACCAGATTTACATCTATTGCAAAGTGTTTGAAATGTTCGGACGAGTAGTAGTATTTAAAAACTATCTCTGACATATTCGATAAAAATGTTAAAAAGCGGGATGTTTCAGCGCGGTTTCGGCTGAAGTTTTCAATTTGAAATATGCATTTTTTTCAGGAAAGTTTAAAGAGGGCTCCAATACAATTGTATTTATAACCGATTAATAATTTAGAAACCGCGGCAAATGAACACTAAAAAACGAGAATAAAACGTATTACTTTTACAAATACATATCAATATTTTTTCACGAGATTTTTAAATGGGACGTAACCCGTTATATTTATAACCGATAAATACTTCAAAGAATCGGAAAAACAAGAACTATTGTTAAAGCAACGAAACGAACCTTCGTGCAAAAACAAGAAAATCTCTTATTACGGACTGTTTTACTACTAAATTTCAAACTTGATTTTGCGATTTTTCATTTACAAATAAGAATTCATGCAAAATCAGGTTAAAGATATAAAATAATACAATTTTCAATTTTATTTAAGGTTATTATTACGGGCACGGTGAACATCCGACGCGTCAGCTAGTGATATATGGGGCAATATATTTCTTTTAAACGTCAAAAGAATCATGTAATTTATTATAAAATCACTGTGCTCCTGAAAACAATCATTAATGTTCTAGATATTTTTTTAGTTTTCTAGTAGCATTATGGAACATTCTTTTACAATCCCCATTAAAGTTATTCGTTCTGAAAAATGGTGGTACATTTATATAGGAATCGGAAATATAAAATATAATAGAGGAGTAATTATTTCAGAACGTCAAATAAAAAATTTAAAGAACTTCCAATGTCAGTTAAATTACTACGCAAAGAAACTTTTAGTATGTTTAATATTTTTTATGTGTTTGGCTAACATAAAATAGTTCTTAATTTAAAATTTTAAACAATTTGCGCATTTGAGGCATTGTCACAATCTTTTGACTTTCGGGAATAAAAATCTGGTGAAATTCAACTTGCTAAAATAAAATCTAATACATGAATGCCTTAATGATGCAAAATAAAGAAACTTGCGAGTTTCATTTTCTTCACCATTTTACCACTATAACTTCCTCTTTTCTTCTAAATTTTTACTTATAAAGAATTTCCATAATACCCACAGGACATTCAAATAAGAAATAATAACAATGTTGTATTTAATACAAAATTTTGGTATAACATTGTCTTAAAGGGGTGTTAAAAGGGACGGAAGGGAAAAAAGGGAATGTAATGGAAAAAAGAGACGGTAATGGAAAAAAAGTATGGTAAGGATCGGGCGGTAAGGAAAATTACCACTATTTTTAGGCAAAACATGTTAACACTAACTGATAACCAGCCACAATGATCACTGATTTTTAGAAACAGCCATTTACATTAGATTAAATTTAAAAATAATAATAATAATGTACCTCAAAAGTGCAGGAATAAACCTTGGGGACGGCAAGACTACCAATAAAGCCACGATGCTTGCAATTTATATTTAAATGCTGATTTAAATCCTGCAGTAAATTTCCTGTCAAAGAATTTTAGACAATATTTTATCTAGCATACTCCTGCATGAGAAATAACTTGAAAAAAGTTCTGTGGCTGCATCTGAAGTGATATTATGTATAAATTTATGAAGAGGGATGGTAAGGAATCTAAAACCCAGGGACAGAGTTCTAAAAATAATAGCAACCGCGAAAATGTGTGCTGGTTAATTTTTTGCTACATATTTATATAAAGCAATTGTCTCAGTTTCGGAAAAAAAATTACATCGAATTACTTTTATTGAAAAAATTTTATACAGACAGCTCCAAACTTAAAAATCAGCATCAAGGACACTGGACTGTATAGGAGTTTTCCTGGCATTTGGGCCCCGATCATCGTCCAAAACTTATTTATCTCTTTAATTTTATTATGCAATCATGCAATGGGATGTTGCCCAGTATATGAAATTAAAAAAAAAACCCACAAGAATATGTGCTAAAATAAAAATTATTATTCAGAGACTTAAAAGTCAAAAGATTGTGAGAATCCCCACATATATTCTTTCAAATATTTTTTTCTTTCATGTTTAACAGTGTTATGCCACCTTATGTACTTTACAGATTTACATAGTAGTGCTAAGGTATTATCTTGTGAATAAAATGGAAACTGAAATATGTTAAGTTAAACATATACTCAAAACAAAATTTATTAAATCATTTGCAAAATTTAAAAATATATCTATTATATAGTAAAAGAAATTGGATTGCTATAGTTATTTGCTCCAATATACCGTCTAAAATTAACCATTAATTTCTCCGTAAAAGAATATTTAAAAAAAAAATACAGGTAACTACTAGCAAATAACTTAATAAATACTATTATAATCTTTAAACTGTGTTTTGTAAAATACTGTTAAATATTTTAATGACTGAAAAAAACATAATGTGGCTTGCTAATTCATTTAAAATTTAAAACATCTTTATGTATAAAGTCGAAGTTAATAATATCGTTGATAAAGTGAGATTTCAAAATTTATATTTTAATGTTTTATTATAATTTCTTATCTTTACACAATTCAGTCTATTTAAAATGCTTCTTTATATAAACCTTTACTTCACTAAGTAATGTGTTATTTTGCATTCCAAGCTTTTTGGATTTATTAGATGACGGAATGAATAAGTATAAATGTAATTTACATTAATAAAAGTAAATGATTTGAGAAATTTGTAATAAAAGTTTTCCGATTATTATCGTAACGAATATAAATAAAAAAAAAAGTGTTGTAAAGAATAAAGATTCATTTATGATTATTTCAATTTGCCTGATGGCCATACGTGGAAAACTAGACACACAAAAAAAAAAACTGCATACAAACTGACACACACTGGCACGTTAAATAAAACAATGTTAGCAATGCAATTTAAATTTTTGATACTTTTCAGACTTTTCTTCTATTTTCTTTTAGAAATATTACTACAACAGTTTTTTCTATGGTATACTACCCACAATATTTCACAGTTTTCGAAGTTTCTTTTAAAGTCTGACATCTTTAATACCAACAGTTCTGTATTAACATAGCTTTCAAAAATATATTTATTATCAGAATTATTAAAAGTACAATGCTTTTTTTTTCTTAAGTTTATTATTCACAGAGACTTATCTGACATTCTCTGTTTTCATTTATTATTTGCAAAAAACCTCCTTCTTCTTTTGCATTTTTTACTTACACTTGTTTTAAAAATGTTAATGATCGAATATTTCCTGTCTCATAAAAAAAAAAAAAAAAAAAAAAAAAAAAAAAATTCCTTTTTCGCTTGAGAAAACTAATTTGGGATAAATTTTTTAGCAAAATTATTGTAATATATATGAAGATGAAACAAGTGTTGTAAAAAAATAAATAAATAAATAAATAAATAATAAAATTTAAGTTTGGTTGATCTCTATTCTTGGAAAATAGACGCACACACAAAAAAAAATGCACAGAAGTACACACATTGGCATGCAAAATTGAACATTTTTAGCAATATAATTTTTAATTATTTGTCTTTTTCAGTCTTTTCGTCGATTTTATTTTTAAAATATCACTACAACATTTTTTCCTATATACAAAATTTCCCAATTTACGAAACTTCTTTTAAAGCTTGACATACCTGCTACGCCATTTCTGTTTTAAAAATACCTTTTTCAAAGACAATTTTTATCTGAATTACTCAGAGTACATTGATTTTTTCCTAACGTTTTTATATTCACAGAGTCTGGCATTGTCTTTTTCCATTTATTATTTGCATAAACAATATTGTTTTGTACATTTTACTTACACTTTTATTTAAATTTAATGAACAAAGATTTCTTGACTCTTCAAAAAAATGTTTGTTTTTTCCCTTTCGCTTCGGGACATTAATCTCAGCATGTTGCTTCGAAAAAGCGAGCATCCGAAAAAAGATTAATTATACGAATGATGGAGATAAAAAATACATAATAGTAAAAAAAAAGTACACAATTTTTTAGATGAAAGATTCAGAAGACAGATTTCATGAGAAAAATAATATAAAGGAAAAAATTAATTTGGAGGGAAAACTTACAGCGTATGTGAAGTTAATTACGTTAAAAAATAATTTTATTACAAACAGAAAAAAGAAATTGAAAGTACATCTTATATGTATTTTGCTATCCGTAGAAAGCTCATCACTTCCACATCGCATGTTATTTTAATGCGAAATGCATGAGAAAATGAAGTAAATTAGTTCTTTAGAGTTAATATCAAATTACTCGAATAACTAAACTCTTTTCCGTTGCTTGCGTATTCGAGCAAAAATATCTGCTTAATGTCTCGAAGTACAAAGGAAAAAATATTAATTTTTAAGACTCGGTAACCATATATATTATTATGATTGGTATAATGTTTAGTTACATAGTTCCAAGTTATGTAAAATTATAGTTAAGAATGTAATGAAAAAATAAGGTTTATGTAAATACTCGTAATACTCGTAAAATGTTAAAACTGCTCCAAAAATTCTTTTTCGTTTTCTAATCAGATTCCAAAATTTTTATTTACAACAGAAAATACAAGCTACCAGCGAATTGTTGTAGAATAAGTTTCATTATATATTTTCTTTTTAAAATGTTTCGAAATAACATTCTGTGAAACACAAATGAAAATGATTAATAAAAAAATTTAATTGCGAAATTTATTATTATTATTTTTATTTTAAGAAAGAAAGCTGAAAATCACTATATAAATGAATACTTTTTAGAGAAATATATATATACCTGTAATATATCCTTTAAATAAAAAAATAAAATGTGAATAAATAAAATATTGAAGAAACTTTAAATGCCGCGTATTTTGCAACAAGAAATACTGGGTCAACATACACAGCATATCTATGGGTTTTCTAATTATTTTTTTAATAAAATATTTGGACGTCACGCGTACTATGGAGAAGATACATTTTTTAATGCCGAAAATTGCTACCACAACTCTAGATTTAAAAAAATCCCTGATCCGATAAATTGCTTTAATCGTATGATTTATGATACATAAAACTGGTTTCAGATAAAAATAAAGTCGCTGGATTTTTCTTTCTTAAGTAATTTTAAAGAATGTTTTACATAAGCAAACATTTGGAAATTGAATATTTAAAAATAAAATAGCATAAATAAAAAAATGTTTTTTAAATGTCTTTTTTCTCAGTTTTCCACTATTACTGAAATAATAATACATAAAAACGATATATCACTGTTACAGCAATATAAGTGAGAAAAAATATGTATTTTAGAAAAAGTTATAAAAGCTTTACAGAACCAGGTTTACAGGTTTATAGAAAGGTTTACAGTTAGCTTTTGCAATTACAATTCATAAATCCCAAGGTTTAACATTAGATAAAGCAGTCGTAGATATTGGGGGAAAAGAGACATCCCTTGGCTTTACGTACGTAGCGTTGTCGAGAGTGAAAACCTTTCAAGGCTTAGCATTCAATACAAAATTTAGTTACGAGAAATTCTATAATATCAAAAATTCTCATATTCTAACATGCAGAAAAAAAGGAGAAATTCGAATGAAAAGTTTTACAGTTAATAATTCTTAATATCAACGAGGGCAGATTTCAAATGTTTTTTTCCAGAAAATGGGGATTTTGAATAAGTAACTTTCTTCAAGCTCTCTTCGAATATATTATTCTAAGATTGCTATCAAAGATTATTTGATGTGAATTACAAAGATTGGAAACATACCTATTTCAAACCATTTGAGAAACCACCAGAGGTTATTGTAAAATGTAAAACACCTTTAAAAGAGCTTTTAGTTGAAAATTTAAAAATATTTTGTAAAATTTGCTTCGAAAAGATTCTTATTCATCCCTGTCTTATATCATAAATAAAGAATTCCAAGGAAATTCATAGTTATTTGGCTGAGTTTACATTCCTAAAATTAAAATGCGCCAAAACATAATATAACGTTTTTGCTTAGTAAAGATACAAAAATAATATAAAAAAAATATATTGTTACTTTCAAATATTTATCTTATTAAATAATGCTTCGCGAATCCAAACAAGGCATGGCATTTGCTAGTATAGATATGTATACATTGCAAATAGGGTCGTCTTAAATTCAGACACATATGTGACTGAAAGAGAAATTCGGACACTTAAGTGTCTGAATATGAAATTTCAGACACCACAGATGTCTGAAATTAAGCCAGTTAAGTGTCTTACTATGATCAAGGCATAAACACTGTAAATTGAAATGACTGAAATTCAGACATATAAGTGTCTTAAAATGGAGTGTTCAATTTTCAGAGATTTTACAGTTTCTTAATTTTTAAGACACTTATATGCGTCTGAATTAAGATATTTTAAGCGTCTAAACCTCATCCATGTTGGACCCACGTCTTATTTGTCAACAATAGGCAGACACTTGATCACTTTTTTCTTGTAAGCACTGTACGCCGTAAAAAAAAAAAAAAATACACAAAACGCTTTGTAAGGTGGACTCTGTCTAAGACGGAAAACTGTTTAACTCGAAGAGATTATCAAGTCCCTTCAAATCTATAAACATAGAGTAAAAATTGCCTATGGCGGAATATTGTCTAATTTTCTCGGTCCCGATCGATTTCGCGTTAGACAGAGTTTACTGTTTATATATATATAGACCGTTAATTTATGTAAATTGTATTCTCAATTTAGACGCTTGTGCTATTTGAATATTTTAATGGAAATTTTCTTCCGTAAATTACAGAAGAAATTCCCTTTTTTATTCATATTTCTGTATTTAAAAATTTCCGTTTAAAAGACAAAATATAATATTTCAAATACAAATCCACATATTTAACCTCACATTTCAGAATCAAGTGCATTAGACATGAAAACTGTTTATCGCTTATAACTCGATAGATAATTTATTTATCAAAAAAATAGAAGACCATTTCGATTACATTGTTTCTGAATAACATTATCCTCACCTGCCAATTTCATGCGTTTCCGACAAAAATGAAATAAAAATTGTGTCAGATTGCGTCTTTGGATTTGAAAATAGATTCTAATATAATTTATGTATCAGGTGTATTCCAATCCAAACTGCTTGTTTTCTGATTCATTTTTAAATTAATTTTTGCTCTCAAAAGCATCAAACTAGGAAATTCTATTATCTAGAAACTAGATAATGTGCCATGCTTCGCGATTTTTTGATAAAGGCAGAAAATATTGTAAAAAATGCTGTCAAAGCGGGCGTTTCAAACCGAATTTTCCGAAGCAGGAGATCTGGGAATGAAAAAAATGTTCATACTGAGAAATTAATTGTTAAAAACTCAAATTCTAATGAATCGAGCAAAAAATGAAATCACACGGCCCTTATTCATCTCTTCAAAAATCACCTCAGCAAGTTTCATGAGTTTACTTTTAAAAATGAGTCTGAAAATGTCTCAGAAAAATTTGAGCTGTTGAAGGTGGAAAATTATTTTTTCAAATACACCCTTATGGACAATGGTGGCGCCATCTATCAACAGAAAAAGTAGTCTGTTAAATTTATCAGTTTTATTTTTTACTTTTTCTCTTTCGAACGATTTTTTGTAAAACTAGCGGACAGGCATTTTACACTGCTCAAAACAATTAAAGGATATTTGAAGTTTTATATAAAATAAAGATATAAACGAATTTTTTTTTTGCCGAAAATAGAAGAAGAGAATCACAAATGCAAATTTTTCTGGTTTTCAAACTGTGGAGTATGCAAATTTTGAGTTCGACGTCAAAAACGTCGCTTCAGCGGCACCGAATGAAATTTGACTTTCAACTGGATAAAAGAGAATGAAGACAAGGATGATCGGCATTCAGTGATTGCTTTGTTTCGATGAGTACGATGTCTCAGCGAAGTCATTTGACAGATTCAGAAGCTTTGAGAATTGTTGGTAGGTTAGAAGGGGGCCAAACTCAAGCCGAAGTAGCGCAAGCCATTGGAGTGTCACAAAGTGTCATTTCCAGGATCTGGAACCGTTTTTTGGAGAGTGGATGTGCAGGCCGAAGACCAGGGCAAGGTCGTAGACGGGCAACAACGCCAAATGATGATCGGTATTTAGCGTTAACAGCTCGGAGACACCGAACCATGAACGCTACTCTTCTCCAACAACACCTCCGCTCGGCTACAGGCACCACGATTTCAACACAGACTGTCCGAAACCGGCTACATGCTGTAGGTCTGTATGCTCGCCGACCGATGGTATGTGTTAGATTAACATCAAGGCATCGTCGCGACCGCAGGGAGTGGGCAACCGAGCATGTCAACTGGAGGAGAAATGAATGGAGCAATATTCTGTTTTCTGACGAGTCCCGTTTTTCTGTGCATCCGGATAATAGGCGTATTTTCATCTGGAGGGACCGTGGCAGTAGGAATAATCCTGCGTTCGTGCACGAAAGTGTCAGATTTGGCGGTGGAGGAGTTTTGGTGTATGGTGGCATCTCCATTGACGGGCGCACTGACCTCTACATCATTCGAGATGGAGCTCTGACTGGTCGCCGATATAGGGATGAGATCCTCAGACCTATTGTAGTCCCTTACGCTGCAGCAATCGGAGATAACTTCATTTTAATGGACGATAACTGCAGGCCACATCGTGCAAACCTGGTGGAGGATTTCCTTTTCGAGGAAGGAATCGTTCGAATGGAATGACCAGCGTGTTCTCCAGACATGAATCCAATCGAGCACGTTTGGGACGCTCTAGGAAGACGAGTTTCTGGCCGCCAACAACCCCCACAAACTCTCCAAGAACTGGAAAGAGCTCTTCTGGAAGAGTGGGGCAGAATACCCCAACTCGTCATTAATAGCCTCATTGAGTCCATGCCTCAAAGGTGTTCAACGTTGCTGGCCGCCCGTGAAAACCATACCCCCTACTGAAAATGATTTTCTTTGAAGAAAACACATTTTCTTATTCTTTTTTTCTCATATGCACAAATTGTGTTTTTTTCCTTTAGTACACAAATGCGCAATAAAATGCATTTTTTTCTGCCAAACATGTGTAATTTATTCTCATATAACCTACTATGTCTGTCGACCATGTATCAATCAGCTAAACAGTTTACCAGATTCAAAATCCACCTAAAACTGCAATATCCTTTAATTGTTTTGAGCAGTGTATATAACACACTTAAATATTTAAGCATTGGAACTATAAAATGATGGAAAATGTATGACATGTCTGTGAAAAATAACATTGTGTAATAGAGGTTAAAATCTTGCTATTCTAATGAAAAAAGTAATTATGAACTTTTTACTTGCGATTTTTCATATAAAAATATAAATTAAGACAGAATCGAGTTAAAGATATAAAATCATATATATATATATTATGCACGAGTATATGTACTCGTATATGTATTAAATTCACACAACTTCAAGAAGCATCGGTAATACACAAATAATGTCTTCCAAACCTGCCAAGACCTGACTATGTATATACACGTATATACACACTGTTAAAACATTTTAAATATTTTAATATTTCAAAAATAACGTATCCTCGGTTTAGTAAAAATATATTTAGAGAACAAATATTATTGTTTTAAAAATAATATTTGTTCTCTAAAAGTTTTTTTTTTTTTTAGAAAAAAGAAAGCTTTGTGGCTGACGCTTGTAATTAAAAGCCAAATGTTTAAAATTCTAAAAAGACGTTGTATAAAACGTTCAGAATTATAATTGTGAAAAAAAATATAATCTTAAAAGCACCACATTGGTTGGGTTTCTTAAATAAATAACGATATTCGAAGTTTACAAATGTGAAAACGTGGTGCTGTGGTAACTTCTCCATTCTCGTAAGCGGGAGGTCCCGAGTTCAAATCCCCAACGGGTAAGTCTTTGTGAATTTACAGTAGTTTAAATAAAATATGTAAATCTTGTGTGTTTTGCCTGACTCTGAAAAAATAGACGCTGAAATACGCAAGGGACTGTCAGAAAATTACTTTTTATCTTTTTTTTTTAATGCAAAATTTTTTAATACTGGAATTTAAAAAAGGCAACTTTTCTGGGATTTGTGGCAGAAATTTTCCATTAAAATATATATAAGTAGTACTGGCGTCTATATCGGCATGTAGACTATAATGGCATTTCCATATTTTAAAGGATATTTATTTTAGAGTGTACAGAAAAAAGTGAGAAAATGGTTGCTATTGCCGACAAATGACAAGGGGTTAAACATGGATGCGCTTTCAGACGTTTGAAATGTCTGAAAGTCAGACGCATGTAAGTGTCTTAAAAATTCAGACATTTTAAAATGTCTGAAAATTGAACACTCCGATTCAGACATTTAAGTGCCTGAATATCAGACCATTTTAATTTACAGTGTATTAAACTAATTAGTAACAAGAAAATTAGTAAAAATAAAAATAAACAAAGGTATTTGAAACAAAAGCACTTGGAAGTTGCGTGATCTGTATTGAGGTAGAAAGAAAACACTAATCATACTCTATTTATGATATATACCGGATGTCCCATAAATTCTTTAATACTTTACTAATTCACAAAACGTTGTAAAATTGGTTTATTTGAATGGAATTTTCGGCAAATTTATTCTCATGCGGGTGATTTGGTTTGGAAAAGATAGAACATTTAGTGAACATTTTTATCTACTGATGGCGCTTCACTACTTTCAATTACAAGTAATATGCATATTAGATTCCTATAAAATACCGACTGCACCTTTAAAAGCTTACTTCCAATTTGCCCGATACTAACGGAGACGTACGATTTTCTATGGGATGTTGACGGTGGTGCATAAAGCATTGTTTTTGAATCTTCTTTACCTTAGTCAAGAATCGCCGATCTTTAAGACTTTTTCGGACACATAAAGAAAAGGAAAATGGATAAAGTCCAATAACGCTTTCTGGACTGCTCTCCCTGTTTCAAAATTTCGGAGAAACGGGAAGTTTGTGTGATCGACAACGCAGCGGCGCACCACTTTTACCAATAGTCCGTTTCTTTGCTGTAGCTTCGCAAATGGGCATTTTAAGTGAACAGCCCAAGAGTTGATAAGTAGCGCAAGAAATATACACAGAATAACAGCCATAACAACGACATCGGTATTCCGTATCCTTCATAATAAACGTAATTTTCCATTTTGGGGATAGGATGATAAAGCACCTTCTATTGGCAAAATATTTAACAATTTTTTTCTCTTTAAAAACAAAATACCTGCCTGAGAAAATTTTTTGCTGCTCACCGCATTAAAATAATCCATTTATTTTACCGAATTTTAAAGAATTAACGAATTTAAGGTACACCCGATATTAATAGTACATGGAATGCTGTTTATTATTCTTTTATACAAATGTTTCGAATTATACAAATTTTGTTGTATTCAGTTTCTGAAAGTAACTTCAAACATTCTTTTACACATACGCAAACATACATTAAAACTAATTAAAATACAGAAGAAAAAATAGAAACTAAACTAAAGAAAAAAAAAACTAAAGAAATGTTAAACAGCGTAGATGATCAATTTCGATGTACTTAAGTGAAAAATAATTAATAAAAATGTAATTTTTAAATTAAGTGAAAATAAACCACAAGATTTTGAAAAAATGACCCAGAGGGGCAGTAGGATAACAATATCTCACGCGTCAAAAATCGATAAATCCATTCATTTATTTAATCACATATTTAATTATCTAAATGCTTAAAAATCTTTAAGTTAATGGTATAAAGTTGCTAAAGTTCTAATATATTGCGTAGTTAAAGTGCGCTCTGCAAAGAGTTAACGAACGTTTTCCCCTTTTTTCCAGAGAGTATTTCATAAACGCAACTGTACCTGATATTCAACGTTAGAACAATTCTTGATTCAGAAACATTTGCAATTGAGAAGTTGCCTTAAAAGTGTTAATGAATTTTTACCATTTTTACAGAAAGAATTTCATAATTGCAACTGAACCTGATATTCAACTTTGGAACAATTCTTTATTCAGAAACATTTGCAATTGAAAAGTTGACCTTCAAAGTGTTAATGAATTTTTACCTTTTTCACAGAAAGATTTTCATAATTGCAACTGTACCCGATATTCAACGTTCGAACAATTCTTGATTCAGAAACATTTGCAACTGAGAAGTTGCCCTTAAAAGTGTTAAAGAATTTTTACCTTTTTTACACAAAGAATTTCATAACTACAACTGTACCTAATATTCAACGTTAGAACAATTCTTGGTTCAGAAACATTTGCAATTGAGAAGTTGATGTACATTTTTTGCATATATTTCTGTATGCATATATTGCGTATATTTGTGTTTGTAAATTCTTAAAAATATATCTTTAATGTTACTTGAAAATATTGCACTATTTCTGCATAAAACTTGAAATTTCATGGATACAAATACATACACTTTATAATTTAATACAAGACAGATTTTGTTGTTATTTTAATGTAAGCATTCTTTTTTTTCATTCTATACATGTTTTTCACGAAATATTGTACATTTGCGGCTTAAGCCTGGTTTGGCGACTGCTGATTTTTACAATATATTTGCAGAGAAGCAGAAAAAATGACTTCCTTTTTGTTCCATGTGTAAAATTAATTATTTTCGTAAATTTAAAAAAAAAAAATTCTATTGCCTTTAATAATAATATTCTATAAACTCTTTAGCACGACACTCCGTAAACATTTCTATTCTCATGTAATGCACCATCTTTTTAGTTTTGATTGGAAGTATCATCGAACCTAAATGCGGTATATAGTACATATGTATTCCTTCGAATATTACAAAACATATAATTTTAAACAAAGTTTGCTGTAAAAAGAAAGTTCATAAATAAATATTTGGATATTTTTTAAGTAATTTTTTATTGGACTTTTTTTGAACACCCGAAGTAGCAATAAATATGTGTTTCCAACAACAGTACACCGCTAGCAATAATAGAAATATATGTATGGGAAGCAATGTTTTTTCAATTGGTGACGACCACTTATGATTGACTTGGAATATTTTTCCTTGTATATATATTCGGTTCGTTGGTTGGCTGTGTTTTATTGTCACAAAGCCCAACAAAAGGCAAGCTGCGCCAGGCAACTCTTTGTATTTATAAAATGCCACACTCTAAAAACTAAAAATGCAAATTAGACAAATTTACATATATATGTGTGTGTAAATTTCAAAAATTACGCACTTGTCATGAAAATTACACAATTTTTACAAACTTTTACCTATTTGTATGTGTATATTAGCTTATAAATCTAAGTGTGTAATTTGTTATCACTTGAAGAACATAAAAAAAATTACCTATTTTTATGAGTATTTACTTTATGACATTAAGTCTGAAAGTTGTTATCAGTTGATAAACTCAGACAAGTGTGTAAATGTAGAAAATACATGGATTTACACAAATAGGAATGTTACAAAAAAATATGAGTGCGTAAATCTTAAAGTGTGTACACGTTAAAAAAGAGATGGAGGGTTCAAATATAACTCAGGGCTGCACTTTTTATTTCAGTAATTTTATTACATAAATATAGTACCGTAACAGCATTTTCAAAATAAATAACTAAAACGTTTACTTTTTTTTTTGTAAGATTCTCAGGCCCCTCCGCCCCCCTTTAAGCTAAAGTAGCAGCACATGAACATTTAAAAGAAAGAATAATTAAAAACTGTCTTAAGCATGCAATTCGGGGTGGGAAGGAGGGTGCTCACATGACAGAATTTTTTTAGTTCCTTTTTAATTTAGAGTTTAATTATTCGTTATTTGTATAGTAAGCATGATTTTAATGACGTCACCGCATGTCGTTGGGGTCACGTGACATCTGTGATTAAAATACACTACTCAGTGACGCCATGCTGTGACTAAAAAATTGATTTCTTCCAAGACTTAAAAAAAATATGCAAAAGCCACTTTAAAACGTATTATTCATTGAAAACAAAAGCCTCTCGCTGTTTTTACATTTGTATTTTGAGTCTCTATAAGTCACGCGCGCCATGGCACAACTGGGATGAAAAACCTCCCTGCCGCCTCGACCTACACGCGCAGGTAGATTTCGAAGTTAAGTACTAATTTCAACAACAAAAACTAAATTATGATTAGCGATAAAGCCGCTTTTGACGAGTTTTTTATTTCATTTTCACACAAGGGCTGGTTTTATCGGAATCTTGTTAAGGCGGTATTAAAAAAAAATACTTTTCCATGCTCAACAGCTCAAAATTTTCTGACACATTTTCAGAATAATTTTTAAAAGAAAAAAATTAAAACTTACTGAAGTGATTTTTCAAGAGATTTATAAGCAACCTGGGTATTTTTTAGTTCAATTAATTTGAACTTAATTTATAAACAATTATTTTCTCAGTAGGACAATATTTTTCATTTCCAAAACAATTACTTCGGGAAATTCCGTTCAAAATGCCCAATTTGACCTCATTGTTTGAAATCTATTCTGCCTCTATCAAAAATTCGACCATTACGGTACATTATATAGTTTCTGAACAAGAAAACCTACAATTGGATGCGTTTGAGAGCAAAAATGAGTTTTAAAAAGAGTCAGAAAATAAATAGTTTGGATTTGAGTACATCGGTAATGCAATGATTTTTTCTTCAACCGCTATGTATTTTTAATTTGTTTTTGCTGCAAGAATTGGCCCTATCAAAAACTTGTCAATATAAAAGTTGTAGATAATATTAAGAAAATATAGAGTAACTTCATGCGGTTTTTATATCGTGAGAATTGACAAAGTTTTAGATTTTTTTCTTCTTCAACCCCCCTTTTTGTTTCCTTTTTTTTTTTTTTTTTTTTTTTTTTTGCGAACCTTGTCAATATAAAAGTTGTAGATAATATTAAGAAGATTTATAATAAATTTAATTGCATTTGATATCTTAAGATTTGACGAAGCTATATTTTTTTTCTCCTCAAAACCTTATTTTTTCGCCCCTTGAACCCATCTTTTATTTTTTCAAAAATTTGTCATACATAAATTTTTGGCTCTTTTTTAGAAGTAATAATAACTTTAAAGTGATTCGATTCAGAAGTTATGGGTTTATTTCGGTTTTCACAAAACCCCTCCTTATTTCCACCCCCTTTGAACCGATTTTTCCCATTAACAAACTTGTCCGAGATTTTATGGTCCTTGATTTTATGTATTAGTTTGGAAGAGATTTGTGCAGAATTATGGAAGTTATCTTGTCCATAAAATTGATATATGAGGCATTCTCACAATCTTTTGACTTTTGGAAATAAAAATCTGGTGAAATTAAACTTGCTAAAATAACATTTTAATCTGATAGACGAATGCCTTAATGATTCAAAATAAAGGAAAAATGGTCAGCAGCGAAAATTTTTCTATTTAACTGTGGTTTAAGTTAAACTTGCGAGTTTAATTTTCATTACCATTTTACCACTATAACTTTTTATTTTCTTCTAAATTTTTATTTATAAAGAATTTGAATAGTACCCACAGGACATTCAAATAAGAAATAATAAAAATGTAGTACTTTTAATACAGAACTTTTGTATAACATTGTCTTAAAGGGTTGTTAAAGAAGGGACGGTAAGGTTAAAAAAGGAGACGGTATAGGAAAAAAGGGACGAAATGGGGAAAAAAGGGAAGTTAAGGAAAATTACCATCTGTTTTTAGGAAAATCTTATTAAGACTAAGCGATAGCCACAATGTTCATTGATTTTTAGAAACAGTTGTTAACATTGGATTAAATTATTTTTTTTAAATTTACCTCGAAAAGTGCAGGAACAAACCTTGTGGGCGGTCAGACTACCAATAAAGCCACGATGTTGAAATTGATATTTAAATGCTGATTTAAATTCTGCAGTAAATTTCCTGTCAAAGAACAGGACATTCTTTTTTAGACATTCTTTCTCTAGCATATTTCTGCATGAGAGAAAACTTGAAAGAAATTCTGTGGCTGCATCTGAAGTAATTTTCTGTATAATTTTAGCAAGAGGAACGGTAAGGATGAAAAACCCAAGGACAGAGTTCAAAAAATAATATCAACCATAAAAATGTGTGCAAGTTAATTTTTTGCTACATATTTATATAAAACAATTGTCCCAGTTTCGGAAAAATTACACCGAATTTCTTTTATTGAAACAATTTTATGCAGACAGCTCAAATTTTAAAAATCAGCATCAGGGTCACGGGACGGTATAGGAGTTTTCCTGGTATCTGGACACCCAACATTGTCCAAAACATATTTGTATCGTTAATATTGTTATGCAATCACGCAATATGATGTTCCCCAGTATATGAAATTAAAAAGAAACAAAAAAAATGCATTAAAATAAAGTTATTATTCAGCAACATAAATGTCAAAAGATTTGTGAGAATGCTCAAAATGCATATATATAGTTTTTTACTGAGGGTGGTTTTGGGTTCTAGGGGTCATGATCGGTGTAGATCTGCTAAAAAGTTTCAGAATTTCTAACATAGGGGAGATTGCAATAGGTAGTATTTCATACGAAGTATCTATTTATATAAAATCCAAGTCTCTGTGTGTCCCTCACGATTCCGGTAGGACCACCTCATTGAAATGAGTAATTGTTGAAAAATACTAATGCAGGGTTACCACAGTAGCGCCAAATGTTGGCCAACTTGGCAATAGCTGGCTGATATGGTGAAATTCCCATTTATAACTATTAATCTTTCATAAAGGAGGTCACCAAAATTTAATTTAAACTCCGCTCTTTTAAGATATTTTTTCAAAATCTATGAATGAGAATTTAAAGTACATCTTTACATCTTCCTCCCGATGCTACTAATAAAATAACCGCCAATAGACGACGCTGTACTGTATGAGCTCCTAATTGCGCGATTTTAATGTGCTTTAGGTACTTTTCCAGTATAAGTGCCTTGGCGAAAAAAGAAATTTGGGAACATTTTCCCGGAACCTATCCACTGTTTCATTTTATATACACATGCATTTCTTTTCGATATTTATACGATTTATTTATACGATTAAAAAAGCAGTTTCTCTAATTTTATACAGAAACAGATGTGATTGGTACATAAAAACATGAATAATATACATATAAAATAAACATATAAAAAAAAACACTCATCAAGTTTGTTTTCATAGCTGTTTATATGATTTGACAACAATTCTCAATATTTTTCCGATATACGGACACCATGCCAAAATGTATGCGGTACTTTTCCATTATACGGACAGCATTGTCGCCAAGCGCAATAGTTGGCGCAAAATGAAAATAAGGTGAATTGAAACATTTGAAAAATAAAAGAAAAAACATTCTCGATAGTAAAGTGGGCATTTTAAAAATATAACATTTGAAAATTACAAACTTTTACGAACTATTTTATTAAATCATAAATATATACTTAAAATAAATGAACAAATAACTGTTATACTATAAAGTAATAAAATAAAAAATCATATTAAACTGCTGCCATAAAATTATAAATATCTTTCAGCATTGCAGTAAACATTTCATTTTTTGAATGAAGGCGTAGCCACATAAAATCTATGAGATACGACTCTAAATGATGACGAACAGCTTCCTGATGTCTTTTGTTGCGCCATTTTGCGATGCCCCATTCCCTTTCAGGTACAGATGTCATATTCGCCCCATATTGGCGCGATATTTTTCGGTTGCCAATTTGGGTAAAACATCAACAGCATAAACAACATGATCCGGGTTACCACATCAAGCAAAATAACGACACTTTGGCGCAAGTTAAGTACCTGTTGCCTATATGATATTGGCGACAGAAAAAAATCGCGCCAATATGGGGCGAATATAACATCTGTTCCATCTTTCAATATTTGGAGTATGACATCCAGTATTAGGGTCGACAAAATTGTATTTGTGATTTACTGTGAAATGATCATAACCAGCACTTAGCAGTTCATCTGTTTTATATCCTTTCCAACAATCTGTATAAATAATACATGACTTTCATCTACTTCTATAGTTTTATTAGGTCCACCGATTTTTCTATTTGGTCGAGAACATAAAGCATTTGCACAAACTTCTCTCGAATAACTATTCCATTCCACTGTTGTGTTGTGGTTCATATCAAGTTGCGCAGCTCACAAAATTCAATCGATGTCAACTCTTTGCACGATAAATATATAAACCTCAAAGCATTAAGAAAAGTCACCCGCGATCCTTTAAACCAAGTTTTTTGTCGTATTTCTACGCTTTCTTCGCATGATCGTAAGATACAACTCAATTTCGGATTTCCAGAACTCATCCATAATTTCATTTCATGATATTTTGAACACAATCTTTTATTATGCAGAATTCCAAATTCCTGAAACAGTTTTATCACAACTTTCTCATCATCTGGTAATTGCCAAATGATAAAATCCATCTCAGCATCAGCAGTAAAAGTAAACTACAACTTTATAAAAAAAAAAGCATTTTTAATTCGATTAATAGCAGATTAAAAAGCTTTCCAAGGTTAAGGCTAAACAATAATCATTCACGTGATTCACGTTTCATAAATAACAAATCACAATGTTTCGCATGGTTTACAATAAAAATCTACGATCAAGGTTGAAATAATTGGCGCATTAGCATACATTTTAGCATGCTGTCCGTATAAAGGAAAAGTACCATGTATGCTAATGCGCCAATTATTTCAAAATGCTAAAAGATATTTGTAATTTTATGCCAGCAGTTTAATATGAGTTTTATTTTATTGCTTTATTTTATAACAGTTATTTGTTCAATTATTTTAAGTATATATTTGTGATTTAATGAAATAGTTTGTAAAAGTCTGGAATTTTCAAATGTTATATTTTTTAAATGCTCACAATACGACAATATGGAACAGATGTCATATTCGCCCCATATTGGCGCGATTTTTTTCTGTCGCCAATATCATATAGGCAATAGGTACTTAACTTGCGCCAAAGTGTCGTTATTTTGCTTCATGTGGTAACCCGGATTATGTTGTTTATGCTGTTGATGTTTTCGCCAAATTGGCAACCGAAAAAAATCGCGCCAATATGGGGCGAATATGACATCTGTACCGACAATATTTTTTCTTTTATTTTTCAAATGCCTTAATTCACGTGACTTTCATTTTGCGCCAACTATTACGCTTGGCGACAATGGTATCCGCATAACGGAAAAGTACCCAAATCTCACTTTCTGATGCCCAAATTACACCAAACTTTTTTTAAAAAATGCCAAAGCCCCTACAGTGGAAAAGTATCAAACTGTCTATTATTTTGCGCTATCTGTGTTATAGTTTATACTATATGCAAGGTGAGTGGAGCGAAGAGAACATTAAATATTAAAGTTTCGGCACAGATGTCATATACACAACGGGTACTTAACTGTCATCAAAGTGTCGTTATTTTGCTTGATATGGTAACCCGGATGTTGTTGATGTTTTCGTCAAATTGCCGTCGGAAAAAATCGCTCCAATATGGGGTATATATGACAACTGTGCCAAAGTTTCTATAAAGCAGTATAAGACTAAAAATTAAGAATAAAATAAATGCAAAATAAGACTAAAGAAGAAAGAAAAATCATGCGTTAAGCATAGAATATGAAACACTTTCCAACACATCCTGAATGCTTTAACAAAACTTCGTTATTTAGGGAAATAAGGTAAATAAGATAACTAAGTAAACATTTTAGAAAACGCATAATTTTAAAAAAAAATTGATTTCAGCAGTTACCGTCCATAGCAATAGTACCGTTATTACATGCCACTATTTAGCTAAAATTTAATTTAAGCTACTCTTAAAGCTACTGAAATCATATTTCCAGATATTATCATCCATAGACGGTTATGTATCCAATTCTTTGCGTGACCCTGTATATCATTTTATCTATATTCTACAAACATTTCTTAGTAATCTAAATGCAGTTCAGCGTAAAACTGCATAACTCCTTTAAAAACCACCTTTAAGCAATTTATTCTCATACTCAGGAACCCTTACGAATTCTTTTGTGTAGCCCTGCATATGAACTGTAGCATTTATACACACGGTATAGTATGCATAAATGTAGTGAAACATAAAAGCGCATATCATAATTAAAAATGCATTTCTAGCAATCATTACTTATGTACGTACAATACTTCGGAGAAAAGTTTCTTGGCGAGAAAGAAGTTTGCCAACGTATTTTCTGACAACCTATTTACTGCTTCATACTCACAAGCAATTTTTTGCATATGTATACAATTTATTTAATGTAAAAAAAACTATTTATCCATTTTTATAAAGAAACAGAAGTATTTTTTGCACAGATGTCATATACGCATCGGGGTTGGCGTGATTTTTCTCTGACGCCAATTTGGCAGAAATCTCGCTTTCGAATACCAGTTACTTATATATTTTTAAATTATTTGCTATCATTTTGAAAAGGAAATAACTATAAATAGATAAAAGTTTGAATAATAACTATAGAACAAAACAGTTTATATAATTTAAAAACAGAAAATAAAAGTAAATAAACAATGGCACAGATGTCATATTCGCCCCATATTGGCGCGATTTTTTTCTGACGCCAATGTCATATACGAAATGTATACTTAACCGGCGCCAAATTGTCATTATTTTGCTTGATATGGTAACCCGGATGTTGTTGCTTATGCTGTTGATGTTTTCGCCAAATCGGCGTCGGAAAAAAATCGCGCCAATATGGGGCGAATATGACATCTGTGGCTAAAAAATTTATTAATAAATAAAAAACAATAGCAGGCAAAATAACACCATTTTAGCGACATAGGTATCCCAGTTCATATCTGAAATCTGTGCCGTAATTTGTATATAAAAAAAATATTATATATATTTAGAAGCGATTTTTTTATGTATATAAGTGCATATATAAACAAAAATAAAAGTTCATTAGATTTGTTTTCATAGCTGTATATTTTGGCAACATATCTCACTTTCTGATGCCCGAATTACGCCAAGCTTTTTTTTAAAAAATGCGCTATAATGGAAAAGTACTTAAATAAATAATTAACAGAAATAACCAATTATACAAACTAAAACATTTTATTTCGAGATTAAAGCATTGTTTTTAATTTCGATTAAAAATACATATATCTTTGGATAACTTTAATTGAAATTGGTTTCACGGCTTAATATCTCATTCCATAAACCTAAACAAACACAAGTGATTCATTCATCGTGAACCGTAAAATTATTAAATCATTGAGGTAATCATTCACAAAGTAAGTTCTCCAACAATCAATGGACAATATTCTAATGACGTCATAGTATGTAAAATGGTGGCGGTATCATTTGTTTATGATTTGAAATCACAAAGATTTAATTTTGCTATGTCTCTTAGTTACATTATTTTATTGTCGTATTTATGAGATCAGAACAAAAGCATATTTTTTCATTATTTAGTTATTAAAGACGAAAAAAAATTATAAATGTGCATGATTTGAAAAATTTAAATAATTTTCTTTCTTAATACTAAAAAATAACATCGCGAAGTAACAGCGAGTTTAAGTTAAATAAGTTTAGCTGTTTAATTCTGTTGTACTATTCAAAATAACTGTATTTATTAGATTTCAGTAAACAACATCAGGGCCCGATTAAACTTTGAAGTTAGAGGAATTACAATGTCATTTCAGGACCTTTCTTTTGGAGAAGCTTTTCTAAATTCCACATATACATGGAAACTCTTCAGTGTTAGCAATATTATTCCCAGGACTGGCATAACATGAGAACGGGCCTGCAATTTTACACAAGTTTTTGAAAATTACTTTATATCAGAAATTTTACTAAAAACTGGTTACTTTTTTGTTATAGAGGTCCACACTATTAGAATTATGACAAGTTGCAGCCAATTTCGCCAAAGTCGTAACCAAGATCGTGAAGCACACACATATAATACCATATAATACCATTTTATGAAATCGTATACGATAATTTAATAGTTTTTACCTTACTTCAAGTGTGTAATTTATTTATTTTTAAGGCTTAATAATCTAAATTGTCCAATATATGAATTTAAAAAAAATGTAAACAAAGACTGAATAGACATGACCGCAAAAATCTGCAGAAAACTTGGAATTGAGCAGATTAGTGGTCTTCTACTGTACACAGTTTTTCATAAATGTGTTTCGTTCTTAAAATGTGTTATTGTTAGAATGTTATTCCATATGGAAGGCATGAATACGAAATTCCTCAATAGGTAAACAATAAAAAAAGTTAAAAGTTTTACCTTTATGTTTTGATGTGTTTCAATGGAAATATACTCTTCTTTGGATGAACAAAAAACATTTATTAGAAGATTGAATACACTAGAATAATATATATGCTGGTCACAGTACAGATCACACTTCACAATAAAAACAAAACAGATGTATAAGACTATTTACAAACACAAAGAAATACTTTGAACTATGGCTTGTTGCAGTTTTTTTTTATCATATTATATTCCTTTGGAATATTATTGAATTTTTTTAATCAAGCAGCATTTTGCTGCCAACTGCTATAAGGGGAGAAGCAACACTCACTGAACTGAGTGTCTGTCACAGTAGATCAAATAAAAAAGATTGTCTGATGCTGCCATCTGGTGGATGTTCTTGAAAACAAAAGAACATTTTCTAACATCTCTCCCGTTTTGTGATAGAATCTGACACCAGGTGGATAAGGTTTCTACAAAGTTCAAATTTGGCTTTTGGCAGTGGCTTCGTCATTATATCTGCTATCATTTCATTTGTTGATAGATACTTGACATCTATAACATTTTTAGTTTTTAAATCTCGTATGTAATGATACTTTGTATCAATGTGCTTAGTGCGGGATTTAAATTTTTCACTTTCAACCAATTTAATTGTAGATTGGTTATCCTCAAAAATTCTAATAGGAAAATGTTGTTGTAAATTGAGATCTTTACATAATTTTAAGATCCATAGCACCTCTTGAGTTCCTTGTGACAGTGCCACATATTCAGCTTCTGCTGACGATAACGTCACACATGTTTGTTTTCGCGAGAACCAAGAAATGCAGCTATTGCCTAAGAAGATTACATTTCCTGAGGTGGATTTTCTGTCTGTAGCATCTTGACCCCAGTCTGCATCCGAGTATGCAACTATATTAGGATATTCTTTTGAAGAAATGTGGAGATCAAGGTCTTTCGTTGTTTTTAAGTATCTTATTACCCTCTTAACAGCATTCCAGTCCTTTTGTCTTGGATTATTGCATCTTCGGCTTAGTATGTGTGTAGGAGCGGTAATATCAGGTCTTGTGCATGAGGAAATATATAAAAGACTTCCTATAGCTTGTCTGTAATTATCATTTGATGATAAAAGATTTTCTTCTTTATCTAAACTATAATAGTTAGTTTCCATTGGGGTATAAGTTGGTTTGGCTTCTTCAAGCTGAAAATCCTTAACTAATTGAGTTATTTTACTTCTTTGTGAAAGTAAATAACTTCCATCTTCTTTTCTGTAAATTTCTATACCTAAGAAGTATTTTGCTTCTCCTAGTGATGTTATGGGATAAGATTTCTTTAAGTAATTTATTACTTCATTAACTTCATTTTCATCTTCTGAGCTCATCAGCATATCATCTACATACAGTATGAGATGAATTGTCTTCTTTGATTTTTCTTTTATGAACAAACATGGATCAGCTTCACTTTGTTTAAATCCATATGCCTTTAGAGTATTCTCTATTTCTTCATTCCAGCACTTGGCGGCTTGTTTAAGACCATATATAGCCTTTTTTAATTTATAGACTTTGTCTTTATTTTCTTCATCATGAAAGCCTTCTGGTTGATGCATGTATAATTCTTCATTACCTAGTTTACCATGTAGAAAGGCTGTTTTAACATCTACTTGAAATACTCTGGCTTTATGATATGTTGCCCAGGTCAGAAAAGCTCTAATAGTTGTATGTTTGACGACAGGAGAGAAGGTTTCATCATAATCAGTGCCTAATTTTTGAGCGAAACCTTTGGCAACTAATCGTGCTTTGCATTTTATTGCTTCTCCATTTTCATTATGTTTTGTTTTGTAAACCCATTTACAGCCAATGGCGTGCTTGCCTTTGGGTAAAGTAACAAGCTCAAACACTTCATTTTCCTTTAAAGAGTTAAATTCTTCCTTCATAGCTTGAAACCATTTCTGTTGATCTTTTACTGGTAATTGTAAAACATCTTTAAAAGTTTCAGGATCTTGATTTTTGGAACAACTGTCTTCAGTTTTGTAAGAATATCTTTCTGGTGGAATTCCTTTAGTCTCTCTGTTAGATATTCTTCTCTGGAAATTATCTTCACTTTCTTCAGTTGTTGGGCTATCTACTGATTTTTCATCCGTATTTATTTCTTCTGCAGTATTTTCTATTTGGATAGCATCACTATCATTTTCAAGATTTTCTTCTGAAAAATTTAAATGCATTAAATCTGAGATTCGCTCTTCAGGATTTTCTTGAAAGACATTTTCACAGTTCATATTTTCAAAAAACTTCACTGTTCTGCTTATCACTATTTTTCTACCACCTATATAAATTCGATATCCTTTGCTTCTTAAATCGTAACCAACAAAGACTCCTTCAGTGGCCTTTTCGTCAAATTTTTGTCTCTTCTGTTTATGAACATACACATATGCTTTGCATCCAAATACTTTAAGGTGACTCAAATTTGGCTTATGCCCATTCCACAGTTCATATGGTGTCTTTTCAGTTGATTTTGTGGGTAATCTATTTTGTAAGTAGGCTGCTGTAGCTATGGCTTCTGCCCAGAATGTTTTTGGCAATTTAGCATTTATAAGCATGGCTTTACTCATTTCAATAAGCGAGCGATTCTTTCTTTCTGCGACTCCATTTTGGGATGGTGAATATGGCGTCGTTGTTTCATGATTTATTCCTAAGTTTTTAAGGTAGTCTTTGACAGATTCATTGCAATATTCTGTTCCATTGTCACTACGCAAAGATTTAATCTTCAATCTAAATTTGTTTGTTGTTGATGCAACATACTCTTTTAATTTATCAAATACTTCATCTTTAGAAGAAATAA
Source organism: Maratus speciosus (assembly GCA_963932465.1). Classification (NCBI taxonomy): domain Eukaryota; kingdom Metazoa; phylum Arthropoda; class Arachnida; order Araneae; family Salticidae; genus Maratus; species Maratus speciosus. Next base: position 261,970,507 of record OZ010800.1, on the reverse strand, counting down.
AATATACTTGTGTATAACGAGAGTAATCATCAATAAATGTAACGAAATATCTTTTTGATCCCATACTTTTTGTTTCTGCAGGACCGCATACGTCGCTGTATATCAAATCAAGTGGTTTTTTACTTCTGTATTGCGTTTCTTTTGGAAATGATTTTTCTGTTAACTTAGCTTTTATGCAACTTGAACATTCAGTATTATGAGAACAATTATTCACAGTAATACCTAAAGCTAAATCATCCTTTTGAATTTTCTTGATGGATTCCAAATTTCTATGGCCCAGCCTTTGGTGCCATTTTAGAATGCAGTTAACATTAGAACAAATGGGTAATATTTCTGAAGCACTATATACCTTTTCATTTGTAGGTATTATTTTTAATCTGTATAACCCCTCATCAGCTTTTGCATCTGCAACTAAGATGTTGCCCTTTTTAATTAAACATATATCATCTTTAAATGTTACAACAAAACCTTTCTCAGTACAAGACTGGACAGATAATAAATTACTATCCAACTCGGGAACATAAAGCACATGATCCAATGTAACTCTATTTGTTTGACCATTAAGTGTTTCAATATTAAAAGTACATTTACCCTTTCCCTTTGCAGTTAATTTAGTTCCATTAGCAATTGTGATTGTATCTTTATTCGAACTTTTTAATTCTGAGAACAGTTCCAAGGAATTAGCTAAATGAACAGACGCACCTGAATCAATAACAAAAGACAAATTTTTGTTTTTATTTCCATTTTGTTGAGATTTCATAACAAAATTCAAAGAATTTGATTCTTCCATTAATTCATGATAGTTTTGAGAATCTGATAGATTTTCATTTTGACTAGCAGTAGAGGCAGAGAAATTGTTTGGTTTTTTAAACTGTTGACGTGATCTATCTTGGGTGAAATTTGGTTTTGTTTTGTTAGTATTATTACCCTTTAAGTGAAAACAATCTTCACGGTTGTGATTATTCTTTTTGCAATGAGAACAAAATTTTTGCTTATTCAAATGCTTTGGTTTATCCCTATTACCCTTCAAAGCAATAGATTCAAATTTTGTTGAAATTTGTTTAGTTTCAACTCTTCTAAGATACTCATCAATTAATTTGTTTTGAACATATTTTAATGATAAATCTGTTTCATATTTACTTTCAATAGCAGTTATAAAGGTACTATAAGAATTTGGTAAGGAACAGAGCAAAATAGCTATTAAATTATCATCTTGTATTACTTCACCTATACTTCTTAATTTTTCTGCTAATTCTAAGACAGAATTAATATGATCCTGCATTTTAATGCTTTCATTATATTTAGTGGAATACAGCTTCCTAAGAAGATAAAGTTTATTTGTTAAATTTACTCTTTCATGAACAGATTTCAATTGATCATATGTCTCTTTAGCACTTTTAGCATGTCTGACATGAACAATTTGTGAATCTGAGATATTTAAACAAATTAATGCCCTAGCATTTCTATCATTTTTTACCCAATTATCATCATTTTCCTTTTTAGGTTCAAATACAACATCATACAAACCTTCTTTGATTAACAATTGCTCTATTTTAAACTTCCAAACTGAATAGTTGTCATCAGTTAATTTATCAACATAATGAGATTCTCTAATACTAGACATTATGATATAATAATATTTGCTTATTTCACAGAAAATAAAACTTTTTCTCTTATTAATACATCAAAACAACAATTATAAACTCAAATATAATGCTAATGATGAAATAAGAACAAAATAAAATTCTTGAGAACAATTTTTGAAGTTACTTTTGATTTCAGAAAAACTGTTCTTAAATGTTAAATTCTTTGTTTAAAACATAAATTTACATTTGCAACTTATATAATAAAATTTCAATAAGAAACTGGCAAAATCAAAATCAAAATAATTTCTTTTCTTATCAATACACAATACTTTTGGTTTCAAAATAAGAACAATTCTTTGAATTTTCTTTTATATCATTCACTTGTGAAAAATACCAACATTCAGAAAATAATTATTTCTTTGAATTTAATTATATTATATTTTCTTCTTTTATATTACTATATTTAAAATTGAGATAACTTCAGTCTCATAATCGACTGTTAGAATGTTATTCCATATGGAAGGCATGAATACGAAATTCCTCAATAGGTAAACAATAAAAAAAGTTAAAAGTTTTACCTTTATGTTTTGATGTGTTTCAATGGAAATATACTCTTCTTTGGATGAACAAAAAACATTTATTAGAAGATTGAATACACTAGAATAATATATATGCTGGTCACAGTACAGATCACACTTCACAATAAAAACAAAACAGATGTATAAGACTATTTACAAACACAAAGAAATACTTTGAACTATGGCTTGTTGCAGTTTTTTTTTATCATATTATATTCCTTTGGAATATTATTGAATTTTTTTAATCAAGCAGCATTTTGCTGCCAACTGCTATAAGGGGAGAAGCAACACTCACTGAACTGAGTGTCTGTCACAGTAGATCAAATAAAAAAGATTGTCTGATGCTGCCATCTGGTGGATGTTCTTGAAAACAAAAGAACATTTTCTAACAGTTATTTTCATCTATCACTGCGGAACAAATGAGAAAACTCATATTCTTGCACATGAGTTGTATATATCTTTATATCTAAATTTCCGTCATTTTTGACGGGCTACCTTTCTAGTACCTAATAAATACCGTATTAGAAAGTCACATTCCAACAAAAATGGAAAAAAATTATTTTGAGAAGCACTAAATGAAAATCTAAATAGAAAATAGAAATCTAAAATTCCTTAAGTATATCACTCTCAATTCAAAATTCGGAAGACTTAATACAGGGACATCATAATAGAAATATCATCCCTCTTTATGCTTTTTCATTTATTTAAATAATATTTTTTTGTACTGCTGCAATTTGTATGCCCCCTTCCCACTAATTTAAATTACAGAAGTTTAAAAATTCGTAGATTTAAAAAAAAAAAAATTCGAACTCATTCATTATGTAACATAAAATCTAACTCATGCAATTTGAGAATTTTAAATTAGTGTCTCGAATTACTTTTTAGAATTTGTACATAAAATATAAGAAGTCTAGGTTTTACCCTTCTAAGTTTAGACTAACCCTTAATTTCATTTTGCCGTCTTACAGACTTCTGCTTTTATCCCTTTCTTTCTGTTTAACTTGTAATTACAGTTTGACTACAGACACCAGTGCAATTTTGTTTTCCTTAAGGCTTTTTACTATCATTACAAACTTTTGGAAAGATGACAATTAATTACAACAGCGTTGTGTAAAAAGTTTAGTACAAAAACTGGACTAAGTGAGTTAATCAGGCCTTTTATTTCTCTTTCGATGAAGCGCGCTACCGGACGACTCACAGTAGTTAGGCGGCTATTTCTGCCAACAGCAATTAAGGGTTAAAGAAGTTGGAATTCTTTCGTTAGAATTATATGATTAGCTTCTAATTTTGTATACCGCCTTATTGGAGGAAATCAGTGTATTGATTGTTTGGAATGGTTACATGAGACCTGCACAATGCATATGTGTTGCAATATTTCCCTGAAAAATGAAAAATTTGAAAAGTGTAAGTGAAAAAATGAAATATTTATATTAAGCGATTTTTTAATGCAATTAAAAAAATCATATATATTATGTAAACAGGATATTAAATCAGAAGAAAATATAGTTTTCGAATTACAAATGTTAAATACTCATGCTTATATTTCTTTTACGAATAGGGCATCTGTCCCGCTTATGTGGAATGTCTTCCAATGAGGTCCTCGAAGAATGACCAAAATTATTAAGTTTTTTGATAAATTTCCCATTTTTTTATTATTTATATTACAGTAATACTTTTAATGAAGTTCTACATAAAATTTGTAGTAGATAGGTTAAGTATGCACCTCGAAATCATTAGTAGAATAGAAAAATCCCTGCCTAGGGGGAGGTAGATTTCGAAGTTAATAACTAATTTCACCAACAAAAACTAAATCAAGATTTGAGATGAACACAGTTTAACAATTTTATCTGACCGCTTTTGCGAATTTGTAATTTCATTTTTCTGTAAAAGCTCATTTTATCCAATTCATTGTATGTCAGCATTAAAAAAAAAATAAATCCCCGCTCAACAACTCGAGATTTTCTGATACATTTTGTTTTACAATTATTTTCTCAGTAAGACCATGTTTTAGCGTTTCCAGCACTTTTGCTTCGGGAGATTTGGTTCAAAATGCCCATTTTAACAGCCTTTTTTGAAATATATTCTACTTTTATATACAAAAAAAAATCGACCAATAAGGCACATAATATAGTTTCGGAATAAGAGAGCCTGCCGAATGGATGCGTTTGAGAGCGAGAATGAATTTAAAAATGAATCAGAAGATAAGTATTTCGGATTTGAGTACATCCTTAGTACGATCAATTTTTAATTAACCAATATTGTTGTTTAATTTTTATCAATATGAAAGTTGTAGATAATGTGTAGATAATGTAAAATAAATCTAAGCGGATTGGATATCTTGTGAATTGACGATGTTATGAAATTTTTTCTTCTTCAACCACCCCATTTTTTTTTCGTTTTTAATTTAGTTTTGCAGTAAGAGTTGGTCTTATCAAATCTTGCCAATATAAAAGTTGTAGATAATATTAAGAACATTTATAAGTTAAAGTGAATCTGATGTCTTAAAATTGACGAAGTTATGATTTTTTTCGCCTTAAAACCCTATTTTTGGTGACCCTTTAGCCCATTTTTAATTTTATCAAAAATTTGTGATATATAAATTTTTAGCCTTTTGCTAGAAGTAAAAATAACTTTAAACTGATTTGATATGTATAAAAATTAAGAAGTTATGGGGTTTTCTCGGCTTTCAAGAAACCCTTCCCTATTGCCACCACCTTGGACCGATTTCGCCCATTAAGGAATTTGACCGATATTTTCTATCCCTTGACCCCTTGATTTTATTTATCAGTTTGGAAGAGATTTGTGCAGAACTACAGAAGTTATGGGGTCCATTAAAAAGTGATACAGATAGATAGATAGATAGATAGATAAAGTTTTGAACTGGGGGTGGTTTTGGGTTTTAGGCGTCATCATCGGCGTAGATATGCAATTTTCTTTTCAGAAATTCCAACATAGGTGAGATTTAAACAGGTAGTATTTCTTACGAAATCTACCTAAAAAAGAGGGACTATTTATTTTGCGTATTACACAAAAATATATGTGTATTTTACATATTACACAAAGATTTGTGTAATTTTCATATAACACAAAAATATGTGTTTTTTTGCATAATACACAGAAAATTGTGTAATTATAGAACATTACACATATATAAATGTGTAAAAATATTTCACAGAAATATGTGTATTATTGTGCATTTAACACATTAAAGTCTGTATTTCGAGAGTGTTAAGAGAAATTTTACATACTTTTTGTTATCATTAAATTACACATTAAAATGTGTATTTTCAAATATACACAATGTGTGTGTTTTTTGGCAATTTACACACCACTTTACACATATAGACAAATCATTTCTGTATCATCGATATACCTGTTTTTATGTGCAAATTTACACATTTATTTCTTAGAATGTAGCAAAGTCTTTAGGCTTTCCTCGCGTAATACTTGAAATATGCCAACTGGTATTTGTGTGCCTATTTTTATTCAAGAAAACTATACTGCTACGGATTATTAAAAAATTACTAATGAAGCCATAGTTTGACAAAGCTTCATTCTTATTCTGCGTTAGGGGAACATGAAACTTAAATTAATGACAAGAACTGAAACTGATTCCAAATAGGTGGTAATTTAGATTGTAATTTAAAAGTTTTTCCATTCATTACCTTTTTCATTTAAAATTTTGAATATCATGGGAACCGCTCTTAGCAAGCATTTACAACTTAAAAGTACAACCAAACTAAATTACAAGCTTCCATTTATGCAAGCATTTGTAACAACTATATTAAATCGCAATTTTAGAACGGTTTTTGTTCCTGAACACTTAACGTTTTTTTTTTTTTTTTTTAACTATTCTGGAAGTGCAATTACGTTCTAAAGTAACAGCCATGTCAAATTATCAAATGGGTTTCTCCCTAGCAATTTCAGAAAATTATATTATGTTATACCTGATAGTGTAGAAGGTTGTGAAAAAGTTTTCCGCTCATTTTATTCTTTTAAATTTTATTATTATTTTTTTAGAAACTGTTTGTTGTGATCTCTTAAATCTTTAAAAATATCAACAAAGCAAAATTGAATTTTCTGTTCTACAGAAACACAAAAATGGCAATTTTAGAACGATTTTTTACTACTGCACCTTTTTTAACTTGGAATTCTGTAAAAAAATCTATGCGAACATTTACGTCCTATTAATTCCATAGAAATCGTAATTCAGAACATTTTTAGAACACTTTTCGGGACATTTTTAGAACACTTTTACATCAGAAGAGTAACCACCATACACAATTTTAAATTTCTAAGACCAACAATATCATAGAAATCCAATTTCAGAACGTTTTTGGTTCTTGCATCTCATTGTACATTGTAATGAAATAAATATATCCTATGTTGGAGAAGAGATAGTGAACACCATTTTATCACCAACACTTTTTAAATCGGTTCGGTAGTTCCAGTGATTACGCGCTACAAAAAAAAAAAAAAAAAAAAAAAAAAAAAGGTTGCTTCTTTATAATATTAGTAGGGTAGACTGGGGCACGTTTACGCAGTGCACTTTATCCGAAACGAGTTACAACTGGCGCGCCACCAGTCATGACGGATTGATGCTTTCCCCTAGCGGGTACTCCCATAAGTTTTTGAGCTTCAGTCAAGTTTCCGTCTAGCATGCGTAAAGGATAACCTGTTTTCTGTCAAGGTGAATAAATTATGTGTTGAACTTATTGAAACTTATTGTGAACTAATAATAATAGTTAATTAAGGAAAAAAAAATATATGAACATTAGAAGAATTTTACCTTTTTTCGAGAACTGCATGTGTATGAACAGAAATGTTATTAATTTTCGTTGCACGTTAAAAATAAACCGAAACATGGCGCCGGGGCACGTTTACACATTGACATAGAGGCACCTTTACACACGTTCTTACTGCGTAAACGTGAACAACTGAGACCATTCGAAAAGGCAGGACCAAAGCTTGGCACCAAGAAAGGGAAGAAAAAGAGTAAGTCCGCAATCCCAACTGATACTCCGGTTAAAGAAACCCTCAGACAAAAACAGTTAGAAGTGAGAAAGAAAAAAATGATGGCACAACAAAACAAAAAGAAGAAATTACGTAAAAATTTACTGATTTCTATGGAATCAGAACAAGTAGACAGCAAAGGAAAAAGTATGAAATCAAAAACTGCAAAAGGAAAAATATTGGTGCACTCTGGAAAAAAGAAAATGGTGAATTAATCTGATGATGAAGATGAAAACTGCGTGTGTATTTGTTGTTTGAAACCATGCAACCAATCCAAAAAGGTACAAGACTGGGTTCAATGTCTTAGACGCAATAGGTAGTCCTATTACAAGTGTGCAAATAGAAGTACTTTATTTTTTGTTTGTAAAAACTGTACCAGTGATGATGAAGATGACTAAATAATTTCTGTTTTTAATTAGCAATAAGCCCTATGTTTTCAGTTTAGCCTCTAAAATGTTCCTTAATTAATTCTCTTTATTTTTTTATTTTTAAACAGTGTTTTAAGTTATAAATAAAACATTTCAATTTGATTAAATATTTGTTTCCTTACTCCTTGGTATCACTTATAATATGCGTAAACGTGCCCCACTTGATGCGTAAACTTGGACCTAAAAAAATTTTTTTTTACGTTTAAATACACAAATAGGGCAACAACTGAATGCGTAAATTTTGACTTGATTAACTGCTTTATAAAACCACAATGTCTAAAATTTCCTAAGTTAAAAAATAAAAATTAGAAAATTCATTGAAAAAAAAAACGCGTAAACGTGCCCCGGTCTACCCTATAGTTGAGTAAGGTTATTCTCATATGTGTGATTTTGTATTCCTATATGTCGTGTAGAGTTCCTTTGCAACTAAAATCTGGTTTGGGATCAACGTAGTCATGTGATAATATGTTGAAATTACAGCTGAGCATCAATGGTTTTACTCCAGTCGATCTATACAAAGAGTTTAAGTTAGGTTTCAGAATATTTTTTTTAAACGTGTTATGACAGGATTAGCAAGCCTTATTAACTAGCATTCATAAATCTTATTAATTACTATCTAGTCTAATTACGGGTGGATTCCTTAATAAATGGGCGGAATGCCTTCCTGGAAGTTTCTCTGTACAATTTTACCTTTTTTGTCCCCTGTATACCGGGCGGTCCGATTGAGGTAATATGACTGACTCACACACTGATGGACACACTCGGATTATAATGGTAAATGTAAATAGTATAGATATAAATTCCTTTTGAACATGACGAGTTCAAGCACTATAAATATTTATATCCCTACTTTGACCCCAATAACAATAAATTATCACCGAGAATGCCTCTAAAATGTATTGCATAAAATAAAATTTGCGAGAAAAAATGGGCGTTGCAAATCAGCTGGGGTTGCTTTGTTAATACAAAAAAAAAAAAAAAAAAAAAAAAAAAATCGCAATTAATGATTTTGGTCGCTGATCATGCTTATTGCAGTAAAGAGTTTAAGAATAAGAACTATATTATATCTTTAAATCTTTATTCATTGTAAGTAGTTAAATACAACTCATTGTCTTCCAGCATGCATACATTGTTCTTTATATGCTTCTCATATATATATATATATTTTACATATAATAAAATATAAAACAAAAATTACGTATTCGTTTATTTGTTTTCTTTTACATTTTATTAAAATTTAAGTTACCGACGACAGCAGTAAAATGTTTTATTGATTAAATTAAATATATTTAAAAATTAAACAATATTAACATCAAATTACATATCCACAAACCCTTAATAAAGATAAGAAAGCGGAACCTTTTGAAAAAGTTTAAAATTGTTATTCTTTAACAACCAAATAAATCTTTCTGAGTTAATATATTTTTTTAAATTCTAATGATCCAGCATTGTAAAAATGTCGTATTTAATTATCCTTTTTCCACATACAAAATTCATTTTTACAAATTCTGTAATTTGCGACGAAATAAATTAAGTTTATCCCAGCAAAGAAAATACAATTTACTAAGTTTTATCAGTAAACATACTTATTTACAATTGTGTATATAAATGATTTTTTTTTTTTAACTATTTACTGTTATACTTTCTAAAAGGTAACATTAAATATTTTAAAAGAGGTACATTCTTTTAATTACAGTTCTACATCACGTAAAAGTTAACCAATTTTTAATATTAGGTTGATTAAAGTCAGAAAATGTGTTTGCAAAATATTGTAAGAAACAAAGGATAGTTTGTTTTGTTAAATTATATTATTATAATTATATTATGAAGTGTTTTTCACCAGTGAGCCTGTGGGTGATGGCCCAGAACATCTAGTGTACACATGATGTATAATCTGCAATTGCGGTTCAAAGTAGATGTAAACAGGTTCCAATTAACAAATGTTTTATACATATATATATATATATATATATATATATATAATTTTACTTTGAATGTGAATTTGTGCAATTTTTTTTTTTACATTTTTAAAATTTGGAGGATATTTTGAGCAACTCTTAAGAACAATCTTGTAATCCACTATATTAAATTTTGTTCTCTTTTTAAATAAATTTTATTATTAGTACATACATCTGATTTTTTAATTCTTGCAATATGTTTAAAATACCTCCCCCCCTAAAAATGTGATGGACTTGTTTTCGTTATCAAATATCTTTTCAAACCAAAGTAAAAACGATGTATCGCTCCATAGAGAACACATACCGTAAATAAGAAAAAACATATCAACTGTCAGTTTTTTGTGAATTTGATAAAAAAATAGCGAGGATTGGGCTTAGTCAGTGAAGGAAATGGATATCTAATAAAGAATTTCACCACTTCTTTGTCTGAATCTGAATTGAAAACATGCAAAAGTGGTTGCCAAAAATACCGAGTCCGTTCACTTTATTATTTTGTTTCATTTTTGTAAAACAAAATTATGACCCCGCGTTTAAAAAAAAAGTGTTTTGTTGTAGTGATTTCGTGTTTTTATTGTATTTATTTAGTTTTCTCGAAAGTATATTTTAAGCGGTCATTTTTTTATTTGAAATCGTTTACGATTTCATGCATTAACGATACGCGTTATTTTTGCAATTTCACAGTTACCGTTCTTTTAATAATTTATGGGACACAATCGGCGTACCAGCATTATGCACCCCACCTTCATGTACGTTTGTATATTATATTTAAAGTTACTTGAGATTTTTTAAGGTAGCAACGATTCAATATGGCAGTGTGCTAGTTTATAGTATAGGAATACTTATAAAGAAATACCTGGAATGAATAAATCCTTTATTTAATTAATGTAAAAAAGGTCGCTTGCGAATCACAGAAAATATTGTTTTAGTTAGATTATATTAATAAACTTATTATGTTATGCATCTTGTTTACATCTGTTCTATAACCGTATCTCTTAATTAGAGCTCTGGACTGAAATTTCCAACATAGCAGTTTTATTTCTCTACATTCGTGTCTAGTAATTTTCTCACTTAACTTTTGGCGGTTTTATAAATCCTTTTCATTATTCACGAATGGCGTATTTCCAATGCTCGCTTTGACGAGTTAAATACAGGAAAGTTCAAGGGAAGCAGCTCAAAATTAAGCTTACAGATATTTCTGCAAATAGGACATAATTTGAGAATTATTCAAAACATTATCTGGAGATGAAGTACACCTTTGGCTTTAATACAGTTAAAATTACCTCTAAAGACACTTCTGTCCTTTAACTCAAATTTCTTGAATCATTCCACATCTATAAAAATCGCAAAAATATTGTTAATTCTGTCTTTGCAAACCCCTCTTTGCATTTCATTCGAAATATTACATAAAACCCCACTTTTCTTAATTTTTTGTAAGTCTTTTCCACATTACTATCTCCCTTCGCTAAGTTGTATCCTGACCAGGGATGGCGAACCTTTTTCAGCGTGCGTGCCAAAAATTTCAAAATTATAATGTACCAACATTCTAACGTGCCAGAAACATTTTAACTTAGATAAAATCCAATAACTAATTTTTATAGAATTTTTACTTAAATATTTTTACACTTATACTAAATTCGATTCCTAACTTATTTATTATGCTGCATTTACTCAATAATATAGCCATGCCGCATCGAATTTCGTTTTATTAATCTATAAATGAGTTTTTCTTTTATTGTATACTTCCGAATGAGATCATTTTTAGTTCGTAACGTAGAAGCAGGTTAAATATATATATAGTTATTTACACTAACAGTTAACATTCAAATTTCAAAATTAAAACCTAAATATTTTAAAACATAAAATAACTTAAAGCACTAAATATAAATAAAATAAAACCGAATCTGAATTAGAAGCGTGTCAATTAGGTGTATTAAATGCAAACTATCTCTTAAAACCAATTTTTAAAAATAAAACCTTTGATATTTGATGAGAAGAAAAATTATTTGGAAAACGTTATATGTTGAATGGTTTGGCGAGAAAATGGCGCTATAGGGCCCTATCATTTGAAATTATAATACCTTAACTCATTCAAAAGTAAATGATTATTTTAAAGTAAAATATATATCTGTTACAAAAAACTATACTTGTTGTAGAAAAACATAAAATGGATTATTCTCCGTAAATTGAATATAACTATAAATTTTTTTTCGCGTACCAGAGAAGTTTTTTTGGGTGCCAAGTCCGCCACACCTGCCATAGGTTCGCCATCCCTGCTATTGGCTATTTACTTTAATTTCCTGTTATTACACTGGTCATTAAACCTATTGTTTGAATCCGCATTTCCTTCATATATATGTACAAAAATTCATTCTTATTTGCCCTGATGACGGTACGCTGAAGGCTAACGACATTAGTCTCTAATAAATAAAAGTTTTGGTGCATAAAAGGTCGATTTATATTCCTACATTTGCTGAAATATATAATTTATTCACGTTTGTGATTCTTTTGTCGCTAAATCTGCGGCATTTATCTATGAAGTGTGGCAACTTGATAAATTGAAATTCAAACCAGTGAGTTTATTTTTATTTTATTTATTTATTTTATTTATATTTTTTTGCACAAAGTTATACTAAAATAGAAACAAGTTATGTGCATTAATATAGAAATTTTCTTCGCACGAATCTATATTGTATTTATATTTATTTAGTTTAAAACTCGAATTTCTTCTTAAAGAATGTGTTTCAAAATATTTGCTGATAACTGAGGGATTTTTCTTAACACTAGAACGCCCGGAAATTTTATTCAAGTTTCATAAAGATATTTGGGACCAGAATTGTTATTTAAAATTATTTGAGTGATCTATTTAACGTAAATCTGCGTGGTTTAAATTTAACATATTTTATGAAAGAATTTTTGGTTCCAGTTGACATTTAATCATATGGTCGGAGTCGGATCGGCTGCTTCCGGGCGTTCTAGTGTTAAGGGTCTAGGACTCTTAAAATTGAAAAAAAATGAACAAAAAGGACCACTTTCAACATTTAATATCTTAAAATGTATATGATTTAAAAACACAATTTCAATTGGGATGAAAGATATAAGTATGTTCTTGCATTTCGTGTATTTAAAAAACTGCAATATGCTGAATAGGGTGGAGTGAAAAAAACCAAAAATCGGAATATGTTTAATATCACGCAAAAGTTGAGTATGGTACTCAGTAATAAAAATGCACAGTTTTTTCGAAATCAAATTTTATCCCCCGGGCCCCGCAATTTTCGCCAAACTCGTCAAAAACGCCTTGTAAAAGTTATAAATCGAAATAAAGATAAAAAAGGTCATACCGCGGAAAATTTGTGCATGGTACGTAGTAATTTGCCTGCACAGTTTTTTCGAAATCAAGTTTTATCTTCCGGTGCCCACGATCCCACCAATTTTTGCGAAATTCGTCAAAAATGCCTTGTACAACTTATAAATAAAAATGTCATATTGCGTAAGTTGCGTATGGTACTGTATTATATGTCTGCATATTTTTTTCGAAATCACATAGTATATTCCACTAACCAGGTCATTCGAAATTTTGAAAAATCTGCCGTAAATTTCCCTTTATCTGCTGTACATGTATAACAGAATGCATCACACAAGAAGCAATAGCGCAATGTAAACATTTTATCTACACAAACAATTAAAGTTTAAGAATGAAAAACAAACATTTAAATCTGTTAAAAGTGTACAAAAAATTTTAAGTTCGATTAAATTGGTCCGTGTTCTTCAAAACAAAAATCTAAATATTCGAAATGTTTCGGTTTGGTTTTTATTGTTGGTCCTGTTGGAATTTTGTAACCTGCAAATCCGACTTATTCTCAAAATATGGAATAATGGTTCTTCATTGTAATCGAGATCTTATGAATCCATCTGTGCTGCTTTCACCATAAACTATCGCTGCAGCTTCAGTGTCCACTAAGGCACACATTTCTACACTTTGAGTGTGGCATGGAAACTCAGCAAACGAAATGATTTCTACACGATCCCGATTGTTAATGTACATCTTTAAATCATCGTATGAAAGATTAGTCAAAGTAGGTAGTTACGTAACTTCTACCTTATCCCATTGAATCAGGTCAATATAGTTTGATGTGCTAAAATTGATTGCAGGAACTTGGAACTGCTTGACTAGTGTTCACGCTTCGCGCTTAAGGATTCTATGAAATCCTAGCTGACGGATGTGTTTCCAAACATTAGTTACTATCCCAATCAGTACGTTTTCTGGATGGGCAAAAAAGGCATAGCGCTGGATTGCTGGGTCAGTTACAAGATTAACTGCCTGGGGCATATCCCTGGAAAAATAAACAGTATCCTAAATATGGCTTGCACTTAATTGGAAACTATACATGTTCGTGCACCTTGACTACTAGCTCTATCAATATCTTCAGATTTGGCGTTGGATCCAGCGCTGCCACACAGAGTCTCAAAATTCTATTGGCGGTGGTAATCCATCTGCTACGAAAAAGTCTACCAGGAAATCTATTTATAAGGTCTTCCGAACATCTTTCTTTCTTAATAGATAGGATCATTTCCTTCAGGTATTTTTGATCGGTACTGAGATCGACAATAACTCTTTCAAGGTTATAATTAATGTCGGTAGTCTGGAAAGAAACGATGGAAAGAGATTCACACTTGTCCAACATTTTTCCAATCGGCCCTCTATAACTGTATGATTCCCTGCTGCATCCGCCTAGTACGAACTGATTTAATACAACTTTATTTTTTTTTTTTTTTTTACACTTTTAATGGATTTAAATATTTGTTTTCATTCCCGAATATTAATTGTTTGTGTACTTAACACAAATAAAACGTTTCTATTGCACTCTTGCTTCTTGTGTGAAGCATTCTATTACACATGTACAAAAAATAAAAGGGAATTTATGGCAATTTTTTACGAAAATTCGGATGACTGGGGCCCTGGAAGATATTACGTGATTTTAAAAATACTGTGCAGGCATATTACCACGTACCATACGCAACTTTTTCGCGGTATGATATTTTCATTTTCCTGTTTTATGTTTATTTCGATTTATAAGTTGGACAAGGCATTTTTGACGAATTTTTCAAAAGTTTGGAGAACCGCGGACACTGTAAGTTAAAACGTGATTTCGAAAAAACTGTGCAGGCAAATTACTACGTACCATACACAGCCGTTGCGCGGTATAACATTTTTATTTTCAAACTTTATCTTTATTTCGATTTATAACTTCTAAAAGGCGTTTTTGACGAGTTTGGCGAAAATTGGGGGCCCGGGGACACTGGAAGATAAAACTAAATTTCGAAAAGGCTGTGAAGTTCTTTTATTGATGACCATACACAACTTTTGCACGATATTATATTTTGATTTTACGAATTTCGGTTTTTTTAACTACACCCTAATGCAGAATTAATATTTACAGGGGGCTCCAAACTCTCAGACACATGTAGAGCAGAAAATTTGTATGACAGTTTACGTGCGGGGTTACAAATAAATTTTGCAACTAGAATGAACTTTTTTGAGGCAAATTATACTCCAGATTGTAATAATATACCCTGAACCTAAATAAATTTCTATTTTAATAATTTTTCTATTTTTAATACAAAGTTGTATTTAGCTAATAATAAATTCTGAAAATTTCAACAGTATAATCACTTAAATCGATATTTTTCTGGACAATAAAAATGCAATTTTAGGCTCAGTTTATACAGACTAACATGAAACACTTTTTTAAAATTTCATGAAAAAATATTCAGAAGTTTTTGAATATCCTGCGCGTTCTGCCTAAAAACGTCATTTGGAGAAAAACAACTTCAAAATTTCGGAAATGCCGCATCAGCTATTGCGTGGGTATAATTCTAAAAACTATAACTTCTGTTCTAATGGGAATTTCAAGGAAATAACTATATCAAAATGTTCAGTAAAGATTGTGTATCAAAATATAAAAAAATACAAATTTCGAAAATTTTGAAGCTTTAATACTCCTGAGACTCCTTAAGCTTAATTTCATACTTTTTTAGCTTTAACTTAATTTTGAAATAAATCCAGCAGCAATCATGAACCTTTTTCAACCACTTCTCTTTCAACCACTTTATAATCGCAAGCCCATTTCATTGTTTTCTCTTTTCTTGGTTGATAAAATATGCACTCATTTAATTCAGTTTCAACCAGTTTATGAAACATTAGTTAATAAAAAAAAAAAGTAATTTCAGCATCATTCCTGATAAAACCTGCGGAAAGAAAAAATATTTTTAAATTAATACACACATATTTTTATTTACATTACTCGTATAATTAAATACATTCAGTTGCATTCTTTTTAGAGAAAAATGCTTGGATTTATGACCAGAAGAAAAAAAAAGAAAAAAAATCGTAAAGGGTGAGTATTTTTTTAAACTTTTTATGTAACACGCGAGAAAAATATTTGAACCAAAAAAAAATAGTAACACTTAAATAAATAATAAATGTAAAGAAAGAATTTCAGAGAAGTCTCTGTGAAAGAAAA
Organism: Maratus speciosus; assembly: GCA_963932465.1. Classification (NCBI taxonomy): domain Eukaryota; kingdom Metazoa; phylum Arthropoda; class Arachnida; order Araneae; family Salticidae; genus Maratus; species Maratus speciosus. The sequence continues at coordinate 261,954,423 of OZ010800.1, read as the reverse complement.
AGAAAAAATATATAAACTTTAAGAAAAGCATTTCCTTGTAGTTAAAAAAAAAAATATGAGAATAAAATATTTCTAAGATGTTTTTAATGCAATATTATACAGAAGTATTGTTAAACTTCAAAATAATAATAAAAAGTACATCGTAATTTTCGAATTTTTTCGTGCAGTTTTGAAAAGGAAAATTTATGATATAAGGATATATGTGAAAGGAAAAAAAAAATTAAGACAAGAATAAAATAAAACTATGATAATGGCATGTTCTATTTACCAGTTACATTGGCCAATATTTTAAGATAATAACAAAATTATATGTTCTTCAACACAATACAGAAATTCTATAACAATGCGTTCTTTCCAAAATAATAATGAATTTTCAAAAATGACAGGATTGTATTCAAATGATTTACATCAATAAGCAAATACACTGCTTAAAATAGTTAAGAAAGAATACATTGAAATAATATTGCGTTAATGTTTACTGTAAAATGCGATCAAAATATAACAAATATTTCGTTAAACACGAAACGCTTAAATGCAGATATATATATGACATCTTTTTGCAGTTTTTATTTACATGTTTCATTCTATTTAGGCGCTACATAATGCGGTTAAGATGTAAAAACCAGAAGTAAAGAAAGCTTAAAAAATCCTCTAATTAAATTATTTTGCCAATTTTTATATTCTGTGTAATTTTTAATTGCGCAAAATATCTAGAAACACCACAAACAGGAAAACTTAACAATCAACTTATAGAAATGAAATATAAAATAGTAACTGCCACTATTCTGTACAATATATTGGATAAGACTGGAACTGCAGAAACCGCTGCATGCGTTCGAATCCTGACACTGGCATTTTTCTTGGAAATTTACCACTGCTATGATTTACTTACCAATTGAATAATTGTGTTAAAAATTAATCTAATATCGGATAGGCTTACGTTTTATAATTAGGAACTACAATTATGATTTTTATGTGGTTTTACATCACGCTCTTATGGTGATTAATTTACTCTTACAAATTCTTCTTACACATAAGATACACTATAGATGTACTAAGGTTAAACATTAGCTGCAAATGTTTATGCTATTTTTTTACCCTTAAAATTAATTGTTTTACGTGTATTATTATTACGTGTAATTAATTTTTTACACTAATTATTTGACTTGTGCTGAATCTGAACAATAACAGGAAATGTAGAGATAATTAATCTTTTTTAATGACTATATATTATGTCTAAAATAATTTAACAAAAAATAGAGCAAAATAGTCGAGCTTGTATCATAAAAGATTATATAACATGATTAATTTTAAATCACATTCCTTAACATCGTCTTCACAGTAAATATACCGTACTTATTCATGGCTTATATGCGATGAAGTAAAATAGAAAAAAATGTATAATGCGCAAAATACTTTTTTAATAGCAGAACATCCAGAAATTTGAAAAGAAAATCAAAACCAGATTTTTAAAAGAAATTTTGATTCGCAATATTTTTCTCTTTTGATACCTATTCGCAGACCTGTTCTTTCCCTCAATATGAGAACAGAAAAATAAAGTTTCTTGAGTATGTAATTCTCCCACAGATTTTTACTTTGATTTATTGTATTTATCGACACCAGAAATCCATACGGTATATTTTCTCATAATACTCAAACAACAACGTGCTAAAGTGAACTTAATTTATTTATTTTAATTACTACATCTATATTTGCACGGTTTTAAGACAGTATTGTAGTAGTACATACATACTGCCTTCGGGAAGTGAGGTGTGGTTTTCTAGAACACTCGAAAATATTCGCATATAGTGCGCACTCTATTTTTGAGGCCTAAAGTTTTTGGAAGAGTCTCATTATACCGAGTAAATAGGATAATCTCCCATAACTATATTTTTAAGTACTGTTATAGATTTGACGAAAAATTGTTTAATAAATTTGCACTGAGAGTTCGGAAATATGCAGTTCAAATTGGTTTAAAAAATAAAAGTTTCGCACTTTAAGCTTAAGAAAAAGTCTTTAATCTCAACATACTCAATATAAATTTTATAAAACTCACTGTTTTACTTAAAGGTGGCAATAATGATAATATAGATGTTACCAGTTAAAAAAAAAATATTTTATTTAAAATGTCTTAGTACTTTCGCCCTGCAATTCCCGTGGCCCTCGTCAGAGAATATTTTTATTATTAAATGCTGCTCCATTCTTACAAATAAATCACTTCGTTTTAAATGGTAGAGTCTATAATTATTAAGGCAGCTGAAATTAGAAGTATCAGTGCCTTGGATTGAACTTACATGGAGAAAAGTATATTCAACTGACGTTCTATTTATTTTGATACGTAACTTTTTCCACATACGTCACTTTCATTGTAAATGCGTAGCTGGTCAGTATTAGAAGTATCAGTGTTCCGGATTAAACTTGCGTTGAGGAAAATATTTAACTTTCATACTATTCATTTTATACGGCACCTTCCTCATATTGTATATTTTATGATCTATATTATTATTATCTTTGTCGCCTTTAAGTATAAAAGTGACCTTTTTGAAGTTCATATTGACACTATTTTGTGATCTGTATTATTGTTATTTTTGTCGCCTTTAAAGTAAAACAGTGAGCTTTTTAAAGTTCATATTGCGTATTTTGTGACTAAATACAGATAGAATATTGTATTTCGTCTTATGAGTGTTAATTATATTTCTCATTATATTTATTAAGTTTTATTTAAATTTCCTGTGAAGATTTTTACGAAACCAATTTTTAGAAATCATGAAATTACATGGAACAAAAATATGAAATATAAATTAATAACATAATAGATGATTTTCATCAAAATAATTCTAATGTATTATAATTTCATTTTGGAAATTGTTTACAGAATGCATGCCGTTCTTTCTTTTTTGTCGTTTATGATGCATGTTATATCATACTTTGTTTTTTAAATGTTTACTTCAGATGGAGAATATAAGTTTCTTTTATGCCCATGTTATTGAATTTTTTCTTTCGTTTTTTCTTGTTAACACAGATTATTTGTTTAATTTTTACATTAAATTATGATTTTTATATAATACATTTTAATCACATACTTGGTATAATGTCGTTTCTTTGATGCAGATTAAAAAATACACTTTAAAAAATAATATTTTTGTCAAGTACCATAATAAAAATTCTAATCATTATCCAAGAAAGATTAATTTTTATTAGGTTAATATATCCTCTAGATTCGTGTTCTCATTAGTTTTATTAACAAGATATTTACACGAGTCTCCGTGTAACACCAGTTATTTGAAAAGCGTAAGTACATTACTGTTAATCATTTTGATGTTAATCATGTAAGCAGAAAAAGTTTGGTAATTATATTAAGATTAGAGCCATAAAATATCAGCATGTTGTAAATATTTGTTAACCAAGCGTATTGCATCTAATAATGTTTAAAGATATTTTACAATACTGGTCAAAAATATCATCCGGAGATTTATGGCATTAATTTAATAATATTATGTAATATTCATATTGCGTAGATGATATTCTATAATTAGACGATAGCTTCACGATTACTTAAACAAATAAAGTAAGCATATGTGTTTATCATTTAAGTCATTTATCTGATTCTTTTTTTTTTTTTTTTTTAACACAAATAATTTGTAACAAAACTAACAACAGGCTTAATAATCTTATAATAACTTTTCTCATTTATTTTTTTATAATTTCTATAAAATAATAAGTATTATATTTTAAACATTAACATATATTTTTGTGCATCCAACATTCTCAATTATGTGCGCTATTTAGAAAAACATATACAATGTACATTAGGATGGAGATCTATCTATCTATCTATATATATATTTATCAAAAACGGGTAGCTTCTAAAAGTTGCTTTTATACTAGTACATCAACGGCGCGGAATTTTAACGCTGAAAAATAATCGCTTGGGTCTGCGCTTTTGGTCCAAAAGTAGAAATTGTGTAAAATTTGACAGTTTTCAAAAAATCATTCCTATAGTACTGGATTTTATTTAAAAGTGCTATTTAAACTTTTATTATTAAAGACTTAACATATTTAAACGAAAAAACGATACCTTTATTCTGTATAACTGGAGCAAAACTGCACTGTAAAAAAATTTTTGTAAGGTTACTAAGAATTTCGTGGGAAACTGGGATGCCTAGAACTTTTTATGTAACCACAACAAAAGATAATCATGTAAAATTACAAAAGTTTCTTCAGTAACTGTTAATAAATATTGCTTAGTAAACGTACTAGTGATTTTTTAGGGAGTTTCCCCCAAAAAATCTTGTAAATTTACTAAATATTGTTTAGTGAAGTTACTAATGCTTGTTTAGGGAGTTTACTAAATAAGTTTTAGTAAATTTATCAGTGAATATGTTGTAAACGTACTATCCATTTTTAGGGCGTTTTCTAAAAATTTGTTTGTAAATTTACTAAATATTGTTCTGTAAATTTACTAACGGTTTTTCAAGGGACTTACTCCAATTAGTTTTTGTAAATTTACTAAATATTTCTTAGTAAACTTACTAGCGATTTTTTAGGGAGTTTACTAAAGAATTTGTGGTAATTTTTCCAAAGATAGTTTAGTAAACGTACTAAGGATTTTTTAGAGTTTTCCAAAGAATTCCTTGTAAGTTTACTAAATATTGTTCAGTAAACTTACTAACGATTTTTTAGGGAGTTTACTAAAGAATTTTTCGTAAATTTACTTGGGATTATTTAGTCAAGGTACTAACGATTTTTTTAGGTAGTTTCCTAAAGAATACTTTGTGAATTTTCTAATGATTTTTTAGTACACTTCCAAAGGAATTTTTAGTACATTGACTAAGAATTTTTTTTTGTAAATTTGCGAAGGATTTCATAGTACATTTACTATGAATTTTTTTAGTATTGCACCCAAAACTTTACATATATTTTAGCAAAAAAGTTTTGGTAACTTTATTAAAGTACCGTTAGAAAAATTACCAATGATTTTTTAGTATTGTATCTAAAACAGTTTTGTATTCTCGCCAGAAAGTTTTTTGTAACCGTGCAAGAGTTATTGCAGTAAAGTCAAAAGCCTTCGATCAAAATACTTCGATCAAAATAAGTAATATGGCCTGACGTGTTTTTCAGTAATACCACAGCAATTGCCAGAAATATTTGTATGTTATGCATTAAAAAACTGTCTGAAGCTTCACCGTAGATATTCAAATAGGTACAAAATCATTTCCATATTAAATGAGCATTATAACAACAGCAGTAAATAAGCAGATAAGCAGAAGCAGATCTTACGGATTTTAGTTAAATTAAAAAAGCGAATAGAAACAATAATGAAAGTAAAGTATCATTACTGAGTTTATAAAGTATGCCTAATTTTTTTAAAATGTTATCGATACACTGTTAAAAATAAAGTGTTATGTTTCACCAAGAAAATGGTGAAATGTCGCTGAAATTTATCTGCAACCAAGATATTGGCGGTAAGTTTTACCAGTTTATTGGTGCTTTCTCAAATACCTTTATATTAGTGAAATGTTAAACAATGATTCAGGTTTTTTTATAAATCCAATTTTCTGGTGAAAGTTTGAATCATAAATCAGGATTTTGTTTTAATCCAATTTTCTGATAAAAGGTTTAACTATAAATCAGGGTTTTTTTAAATCCAATTTTCTGGTAACAGTTTGAACCATAATTCAGTTTTTTTTTAATCAAATTTTCTGGTAAAAGGTTGGACCACAAATCAGGATTGTTTTTAAATCCAATTTTCTGGTGAAAGGTTAAATCATATTTCAAGGTTTTCTCTATTCCAATTTTTTGCTAAAAGTTTGAATCACGATTCAGGATTTTCTCTCATCTTCATGGGGAATGGTTACACCGGATTGTAGCTTTCTTTCCCTCCCCCCCCCCCCTCACTTTGGTTTTCAATTTATCATTTTATGGTGTAATAATAAACAAAATTTCAGATTTAGCAAGATTATCTTGCAGTAGGAAAGCTTATTTCTTTTTGTTTTCATTAAAACCAAAAATTATTTAAGTTTTAATTATTGATTCTATTGTCTTTGAAATATATTTAAAAAAACAAATGTAAACCAATTTGATCTAATTTCACAAAATAATTGCATTTTTTCCCCACAAATATTACCATTCTGTCCTTTTACATTTTGGAATATTTCTTCGCACTCAGTTACACTTATAGTCCATTTAATGTTTGCTTATTCACAAAGAAAATATAAAAAAAAATAATTTTCTTTAGATTTAAATACATACCCTTTCTTATTATTGTTTTAATTTAAACAATGGCTGAATAAATTTATTCAACCAATATTAATTTTTGCACGAGTTTGAAAAGGTTTTTTTTCATAATGCACTTAGCTGCAACTTTCATGATGTTTTCTTTTTCTTTAATTGTTGTGAATCTATAGATGCTGAAATTTTCATATTATACAGTTTTCAAATTTTTACCTTCTTTTCACAAAACAAAAAATAAAATAGAAATATTTTTAAAATTTATATTGCAACACAGCTCAATTATGCAAAATTAATTGATTTGAATATAAAACAATAACAAAAAAAGTTTAGTATTTGTTTCTGTTTAACATTCAATAATGAATATAACACTTTTGAATAAATAAAGCACAAACATAACGAAAACAAAGTATATGCGTAAACACTGAAATAATCAGCATTAAAAAGGCAGCTATAAGTAGCATAATCCATTTAACCTCTAATATCAGCTAATACAAAAGTATTACTTTAAATATTAAAGTTTTTTTTTAATACAAAATGTATTTCTATAGTATATTAAATACTTACTTTGAAGGGTTAATTTAATAACAGCAGTGTCGCCACCAAGCGACTAATTATTCTTACATATATATTTTTTCAGTATTCCTAAATGATAATCTATAACGATTTATTTATTTTTTTTTACAATACTCGTAAAAAAGAAAAATATTCACCAGCAGCAGCCTTGCAATAGCTGAAAAAGAAATGGTTACAGACACTATTAAATAGTAACTCATTTAAGTTGGTTTCAGGTATGCCGAACCATTTATTGAAAATACAAATTATATAATCATTGAATTATATGTATTGTATGTCAGACTAATATTTACTGTAATATAATATCATTTTACATAGAGTTTCTCTCAGACAGTTTTAGGAGGGTGCTGCAGTCTCTCTGACCATTCAGGTCATCAAATATAAAGAATTCTTGAAGCTTAGTATGTTCTGAATCAGGATTTCAAGTCAGGTAAAATGGAATAGATCCAAGCATCAGGTTAATTTCTCCACCTGTTTTAAATGAAAGAGTAAATATTTTAAGACATAAAATATTTCTTGTGCAGACATAACAATAATCAAATTTCACACAGGGGAATTAATCAAAAAATTAAACAGTATATCAATTCAAATCTCTTCTACAAGGAAATCTTCAGCATTTAAAAAATCAATCAGTGTTCGAAATCATTGGTGGTCCGCTGGTCCGAGAACAGCAAAAATTCATTTGGACCACTAGTTTGAAAATTTTAGTGGTCAGCAGGAACAGTAACTCCCCCCCCCCTCTCTCTCACAGGGTCACAGGTAAACTTTAATTTTCCCGTCTCAGAGAAAACGGCAACCAAACACAAATCACACAATTTTATTTATTTTGAAAAATAAGTAAAACTGCATTAAGCCTTAGTCAATTGAAATATTGGAATTAAAATATCTAAATTAATAATTTTATAGTTTTTATTTATGTTCTGTTTATTTAATTTTTTGTTATAATTTTATATTTTATTAGACTGAAAATTTTGGATAACTGCAAAGAAAGATTGTAAGAAAAAGCTGCAAAATTCTCCATTTGTTAGGTAGAAGGAAAATATTGTGAAATTCTTAAATCAAATGTGGAAAAATAGTGCAAAAAGCGTCAGTTGGTTGATGAAAAAAATTCGTCAATCAATCGTGATTAACAAAAACTAATGCTTGCCATTTGGCTGCAATAGGGTGTTGACGATTTTAATCAACGATTAAATCATGATTTTAATCAACTGATTTTTTTTTTAGAAAATTTGTGACTTTAATCAATGATTTTTTATGGTCTAATTCAATGGTCTGTAGGGAAAAATCATTTGTAGTATATTGGAATGATATTACACTATTTCAAACATATAGAAATTGATACACATCACTGAAATGTACAAAAAGATGCTTACTATAGAACATGATGAGCATAGCATTAAACGTTTATTTATGGGGGGGGGGACAAAAGGATTCGCTTATAGTACTGTATAAATAAACAATAATTGCTGGAAGTTCGTTATCTGTTGTGGTACAAGGTTTTTTTTTTTTTTTTTTTTTTTTTTTTTTTTTTTTTTTTTTTTTTTTTTTAACTAATTTAGTTATTTCGTATGTATAAAATCTGTAAATCATATACAGGGCTGCAAAAAATATGCATACATTTCCGTTTATTGACGAAATATGTTGAAGGGGAATTTTTCAACTGTGAAAATGAGTTTCTTAAATGAACTAATGTTTAGCATACTATTTGGTATATATTCAAATCTATAGATCATATATAGCGTTGCACAAAGGAATTCGGATACATTACCGATGACTGATAATAATTGCTGAACTTTAATTTTCAAATGTGTTACGTGTTTTGTAATTTGCTTACTTAGCCATCATATTTAACTTCATTAAACGTTGATTTTTTTTTACATAATTCTGAATGTGTTGGAAAATTATAATCTGTCGTTGAAGGTTGATTATTTTACGTTCTTGTTTAAAAAAATATTTTTATTTTGCATGTGTGTATATATATATATATATATATATATATATATATATATATATATGGGCGTGTTGTAAAAAACAGGGTAGGTGGATTAAATCGGGTAGCGCAGATCCCTCCTTCAGTTGTACTTCTGTCTGTCAGCCAACACGAGAAATTACTTGCCGGTAACCATTATGGCATTTATAGCTGATTGAAACGTTACTGTGGGCGGTTTTTTTTTAGTGTGAAAGAATTAGTTTCAATTACTCTTAAAAAATTGTTTATTTGATTCTAGATTTTACGCGTATAACCACATTTTTCTCAGCATATTAAATATTCCTGAGTACGATATCTAATTTTTTCCTTTCCTGATAATATTTTAAAATTTTTACTGATCTTTTGCTTATATGATTAAGAGTAGTGACGCCATGTTTTAAACTGTCATGTTGGGGTAAAACCGGCTACTTAAGATTGGGTCAAAACTGAGTATACCCGACTTTGTTCGACACTCATAGAATGTTGTTTTAGTATAGTTAATAAATTAGCATGGAATTTTAAAATGCATTCTTAATGCTGTTAAGTTATAATATAATTCTAAATCTATCTAGTTATAATGAAAAAACTTTAATTTTGATTTTGTTTTATATAAAAAAGTGGGTCTATTTTTTAACTTACATTTATGAAATTAAATTATTTGCAATTATTAATGAAAAAAATAATGGTACTAATTAAGGCATAATTTTATATTATGCTTATTACATTTTAATAAATAACTTTCTAATCTGAGGTGTAATAACTTGCGATATAGGTCCACTTAAAATGCAAATATATTTCGTGACTTGTTTCTCTAAATAAAATAATCTGCCCAAATTGACAAATAATCCATAAAATCTCAATCCTATATAACTAAGCTATATAATCTATAACAGGATTTTTTTTAATCAAATATTAAACAGGCAAGAAAAAAAACCTCTTGATGAATGAAACTTCCCCAGACTCATTTGCTGTATATAATAGGAGTGGATGGATTACGAAAGAGGTCTTTATTTTATTTGGTTAAAAAATGTATAGATTTTTCCAATCCTTGTCCTGAAAAGCCCGTTATTTAAACCCTTAATAGGTGTTCAATTCATATAAAAGAATACAGTTAATCTAGTAAGAGAAAGCAATGTATTTATATATGCTTATTTCCTTACGCAACGCATCGATTTCAACCCCTTGATGTGTCATTCATGCATCTCTAAGCTCATACTAAGAACAAGAGGTGAAGAAATAGTTATTTTCCAACTCTGCGCGATCTGTAACAATTTACCAAATTGGAAAATTATTTAAAACTGCACATTCGAGAGCAGCAATTATAAATACTGCAATCAGAAGGTTCGAGAAAACAGGGATTTTTCCCTACAACAATGTTTTTTCAGATCATCTTTTTGCTCCTTCGGAAGTGCCAGAGAAACCCATGAAAGTCATGATAACACACCTAGGTCTATGCAGCCACAGGTTTGCATAGCTGCAGAAATAAATATTTCTGAAACATCACAGGATAATTGAGCTCAACCTTCCGAAGATATTTTGATTTCTTCTCACTATAAATTACAGATCGAAACAGATATTAAGTAGAAATAAGCCAAACAAACTGCAAGACGAAAAAAGAAGTTTCTTTAAAAGAAAAAAAAAGAAACCAAAAAAGATTGCGGACACTTCTTCAGAAGAAGAGGATAATGAAACCTGTATGTTTTGCTATGAACTTTACTCAAATTCTAAATCCAAATGCGATGTTTGAAATGCCACGGATAGGCACACGAAGCATGTAGTAATGCAGAAGAATATGATGACAAATTCATCTGTGATTTTTGAAGCTAAAAGAACTCTAAAACGTACAGTGTAAAGTAAGCAGACCTATACAACGTAGACAATTTACCAACGAATTATTTTTTTTTACACATGGAAGAACATATGTGCAATTTCGTTTTGTTAAAAATAATAAAAATGTATATTTTTTACTATATTAAGCAAGACCTTTTTGACCAAAATGAGTTTTCCAGTAGTTTTAAATGGATACCCAGTTTTACCCAACTAGCGAGGTAAAACCGGATTTTTGCATACGTTTGAAAAAAGCTATTTTTTTATATAAACAATTATATATATATTTTGTTTGAAAATAATGTTTTATTATAGCCAAGGATTCATTTTCCATTAAAAACAGTGTTCAAAGTTTGTTTTCCCATTTCACAGCATTTGAGACTAACAAACGTTTATGGTACCCGATTTTGCCCCACCTTCCCTATATATATATATGTATATTTAAAGGATGCTGTAGAAGAAAATCGCATGAAACATTTATTAGCTCCTTTTTACATCTGTTTCTAATAACATTCTTGGTAACATGCCATTTATCTTTTAAAATAAGCAATTTTTCTATTAGCATACACTTTACGGTAGTTATCGCGATATATCACCAATATTAACACGTTGATATATTCCGATATTAAATTTACGATATTCTCCCCACCTAACAGTTAAACTTTTGAAAAAAAGATCAAAAAAGGTTTTCCGAAAACTTGTAGCAATTTATTCCAGGATTATATTTTAGAAGTATCGGCAAATATTTATATATATATATATATATATATATATATATATATATATTATATATATGCTTTAAAAGTTAAAATCTTCTAACTGATGATGCAACTGATTTTTAAAAACATGAGTTTTAACTCTTTCAAATACATTGGTGAACGTAGGTCACTTCGCGCCTCACAAAGACTATATTTTTTCTACCAAAAAACTAACTAAACGTCCGTATTTTAACACAATCTTTTTAGAGCAACATTCGGACAAATATAAGTATTTTTTACTAAATAAAATGTGCAAAAACTTCGACAAAATTAGCAAAAATCTGAGTTACATCGTGGTAAAAAAAATTACCAGCCTTTTTCCCACTAAATATTAATATTTTTCCCTCGGGCTACGAAAACATTATGTTTTTAACATCTAAAAATTTCAAAGAGTCTGGATGATAACGACAAACTTTAAGAATTTAAAATACTGGAAGAACCTTCTCCCTCCCCCACCTCCCTTTCCAGGCATATTTCAAAATTACACATAAGACTCCAAAAATCAAACTATGCAGAATATTAATACCAAATAATAATAACAATACCAAAAAGCATATACTTTCAATTCTCTTTGAAATACTGCAATATATTTAAAAAAAATACAAAATTAATCTTTTCAAAAAATTCATTAAAAAATTCATTGTCCGAAGTCACTTCTGTTTTTCTGCGCATTTTACTGTACGATTCACATTACGTATATATTATTTAAAAATACACACTTAATGTTATACAGTAGCTTTGAAATGATCGAGTATTGATTTTGTTCAGATACAAATGGATTTAAGGGGGAAAAATTAGTTTGAAAAGAAAAAAAAAAACACCAAGATTTTGATATGAAAATAAAATCTATATCTATCTATATTGTAAAAAACAAATATATCTGTACGTAACGCTGACGTCATTTTACAAATGGCAGCAATTTGAAATCTGGAATGAAATTTAGGTTTTGGAATTTCCGTGTTCAGCTCGTTGTCAGCTTAACATTCCGAGTAAAATGAGAACTACATTTAACCCTAGATCTACCGGGAATTTTATTCAAGTTTTAATAAAACGTTCTACACCAGAATTTTTATTTAAAACTATTTAACTTATTTATTTACCTTATTTTTGTCTGGTTTGTATACTTAGTTTATTTTAAAGAAATTTCTGGTTTGAATGAATATTTTGTATGTACCTGTCGGGTCCAATGGACCCGTCTGGTAGACGGAGGGTTAATATTTTTGTTGAACATTGTCACAATTCCATTTCAAAGACCAGTGTCGGGGGATGTAACTCACAATTATGTGGGTGGGAAACTGGAAATTGTTTTAATCCCTTCCGTTTAGGTCTAAAACGAAAGTACTAAGTTTTATCCCACGTACTAGGTGAACATTAGAAAATATGTACATATTTATAGTCGAAAAACACTTTTTTAAAATTATCTTAACAATATCTCAGAACAATTAATTCTTTCAAAAACATTGTCAATACAAATGTCGTAGAATTTGAAATTCTGAATAAAATGAGTACCCATATTAATATTTTTGCTGAACATTAAGGTCGCAATTCTATTTCTAAATTTTGCTTTAACCGCTAATCAAGAGAGAGAGTTATCAATCCGCCCTGCCTCCGTTTATTACATACATGTATTTTCTTTAAGTTGTTGAGGCCCTCGCGATGTTACTGTAAATATTAAACTGATTAAAACCTTAAGCACGTTCCACTATCAAACGACATTCTGTCAAATAACAATTCCGTGAGAAATTGTAATTTTTAAAAAAACATTGCTCTGCGTATCTTTACCCCATTGGTTGTTCTAAAAGTACGCAGTGATGAGGCAAAGATACGCAGTGCGCATTTTTGCTCCATTACGGCCGGATTTTGCCCCATTTTCACTAAAATGAATGAGTAATGTAAAAGCATTAGTAAATTTCTATAGTATTTAAACTGAAAATTCTAAACTAGACTATGAAAAAAACAGCGGTCTGCGAGATCGCAAATAGCAGTTAACCTCTAACTGTTGTGATTGACCTGATTGAATAAAATGGTTGACTGACTCATAAGAGGCGGTTTCTGCGCTAAACTTTATGCAAAGGGCTATTATAGTAAAATTTCCCGCATTCAGAAATCTTCAGCTATACTTCTAATTTACCAAACGAATCAAAATTAAACTAACATAACTACTTAAATTGAAAATTAAAAGTTAAACTGTGGAAACTGAATATTGCAGCGGTCGGTGAGACCGTTAACAGGAGTTAAGGATTAAGGTTTAAAACAAAAGGTTATTCATGAAACAATATTGACTTTTAAAAGTAGATAGGTAGATACCTAGGTTCTATATTTAAAAAAAACTTAACTAGAAAAAGTAAAATGTAGTTTACTAACTTATATTAGTTAAGTAGCTATTATATTTTATATAATACAAATTTAGAAATTGTAGAAAGCTTTGCATCTAGCTAAAACGATAGGGCAAAGTCCCGTATCTTAAACATGTGCGTATCTTTGTCCAGGGGCGCCATTTGAGGGGGGCTGGGGGGGCTAGAGCCCCCCGCCCAAGGAATTTGATATTTCAGAAAATTTATCAACCATCAAATGTAGAGATGCACCGAATAGTGATTTTGGCTGAATACCGAATGCCGAATATTTGGCCTGCAGGTAAACCGAATACCGAATATTCGGCCAGCCGAATAGTAACTGTTAGGCTGAATACCGAATATTAGGCCAGCCGAATAGTATCTATTCGGCCGAATACCGAATATTCGGATGGCCAAATACTTTATATATCAGTATTTAACGTTAAAAAGTAAAATTTTAAACAATTTTTTATAATCTTTAGCACAGATACTTCCATTTTGACAAACAAGACTATTTTTATAAGTAAATTTTGGGCTAAAAAAAGTACGTTTTGAGTTATTATTTAAGAAGAGGATGCTTTAAAAAAATTTTAATAACAAAATTTAAATTCCATGACTTCAATTAATTCAAACAAATGAAAAGAATTCTCTCATATTGAATAAGAAGCAACATATCATTCGACTTCTTTCATCAAAAATGAAAGGTGTACAAGCCGTAGCAGAATTTTCGTTTACAACTGTATAAAAATGAAGATATTTTTGCGAAATTTGCATCACATTAATTTGCTTGTATAGAATGTGATGATATCCTTGGAAGAGACTGGATTTTGGCCAGTGGTACAGTGTAAGTATTGTTAGCTGCATTCTTAATAAAATAATGTCTAGCTTAGTGCTGTTTAGATATGAATGGTTGCTATTTCCAGCACTTCTCGTTACGTTATCATATTTCACAGAAATTAAAGTAACTCTGTTGCCAATATAGTTACAATACCTTCATTATTGTTAAAGTAACAAAAGAAAATTAAAGTTTGACTTGGGGATACACTGTATTTCTGACTGAATAAATGAATTGCGATCCTGATTTTCTGGACAAAAAATTGCCTGTTTTGATGCTTATTATTACCCCTGAAATTTTCTTCTATTTTGTTTAGAAACACCCTGTTTGCGAAAAAGCAAGAAACGGATTATTTACCAGACAATGCTCAGTAACTTGCATTTCCACATTTATTAATTCCCATGAACAAATGACATGTCATTAATGGTTAATTTTTTCAAGTGACATTTTTAAAACAATAAAAAATAATATAAAATCATTCTTTTATTTAAAGATTCTAATTATTCAGAATATCTTTATTAATTGACAGTTAAAAGTAGAAGTTGTGTAATGTTTAAAAAAAAAATAAAAATAAGAGGTTTTTTAAGTATTCGGCAAACCGAATAGTTTGATATTGGGCTTAACCGAATATTCGGTAATATGGCCAATTAGGCCGAATACCGAATAGATACCGAATATTTGGTGCATCTCTAATCAAATGGCAGACTCAAACAAATATTAGAAAATTCTCAAACTCTAAAATAACTTATCAGATTTTATTGCAATAAAAACATATGCATTAAATAAATGCTTATGTATAGAAATTAATAATTATCAAAAACATTTTCTAAAGCCTTACTATTCGAACTCCCTCAAGGTGAGACATATATCTTTAATGAGTACTTTGGTTAATTTAAAAAATACATGTGAGAATTTTGTTTTTATCAGTTGCTTCTCAGCTGTGTGCAAATTGATCATGGGAAAACTCGTCAAAATCATTGACACAACAATCACAATGATTTTCTTTTAGCCAATTCTCGGATAAGTCCAAAGAAAAAAGTAACATTTAAATCTCACTGATGACGGTCTTGTGACGACTGAAAACGTTCTGGGTTTTTCTAATGTATTTTAAATAAATTTAAATTATATGTATGCATACGAAAGTAATTCTTGTGCATTTATTTGTGCTTTTTATAGGAATGTTAGTTATAAATTTTACCTTTTCTGTAGAAAAAGGAAGATATATACATAGTACTCATTAATGTTCAAATATATAGTTTTTTTTATCTGAAAAATATTCAGAATTTCTTTGAAAAATCGGATTAACATGAAACCATCTCATAATAGTGAAAACACAATCCGAAAAAAATAACGCTTTACTTTCACTTGCAGAAAATCACTAAAGAAAATTTTCTTATACATACAGATCACAAAATTTGCAAATTTCGTGACCTATTCACGAAGTTCTTTGGCTGATTATCTCATGACTGATTGAATTTCATGATTTTTGTTTCGCGATCATCTGACGAAATTTGCGATTTTTTCCGCGATGGATTCACGGAATTCACGATTTTTTTCTGAAAGCGTTATACGAAATGGATTTTTTTCGCGTGAGCACTTGCCGAAATTCACAATATTTTTCCGCTACCAACTGACGAAATTCGATGTTTGTTTTCGTGATTTTTTTGACAAAATTCACGATTCCTTATCACTATCGTTTATTGAAATTCGTAATTTTGTTTCTGCCACCGACTAATCATATTTCTGATTTTTTTGCGCGAGAGGTAAACAAAATTTTGGACCTTATTACGCGATAGTTGGACGAATTTCTCCTCGAATTTATTGCGCGATTGTTCGACTAAATTTTCGTGATTTTTTGAGCAATCTTTTGACGAAATTAGAGATTTTTTCGCAATCCTTTTGCGAAATTCGAGCTTTTTTTCGCAATCCTTGTACGAAATTCAAGATTTCTGTTTGTGCAATCATTTGACGAAATCTGTATTTCTTTTCGCGATCTCTGATGAAATTAGCGATATTTTCCACGGTCGTTTGAAGAAATTAGCGATTTTTTAAACGACCAATCCTTTTACGAAATTCGCGATTTTTTTCGCAATCCTTTGACGAAATTCAATATTTTTTTGCCATCCTTTTACGAAATTCAAGATTTCTGTTCGTGCAATCATTTGACGAAATCTGTATTTCTTTTCGCGATCTCTGATGAAATTAGCGGTATTTTCCACGGTCGTTTGAGGAAATTAGTGATTTTTTAAGCGACCATTTTGAGACTTTTTTCTCAAAATTTCCAAGATTCGCGATATTTTTCTGTGACCCATTGACAAATTGATTTTTCGGATTTTGAAAGAAAGAAAAATCAGAGACTTCCACGAAAATAAAAAAGAAATGTGGAATAATCACATGCTTGTGAAAGAGGTTATGGAGACAAAATCACGTAGAGCAAGTTTTATTGTGCGGGATTTTTTTTCTGTGTGATTTGTGCAGTTCTGCTAGTTGTGCAATTTTCCACATTCCCTCCCTGTTCATCAAAGAAAAATTTTCCTTTTCCTTCGTCAGGAAACTCATGAAATGGCGCCCCTGTAAGTAAAACTTAGAAAGGGACTAGAAAAAAGCTTCATTTAAACAGGTTTCCGTCTTAGCAAGTATAATTGTATGATTTTTTTCAACGAAATTTGATTTTTTCCCCTTCTAGAAAGAAATCTGTTATAGACATCTCTTCTAGTACATCTCTTTTCAGAGCTATACTATAGAGCGGATGGTTTAAAATTCAGTGAGGATACTTGTACAAATGAAACCTGTCTATAATAGAATCCTGTCTAAAAAGAAAAAAAAATCATATCCAATATATTAAAAGTTTACATTCTAAGACGGAAACCTGTCTAAAACGAAATATTTCATTGGTTCTGAGTTTCCGTATGCGAAGATTTTATTGTTATAGTAAGCATAAGTCAGTAAACGTTTCTCATACGGGGATGGGGGGGGGGGGTTAGACCCCTCTGGATCCTACCCTTAGCTATATAGCATCCCTCAAAAAATGTTTGCCCCCCTCAAGAAAATTTTGAAATGGCGCCCCTGTCTTTGTCCCAAGAAGGATGCGTACTTTTACCCTATTCTGCAGTATTTTGCTTAACCGGCTACCCATAAGTATAAACAAATGTGATCGAGGTAAACTAGGGCAATTAGCAGCTAAAAATCTTTTGATCTCCACTAAAATTTTGGATTTGTAAAAATTCCAGATACTGTCAGCTACAGAATAAAGTGAGATTTAAAAATATTAGAAAATTCGAAAATTTAAACTTACCTCATTTTCTTAGCACAAATTGCTACTTTTATCAAAGGTATAAACAAATGACTAGTACACTTGAAACAAAACTGCAACCTATTGGTCATGAGAGCCGAAATGTTGCTTCATATGAAATCAGCCGTTGCGTATTTTTGCCCCGCTCGTATCTTTACCCCTATCTACCCTATATCTCTCTTAGCATAAGAAAATAAAAACTCGGCATTTTATCGCTCAGAAACTCACGTAAAATAAAATGCAAATGTTTATATTTAGGTTTTTTCCAAGTCTAAGATTTTCACAAAAAGTTTGAGCAGAACAATTTTTCAGATAAAATAAAAACATATTTCAATATGAATGAGTTATTAAATTTACTCCTTAACCTTTAACTGGTGTCACAGAAATTGTCACAACTAGTGTGAAGTTGTCTGTGAGACCGCTTTATCGAAAGATGAATAAAAGGCACGATTAACTCATAGGTTGGTGTTTTTGTACTAAACTTTTTGTACAAGACTGTTATAATTAAAATTCACCTATTCAAAAGTGTCTGGTGATAGTACTAAAGTTCACAATGGAACAAAATTTCGGTAGTGTTTGTAGTTAAACTGAAAATTGCAAGTATATAAAAAATTGCAAAACTATAAAAATTAAAAAAAGCTGCGGTCTGAGAGACCGTTAACATCAGTTAAAGGTTAAGAAATAAAAAAGTATATAAGAAATGCGATAAATTATTTTTATTTAAGGCACAGTTAAGAACCATTTATTCTTCTCTAGGAATAGGAAAAATATTACCAACATTTCATTTTTCATATACAAGCAAACACATGTATAATATTTCTGATAGTTTTAAAACACATACCCATGATGCGTGTGTATAGATAGAGAAGTGCGCAATATTCAGAATTAGAAGCATAGGAGAGAGTGTGGGGGAGTGGGACAACTTTTACAAAAATATAAAAAAGGAACTTTGACACAAAAACAATATTTCAGTTTATAGAATACAAAATGAAACACTTTTTAATGTTCTTGAACAATATAGAAACATAATTTTCAGAAACAATTTTGTAATTAAAGAAATTGCAAGTTTCAAAATTTGTCCCATGCTTAGTTTAATCCATGCTTAGACCCATGCTGAAAGGCTGTTTATATTATGGATAATATACAGTATAATGTTCCATAAATAGAGAAACTATTACATCTATGTATAAACAAGTCATTAATATTCAGAAAGCATAAAAAAGTATATGAAGCAAAATTACTTCTGATTCTTGAAATAATCTTTTACTTTATACAATTGAAATCTTATGCAACTTTTTTCAGCTGGAGATTGGGCTACCATTGTTTCATCTAGTGTGCGATTGATGAAATGTCTAGAATGATCACATTCAAAAATTTTTATTACTACCAAAACGAAAACAAATTTTGCAGGAAATTTTGCAGGAAAGTAAAAGAATATATAAAATTTATTAAGTTAAACCAGCTCTTTGCATGTTCGCCAACATAAATGAAAAACAGTGGAACTTCGAAGGATCCCTTTTTGATTCCTAATTGGTTTGATTAAGAGTATCAACAATAACACAGATTATAAAACATGTCAGCGGGGTGGGGGAGGGGGGGGGGTTATGAAGAAAATTTTTAAAGTAAAATTTTTTACTGTTTTTTTTTTTTTTTTTTTTATAAATAAAAGACTTTGAATTTTATCCATTACTGGCACATCTGCCCTATACCTAGATTTTTAACTTGAAAACAAAATATTTTGGACATTCTTTTGAAAAATCAGTCAACCCGAACCCGACACACAAGATTCAAAACACAAACCGACCCGATCCGAACCAAAAAAGTAAAGTAAACCCGACCCGATGCTGGAATCTAGTACAATAAATACCGATTACACGGCACGACTCTAATATTAAGAAAGATAAATTTGGTATACATTTTAAGTATTCTGCAGAAGAATAGTGGAATATTTGGCCTTCATTATCAGTCAAAGTGGGGGGGGGGGGAGTACTATTCATTGCATCAATAATTAAAAATAAATTATTTAATCTGCTAACCATATTGCAATAAAATTTGATTTATTATATAAGACATGAGAAACTGCACGCATGTAATAAACACTGATGTAAAGAATAGTCATTTGACTGAATGATGAATATTTAACAATAAAATAATAGGATGATTACGCATTAATACCTGCTAAAATCATGTTACATTATAATTCGAAATCAAACGGTCTTACTGTGTAGTTCATTTTTACTTATTAGGAATCAAGGATAATGGAAATATAACAAAACTTAACTCATAAAGAAGAAATATTTACTTGCATACTAATTTGAAATCATAATCAAAATGAATGCCTTGAACACGTCTGTGGCTGCGTGAATAGTCATTACGTCATCATTGAAGTTCTTTCTCATTGGCTGAAATGAGAGACTAAGATATTTCATGTATTTGTACTATGCGAGTGATAAATATTATACCCGGTTACAGATAAAATTCTAGTAAACATGCAGATTTCTGTAGTTTTACGAAAACTAGTTTCGTAGGATTACAGATTTTTTTTTTTACAGTGTGACAACTTTCGCTAAAAAAGGGCGTTGCAACTCTGTTGCGCCATACAACGAATAGTTGTTTTGAATACCGCTCTTACCTAGTTGCTTTCAGAACTACCAAGGATATAACACGTGAAAAGGGCTACATTTCATGTCCCACCCGTCCCGACTACCCGACCGTCTGAACAATGTTTTATCATACAGCACGATAATGCTGTATGGTAGAGCTCAGCCGCAGCTTTTACGTTTTGAAACATGATGAAAAAGGCAACAATTCAATTGCAATCCGAACATTCAGTGATAAGTAATAGCTTGTTGGAAAGCTCTGAATTTAGCGATGTGTCTTTCGAAGGTCGGGTAAAAAAATATCGAATATTAAAGGAATGGCAACTATTTGAATTTTAAATAGCGCTATTCCTTCCATAATTTAACAATATAAAAATCTTCCATTTTCAATTTTCTAATTAAATCTTTTCTTTTGTGTTGCACAACCTAAAAATAGCACAATAATTGTCTGAGCGAAGCGAAGGCTAATACTCAGCGAAATATTACTGTCCGCCCACTTTACTACTACGATGGATATTAACGCCATGTCCTGCTAAAAAAAAAGCCCAATAAAAACCTTTCGTCAAGCATAACTCAAAAAATATTTGTCGAATTTCGTTTCTGATTGCACCAGAAGGTACCTATGAGGGTCACCTACTGAATGCACCTACTATGAAAAATAAGTTCCAAACCGTTTAAAAATTATATAGAAAAAACTCTTAAAAAAGCACAATTTATCTGCATACGTCACAGAAATTTGGTGTGCGTCACTTTCACCGGTTGATGTTTTCGTAGACAACTGGTTTGAACACATGGAGCAAATAAAAAAAATTACGCACGCAGTAATATTGAATAGATCAGTTTCAACCACGTGATCACAAACCTTGCAACAACCCGTGGCAACCAGTTTTGGTGGGCAAACAAATAATAATACAGTATTCCGTAGCACGGTGACCGTTTTTAGCCTGTTGTATAAAATCTGGCATGTTGTATGACATATAATTGTGGATGATTAAAACAAAAGACATGAGTGTTTATTGATCCGGAGGTCATCTTTCTCTGGATGTCTGTCTGTCTATCATACTGCATGCAATTTTCTTGTAAAGGATGATATTATTATGCAGTAAAACCTCCATAACGGACACACCCGATTAGTGGACACCTCTATTTAGCGGGCATTTTTTCGATTACCAACCCTTAAATAACTGTACATATTTTACTCTCAGTAGCGAACACCTCCAAATAGAGGACAAATTCTGCCCTCCCGAGGTGTTCGCTATTCAGAAGTTTTACTGGTAAAACCTCCATAGCGGACACACCCGATTAGCGGATACCTCTATTTAGCGGACATTTTTTCGATTACCAACTCTTAAATAACTGTACATGTTTTACTCTCAGTAGCGGTCACCTCTAAATAGAGGACAAATTCTGCATTCTCGGGATGTCCGCTATTCAGAGGTTTTACTGTACATAATATTGATAATTATTTTACAGGGCCGCACAAAAGAATAAGAATATATGAAACGAATATAAACTAAATTCGGGATTGGTAGATCGCTGATGGTAATGTAATTTTAGGATGTTGTTACAGTCATCCGCAGCATGTTTTTAGAGTTTTGTCCATCTAACGAAACCCTACCTGTCTCACTCCTTTGTCTGTCTATTTGTCCGTCTGTCACAGAGCCCGTTCTCAGAAACTATATATGTCGGAGACTTGAAAATTTGCGTACTTATAGCTGAACACCACACATCAAACGGCAAATAATAAAATTTTGAAAAAGACTAATATTTAACCCTCTGGGCTCTAACTTGTGTATTTTAAGCAATTTTTCTAACTCAGCCCCTAATTTTATTAAGTTGGAGTCATGAAATTTTGCATACTTATAGCTGAACATCTCACATCAAACGACAAATAATAAAATTTTGAAAAAGGCTTAATATTTAACCCTTTGGGCTCTAACTTGTTTATTTAAAGCAATTTATCTAACTCAACCCCTAATTAAGTTGGAGACATGAAAGTTTGCATACTTATAGCTGAACACTTGCGATAAAACCATAAATCATAAAATTTTGAAAAAGTCATATTTAACCCTCCGGTCTCTAACTTCTGTATTTTAAGCAATTTTTCTAACTCAGCCCCTAATTATGTTGGAGACATGACATTTTGCATACTTATAGCTGAACACCTCACATCAAACGACAAATAATAAAATTTTTAAAAAGTCTAATATTTCACCCTCTGGGCTCTAACTTATGTATTTTAAACAATTTTTCTAACTCAGCCCCTAATTAAGTTGGAGACATGAAGTTTCGCATACTTATAGCTGAAATCCTCACATCAAACGACAAATAATAAAATTTTGAAAAATGTCTGATATTTAACCCTCTTGGCTCTAACTTTTGTATTTTAAGCAATTTTTCTAACTCATCCCCTAACTAAGTTGGAGAATTGAAAGTTTGCATACTTATAGCTGAAAACTTGCGATAACACGATAAATCATAAAATTTTGAAAAAGTCATATTTAACCCTCCAGTCTCTAACTTCTGTATTTTAAGCAATTTTTCTAACTCAGCCCCTAATTAAGTTGGAGACATGAAATTTTGCATACTTATAGCTGAACACCTCACATCAAACAACAAATAATAAAATTTTGAATAAGGTCGAATATTTAATCCTCTGGGCTCTAACTTGTGTATTTTAAGCAATTTTTCTAACTCAGCCCATAATTAAGTTGGAGACATGAAATTTTGCATACTTATAGCTGAATACCTCACATCAAACAGCAAATAATAAAATTTTGAAAAAGTCTAATATTTAACCCTCTGGGATCTAACTTGTGTATTTAAAGCAATTTTTCTAACTCAGCCCCTAATTATGTTGAAACATAAAAATTTGCATACATATAGCTGAACACCTCACATCAAACGACAAATAATAAAATTTTGAAAAAATCTTATATTTAACCTCTAATATTTTGTCTCGCGCAATTTTTAAATTTAAACTGTTTTGCAATACTATTTTTTGTTCCTTTTGCATAATAAGTGTAATGTGACGTAATTTGTTCTATTTCAGATTTCTAACGCATGTTAATGAATTTATTTTACAATATCCTTTCTCTTTTAAAATTCACATGTAAATATAGTTTTTTATGGCGTAATTTCCAATAAGTGCCTGCTTTTTATACCTAATTATTTAATTGTAATTTGAAGGTTTTTTTCTGTTTATTATAGTAACGTGTAAATATTTTTTTTTTTTGAAGCAAACATTATTGTTTGCGCTGTTTATACAGTTGGCAACAGTTTAAATTAATACCATTTTCTAAAATATGTAAAAAATATCTGTCAAAATGCTGAATATTTGAATTTAAAATAGAAATAAAACCTCAAAAAATGAGTCAAATTTAAAAAAAAAAATAATGAAATCTGCAGACCGGGATCTTCTATTGAATAAAATGATCTAAAAATGATTAAATTCCCATGTATAGCTTTTGCTCTTATAAATTTTTTAATGGAACGATTTTGTCCAACTTTATCATTAAATATCTCTTAAAATAATTCTTCGATTTGAAAACTGTATGCATTAGTGTGTTGATCAAACATTTCGCTATAATACCACTGATTTTCATATATTTGTATGTAATAGTTTTCTTAATATTAACGAAGAAAGACCTCCGGTCACAAAAATTCAAAACCGGCGGCGGCGGCGGTACCAGCGTTAGTTACTTTTCATAGAATAAAGAGATATATAAAAATGAAAACTTGTCTATCTGTCTGTTTGTAATTCTATAAAAAATCCACAATTTGGAAGCCAAAATTGTGAAGAGATACGTACATGTGTATTAAAACATGGCCGAGACAACTAAGTAATCCGGAATCGAAATAACTTACAGTTAATTTTTAATTAATAAAAAACCACCAATTTAACAGCAATTTCTTATCAAATTTAAACATTTATCGTTATAGCAGTTGCCAACAATTAAAAAACACAATAAAATTATTACTACAACAATTAATTTTCTACTGCAAGATTTCCACGTGAAAAATGAAAATGAAATAAATAGTTTGCCGAATTAAAAAGAAAGATGAATATTACGTCATAACTTTTCTATTGCAAGATATTCACGTGAAATATGAAAATGAAATAAATGGTTTGACGAATTTAAATGAAAGTGAATATAACTTCATAACTTTTCTATTTCAAGGTTTCCACGTGAAAGAGGAAAATATTACGTCATATTGGAAATATAAAGGGCATGGTGGATATAGTATAACGTCATATTAGTGTGAAAAATGTATTGAAGCATAATAAAAACCCAATTAGGGAAATATTGGCGTATTTTAACATTATTGCTCCAATTATAAATTGAAATAAGTTCATTTATAGCTGTATTCTTTTGCGTCTGTTATATACATTTGTACATTTTTATATAGCGTTTTCATATGATTCATTCAACAACATTTCGACGGCTTTTTTTAATGTTTGTTTTGTGTTGTATGTTAAATTTTGAAATTGATTTTTCAGAACAAACATCCTTCAAATTCTGGGCAACGCCGGCACTTTAGCTTGTAACAGATAAATGGCTTTTGTATCTGTACATCTAATGTTAATATTATAAAGCGTTATAATATTATAAAGTATATAATATTATTAATGTTTGTACGTTTGTGAGGTGTTATCTCTGAAACTACATAGCCAACTTAAAAAAATGTTGGTGGCCATCTCTGCTCCGAAAAAAATACTATTTTATCTCAGTGCTCCTACATCGCTGCATGAGCAAAAAAGTTCTAAAATTGTGATTTCTGCGATATTGATTGGGTTAGAAACTTTAAATTTGGTGTTGTAGTTACTTTTAAGATGTAAATACTCGTAATGAACGCTCTGTAAAAGGTTCAATTTGACGGATAAACGTAAAAATTTCTAGAAAGGTTCTAACCTATGATTTATTTGGAATACTGAAATTTTTGGGATACTGTTGGGGTTAGAAACTAGAACTTTGGCATGGTAGTAATTAATAAGATGTAAATGCTCGTTGTAGAACGAATTTTAAAAAATAGAAAGACTAAACAAAGCGGAAAAAGATCTAAAGATGATCTAAGTAACGAAGAACATGGAACTGTTAGGAATATAAACATGAAAATTGACATGGCTGTATTTATCATGACGTAAATTCTCGCAATAGAACAATTTCTAAAAATGTCGCTATAAAAAACAGTGCAGAAACAAAAAAACTTTCAAAATTTTATTTCTCTGTTACTGCTGAGCCCAAAATCTTGAAATTTTGCTTCGGGTTAGTTTTAAAATATACAATTGTCTCTATGAATGGTTTCTAAAATATTTAAAATTTAAAAAGATGAAATTAACTGAAAGCGATCTCAATTACCATTAATTTGGAATTATTAGGTACAGCAACTTTAAATATTTCATAATGCTGCATTTCCTCCGCAAAACATGCGATTTAAATGCAACAAAACTGATAGATACCCACCTATCATTAAATAAATTGTGTAAATATTGAATAAAGACCTGTATGAAACAGTGAGTAGGTTGCCCGAAAGTACTTGTTAAAATGTTCCTTCTCTAGGCTTTTCTCTCTCTTGCCAAGGCCACTAACAGAGGGAAGTGCTGTTTTAAATGTGATATGAATTTTTTATCCGATTCATTTTTCTAGACATTTTATCATAAGGTCACATTCTCAATTATCATTAGTAGATTTTTTATATATTAACTTATTCTGGTGAAATTTTGTAATCGGGTTCATATTGGCGTATGTTAGCTTGCATGATTTGCTGAATAAATATGTATGGATTTGTAAATTACTTCAAATGACACTTTGACAGCTCAAAAGTTATGCAGACGATATATTCAGATCTTGTGTCATACTTTATGTTGTAATCATTGCCGATTTCTTTTATTTAATACATGCTAAATACAGCTCAACTTGTGCAGAATATGTTTGAAAACAAAACAATACAGCGTATGTAGTGGCCAGCATACACTCATCATTTAAATCCGATCGAGCATATCTAAAACACACTTTAACGAAGCATTGCATGCCACTTTTGATGTATTCGATACTTTGATACTATATTAGATTTTGAGAAGAGAATTCCTTAAACGTTATCGACAACCTCATTGCATCCGTGGAAAACAGATATTGTACAATATTAACTATTCCGGGGGAGCACACATCATATAAAGTATAGTCCATTCTTTTTAAACATCATATATTTGTCATTTAAAGTTACTCAAATTGGTGCGGAGCGTCTGATTATGTTCTTGACATCATTTTATACAGTTAAAATTCCGATATAAGTAAATTAGTGTTTCATTTTCTATTTTACTTTTAATATATTGCGTACTTTCGTTTTTATATCCATGCATGGCTGCCTTGAATGGTTTGATTTCCCATTTTTTTAAACAGTGTATACGAATTTATATATAAGATTTTGTAATTCTACAATTCGTTTATTTTCATCATTTCAATTTTTCGCAGTATATGGACAATTAAAGATAACATCTCATTTTCTTTGCTTCCACATGTTATTATTAAATCTATGTTCTCAGTAATATCGCTCAGACTAATCCCTCTGAGGGAAGTCCTAGTTTAAAAAAAGGGTTAATACGCGTACTTTGTTTTTATGTCAATAAAAATTCAGATTCTCCTGATATATTTTTACATTAAAAATCGACTTCATTTTAAACAAAAAATGCACATTTTTCATAAATATATATATAAATTGTGGCTAAATGTGTCTTATTATAACAATTATAATAAGATATAATAATTATTATAATTGTCTTATTATAAATTAATCCTTATTATTTTGAACCTTATAATATACTTTTTATAATATACCTTATTATTATGATCCATAAAATGGAAGTTTTATTTTTAAGTCACACAGAAATTTTCGGTAAATGCTAGGTTATTTGGTCATTTCTAAATAGCGTATATTTTCAATTTTTACACAATTATGTGCGGAAAAACATGTACATTCGAACGCAATTTGTTTGAAAACTGTATCTCAATTTACTCATTTTTTTTTTGGTTTATAATTTAATTTTTAAGCACGGTTGCTTTTAAATGTATCTCTATTGCATGCAGGCTCTATTATGGAAGAATAATGATCCATTATCACTTAAAACAATATAAGTAGTTTCAATAATAAAAATGTCTTCAGCTATCAAATAGAATGAAGGGCTAAAAAAAAATAAAAACTGAGGAATAAAACATAATTTTACACATTCGTCTTCACGAAGCAACTTAATATAAACTAGAAAAAATCGTCTGCTTACAAATTGTCATCTACAAATATTAGATCCTAGATTTTTTTTAATTACTAATATTTAACCAAGGTGGCTGGACAAAATCAAATTTAAGTTTTTTGCATGCTTCGATAGAATTATTGACTTATATTTAGAGGAAATAAATTTAAACAAAAAACAATTTTTTCTTAAATATGACGCGTTTAAAATTTTTCGCAAAATCACTATAGGCATAATGACTAAGCAAGAAAAATGTAATTTGATAAATATTTATTTTAATTCACAAATCTGAAATATTTCTTCTAGATTTGCCAAATGACGTCATTTTTATACAATTTCGTCAATATGATTTCATGTGTAATCAGCACTTTCTAAATAAAAAGTCAAATCTTAAAAGAACGCAATGCTTTTTATAAATGAATTTTGGAAAAGTGTATTTTAATTTAATAAACTTTTAACCTACATTATAAAATTATTTATTACTTGAAATTCAGTATTCAACTAAATTTATGTTATAGTTTTGTCGAAATGTATAATAAAACTAGATTTACGTTTCCAAAAAAAAAACTTAAGATCTCATGCAATTTAAATGCAACGCATTGGCTTGCTATGCCAACTCGTTTTATTAAAAGATGAACAGTCGGACAATAAATAATTTTTCGTTACACCATGTATTCATTTTATTTTTTATTGAAACAATCATAAAACGATAAGCGTGACATATTTTACGATGTAACGTAATAAAAAAATAAATGTTTAAAAAAATATTTATTTTTTAAATTTAATACAAAAATTTCATTTTCGGTTAACTAACCCCTTTTAATTTATTAAACCATTTAATAATATTCTATGAGATTTTATTAAATATTTAATTAAAAATAGTAATTCATAGAAAACCGATTATTTTTAAACAATAACTCCATATATGACTCATCGTAGATGAATTGCTTTTTGGAATTTTTTTGGCGATTTTTTTAAATGTCTCTCAATTTGTAACAGTCGTCTACATTTTTATATGCTTCGAAAATTATATATAAAGAAGTAAATAAAGATCTTTTATATCTCTTCCTTTGGCTTTCCACGCTATATGGCCGAAGGTGACCGGTCACTACGATTTTAAACATTTTGTTAAATATCTAGAAAAATACATGAGGAATTAACCTGAAACTGAAGGTGTGTAAACAGTGTAGTATAGGCCATATATTTCATCGAAGATTTTTTTTTTCCCGAAAGGCATTGGGGACCGTCAACAAATTGAAAAAGAACGAATATCTTTTGGATAACCCTGTAAAAACTAATATAGCAAAAGCGTTCAAACTCGAGATTATTAATAAGTGGATTATTTTTATATCCTGTGTTCATTTTTATGAGAATAGCATGTATACTCGTAGAGAAATTAAGGTTTTTATAAAAACAGTCCCGAATTTCGCCACGTTTTTTGCGTATAATTTGAAGAGTTCTTAATATTAAAAAAAAAGTTATTTTCAGAAAATATGACAAACAACATTGTACACAATACCCTGCAATCAGAATGAAAAAAAATAATAAAAATTGTATGAAAAATGAGAAGGTTAACTAAATAATGATTCACTGCGCATGCTCGAACGTAATCAAAATATAATTTGCATAATGTGTTAGCTAAATGTATTGAGAAACTTTTGTGAAAGTCTCAAAAATATAGTTTGAAAAGCCTGATAATAATCGTTTATAGAATAAGCTCAAAATCCGTTATTCCCAAAAGGAAGCAAAAAGATGAGGGCTGTATCCAAATACAGAAGTACGTGCAATATTGTGTATGCTATATTGGTACTAATCAATGGATATATGGATACAACCCCTCATCTTTTTGCTTCATTTAGGGAACATCGGATTTTGAGCTTATTCTATAAACGATTATTATCAGACTTTTCAAACTATGTTTTTGAGACTTTTACAAAAGTTGCTCTATACACTTAGCTAACACATTATACACATTATATTTTGATTGCGTTCGCGCATGCGCAATGAAGCATTTTTTAGTAATCCTGCTCATTTTTCGTACAATTTTTATTATTTTTTTATTTTGATTATAGGTTATTCTGTACAATGTCCTTCGTCATATATTATGAAAAGAACTTTTTTATATATTAAGAACTCTGCAAATTATAAGCAAAAACCGTGGCGAAATTTGGGACTGTTCTTATAAAAACCTTAATTTCTCTACGGGTATACATGCTATCCTCATAAAAAAGAACACAGTATATTACAATTAGCCACTTATTAATAATTTGGAGTTTGAACGCTTTTGCTACATTAATTTTTACAGGGTTATCCAAAACATATTCCTTCTGTTTCAATTTGTTGAGGGTTCCCTATGGGGTTTCGGAAAAAAATCTTCACGGAAATATATGACCTATACTATACTGTTTACATACCTGTAGTTTCAGGTTAATTCCTCATGTATTTTTCTAGATATTTAACAAAACGTCTAAAATCGCAAGCGACCAGTCACCATTGGCCATATAATGTATTCTAAATGTTGACGTTCGAGATTATGCTATTGTCTAAATAAATATTTTCTTGTTGTGTATAAAAAAATAGTATTATGAAATAATTATCGTAATTATTATCTAAAAGATTAAAAATAACTAACCTATAAGATACCCTGTAAATAAAGAGCCAAAAAAGAGAAGTTTAGGAAGCGGCATGAAGAAAATAAAGAAGCTCGTTTTTATATTATAAAGATTGGAGTAAACGGAAGAGAGAAAAACACAGTGTTTCAAAGAAAACATGGGAGACAAAAAATGGCAGGGAAAAAACAAGGAAAATTTTTTATCTTCTGATAAGCTCTGTCAACGAAAAAAAATGTTGGAATATTCCCATTTTAAATCTAAATGGTACAGGCGGTATATCGTTAAGCTGCGCTATAGCTGCAAACGTATAGGTAATAAAAGGCAAGTGGAAAACGCAATAAGACGCCAAAGGTATTGTACAAATTTACTGATAGACCGCCAATATTATTACAAAAAAATTCTTGCGTTTTTAAAAACGGGTCGTCGGGTCTCAGAGCAAAATCTTGTAAATATATGTAAATCTTATACATATATCTACCCTATATATATAAAATCATAATGAAACAAATTTATGAAACGAATATATAAAATTACTTTATGAAACGATTTTATGAAACAGCGTATTAAACAACTAATTACGTTTCACGGCGATTAGTTCTAAAATATGGAATATTGTGCTATTAAATTAACACACAAAATCCGCACTGATCCGCAGATCTCAAAGCTGGTATTAGAAATTTTAAATTCTAATTAATTTTTGAGATATTAATTTTTTTTCTAATTTTGGCAATTCTCTAATGATGGCAACTCAAATTTTAATCATAACACATATTTTTTTTTCATATTTTAGAAAAGGTTATTATTTTGAACTAATTTGGCGAAAAGTTTGGCCTCCCATAAATGTATGCTAAGAAATTTATCATGTTACTTTTATCCATAATTCAATTTACTTGAACAATCTTTCGCCAAATGGGAAGATTCTGATAGTGAAATCAAGAACTCGGTATATGTTTTTAGCGCGACGCAAGTGATAAGTCCACAAAAATTTCTCCCGTCGCATTTAATTTTATTTTTATTGTTTATTTCATTATCATTTATTGAATAAAAAACTTTCATTTAAAACTGAAACATTTAAAATTAACGGCATTCACTTCTTTCTTTTTTTTAACGAAACGAAAAGAAAAAAAATAAGCACAGATGTATACGCACTGGAGTACCTAATTGGCGCCAAAATGGCGTTATTTTGCCTGAGATAGTAACCCGGCTATTCTTGCTTATTTAGTAATAAATGTTTATTTACATTTATTTTATTTTTGCTAAAAAAAAAGTTAAAAATTATTTTGTTCGCTAGCTATTAAACTTTTTTTTAT
The DNA here is from genome assembly GCA_963932465.1 of Maratus speciosus. Taxonomy (NCBI): domain Eukaryota; kingdom Metazoa; phylum Arthropoda; class Arachnida; order Araneae; family Salticidae; genus Maratus; species Maratus speciosus. The sequence goes on along the minus strand of OZ010800.1, from coordinate 261,922,834 downwards.
TTATTGTTTTTTTATTTTAAAAATAATAGAAAATAATTTAAAAATACATATGTAACTGGTATTCGAAATCGAGGTTATCGCCAAATTGTTGTAAAAAAAAAATCAAGCCAAACCCGGTGCGTATATAACGTATATGCCAAATGTTAAATAATGCAACAAATCATGACATTTAATTTCAACTTCAAAGCAATGTTTTAATGGTACTACTTAGTTATTCCGTCAACCAATTTCGCTAAATTATATAAATCGCCAAATTATACAAATTGACTTAATTTTTATTTTAAATAATGAAAGAAAAAATAAAATAGTATAACATTAATAAAAGTACAAATAAACGTCGAAATAAAAAAAAAAACACTTGGTGGCGTAAACGGGTGAAACTTCCTTAAAGTCAAGTGAATGTGACATTTACGATCAACCATTATTGCATTTAATCCTATAGTTTGGCGATATATTTTTGGTCGATGGGATAACCAAGTAGTACCGTTTTAATTTACCACTCGAAAAATAAAAAAGAAGGCTAACTAGCAAGTTAAAAGAAAAACTATTGGAGAGTTTACGTTAGCACCCGGCTAACGTAAAAGTACCAAGAATTATTTGCGAACATGGCAACTTTTATGTAGTTTTATTCGAAAAATTAATTTTGTTTCTTTAATCAAAATGAAAACGTTTCTTGTGAAAAGCAAAGGGATCGGCCGGCAAATGTTTATGGCAGTTACATGACTTGAACTATTAAAATATAGGTGAAATGATGGCGATAGAATAATATTTGGAAATTGATGGAGAAGAAAATTGATGGAATCGTTAAGAAAAAGAATACAGATTTTTAAGAAAATGAATTTCGAACTGTTGATGATACAAGTTTATTTTTCACACCGAAAAATGTTAACTACCTCTACAAGTTAAATATGCTCAAAATGCAAAGCAATACACTACTAAGTGCACCAAAAAGGTCCGCTATCTGAAATCCTGATGTTGAATTTTCACAGCAGGTTATAAGAAATTAAATTAAAAAAATATTACAAATTTTGGATTGTCGTGAAAATGTCATTTATAAGTCACGAAAATTTTGAAAGCTTTCGAAAGAAAATGTAAGCAAGCGTTTATCATTCAAATGACAACAACAACTAAAAAACAAAAAAGCAACAACAACTAAATCTAGAAATGAATTCAAGTCGATACTGAAACATAACACTGAAATCACAATCTATTGGTCAACGTATGATGACTACTTGTGACATAAATTTATTTCGGCATGTTTGTTATGACAATGTTTATGATTATGTTTGAAAAATAAATGTATCCTGATATTTTGAAACAACACGTCTTAAGGTGTCTCAGGACTCTTAGAGCTTCAAAATTTAGATGTAATTTGTTTAGATGTAAAACTCCTATCATTTCCGAACATTTTGATACAATTGTTTCCTTCAAATTTCCGTTAGAACAGACGTTATTGCTTTTAAAATTATACCCTTTCTATAGCTGAAGCGGCGTTTCCGAAATGTTGAACTCATTTTTCTCCAAATGATGTTTTGGGGGATAACGCGCAGGATATCTCAAAAATTTCTAATAGTCCAGGCAATAGGGGATTTTACTTGGCAAAATTAATGGTAGTTCTGGAAATCGGCTTGCTTTATGTTTTTTCGGTCTCTGAATCCGAATTTGTAACTTCCTACCAAAATTTCCCCGGGCAACCCCCACCACCCAAATTTTGGTAAAGTGCCCCCCAAAAAGGCTTTTATTAAAAAATCATTTTTTTATTATTTTTTTAAGGAAAAAGTATCTAGAAATTCAGAAAGTAGACAAAATTTCCAACAAATAAGATATATGACATCATGACATGGATGAATGGGGAGGGGGATCTGCCTTGGAACATGCGCCGCGGTGCTGGGTGGACTAAGTTGCGCAATTCCACTTAACCACTCACATCGTTTACATTCGCACTCCCGTCTCCCCTCAGAACATTCATTATAAGGTTTACTTTAAGTTTTTTGGGTCGCTGAATCCTAATTTTTAACTTTCCCTCAAAATTTTCCGCCCAGAAAACCCCCAAAATAATTGTTTTTAACTTAAATTTCTTATAGTTTTAGGGTAAAAACATTATAAAATTCAGAAACTAGACAAAATTTGCAGCAAATAGGATATATGACATTATGACGTAGGATACACGGGGAGAAAGGGGGCTGCCTTGGAACATTCCCCGCGCGCTTTTCTCAAAGACGAAATTTTTTCTAAAAAATAATTTTTTGGGGGTTACCGGGTGAAAATTTGGTGGGAAGTTTCGGATTCAGCGACCCAAAATACATAAAATGAGTCGAAATCCAGAACTAGTATTAATTTTGCCAGGTAAAATCTCCTATTGCCTGTACTTCATAACTTAATGCACCTAGCGCCGCAGTGCATGTTCAGAGGCAGCCCCCCCATTCCCCGTTCAATATGTTTTATGAAACAAGCCTGTATATATTTCAGTGATTAAAATTGTGTTTAAAGTATGAAATAATGTCTGAAATTGGTATAAAAACGGTAAATTAGAAACGATATACGTATATATTACAAAAAAAAAAAAAAAAACCGCAATGTAGACACATATATATATATACACATGGTATAAAGATCAAAACAATGCGCTATTTCCTTATTGACCCTATACACATACTTCCAATTCCAAGGTTTCACAATAAAAGTGCAAAATTTAATGACATAAGTTGCAACACTATTGGGAGTGTATTTGAGAAAATGCAAAAACTAAATTTTTACACGGCCCCGTAGAGCAAAATTTCCAATTTGAAAATGTTTCTTTAACCATTTCTGAATTAAACACAAAAATATTCATCTCGATATCTGCAAAACTCGCAGAGATATTTAAATCTAAAATTCGTGACAATCACAATTTACACATACCTCTGTGCGACGTGTTATGGACTCACTTTGAATGAAAAATAGAGTTCATCCACAAATTGTACGTTATTAAAAGTCGATTTAAATCAGTGCCTGTCCTTTGGATATAAAATAGCAGCGTAAAGATTTTACGTTAAACCTGCTTCCAAAATACCCTTGAGGTCAGCACTAGATGTCTGATAGGTAGAGATATGTAGGTCCGGTTAACTGCCGACACACAGAAAAAAGGTTCGGTTCGGCCTGGGAAAAAAATAAAATCTTAGCCGGAGCCCGGTCCGGTAAGACTGAATTTTTACAAAACATAGTGTTTTACGTCCGATATGATTAAAAAAAGTTTCGTATGAAGGAGTTCTGACAAAAAATACTCATTATAGCTTCATTTTCATATTTATAATCTTCATTTTTTAATAAGTGCCAAAGGCTGTGATATTTTTATTTAATGAATCTCTATTAGTATGTAAATGTTTCACCTATCATTTAATATAGTTAATCCATATCCCATGTATTCGAGACTTTAAAAAATGCTATACAGTAAAATATCCTAAGACGTAATCCCATAATAAAGGAAAAAAATGCGTTATAGACACGTTCCCTTCTTAGGAGGTGTAAATGTAGTCTATTCCTTTCTCAGTTATTATTCACTTTCGTTTTGCATGGATCAACATATTATTCCTTTAAAGGCAGGATTCAGTGTTCTGTGGGTCAGTGTACCTTAATCGGCATTAAAAAAAAAAAAGTTATTTTACATCCACCGAGGGGCATTTCAATACTACAGAAAGAAAGTAAAAAGGGCAAAAGTTAAACTAAATCGGTAGTTTAAGCTACTTGAATGTGTATCTTACTCACCTGCAATTAAGAAAAAAAGCATTTAAACATTTTATTAGGAGCAAATCTCAATTAAAAATATTAAATGCTTTTTGCTGCATAATTGTTTTTTCACCAATTCTCGTCTTTAAATTATTTTAAGTCAAAAATTGTTAATGAAAATAGGTTCGAACTTTAAACATGTCTTTTTTGATTATTTACATTAATATTGTTTCGGCAAATTAAAAAAAATATATATATATTTACCTTTGAAAATATGATTTTTTAAAGATAAGTTTCATAATTATTTTATTTATATTTTTTATATTTTAAAAATTAGTATTTAAAAAAATTCTGAAATAAAATTTAAATAATAGTTTCCTCTTTAATTAAATGAAAACAATTTTGAAATTAGACAAAAAATGTCTGGAATTATATCGATTTTAACTTATCCCACTTAAAAAAAAATAGTAATAATTTTTTTTTTAAAACATTATGAGAAATTTTAGAATGAGAATTTGTTTGCAAATTATAATGTTAAACAGCACAATAAAGAGAAAAAGTGAAAAGTCTAGCTCAGTAAATATATTATTTACATAAATATATTGTTATATATTATTACCTGGAACTCTTAAAGTAACATTGTTACTTGAATTACGCGCATTTCAATTTGTGTCTAATACCTTAAAACCTGACGAATTATATAAACAGTTATATTTCTGAGAGTTTTACAGATATAAAGATGGAATTGCTTGTGTTTCATTCAGGAATAGATAAGGAAAATTTTCCTAATTGGAAATTTTACCCTACCGTATAGAAATTTAGTTTCGTATTTTCTCAAATAGACTCTCCATTGACCTGTAGCTTATCTCATCAAATATCGCACGTTTTTTTTAGGAAACTTTGCAATTGGAAGTGCGTGTCTAGAGGCAATATTTAAGGAAATAGTCTATTGTTTCTATCGTTATGAATCGTCCTGTATATACAGGTATTTACAAGTTTGATAAAATCTGGTAGACATGGAAAAATTCCGGTTCCCCTTCATTGATTTTTAAAACACCAAAACTCTTTTTGTAAAACGATTGAGAAAAAATAATAACAACCATGGTTTACAGCTATAGTTTAGAGAGTGTGAATTGGCGCCGCTGGGATATGAAACAGGCATCTCATGATTAGGAGGCGAGAACGATCGCGTCAAGCAAAAGGCCAAGCCAGTTTCTCTAAGCTAGTATGCTTTATACTGATCGTGATCATGCGAGGTGAGATCGCTACACACTTCATCCCCAGTGAGAAAGGCATCTTGTTGACGTCTCGCGAGCGATATGCACTCGTGAGTGATGCTGTCGTACGCATGTGTGATGAGCAGTATGGCAGGTTTATGCGCTGTGAGCGTTTCACAGGCTTTGCTTCCTGGAGATGATTTTATTTGGTGCTACCATCTGTTGGTTATAAGAAGAGATGATGGTTGTTGAAGGCTGTTGTTTGCGTGTTTGTTCGGGTCACAACTTTAGAGAGTATGAATTGTCCCCGCTGGGATACATACAGCTCCCTGGGCCGTATCCCAGCGGGCTCATGATCAGGAGGCGAGAACGTTAGCGTCGAGCAAAATGCAAAGCCAGTTAATCTAAGCTAGTAACTCGCTTTATACTGATCATGTGAGATGAGATCGCTACAATAGAATACATGGTTTAGAATCGTACTTAATGTAGAAAAGTAATATAAACCAAGTTTTGTAATGAAACTTATCAAAATTATATATATTTCAAAAAAAGAAAAAAAGAAAGTAAGAAAAGTTAATAAAAATATTAAAGAATGATTTAACTGGCATGTTCGAAAAATACCTATTGCTGATTTGCTCAAATACCAAGGTAGGGATACAAAGTCTATAACTGATGATTGGGGAGGGGGTATCGTTGAATAGTGAAACAGAAAAATAATTTTTGTCCTAATTGCGGTAGAAGTCACTCAAATAATTCTGACTTTGTAATTGTAAAATTTGGAGTTTATTAACTTATTTTCCACAAATAAAAAAAAAAAGTTTAAGCTATTTTATTCTTGGAATATAATTTCTAATTTTATTCCTCTATATTTTGAAACAGCCGTAATGAGAAATATTATGCTAACTTTAATTTAAAATGTCGTTTGTGATCATATCATTTGGTATCGATTTTTGCAGTAAGAAAAAAATCAATAATAACCCGCCAGATCACACACACACACACACACACACATATATATATATATATATATATTTACATATATATAATATGATATTCAATATTAGTAATGCATATTCTGTTGGATGTAATAGCTTTGTTACTTTTCCAAACACTTGATTACCTTGAAGTTTATGACATTTAGACTAGCATTGGGTACTCAACGTGTAATCCTCAATGTTCATAATCTCTCGCTAATTTTTTCAAAAAGTCCAAATGACGAGCCTTTGTGACATATTTTATTCATTATCCAAACACATTTTTTCTTATGTTGCTGTTAAATTTTAATGTTATTGTGATGTGGACGTATAGTTTACATACACAATTAGCATTATTTCTTCACACAATCTATTTATATAAAATCGAAGTCTCTGTGTGTCCCTCACAATTCCGTTTGGACCACCTCATTAATCTAGGCCATGTTAGGTTTCCTATGGAAAAAATTGGTATTAGCTTCAACAATGAGTATTTGTTTAAAAGTATTAATACAGGATTACTACAATAGAGCCACATTTTGACCAACTTGTCAAAATATCGCCAAATTTGACGAGATACCGCCAAATTTGGCGACAAAAATAAATTGCCATATATGATGAAAACTTGGCGATAGCTTGTTAATTTATTAAATTTCTCACTGAAACCCATTATTCTTTATAATCGAGCTCACCAAAACTTAATTTAAACTCAGCGCATTTAAGGTTTTTTTTCAAAATCTATGGATCAGTTTTTAAAGAGTAATATACGAAAATTTACGTCTTTACATCTTCATCCCCATGCTACTAATAAAATAACCACCACTAAACGGCGCTATATTATCTGAGCTCTTAATACTATCCTATTTTAATATGCTTTACATAGCTGGATGCAGAAATTCAATTATCGGTACTTTTCCAGTAAAAAGCCTTTACTAAATAGAGAAAACTGCCTTGCCGAAGAAGAACATTTGGCAACATATATTCTGGCAACCTATTCACTGTTTTATTTCATATACACATGCATTTTACTTTTCAATATTTATGCAACTTATTCAATATAAAGAAGCTATTTATCTAATTTTATGCAGAAACAGAAGTAATTTGTATAAAAAAAACAACAATAATATATATTTAAATAAAATACATTAATAATCAAACAAAAAATTTCATCAAGTTTATTTTCATAGTTGTTCATACCATTTGGTGACAAATATCACTTTCAGATGCCCAAATTCCGCAAAGATAAAAAAAAAAAAAAAAAAAAAAAAAAGGCACCATGAGAAAGTACCTAATTTCCTATTATTTTGCGCAATCTGCAACATAGTTTGTACTATATGCAGGGAGGAGGCGAGTACGGAAGTAAAATTTCTACAAAGCACTATAAGACTTAAATACTATAATAAAGACTAAACTATAATATATCTAGAATATATATAGACTAAATTATATAGACTATATATATATAGACTGAACTATAATATATAATATATAATATATATAAAAAATATATATAATATATAAGACTACTATAATAAAAAAAGTCTAAAAAAGAACTGTATGGCAAAAAAAAATAAATAAATAAATGTATTTTTTAAAGACGTGCTTTCGTTAACATTCACGAAGATCAAAGAAAATCATATATATTAAACGAGCAAGCAATTTACCCGATTATGAAGGATATCGTAAATGACTGAACCGATTTTCGCGAAACTTGAATCCTGTACTAAATCGAGCAGGAGAAAAAGATCTAACTAGGTCCAGAATTCAAGAAAATTCGTTTTTACAGGGTAAAACAAAATAAAAGATGAAACTTCTGCTTGCTATAAATCGAGTAATGCTCATGCAATTTACACGAAACATGTTTTCGATACTAATTCGAGCACGAGAAACACACCTAGCTATGTCCCGAATTCAAGATTATTCGTTTTTACAGGTTAAAACAAAATCAGAGGTGAAACTTCTACTTGCTATAAATCGAGTAATGCTGATGCAATTTACACGAAACGTGTTTTCGATACTAATTCGAGCACGAGAAACACACCTAGCTAGGTTTAGAATTCGAGAAAATTTGTTTGATCGATTAAAACAAACCCAGCACTGAAAATGTTGCTATATATTGAAAACGGCTCTAACGATTTTCATAAAACATGGTTCTTATACTAATTCAACCACAAAAAAAAAAAAAAAAAAAAAAAAATTAACTAGCTAGGTTGCTAAATCGAGAAAATTCGTTTTCTGCTGTTAAAACAAACTCATTACTCAAATTGGTGGTACCAATCGAAAACACATCCGACGATTTTTATGAAATATGCTTTATTCGTTTGTGAGAAAACAATCGAACTAAGTCTCGACACCGGGAAAAAAACGTTGGCAGGTTTAAAGCAATTTTTAAATATTTAATCTTCCATATAAAAAATTCCCGCAACAGGTTCAAAGGATGACCTCGAAGGAGGCACTAACTGCTAGTCTTCTATATTAAATCGAACACTAGATAACGCCCTATGTAGGTCAAAAGTACAGTAACATTCATTTTAACTGACTAGGAAAAATAAAATTAATTGATTTTACGAAATTTTGATTTCGTGAACTTAAGTATTTTCAAAAATATAATTGTAAATATGCTAATAAATTTGATAGATAACTGCGCTTATACTTTTGCTATGTTTAAAACTATTAACATACTTTTAGAAATATAGCTGTAGTTTGATGCCATGGCGATACACACTGGCGCAAAATTAGTAGCAGTTTTAAAAACAAGAAAATGTTTCTGCCAAACTTGCCACATAGTTTCCGCCACATGTCTCCTTTTTGCCGCAAACCATTGACTTGGACAACGATTTTTTAAGAAGAATCATTTAAAACATGGAGTCTAGCAGTCAGAATATGCCGGAGGTAATCGCATTCAAATAAAAGTCCTTTAGTTTTATAAATGACCCTCCAAATTTTCTTCTATATACATTTTTTTACAAAACTGTTTACAATAAAAAATTTAAATTCTACTGAACCCTCCCCCAAAATTGACATTATATTTAAAAGAAAACAAGCATTTTTATATTATATCTTAAACATGTCGTTACTTTTGCATCACTGTGACACCATTTTCACTGACTTTTCGCTTTCGACTGTGCTAAGAATTCGAGCCGTAGATTTAAATATATACTCCATGACTTATTGGTGTTTTCCAAATAGTAACGTTTACTTTTTGATGTTTATAGAAAAATACGTTTAAAAGTAAAAATAGATTTTTATATACTCTTTCATAAACATCCAATGTTCATCTTTAAAATCACGACTTTTTCTTTTTAGCGCACAACTGTCATACACGCACCACGTTGGTGCGATTTCTTTCTGACTCCAATTTGGCGAAAACCTCGTTTTCAAATACCAGTTACATATATTTTTTAAAAAAGGGAACAACAATAAAAAAAAAGTTTAATTAATAACTATAGAAGAAAACAAATTATATAATTTTTAAAAAGAAAAGAAAAGTAAATAAGCAATTTACTAATCAATAAAAAACATCCGGGTAACCATATCAAGCAAAATATCGACACTTTCGTGCCAGTTCAGTACCCCGGAGCGTATAGGACATTGGCGCCAGAAAAAAATCGCCTCACCATTGTGCGTATATAACATCTGTGCCCTTTTTACTTATAATGCACTAATTTGGTACGATTACAGGAATCGATTATAAAAAACTCACTGTTTTTTTACGCTAGGTTAAAAGCGCAAGCAAGTGAATTAGTTACAAAATGTATAATTTTTACACCTTTTCTTTCTTAAGATAGGGCAAAATGAATCATCGTTTAAACAATCTGTTTAGAATTTCTAAATTGATTTCTCAACATATTCGTTAATATTAGTCTATTAATTGATAGAAGCGTATTTTTTTTACTCTTTTATCTAACGCAGCTTTGTTTTTGTATGCAAAGATGAAATTTTGGACTCTATTTTTAATACACTTCTTGATAAGCTAGACGATATTAAAATTATGTTCACAGGTGAGTTTTCGAGGAGAATGTAACATTTTATTATTTTCAGTAATTAATTATACATTAATACATTAGTTTTAAGGCAGTTTAATGTTATCATGGTATAGATGATAAATCCTCAAATATTCTATGTAATGCTTACAGTTCTACGAGAGTTAAAACAACAATGGATTTAATTATGCGCCAATAAACGCTCTCAAAAATATGCCAAACGTTTGTGAGACTGCAACAATGAAACATTTTAATGGCTAAAGGGTAAAAAATAAATTATAAATCGAAAAGAGACAGTGTAACATTTAAAAAAGGAGTATGCTTTTATCAATTAACATTTAATAACTTAATTTACGATTATTCATTGAGCAATCAAATTAGAAAGTCTAAAAGGATAGTTTAAATAATGTTGATTTTATTTTCATTCCCTTTTTCCCTATCTTCCAAAAGAAACAGGGCAAAAATTATGAAGTTTTTAATAAATTCATTTGTCTGCGTTTTCTAGAAATCGCAAAAAACGCGTGAATTTTTCCTAATCGAGTTCGGTGATCACGCCAAATAAATTTATTGTAAAAGAAATTTTTTAAAAACAAAACAAAACAAAAACAACATGAATTGCAGTCAAACAAATAGACGTGATTTTCGAGATTAACATTGAATGCTTATAAAATAGCGTTTTTTTCTTTAAAATATTTTATTTTATACTTATTAGTATTGTACTCTTCATATTTTATTTATAATTTATTTTCTACATTTGTTGCAGCTTATGGTAATTAGTTGGGATATTTTGGCGTGCATTTGTTGGCACATAATTAAATCCGTTGTTGTTCAAACTCCCATACAACTGTGGGCATCATAGAGAATACTTGGCTATTTATCACCTGTGGCGGGGTAATCGAAAAATGCCTAAAAATTTATGTATTAATTTATAATTAAGTTTTAAAAACAATAGAAGGCTGTTCTGTCTTCGGAAAAACGTCAGTGAAAGTAATTTTTATAATTCTAGCCTATCAAGAATTGGGTTAAAAGTCGATTATAAAATGCTTTCTTTACATACAAAAATCAGATTGAGTTAAAAAAAAGAATGATCAAAAAACTACCGAGCGAAGCCCTGTCTACCAGGTACTATATATATATATATATATATATATATATATATATAGTAAAGTGGGGACTGATGCCGCAGTTTTACTTTTCTTCTTGTAAAATGTACAATAAATCAAAAAACAACAAACTAAGTAGCAGAAATCATTAATCAAATCCTTTAGAATCAAATTTATATGTTAAACAAGTAAAAGCCCTCTTAATAAAGCAGACATAATTATTTTCCCAAACGTCCTTTTTTAACATCATTTTTTATGTGCTGGGTAAGATGCCGCATGGATAAAAAAGCTATGCTGTTTACTTTTTTTCAAGTAACTCACATTTTTATTTCCTCAAACTACTTAAAATTAAAATAAATAACAGTAAACTTACATAAATTATATATATCACTAAATTGTGAAAATTTTAACGAAATTGCAAAAGTGCAAGCTCAAAAAATAAAACTTAAGATAAAAAATGAAAATGAAAAGACAAACATTTGAATTTACATGAATGGCCAGCATAACTATTGGAAAAAATAGATAGCATAATTACAAAAAAATACATAAATCACTAGTTTACATCCGGCGAACATTGCAGTTTGCTCTTAATGCAAGTATTAGTTCTATTCTATTTAGGCTCTAGCGTGTTTCTTTTTGGCATTTCTTCTCATTCTTTGATTTTGTATTTCTATTCGTCCGCAATCACACCACACTTCCCGTTGCAAAAGTAAAGTGAGCGTTTTTCATGCAGCTATCGATTGAATTTGATGCACTGAATCTTGTCTGCTTTAGACTTTGTTTCTTGATAAAACTCCAGACACTCAACACATCCAGAGTCATCCAATTCCAGTCAAATACTGCCATCAGAATCCATAAGAGGAACTATTTACTCATTGTCAGAAGATGGATCATATTTTAGTTTCTTCCTCAAGTAAGGTGTTTTCAAGTTTGATCTTACCCTTCCCTTTTTTGCATATTTTACTTCCGCCAAGCTGAAGTTCTTTGCTGCTTTCTAGTTCCTTTTTCTTTTTATTTTCTTCTTCTTTTTTCTTGTTTATAAACTCTGTGCTTGTAATATTTGTATCCTTTTGCTTTCTCTTACTTGTCTGTATTGGTCGTTTGACCATTGGGATAGGAGATATTTTCTTTAACAGTTTATACAGTGAGATTTGTAAGCGGCTACGGTATCCTTATTCATACATGGTGAACCAACATTGTTGCTGAGAGTACTTTGATAAATAGAAGAATGCACTACTATAGGTTAATTTAAATGTAAGTTCTACTTAAATCGCAGTGATGAATTTATTAAACCGAAAAACAAAAATATATTTTGCGGCATCTGTCCCTTAACCTCGGTGCGGCATCTGTCCCATAGTGGCGGGTAAGATGCCGCGCCGCCATTTTGTGTCATGTGAGTGACGTGAGAGAAATGCAAGCGCATGTCTATATTCTACGAGGATCTAGTCTACAGTTGCAATCGGTTTTGGGATGAAATCTCTGTTTATTTGTCTTAAAATATATAATAATTTTTTTTAGAATAATTTTAGGAACTCACCACGCAGGTTTGAACCATAAAAACTATCATAAATATGTAAATTCTGACAATTAAATGGTGGAAATGCATACAAAACAGCACTTAGGCACACAACGAATTTCTTAAATTGGTGTAGGGAGCGCTAGTGTCGCCAATGCAACCTCTGCGTCATCTGTCCCACCGCGGCGTCTGTCGTCACTTTACTATATATATTTAAATGCACTAAAAAGTAGAAAATCATTTTGGGACCAGAAAAGAAATTATTTTATTTCCTCATGTCCAAGAAAAGAAATAAAAGCGTGGGCGCCAACTTTACACAGACACACACAAACACACACACACACACACACACACACACACATATATATATATACACCTATATAATATAATATAACTAGTGTAAATGCCCGTCCTAGGACGGTGGGTAAAAATTGTGTTTTTCACTTAAAACTTGAAAAACTGATAAAAAAAAATTGACAATATGGAAGCGTTTAGATGAGCAAAGTTCGGCTAGTTTATGTTCTAATAAACACACAATTAGCATTTACAATATTTCTGGGTAAACCAGGTTTTCCGATTGGGTTTTCCGAATGGATCCTTTTCCCCTTGAGTTTCTTCCTGGGAGACTGGTAAGATTGATGGATTCGCCCCGCCCAGCGTTACACTGGCTTTTATTATATAGAGATATAATATAATATAAAAAAAAATAATTTGCATTGCCGCATTTGGAATGAATGAGTAAAAAATGAAATGAATTGATATGAATGAAATTTCCAGTTATACAGTCACTTGGAATGTCGTTGAATAAGTCACAAGGACAAAGATTTTTTTACAGTTGGACTGTATTTAAAAGAATAGTTTTTCTCATGGACAAATGTATGTAAATATTTCAAGATGTAAAGAGGAAGGACAATTAAAAATTTCTGGCGAAGATACTGAAGAGCAAGGTCAGCTTTACATAATGAAAGAGTTTTTATAAAAAAACGTTTTGTGGTCAAATTTTAATTTATCCTTAAATTGCACTTTTAATGTATTAAATATATACAGTGAAACCTCCTTTAACGGCCACCTCTAAACAACGAAAACCTCTAAATACCGGCCACATGTTGATGGAACGAAACACGTTCCATAGAACTAACATTAGTACGAACGTCTAAATAAGGAATTATGAACAACGGCAACTCATAAGTCACGAGAAAAAAAATGACAGCTCCTTGTACACTTTCATAATTATTTGCAAACGGAAATGTGAAGCAGATCAAACAGAAAATGAAGACATTAATAATAATTGAGAAATTTTATATAATATTCTTAGAACGGCAGGCATAACTAATGTAAAGGCAAGCTTGTTTGTATGTCTGGTCAAAAATTTTTTAATTACTGCCACATTTGATTCCATACAGCAAATGGTGGAAGTTGGAAGAGAGGAAGAGGAAATAGATAATAGAATCACCCAAAATCTCCAGTATTAACGCATACACCGAAGATTTCAAGAATCTTCGTGAAATCCAAAATGTATCATTAAATCAAAATTATGATGAGTTGTACAGAAAATCAAGTCATATATTAATTCTTTAGTGAAAGACATTTGCAGCAAAAAAAAAAAAATAAATAAAAAAGCAACTGCAAATCACTAATTTTCTTATTATATTAAAACAAAGAGGATTAACTAAAATGACTGTGTGTATTTCGATTTAAATTTATGTAATTTTGATTTTTTTAAGGGAAACGTCTAAATAACACCCACCTCTGAAAAGCGGTCACTTTTCACCGGTCCCACGGATAATCGTTATTCAGAGGTTACACTGTACATAGATTTTAGTAAATGTGTTTCGTTTTTAAAATGTGTTATTTTGATCTATCATTGCGAAAAACCGAGAAAAACACATTATTGTATATCTTTATATTTCATTTTCCGTCATTTTTGACGGGCTATCTTTCTAGTATTTTAATATTTACAATATATATCAATTATTATCAATTTATAAAATATATTACAATACACAGTGGTGTCCAAAATTACGGACCAATCACAAAATGCTAATTTTCAAGTACGCGAATACACAAAAGGAAATAATATAATTCGAATAATTACTATCTCTACAGCACAGCTAGTCCATATAACGTCTTATTCATGTCACACATGGTCAAAAGTGTCGCAGTCACTACGGTGAAGCAAAAAAAAAAAAAGGAAATTCCACACATCTCATTATGAGTCTCAAATGATCACTATAGGTGTCTCCACTGAGAAGTCACTGTGACTACTGCTTTGTGGCGAGTCACCGAGTGACTTTACAATCTAGTTGCATTGTGACTCTTAAGTGACTGTCACCTGCAGACTCAATTTCAAAGTCATCGTGAAAGCTGCATTGTGATAGGTTACCAAATAACGTCACATTAAAGTCATATGATGATTTTCAGGTGGCAGAGAGACTACTGTGAAGTCACCATTGTGCTCTTTTGTGAAAAGTCACCATGTGACTATAATGTGATATTATTTGGTGACTTATCATTATGCAACGTTCATGAGGACTTTGAAATTGAGTCTAAAATGACAGTCACATGAGAGTCACAATAAACTACATTGTAAAGTCACCTGGTGATTCGTCACAAAGCAGCAGTCACATTGACGTCTCAGTGGAGCCACATCTAGCGATCATTTGAGACTCATAATGAGACGTGTGGAATTTCCTATTTTTTTTTCACCGTAGTGACTGTGACACTTGTGACCATATGTGACATGAATGAGATGCTATATGGACTACCTGTGCTGTAGGGATAGTAATTATTCGAATTATATTATTTTCTTTTGAGTATTCGCTAACTTAAAAATTAGCATTTTTTAAATGGTCCTTTGTTTTGGACACCAGTGTATATTTACATCATATATATATGTATAAAGCTTTCATTTTTTCATTTTTGTCCTATGATATTTTAAAAAGGACGTTCACTAATAAATTAATTTTAAGGATAAAACCAACATGTCCGGCATATCTACAGTGAATGTTCCCGAATATTTACACCATATCATCATTTTTCATTTTTGTCCTATGATATTTTAAAAAGGATGTCCACTAATAAATTAATTTTAAGGATAAAACCAACATGTCCGGCATATCTACAGTGAATGTTCCCGAATATTTACACCATATCTTTGTTTTCAAGAAGGAAAATATATCCTCCAACATTCTCCTTTTAAAGCAGTTTAAATTTTTCCACAGGGATTCTTTCTGAGTTTAAGTGCCCACAAAAGACATTGAAGTTGGTCTTCAAATAGTTCCACAGTGTAATAAACATAGGTTCTTGAAAGTGTGTTTTTACTTCGTAAACAGAAGTCAAATAGTGATAAAGAAATGCAGCTTTTATATTTCAGCTTATATTCCAGCTATTTTCAAGACAAATATTTTGAAAGTAACTTAATATTATCACACTGGATTTAAAAATATTTCGTATATATATGTAAATAATGTATGAGTATGTATATTTATATATATGTATAGTATATGTATTCGTACATGTATCTGATAATAAAGCTAGATCGGCATATATACATGTAAAGCAAAATGTAACGTATGTTACTATTTACTCAAAAAGTAATTTATTTCGAGTTTATTTCGAGTTTATTTAAAACTGTGAATATTCATAAATTTCAATTTATAAACTTTGCATATCAAAATGGACTTTCTATAATGCAACAGTTAAATAATGTGATTGATTATTGCATACATAGCCTTACAGAAAAATAAATATTTTTTAATTTCATTATTGCTGATATGTTCTTCTTTAGCTAAAATAAATATATTTAGAGTGTACTGAAACACTGCCAGATCTATAATTTTAATAGAGAATTTATTCAAAAATTAATGTTTATTCTTTCCTTTGCACTAATGAGTGGTTTAAATATTTAGCCTTAAGCCATAATCTGAAACCGCCATTGACATATTTTCATATTAACATTTAAAAAGTTTATGTGTTTAAATGTTAATTTAAACTTTTTTTTCAATGTTACCGAAGCTTTTATATTTGAACGCATTTAAAATTACTAAAACCATTTATTTTAAAATGTGTTGCACACTTAATAAAGATTTATTTCCCACAATGAAAGTGTTGCAAGAATTTAAAAGAGCGTTTTTACGGGTTCATTTGTGATTCATATTCTCTTGGGGTAATACCGGATATCGTACGTAAGAGAGTAACTAGAAAAAAAGGAAGAGTCCAAAATCAATGTTCTAAGAAAAGTCAATAAATCTACATAGACAAGAGTGATTAATATATATATATATATATATATATATATATATATATTTTATGAAGAAAAAGTGAACACTCTCTTTGTAATTTCTAATATTACAGTGACGAAAATTATCCTTCTTTAAAAAATATTATTAGAATTATAATTGAACTATTATTAGTTTAGTTCCTTGGTTGAACTTGGTTGAAATCCAAACTTTTCATTTCCTGTAATATTATCCAATCCATGGGGTTTTACCCGACTCGTTAACACGGATTATTTAATTTTTTCTAAATAATAGTTTGTTAAGAAAAATTTAATGAATTTATCACATTTTAAAATGATGTTACGGTATAAGAGTAATTACCGAGCTTGTACGCAAAACTACAGTGCCAGAAAAAAAAAAAAAAAAAAAAAAAAAAAAACCCTTGAAAATGCAAAAAAAAAAAATTGCATTGAAAAATACAAAATAGTAAAATGCATCAACGCTGTAAAATTGTATTGCCACAACTAATATTTTTTCATATTTCCCCTGGATTTTTTTACCTTTTCGGTCTATTAAGCATGGAAGCTAACAAATTTTGAAAATAGTCTCTGTCTATTCGAACCAACAATTTTTATAATACATTCTATAGTTCCGTGATGCTGGATAGGTGTGTCTGTTCGCGCCACACACCAGGGAGACATGCGGCAGAAAAGCGTGAGGCATGCGACAATTTCACCCTGTTAACAAAGGAAAAACCGGTTTGAACATAAAAGAATGAACATAAACCGGTTAGAATTTGCCTCATGTCTCACGATTATTATCGCATTTCTCTCTGGTGTGTGGCGCGCCTAACTTTTTTTCCCCTTGTGGTTCGAAGCATTTTCTTCTGGTTTAAGGTCAGGTGAGTTTCCTGGACATTCAAGAACTGCTATATGATTATGATATAACCATTTTTGCATCAGTTTTATCTTATGAGCAGGTACTCCATCATACATGAAAAACTGACATCTATAAAGGGACCAAAATTGCAGCAAGTGGTCTGACAGTATTTCTAAATATTTACTACCATTCACAGTAATATTTTTTGGAAGGAAATGTTGCCTATCTGTACTTTTTTTTTCACCACTAAATGCAGCACACTATAGCACGACACTATGTGGGTGCTTTACAGTTTTCACAGTAAACTTTGTGTTGTATCGTGAGGAACTTTAAGGCGATCGTCTCACCATCATCTGACTTCCTCTGATTAGTCTGAAACTATTTTTATCACAAAACATTACCTTTTTCCAGTTTTCTGCAGTCTAATTTGAATATTTTTTACAAAAATAATTAATTTTTATTTTCTCATGATATCAGTAAGTAGAGTGTTTTTTTTTTTTTTTTCGCTATACTTCGGGCTGGTAGCTCCACGTCTTTCTGAAGTCTGAGACAGAGAGTTCTTACTTATACATTCATTAGTAAATCTGAACGTTTAAAAAAAATTTCTGCAGCTGTTATAGTTGATTTTAACAGTACCTCACTGTTTAATAAACTACAGTATGAGACCTAACTGGAGTCTTTATTGTTCTACCTGTTTAGGTGTACTGCCACGTGGTAAATTGGCCATTACTGTTTTTAGGGCATATCTCCTGCAGTTCCTTCATGTGGATGGGTATACTTTTATGCTTGTAAATCTAAGGTTATGCGACTTACGGGAACATATTTTCTAATAAAGTCAAGGCATGAGTTTTTTCACGAATTGTAACTTTTTCACGTCACATTTCGTGCACCAGAAGAATTTCTTTCTGCAGCGAAAATAATTTAAAACTAGTTGGATGTGCCAATCCTAAAATTTTCTTCTATCTTATACATCTTAATATTTCAAAAAGTAGTTACACACGATAGTACTTCAACATTAATAGTTCAATACTATACCAACTTTCATTTTCTTCTTAAATTTCTGCTTCAGTCAATTAAGTGGACTAAAAACGAGTTAATCTAAATCATGATATTTGTTAAAATTAATAGTTTTTCCTTATTCTGTTGTTATCAGCTGTTTGCGAATAGTCGGCTTAGCAGGAATCGAGTTCCCGCCGCTGCACGTGCTGCCGATGGACAATAGAACTACGAAAAATCAAGAAAAGTATACAAAAATCGCTATCACAGAGCCCCTTTACCACACAAAATTTCCAAATTCAAGGAGGACCTATTGGCCATATCCAAAATTATGCAAAAAAAATGGTTCAATTGTATGCATAATTTTATACACTTTTCGATGGTACAATAAAGAAAACGGCACAAACATAAACTATTACACCGCCGCTTCCGGCAGATTTTTTTTCAAATTCTTGGACTTGCTTTCCATAGCAAGAAATATACACAGGAAAATTTCCTATGCATAAATTCATACACTTATTGATGGTACAATAATGAAAACGGCGTAGACATCGCAAAAAATAGCGAACCTTTATAGCAGAATTTTTTCAAGTTCAGGGAGGACCTACCGACCATAGCCTGACACATACACAAAAAATTTGGTTCAGTTCTATGCATAATTTTATACAGTTTTCAATGGTACAATAATAAAAATGGCACGGCCATCGCTATTACAGCGCTCCCTTCAGGCAGATTTGTTCCAAATTCAGTGTGGACCTGCTTGCCATAGCGAAAAACTTAAAATAAAAATTTGGTTCAATTCTATGCATAACTTCATACAATTTTTGATGGTACAATGGTGACAGACAAACGGACAGTCGGACACACGGACAGACAGACATTTTCTATAAACATATTTTTGGGGATCTCTGACCGCTAAAACATGTAAATCTGTCAAAAATCGGAAGTCGAAAAAAATTTCGATTACAATACTTTCTTCTATTGAAGGTAGAATAAAGTAAAAAAGATATCTTTTCAACCCACTACCAGAACTAAACTAGCTGGATGTGCCAATCCCAAAACTTTCTTCTATCTCATGTGAATATTTCATTTAAATTAGTTTTATTAGTATTTTTATTAGAATTATGCATAACTTCATACACTTTTCGATGGAACAATATTGAAAATTGAACAAAAATTGTTATTACAGCGCCAATTCCGGCGGAATTTTTCCAGTTCAGGGAGTAAATTCAGGGAGGACCTTCTTGACATGACTAAAAACATACACAAAAAATTTGGTTCAATTCTTATGCATAAGTTCATACACTTTTCGATGGTACAGCATTCAAAATGCACAAAAATCGCTATTACAGCGCTCCCTACGGGCGGATGTTTTCCAAATTCAGGGAGGACCTGCTTGTCATAACCAAAAACTTAAAAAAAAGAATTTGGTTCAATTCTAGGCATAACTTCATACAATTTTTGATGGTATAATATTCAAAACGCACAAAAATCTCACATAAATCGCTATTACAGCGCCCCCTACCGGCGGAATTTTTACAAATTCAGAGAGGACCATCTTGCCATGGCCACAAACACACGCAAAAAATTTGGTTCAATTCTATGCATAACTTCCTACACTTTTCGATGGTACAATATTCAAAATGCACAAAAATTGCTGTTACAGCGCCCCCTACCGGCGAATTTTTTTCCTAATTCAGGGAGGACCTGCTTGCCATAGCCAAAAACTTAAAATAAAATTTGATTCAATTCTATGCTATATTCTATTCTAACTTCATACAATTTTTGATGGTACAGTCGTGGAAAAAAAAAAAAGTAAACACCCCCTACTAACTCCTCAACAAATCATCGTAGAAGAAAGTTACTGGTACCGAACGATTGGAAATAAAGTCTACTTTTAAATGATGTATATAAAATTTTCTTAGGGGTCATCTACATATTAAAATGAATCCAAACTTCATTTTTTTCAATGGCAATACACAATTTTAACGGGATATTTCAAATCTTCGGTTCAAACTATGCGTAGACACCAAATTTCAAGTCATTTGAATGATAAGTTTTTGAATTATAAACATTCAAAATTTAGTGCTTCTAATGTTAAATTACATTTTCATATTTTTATTTATATCTCCCGAAATTATGCTCCTAATGTGCTAATTTATTTTTGTAGTAATAATACTAATACACCCAAACATAAATAAGTTGAATGTGCAATTTTTATAATTTTATGATATGAATTATGAAATTAATATTCGAAAAAATTATGAATTGCAACCTACAATTTTTTTGATGGATTTAGATTTATTAAGTCTTGCTTTATGGAAATTCAAAAATTTCACATTTTTCTTCCGAGTAGTTTTCAAATTATGCGTAAAAAACGGCAAAATGATGGTTTAAGGGGCCGTCTATGATGGAAGTGAGTAGACATTTTGAAATTTATTCTGCTGTACTGTAATCAAACAGGTTTCATTGACGCTTAAACGTGCCTTGATCAAGAAGGCGGCTCTCTCGGTTAACAATCCAGTACGGAACTTCAATTTGGATACAGCCCTTAACATACGCTCGTTTTAAAATAATTAATTTGTCGGAAACTTATGGTACGAATTGCATACTAATTCGTCTTTAGGCTAATTGAAGGATGTAGAGTTCATTTATGCTGTCAGAATTGGGTACTGCTATTGAAAAAAATAAAGTTATGGTTCGTTTTAATATGTAGATGGCCCCCTAAGCCAATTTTATATGCATCATTTAAAAGTAGACTTTATTTCCAATCGTTCGGTACCAGTAACTTTCTTCTGCGATAATTTGTTGAGGAGTTAGAAGGGGGAGTTTACTTTTTTTTTCCATGACTGTACAATGGAGACACACGGACAGACAGACATTTTGTATAAACATGTTTTTTGTGATCTCTGAGCCCTAAAACGTGTAAATCCGTCGAAAACAATTTCGATTACAATACTTTCTTCTATTGAAGATAGAAGAAAGTAAAAAAGGAAGAACGCTGAGTCATCTCAAGCTGCAACCCCACGTGATTAACGCGTGATAAAAACTTTAGCCCGGTTGTTCTCTTTAAAGCAGGAAAAAATAAAATAAAATGGTCTGAACATTGAGATTGTGACTCGAGTGTCAAGATTCCTTTTGCTGGCACTGTATATGAAAATCTGTAAGACTTTAAGACTAGTAATGCATAATAGTAAGTTATGTGGCATTACCCCGCTTCTCCTACTCCCAAATAGAAAAGTTGACCGCACTATTTTTTTTTTTTTTTTTTAAGTAGCAAAGAATGATAAAAAAGAGCATAACAGGTTCATATATTGTTAAGCATAAGTATTTAAAAATAACTTTTTCAAGGAATAGGAAAACAATGTAGCATTACTAGTTTTTAATTGCTATTTATTTCAAGAAAAGTGCTTTTACAATTTAAATGTACAGTTTTGAAAAGAAAAAAGTTCCTGAATAATTAAAAAAAAAAAAAAATATTTTGCTATATTTACACTTAACGTATTTTAGGCTAAGGGGTCGTATACGACCCATTTTTTTTTTTTTTTTTCATCACGCGAATCGAGTTGCATGTGTGGATGTCCTAGCGTATATATCGTGCTCTTCCAATCAGGAGAGGTCCAATAGATCACCAGAGTCGCCTGCAGTTAAATTTCGTTAAGGATTATGAAAGTAGATAAGATTTTCTAGAGTTTCAATCACTTTAATGTAAAAAATATTGAAAATCAACAAAGTGGCAGTCATTGTAAAACAAAGAAACAAACAAAAAAACATTCTTTTTCTGACCACTTATTCACACTTTCGTGTGCTTCTAAAAATGTTTATTTTATATATAAATGTCTGAAAGGAGCCTAAGTTCCAACAAATTATATGACATTTGATTTTAAAAAAATTAAAAAGATAGGTTTAATAGTTTTTTTAGTTCCGAAGCCGAGGGAGGTGTTGCGCTAAACCACTAACCAACTGCGATAAGATTTCGAATTCGGTCAAATCGTTTTATAGGTTTAATCTACAGATGATAGAGAATAGAAAACTATAAAAAAAAGCCTATTTTTTCAACCGAAAAGAAAGCAAACACCCTCAATCTATTTTACACCGGGAGGTCGTAAATGAACGATGCGTTAATTTATTTTCTTCTTTCAATTGTTTTACTTGGGTTCTATGATAATATTTGCCTTTTAAAAGCGTTTTGTGAAAAACTAGAAAAAGGTGTTCATAAATTTTACTACAGTACTCAATGGACTGAAATGAAACAAATAAAAGTTATTTTCGCATTAAGGGGACGGTGGAGTTTAAAATCCTTAAAAATATTTTTTTATTTTTGTAAATTTTACCTTAAATATTATTCAAGAGTATATTATATGCATTAAAGCATGCATTTATCACAAAAAAAAAATTTTTTTTGAGAAAAAAATGGAATTTTACATGTCGTCGTCGTCTCAGAAATCTTCGAAATGCCCCCTGCGTCTCCCATATCAATGAAAATCCCCAATATTTTTTTTATAAAAGTTTGGTTTATATATAGAAATAAAATAGAGCACCGAATTTTAAATATTTGAATTTAAAGGTAAAAGAAAGAAAAAATTGAAAAATTTATAAAAAATTTTCGAAATTTTTTCAAATTTTCAAAATGTTTCAAATTTTTTTTCGTAAATTTCATCTTAAATATTATTTAAGGGTACATTATATGCATTATGGCATGCATTTATCACAAAAAAAAAAAAATTATTTTTGAGAAAAAAAAAATGGAATTTTACGCGTCGTCATAGAAATCTTCGAAGTGCCCCCTGCGCGTTCCATATCAATGAAAATTCCCAATATTTTTTATAAAAGTTTTGTTTATATATATAAACACAAAATGGAGCATCGAATTTTATATATTTGAATTTAAAGGTTTAATTTTTTTTTTTTTTTTTTTTTGTAAAATTTGAAATATTTTCAAAAAAATTTTGAAATTTTGATTTTTTTTTTAAAACCTTTAAATTCAAATATATAAAACTCGATGCTCCATTTTGTTTATATATATAAACCAAACTTTTATAAAAAATATTGGGGATTTTCATTGATATGGGAGACGCAGGGTCATTTTGAAGATTTCTGAGACGACGCGTAAAATTCAATTTTTTTCTCAAAAATAAATTTATTATTTATTTTTTTTTTTTGTGATAAATGCATGTCATAATGCATGTCATACCCATAATTAATATTTAAGGTAAAATTTAAAAAAAAATATTTTTAAGGATTTTAAACTCCACTGTCCCCTTAACAAAGGAATGATTTTCCAAAATTAATTTTGATTTGTTTAGTTTGGAGAAAATCGACCTTTAAGGGGGTCCGGGACACATTTTAAAATAATTTTTATTTATGGAATTAAAATTCAGAATTTTTTTGTGATGGTTAACCTTATCATTTGTAAACAAAATCACATGATAAAACTTCTCAGAATTTTTTTTAAATTTAAATTTAAAATTTATTAAAAAAGTGAGGTCATTTTAAATCGTTATAACTCGAAATATTATTTATAGAATTTCAATTTTTTTTTCATTTAAATAAACAGAAATATATAAGTTTTAATTCTGATTCAGCATTTAAAAAAAATATATTAATTTATAAAAAAATTAAAACTATTTAATGAAAAAATTTCCAAAAAAGTGGTGCAACTTTAAGTAAAACAATTGAAAAAGATATGTTCCATGTTTGAACCCTGTATCTTTAACGGTTCTCGATTTATAAGAATTTAAATATGAGAAATGGTGAAAAAACCTATCATGAAGAAAAACGCATTTTTTAGAAGAAGTCGTTTTCATTACAGCCATTGCTTGAAAGTTAGATTTTGAAAAAAAACAAAACGAAAAAATTAATATTTTTTGTTCTAATGCAGATAGAAACATGATTTAAGTGTCATTTTAAGCCGGAAAAAACAAAGAATTTTTTATGAAATAAAATGTTTTTGCAAAATTTGAATATTTTTGTGTCCCGGACGCTTTTTCGGGAAGGCTCACGTTTTGAGCACTAGCCTTGGCGAGTTGGCGAAAGCGAAAACGTTCAGCCAGCTCTATCGCCAAACGCCAATCGTCGCCTTGTGTTCTGTTTTGATCCGAAATGGCGGAAGACGGAGTAGCATATTTTAGAATAACAATCCTACCTAAATTAAAGGAATATTTTCAGTCATGTGTTCTAGATGAAAAGAAATTGTGTTACGAACTGATATTTGCACAAAGGATGAGGCCCATTATTTTAAGAAAATACTCTCAGAACTTACCAACACCGAATGGATCGTTTACAGAAATACTGCGAACTTTTGATTATTGCTAAAATTTTGATTATTTGATCCCCTCAAAAATCTACATTTTCATTCAATTGAGTATTATTAATTCCACACCTGCTAAACAAAAACTCATTACCTTCATAAATCTAGATATTTGATTACTTATAAAGATGGATTTATGGGGATGATGAATTAATGCAGTTTCGGTGCATTTTGATGTATATAAACACAGATTTAAAAAAAATTACCTGTGGCAGAAAATTACTATATTTTCTGGGATGAAAATTAATTTAATACCAAATCGTTCTGCAGAGACAGACCCCAAAGTCGAGTGATAATAGGTCAAACCAGGAAAAAAAAAAATCACATCTTTAACTAGGATATCTAGAAATTGCCTTTTTTAATGTGAGATGAATTTCTTAAAGCTGTTCTCAACTGCTCTGCTCAACAAGCGCAAAACGTTTTGACACATTTACAAATTCATTTTTTAACGGAAAGATATAAAATTGGAAAACCTGACCATGGAAGCGATTTGGAATCGAACTGTTTTTTTTTTCCATTTTTTAATGAATAAATTAGCTATTGAGTTATAAGTGATTTTGATCACGTGACACGGCATTTTTCTCCCCTTATTGACTGGATTTTCTTCTTTCGTTCGGAAGTTCAGTTCAAAATGCCAACTTTGACAGTATTTTCTGAAAGATCTATTGCGCTTACAAGATAACGGACAAACCAGATCGATGACATAGTTTCTGAATAACAACACTTTCTAGTTTCAGGCGTTTCCGAATAAAAATGAATTAAAACTTATGTCAGAAAGTTGATCCTTTGGATTTGAGAACAGCCTTAAGGGGAAGTGGGGTAGAAGGAATATTGAATGACTATCTGTTGTCACTTCAAAGTAACAAATAAAATCACTAGATAAATTTTTTAACTGTGTATGATAGTGGGGGGTTGTAGATTTAAATTAGTTAAATTTATCAATTAAACAAATTAACAAATAGAAAAACAAACCAAAAAATTAAAAAAGTGGAATATTTTTCTTTTGTGTGTGTGTGTGGGGGGGGGGGGTGAGGGATGAAATAAAAACAAACTTTTCTTTTTTTTACGGGGGGAGGCTATAATTTGAATAATTGGTACTTTACTTATAGTTACCTCAAAGTAATAAATAGGACATAAAATTATAATTTAAATGTAAAGAATTAAAAAAAAAGTTGAATGTGTGCACTAAAGGTTAATCCTGATTTTTTATATTTCATTCTATTTCTTTCTTTTTCCTTTTTCTATGGTAAATTATTTATTTGTAATTTAAAAATCAACAGATAGAACAAAACAGTAAACTTTACGCACTGTTATGGATAAGCAAAGGGATAGTTAACATTTCAGACACAATTTTAACTAATCTTTTCTGAGAGGCAACAATGAATTTTAAATGGTCAAAAAATATGCTGGAGGAGCGGGTGGGGGGGGGGGGGGAGAGAAAATTCGGAATGAGGGTTGCCTCAGACGATTGATCATTATTTTATTGCCACTTCAACTTAATAAATAGTGCAATATGTGTGCAGAATGACGAAAAATGGAGTGTGTGTTTGTGTGTAGAGGGGGGAGGATTTCATTCGAGAGAAGAATTTAGATGATTTATTCAAATATCACGAATTACTATTTTAAAATAACAAATAGAACAACTAGGACGAAATAATATTAAAAATATGGCAAAAATTTTTAAATAAAAAATTGAAGAATTTTAAAGATTTTTAATTTTGTGTACTAGGGGCAGACCAATGATTTTTTTCGTAAAAATTCAAATCAATGATAAAGATTTAACAGTATTAAAATGTAATTACAATTGATTTAATTGCATGCATCAACTTGCTATTATTTTAACCGATTGATTTAATTGCAGGATACAGCTAAATAATTTATGATTTATCGTTCAATCTAATTATACTCGAATTGATTTTAGTTTCAACTTCCTATTAACTTCTAATTGCAATTAAATTAAAAACAATAAATTTTTAATGAATTATTGCAGTTAAAATATGTTTTATTAATGCAATAAACACGTCACACAATTATGCCTCTTAATTAAAAAAAGACTAAATTAATTTAGTGGTAATGCTAATAAAACTAAGTTCAATTGTGGCATAAAAACATGATCAATAGATTTTTATTTATCACAAGAAAATCATTACGTCTGTTTTTCTTTTTTTTTTTTTTTTTTAAATAAAATACGTTCTCAATTTCTTCGAACATAGCGAATTAATGAAATAAAAGATTATTATTGAACTGAAAAAAAAAAAAAAAAAAAAAAAAAAAAAAAAAAAAAAACCTTGTGTTTGAGTTATATATACTGTGAAATTAAAAGAATTTTAATCAGAAAAAGCTCCTTTGTTTTAAGCAATGTTTTAATTGTAAACCACGGTGAAATAACATTTCGTCATACTTTATTATCTGCTTGATAATATTTGCGGAAAAACAAACGAAAAAAGCACTGTCTGTTTGCTCCTAAGCTTTGCTCCAGCAGAGGAATGGGGTTGCTGTTCGCTACGCGTATGACGTCACGAAGAAGAAAACAAGAAAGGGTGCGTATCGTTGAATTCATCCCCGCGCCAACCGTTGCTCTGGCGATAAAGTGCTCAAAACGTGAGCCTTCTTGAAAAAGCGTCCCGGACCCCCTTAAAATACCTAATTTGACATGGTTATCATAAAAGTCAGAAAAACATAGTCAGATTTAAATTTCATGATCTTGTGTGAAAATGGGTTAAACATACATTTTTAGATGTAACTTAAATAAACATATAAAAATTCACAAAACAACACAAAGTTATTTTTTATTTATCTCTGAAACAAATAAAATATAGTTTCAAATATGATTTTGATTTTTTAGATAGGGTGGCACCGCTAGTAGTTGATACCCTTCCAAAAGTTGATCCATTTTTTGAAATATTGCGCCATTTCAAGAGGAAATGTGTTTTATATGTGGAACTAACATAATTTATTTGCATGAATGTTGGTGCACTTGTTTCCACATTGCCGATAGCTGTCTGCTGTAACAGAAGCCATTTTATGATTATTATTTTTTAGAAAGTTAGTTTTTGATTAGTTGGAGACAATTACAGTAAACTGAAACTATTCATTTCTACTTTGCCTATTTCAACTAATAGTTTTATAAGAATTATTGCTAGTCACTGTCCAAGTATGATATTTTAATTATTATTACTATTATTATTTTTTATTGATTGATTTCTTTCCCTGATCAACCACTGGGAAAAAGGCAATTAAAATTCGATTATTTATCAGTTTGTTGCTATTTAATTTCTGTGGATTTCATTTTTTGTCCATTATACGACATTCATTAAGGGTTGTAGCACTCATTTTAGTTTATGTCTAAAACTTAAAGGCACTCAATATTCTTAAATTTTAAAATATTTCGAATATTTAATTTTTTTAGGTGTTAAAGTCCTATGTTTTCTGACATTTTTATATAATTGTTTCCTTGAAATTCTCATTAAAACAGAAGTTATGGTTATTAGAATTCCACCTGCTCAATACCTGAACGGTGTTTCCGATACTTTGAAGTCATTTTTCTCCAAATGGCGTTTTTGGGCATAATGCGCGCGATATCTCAAAAACTTCTGAATATGTTTTCATGAAAATTTCAAAAAGTATATTTCATGTTAGTCTGTATAAACTGAACCTAAAATTTTATTTTCATTACGCAAAAAATATTGTTTTTAGGTGATTATGCTGTTGAAATTTAAAAAATTTTGTAGTAGCTAATTACAACTTCGTATTAAAAATATACAAATGCTTTAAGTACACATTTATTTCGGTTCAGGGTATTACTACAGTTTGAAGTATAATTAGGTAAGAACCATTTCATTCTAGTTACAAAATTTATTTTGTAATTCTGCGCGCAAGCTGTTATGCCAATTTTCTGCTGGACAAATGTCTGAGAGTTTGGAGCGGCCTTTAAATACCAATTCTGCATCTTGAAATTTTTTAAATACATAAAATGAAAGAACACATCTTTTATCCCAATAAAAAATGTCTTTTAATATCATATACATTTTAAGATATAGAATGCAGAAAATGGTCTTTTTTTTTCTTTTTTCCTATTTTAAGAGTCTCGAGACTCCTTAAAATGAAGGAAATATTATTATGATTTAATTATCCGTGAATCAATAGAAATTATTACTAAAGAAAATACTGTTTGTAATGACGTTTTATCCTACAACATATCCTGAACTTAGCTCAGTTTGCTTAAAGAATCATAAAACAGGTAATATTCCACTTCCCTCTATATCCATATTTTTATTTTTATTTTCCCAATGTTTTCCGGATCTAAAAATTGACTTTCACTTTCACCCCTTTCGACAAAAACTACCTGAAATTTGAAAATAAGATGCTTGTATTTTTGTATTCTCTGACGAAGGATAGGTATAGTTGAAAGTATACCTAGTAAGGTACCTAGTAAGTACTAAGGATATTAAATTAATTTAACACATTTTTAAATATTTTTTCATATTTTAAGCAACTTGCACATAGTGTAATTTTAAGGTTAATTCACTTCCATTTTGCTTATTTCAGCTAATAGTATTTTAAGAATTATTGTTAATCACTGCCCAAGGATGATACTTTAAAGAACTTTTTTATTTTTGATTGACGTCTTTCGCCTGATTAACCACTGGGAAAATCGCAATTCAAAAAACTATTTATTTATAATTTTGTTGCTACTTAATTTCTAAGGATTTCATTTTTTTCCATTATAGGACATTCATTAAGAGTTGTAGCAGTAATTTTTATTTACTTCTAAAACTTAAAATTTAAGAAAATATAATAAAAAGTAGCACTGACATTATTTGATCAACTACTGCATGGGTCACCCTATTTTTATTGTGTTCACTTTCTCATGTTTTGCATAGTATATATATTCCAGAAAAGAATTATTTTCTACTTTTCTTACCCGTATCAATTGACAAGCGTATCTGATTTAAAAAATTAAAAGAATAATTTGTTTAAGATGTAGCAAAAAAAAAAAAAAAAAAAAAAAAAAAAAAGAGGAAAATAAACACAAAATCAATACCAAAAAGACTGTATTTGGACTAGATTTTATTTAAATGCCACATTTGTTAAGACTAACATTAGAGTGCTCAATTAACCCTTTATGCACTGAATTACGAATTCATGAAAATTTTATCTTCTAAAGCATTTTTCGTGAATTTTTAAAAGTATATTAGGAAATTTACATAATCATTTAATAAATTTTAGAAGGATTTTAGAAGGACTGAAGCATTTAGAAGGATTAATTAAATTTTAATTTATAGGGATTTTGTGCAATATTTATAACTCCACTCAAATCTTTTATTTTAAATATATTTCTTAGTATTTTGTATAATTACGAAATGTACAAATGTAATGTCTTACAATAGAAATATAGAAATATTTCCAAATTGAAAAATCCCCCCCCCCTCAAGAAAAGATGCAAAAATAAAAGAAATCATCCTTTTAAAGATATTTTTCTTTTGTGTAACCAATAATGCTTTTGGAACAAAATAAAGTAATGCATCTGTAACTCATTCTAAACTATATTAATAGTAATCGATGTATGAAAATTAATGCATAATAAATGATAATTAATAATGAATGAATGGATGCATAATGAATAATGAATGATAAATGAATTTTAAAACAAGTTATTTTAATGGTACTTATAAGTACCGCCAGTAGATAAAGGGGTAATCGAAAATAAGAATTTTTTTTTAGATAAAAATTAACCGTAATCTTATTAAACATGGTATTATAATCCAACAGATGACATAATGTTTATAATATAATGATTTTATTATGAAAACAATATGATTAACATTTTTGTATTAAAATAACTTCTTTAACAGAAAAAAAAAAATAAAAGTGTGTGTTTTAAACAAAAAATAATAATGTAACCACTGAAATTTTATATTTTTTCATAATAAATTTAAAGCAACTTTTCATAACAGACTTTTTATAACAGAATTTCTTAAATTGACTAAACCTGAGACCAGAAATAGGATTAAAGCAATTTTAAGCGAATTCAAAAGAATGGAACGTTAAAATACATTCATTTAATATTCAACTGACTAGGAAATGGAATATTCTAAGATAAATTGGATTTACTGCTTAAATTACAGGAATTCACTTTTAAAAAGAATATATCTTCTTTTTTTAAAGTATAGTTATCTCTTATTTAATTTTACGCCTGAAAATTATAAAGAAAAATTTTCCATTTATAAAGTTCTTTCAGTTCTAAACATTTTATCCTCTAAATTAGATTTAATATTTACAAAAAGAATGTATCATCTCTTTGATTAAATTCTAAAAGGATCAAATACACCATGGATAGTGTTTGTAAACATACTAGATGCCCAGGCTGATATTTTTTAAATATTTCCTTTTATCATTGTTTTGCATAGGTATCTTTTGTTTGAAAAGTTGCCAATGTCTGATTTCGCAATTTATATTAGAAACTGATTTATTTACTTATTTGTTTTTTAAACTGATATAATTTAAAAATACATATTTTTCTTTTTTTTTAAATATGAACAATCGTAAACACTTAAGTACTTGTACATGGATTATTTCGATGCGATAACTACTGCACATATTACAATAACTGATACATGAATTTAAAGAGAAATGTACTACTTTTTTCAGTTACAAATGTTCGATGTGTGACCCCATTGTTACGCGGCATACGTTTAATCTGTAATCCAGTTCGTTCCAAACGTTTTGTAGCATCACTATGCCAATGGTCCTTAATGCTGCACAAATACGTTCTTTAAGTTTTGGAAGTATTTTCGGCTACAAAAACTATGTCTTTGACACTGCCAGAACTTAAAGAAAACATTTGTGCAGCATTCAGAACCATTGACAGAGAGATGCTACAAAATTTCTGGAACCAACTGGATCACAGATAGGACGTACGCCGTGTAACAAGAGGGTCACATATCGAACATTTGTCACTGAAACAAACTTTATATATTTCTCTTTAAAGTCACGTATTGTAATATGTGCAGTAGTTTCGAAAATGTGATTTTTTAAAATCGGATACATCATTTTTACCCACCCTGTATATTATTTCTGTTGTCAGCACACATTTTTCTATGCATTTAAAAAGAGTCATTTAGAGCATTTAAAAAGAGCATTCAAAAAGAACATTAAAAAAAAAAACATATTATCACTTATTGTAATATGTGCAGTAGTTTCAAAAACATGATTTTTTTAAATAGCGTCCAGCATTTTTACTCACCCTGTATATTAATTCTGTTGTCAGCACACCATTTTCTATGCATTTAAAAAGAGTATAAAAATGAATGAGGTATCATTTGAAAGGTATTTTAACCGCCTTTTGACGTAGTACACTCACAATTTGTTTTAACATGTATTTTGATTAAAAATTGAAGTATGATGAAGTGATCGTTTCTTCTAAAAGTAAAAATTGAAATTTTCTCCCCTGAAATTAAAAAAATTCATTTAATGCAATTCACAAACAGCATATTATTATTCAAAGATGCCTATAAAACGGTAGATTTTTTTTTTCTAAATTTAGAAATTATTTTTTCCCCTTAAAATCGAAAAATCTCATTTAATTCAATGTTATACAAGATATGATCATTCTAGCCTCCAGTAAATTGCTAATTAGGTTTTATCCCCTAAAATCGAAATTTCTCATCTAATGGAATTTAAACTGATATTTCGACTCTAGATGTTATTAACATGGTACTTTTTTCTAAATTTCAAAATCAGATTTTTATCCCAAAAATCGAAGAATTTCATCTAATGAAATTTACACACATACTATTGCCATTCTAGAAGACAGTAAAATAGTAGTTTTTTTTTATCTAAAGGTAGAAAATCCATTTTTTAGCCTTAAATCAGAGAAATTCATGTAATGCAATTTACACATATAGTATTTATATTCTAGCTGCCAGCAAAATCAGTTTTTTGTCTATGTAGAATCTAAATCCCCCCCCCCCTCTCCCCCTCTCCCTAAAATCTTAAAAGTGCAATTTATGCATATCGTATTAGCATTCTAGTTATCAGTAAAATGAAAGTTTTCTAAATTCACTGAAAAAGATTTTTTTTTAATTACGCAGTCCTTTTAAATAGTTCTAATGTTCAGATTAAATATATAAAAAAAGAGCAAAATAAAGCAAAATAACATTAACATTTGTACAATAACGCTCTAATACAAAAGTTCTAAAATAATGAAGTCTGTCCGACAGATAAAGCTTTTTTATAATAAAAAGTCGAACAAAGACAGCGCAAGTCATCAGAATTCCATTTAGATTGGATTTATTTTTAGATGAAAGTGAAAAATGAGTTTTTTGTTCCTTTCCAGAAATGGATTTGAGATAGCATAGCCAGTATCTAAACTTCGAAGAACCGGAATGGAAATAAAGGGATCAAGTTTCTGGAAAGAAATAGAAGAAGAGTAACTATTAATCAGTCAACTAAATTTATTTTGCATTATTTTTAATTATCCATTTTTGTTATTATGATTGAAACGCTCAGTAGGGTGCGTAGTAATCAAAAAATATGTTTTCTAAAATTTTGTAATTTACAAATTTCACTAAAATAATGGTAAGAAAGTAGTTCATATTCACTATTTTCATTACTATTAAGACTTTTACATAGTCCCAATTATAATCACAAGTCATAAAGCAAACCAAAATAAATGGAAAGAAAGAGATATTTCTAAATATTACTAAAACAAAATAAATATTAAAAAATGAATGTTTTTAAATAAATTCTCAAGAAGCAAATGAAACTAAATTTAATCAATTATTTCACATCTCACATCTCACAGCTCACAGTTTAATACATTTTAGTTAGAGTGCTTTAAAACAAAACAATATTTTCTGGCAACAATTTACTGACAGTTACTAATGTAGAAAAACGGACGATTTAGAAATAGAAAACATATGTATTATATCCGTGCAAAATAATTAATATTTAACTATGATTGTAAACCTAGCATATATACAAATAAATTACAAAAGCATTTTCTATTTTTGGTCATCATTGAGCTGAGAATTTTTTTCAAGAAATAATCTTATCTACAAAAGTTGATTACCTAATAAAATAATACACAATCATATAATAAATATGCCAATAAAAGATCGACAAATTAAATCTTTGGATAACATTAATGATATTTATTTAATGAAACTATTCACACCACAAAATAGAAATTAAAATTAAGCAAATGCAATAAATGATGCATTAATGCTTTTGAAGAATATATGTGGGAAATTATGTAAAACTTTTTATTAACGTGCTGTTATAATCTTATAATATAATTTTAATTCTAAATAATTAACAATTTGTTGATATATATCTTGTCTAATTAAACCTTTCAATTTGGAAACATGTGACATCATCAATAATTACTAAAGGAAGTTTTCATCCAAAACTTCAAAATTACATTTAAAACTTTCTTTCAAATCGCTTAATCTTACCTTGTAGTAATGATGATAGTAATCCTTTTTTTATGACTCCGTCAAAAAGGGAATGAGAAACTTTTTCTTCTCGAAGAGGTAAATACTTTATTTATTTTGATAAAGATTTTAAAATATACGATCTCTGAGAGCCTGAGTCCAAAATTAGTTTAACATCTTCCTTTTTGTTTTCGGGAAATATTTTTGCCTTGAGTGTCTGAAGGAATACTTTATGATTTCTATTGAAAATTGAAAATATTTACTTCTTTTCCAGACGACTTTTCTACGTCTGCCTCTTTCTTTTAATTCAGCTTATTTTTATCGACCGTTTGACACATCACAGACGCATGTCTTTTATCACAAAAGAAACATTTCAAGATAGCATTACATTGTTTCGTTGTGCGACCTGTTACCAAACATGAAAAACAACATCTTTTGTCCTTTCATATATTCTGCTTTTCTTTAAAACTCGTCTTCCGTGCCGAAAATCATTCTGAACTCAGATGTCTTCCTTTGCAAAAAACGCAATTTTTTCTTAACTCTAAAAGCAGCAGCTATTAGAGAGCTGTCTAAGCGTAACAGCAGCTGTTATTAGTAATTTCGTTGTAACTTTTGTTTTTTCCAAACGTCGCATCATCTTTTCTCGCCAAACCAAAACCTGCCACTGCCAATTATTTTATAATATTAAGTAATAACAAATAAGAATAAAAATAAATTCATCCCATTAAAAAACACTAACAAGGATCATTTATCTTCCTTAAAATTTACAAAATAACCTTAATTATGGCTAAAACTATTTCAAGAACTGTTCTAATAACGGAGAAAACAACTAAACTTTAAGCATTATGTTTGTTTAGGTTGTAACGCAGTTTTATGTCAAACTATGGAAAAAAGTATTATATGTTACTCTTGTGACACAGACGTTTTTTACTCTTGTGACAACAACCCAGAGACTATTCCATGCATAGCATAAACAAAATATTTAATGTAAAATCTTTCTTATACCTCGAAATCAGAGAGTTAGGAGTTTTGGGTTAAAAATTTAAGTAGTTTTTATAAAATTAAAACTTTAAGATGTTTTCTGTTACTCTTGTGACATTTAATTATCAACTAATAGATAAAGTTAAAATTGCATTTAATACATTAGATGAAACCTTTTAACTATGTAGATCTAACATATATAATATTATTTTGTTATTTTCAATCCATAATAATTTAATTTAATGAACAGAAGTAAAGAAAAAAAACTATACAACTCAATAAGTTGATTTTTGTGCTCCACTCTAAATAAATTTTAGTACTGTCATTTTCCAGCCAGTTTCAGTGTAGACTTATTCTTATTAATTTAAAACTTTCAAATTCATATATTGCAACTCTTTAGATTTAAATTGCTGTATCACACTCATATTTCCGCTTAAAATAATTTTTAAGCAAAAATTTTCTTCTGCCGTGTATGTTCCTTTATTCTATTATTAATAATAATATAACCTCCAAAACGAGATTAATTTTCAATGTGAAACATCATTTACCACTACTATGTACGCATTAACAGCACGTTTCACTTGTCATATTTGAGATAAACACATTACTGCTTTAGTTCTTTTTTTGCATTCAGATAAAATATTTAATATGTACAATATACACATCACACCACATATATTTTTTAATAATTATGTAAAAATCTGTAAATTATATTTAGCAGATATTACTTTTGTATATATATTCTGTATACTCCTTAGAAAATGCTACTTTTACTATGCACCTTATTGCTGCAGATCCTATAAATAATTTCCAAATGCTACCATTTAATGATTTATAAAATATTTTTAGTATTTAAATATTTAAAAAATTAATTTGCATCATAAGAAAACAACAATTAATAATTATCATTTTTTTTTAATTGAACATGTGTATCTATAAATTACTCTAGAACGTCCGAACAGTAAAGGTGCCGTGAAATAATAGTATTATTGTTAGAAATCGGCGAATTAGCGATTAGCTATATATAAAATATCTTTCGAGCATTTTATTGTTTTTTATTAATTAAACTTTGTTTAATTTATGCTTTTTATTAATTTATTATTAATTTGTATTGTTAAACTATCTAAATGTCATCTAAAATAAATTAATTTTTAATTATTCTCAATGCTTATTGTTTTGTGTACTTTTTAAAAGAAAATTGAAAAAATTAGGAATGTATCTGAAGTTTCTAAAGTGTTATCCATATTTGGATATTAAATTCCCATGACTTATCACAAGTCACCCCTCGTTTGAAGATGATTTGTAAACAATCGTGTTCTTCTCTATATTTAAATTAATTGTAAATCCAATTATTGCTTTTAAACTCATTTTGTTGAATACACTAATATATAATCTTCGTTTGTGTTCCTATAAAATAAAATATATGTGTTAATCCATAAAACTATACATAATCACGCATTTGAATGTTTTTATATAATGTTTTTAGAATACTACAATTCAATTATATATATATATATTTTACATTATCTATTCTAGTCAATTAAAAACTTTCATAGTTATAAACAATTATAAAAATTGTCATAATTAAGCAATATATTAATATTGATTTTTTTTTTTTTTTTTTTTTGTCATTTTTTGTAATTTTTCAGCACTTTTTTCGGAAATCCTTTATTTTTTTTTATCATTATCATTCCTGAAATAAACAGCTATTTAGTACGAGTTTGTAGGTTAAACATGAAAGTATTGATTTCCAAAGTTCCTATTTCTGCTTTATACATTCGTCGCCATCAAACGTTATTATTATTAAATGAGTCGTAAACAATTATACGGGAAAAGAAATAGAACGAGAATAAATAACTTACTCTGTACCTCTTCATGACTTAAAGATGAAAAATTTAATATAAACTTTCCTTTTTCGGCAAAACTAATATTTTCTTAAGGAAGTTTTTTTAATGAAATTCTTTTTCGCTTCAATATATATATATATATATATATAGGGGAGACTAGGGAGGGTTGACCCACTTTTTACGAAATGATTTTTTATTTGTTAAATATTGAACGACGAATAAACTTTTATATATCATTTTATTCGTTATACAACCAGTTATCACAATAAAATTGCTACTTAAGGGTGTATTCCGATCCAAACTGCTTATTTTCTGATTCATTTTTAAATTCATTTTTGCTCTCAAACGCATCAAACTAAGAAATTCTCTTATTTAGAAACTACATAATGTGCCGTGCTTCTCGATTTTTTGATAAATGCAGAAAATATTGTAAAAAATGCTGTCAAAATCGGCGTTTTGAACCGAAATTTCCGGAAGCGGGAGATCTGGGGATGAAAAAGATGGTCATACTGAGAAAATAATTGCTTAAAAATCAAATTCTAATTAATTGAGCGAAAAATGAAATCACACGGCACCTTATACAACTCTTCAAAAATCACCCCAGCAAGTTTCATGTTTTTACTTTTAAAAATGAGTCTGAAAATGTCTCAGAAAATTTCGAGCTGTTGAGGGTGGAAAAATATTTTTTCGAATACACCCTTAAGTGTAATGCATAAGAAATTTGAAAAATGATGGATTTTAATCATGAAAAATAATGGGACAAGGTTCGCCACATATGGGTGGATTGACCCACTATATGAGAGGCTTGACCCACTTTGTTTTATATTGAAATATTTGTGAAGAGAAATAAAATCAAATAATATCATAAGACAAATTTTCACCTTGATTCAACATAAAATATGTAATGTGAACATTACAATTCCACAATCTTACTTTACAGGCGACTAATGTAATGAAAAAGATGTTACAAGAATAAAATATGCAATTTATTTAAATAAAATGCATATTTTAAACTTGTAACATCTTTTTCATTACATCAGTCGCCTGTAAAGTAGCCTGTCCAGTAAGATTGTGGAATTTTAATGTTCACATTATATATTTTATGAAAAAAAATCAGTTTAAAAAAAGCAAAATAAATTTTTGCTACATCCTTTAATTATTATAAAAACATATTTTTGAAAAAATGATGCTTAAACAAACCGGCTTAGACGCAATCGCAAATCAGAGAATAAAAATTTTGTTTTAAACTGGAATGTGGATGAGTAGGTATAATTGTACAGGGAAAATTAAATAAATTTTAACATTTAAAACGGTGTTCCGCTAGAGACAGGTTCCGTTTTCATAGGGTTTCATGCATTATTATGTCCGGATTTAGTAGCCACTCTCCTGCTTTCTTTTTTCCCCTTGACCTACTTTTTGTGACACTCGATCTGACAACTCCAGTTGTCACATAGTTTGGCTTCATCTCACTGTAATCTTCTTGGTGAAATTTGTCTACATAGTACATACCTTCCTAAGGTTTTTCGTTCAATGCTATGTTCTTTTGCAGCCCCATGAGCACTTACATTATCATTAACATCTTTTAACCCTTTAAGGCGCAAAGTACTTTCATTGCTAAAATTCTGAAATAAATGACTGGCACCGAAATATATGAAAAAAATTTATTTGGAAATATGAAAAAGACTATACACACATAAGTATTAAATGGAAAATATTTTAGCAAAATTCTGGTGCCATTGTGGCGTTTGGGAATTAAAATTATGTGGTTTCATAAACATACCACTGCCCCTGAATTAGTTGAGACTGCTGCTTTCATACTTTCTAGTCTTTTCTAATCCTTTCCACTGTTTCTATTTACCTATTGTAAGTGATATTTAAATGGAAAAAAGTTCCTATCAACTTTCCCATTTGTATTTTATTAAAGTTTTTCTTACAGTGGATACTATAGCAATTTTTCATATCTTTTTTTAAACAATTTTATAACATTTTCTTTTTTATCATCCAATTTTACTGTACCTTTAAAGTATAAATTTACAGTCAATTTTATATATAACTCTTAATCTTTCATTATGCCCAGTGTAGAATATAAAGATTTCGAAAAATCCCTAAATTAACACATTGACGACGGGCAATTTTTATTAAATCTGAATTTTATAATAATAGAAGCTCCTCCCTGTTCTGAAAATCTTTTGTAAATTCGTGTTCCAGATCGAATTCCCAACTTTATGCATCGGCAAATATCTTTCAATGTGCGAATTTAATATAAAATGTCTTACAATCTAAAGTATTATGGACAACACGATATAAATACATTTTCTGTAAGGTGGAAGCCACGCCCTTAGTAAATGATGTTTTTTGAATGAAAACGAGAATTCTCATTTCCCGTCGTGAATGTGTTAAGGGAGCCTTGAACATCTGGTCAACCCTCCCTCAAAATGACTGGGTCAAGCCTCCCCAAATAGCCGTTTTCTAAAAAATAGCATATTGTTATGTTAAGCCTAACTTTCTGTATAATATTTATGCCTGGAATGAAAGCTATATATTTCTGCATTATTAAAAACTTACTTACTTAAATTTCTATGATATATTTTATCTGAAAACTGCTTACAAACCATTTCTAAAAAACACAACTTTTAGGCTAAAAACGCCTCACAATTGATTTTTCATACACTTATTTCGGTTATGTGTATGAAACAGAGACTGTTGTTTGAGCATTTTAGTAGCCTTGTTTGACACATAT
Organism: Maratus speciosus; assembly: GCA_963932465.1. Taxonomy (NCBI): domain Eukaryota; kingdom Metazoa; phylum Arthropoda; class Arachnida; order Araneae; family Salticidae; genus Maratus; species Maratus speciosus. Next base: position 261,882,932 of record OZ010800.1, on the reverse strand, counting down.
TGATAAAAAATTAAATTCTTTTAAATATGAAAACTGATGCGTGGTTCAAGACTCCCGTATGTTCAACTGTCCCTAGTCTCTCCTATATATATAGTTAAAAAATTCCAAAAGTAATTTCAAACATTACCAAAAACTGTAAACTTTAAATGAAGTACAATATTAACTAAACCATACAATGAAATATTTTAACAAATGAACTATCTCTAAGAAATTGAACATAAACAGTTTGAACAAAATCAACCGTAAGAAACAAGACAAATAACGAACTAACTAAGCATAGAGACAGGCTTCGTGGCTTATGGCAGTGCAATCCAGGGTTAAAACTCTTTTTATACATGCAATATTCCTCAGATTTACCTGTCGAGAACATACAGAAAAAACAAAAGAAACCAGATCAATACCAGATTAAACAAAATAAAACAGACTGACCAAAATCAATCAATTTCAAAAGCGATTTTTTTCTACTTCACTTTCTGTAAACCACATGTTTCGAGTGAAGGTATCAGTTCACTTCTGTTCCTGCAAGTTCTTACATAATTATACGTCATGTTTTTAGCCAGACTCACAGGAGAACCCTGTTTCACAGCAATGCCGTTCCATTTAAGCATATCCTCTTTCAAAATGTCTCTATCTGATGTCAATTTGTTTAATCTGTTTAAACCGTTAATATAAATATTTCTAAATATCGATATATGGTCATTTGACTTGAAATTCAATATTGCAATTGTTTTAAAGTTAAAGTTTTCTCTTTTATCTTAAACCGATGTAATTAAATTTTTGTTTTCTTATGTTTAGATTTACATTGAAATAATTTGTGTTATAACTATTGTGATAACCATAAAGTTTCAATTCAAAATTTTTTGGATAATAGTTAAAATCAAGGTTGGCCTTCATTCCATTTAGCTCAATAATTAAAACATCGTCTGTATATCTGGAACTGATTATGTCGTTATGTGATTCACTTTTATTTTCATGTATATATGTCGGCGAATATTGAACTGCAACTCCCCCCCCCATAGGGATACCTTGAATCTACTCCTATACTTCATTACCCTGATATGCAAAATTTTCTTGAACTACCAATTGAAAAAGGAGTGCGCATGCGTCAACTCTTGAAGATGGACCAGCGCGAGCTCCCGATGTTTGGCTAATTTTTACAGGAGTGGTGTAAGCTGGGTCCTTGTTCTGTATATCATTCTTTTATACTCTTTATGCTCTTCAGTTTGGTATATGATAAGTGTGAATATGTGTAGGGGTTCCCAAGATATAATTCATTAAACTTTCTCTAACTTTCTTTTTCATATCTCCATTGAACCAGGCATTAGCCACCTATTCATTGTTTCCTGTGCTTTACCCTGTATATAAAATGTAATTAACTGTTAAATTAGGACTCTATAGACTGTTAGTTTTCCAAAGTTACCTATTATGTGTGATTATCTCAAATACTTATGATGTTTTAAACATATGAAGTTCATGTACATTTTATAGTATTGGAGCCATTTTCAATAGTTACCATATTTGACATGCATTAAAATATACTATAACTTACTATTTTCTTAAAATGATCAGTCGATTTGTGCACATTGACTCCTGTAGATCAGTTTTGTATGTGTTTTTTTAAGTTATCTCAAAGTTTTCTCATATCACCGTGCATTTTAAAATGTGTTCTTTTCGACTTTTTGTGACAGAAACAAGATGGAGGTTCCATGGGATTAGCATTACATTGTTTACATTTTTCTTAACGTTAAAAGATATTAATTCAACTTTTTTTTTTTTCCTACTGCTTAGTCCGGTTAGTCTGAACATTAAGCTTCCCCCGTTTACAATTATCTTAATCCCGTGGGGCCCGCAACTGTAATTAATAATTTGTTATTTGATTGTCACTTCTCGATTTTTGCTTTACATTTTCCCATAGGTTTTCATTAAGTTGTTTACTTTTTTAAACGTAATTTTTAACTCTTAATATTGCTCTTTTTGAAGACTTTTTATGCTTTTTATATAGTTTTAAATTTCAAATTTATTAGCTGTGGAAGTTTTTTTCATTTATCTTATCTTTAAGAATTTTTAATTAGCATTTGTAATTTGGAAATTTTTATTCTTTCGCGTTTGAATGGTTGGTGGATGACTATTATCACAAAAGGCTATTTGATTTCTGAAAGTTTAGTTGCAACTATAAGAATATTTTCCTAGATTGCCTCTATAACGGAGTTAGACATATATGTTCTGCTTTAAACTGTGGTTAGAAGTGGATGTGATGGTTAAAACTTTCAGATTTTACTGTTTTGAGTGTTATAGTACCTTTTAAAGTTAATAATGAAAACATAAGGTATGATGCATTGTGGGTTCGACTTGGCTGTCGGATGGTATTGTCCGACACCTATTATAACTTTTATTTAATGATTATTTTTAATTGATTTTGGATACTTATCTTACATTGTGTTATGGATATTTATGGATGTCGGATAGCACTATCAGGTACGGGGTTGTAGAGCCTATTTTGTAGCATGAATGTCTTAACGTTTATTTAAACGTTTTGTCAGATGAATGTTTCAAGCATCACTGTAGCGCATTTAAGTAATACTTTTACACCAGTTATTTCTATAAACCTTTTATACTCCATCAGTATTGTCACCGTTGCGCACTTAGTAGCCATAATTATTACAGTTTTTTTTTCTTTTTTTTAAATGTTTCCACAATTTAAATATTTTGTTATTTTTATCCCTAGTGGAGCATTGTGGGTATCTCCTTTGATTGCTAAGTTTTTAACCCTTTGTGAGCCAATTTACTTCCCTGCACCAGTTTTTTTTTTTTTTCAATTGCATTTCTCCCCCTTAATCTCGTGTTTAGGCTCTCGCCTTCCCTATTCGGACTATTTTGGGTACAGGGTTTCTTTTGGCAAGCCCCATTTTATGCTATCTTTATCAGGGGGGACGATGGAGGAGGAGGGGGGAGGCTTTCACAAAAAGTTTTACCATTTCCATAGTGTGAGATGTCATTTTAAAGGTCTCGGCCTGTGCTTCTCAATTCCGGTATCTTTTTTTTTTTATCTAGCTTCTTCTTTTGGCCTGTAGGTGGCACGTTTCAAAATTTTATTTTTTTTTATTTTTTTTTTTTTCATATTATATAGTATAATTCTTTAAGGTTACTTGAATTATATCCGCTTGATGGGCTTGACAGAGGCTGCTCAATTACATCATCATCTATTGCAATGCTACCTTTTATAAACAATAGGGGGCGCTATCTTCCTAAATTTTGATTTCTCTTACTAAGTATCCCTTGTCACATATCTTTTTAAAGGTCTGGGAATAATCTCTTCATTTTTAGAAGTAACTCTCACTTTCATTCTCTTTTTAGCCACTAGGGGCGTCCCCAGGCCAATTCCACTTCTCCTTTGACTATTACAATATGGGTATTTACTATTACTGGTTATATATATGTATGTGAGGAATAAAAGGAGGAAGGGAAAAAGAAGGAAAAAGAAAAGAAAAAAAAAGGGGAAAGGAAGGGAAAAAAGAAAAATAATAATAATATATATATATATATATAAAAGAAAAAAGGAAAGAAGGGGATAAAAAAGAGAAGTAGATGATTGATTGTGAATAGGGGGAAGGAAAGAGAAAGAGGAAAAAAAAGGGAAAAAGAAAGAGAGAGAGGGAATGGAGGAAAGGAAAAAAATGGAAAAGGGGAGGGAAAAAAGAAAAAAAAAGGATGAATAGGGAAAAAAGAAAAAAAAATTGAAAAGAAAAAAAAAAGAGAGAGGGGGGGATATAGGGAATTATAACCTATTCAATTATGTACATCATTCATACTTTTCTGATTAATTTAGATGTCCAGTTCCTCCCAACTCCTCTCCCTCTTTTCATGCCGGGCTCCAACAACAGTCTCTTATAGCGTTTTTAGCTCATGTGCGGCCAGGACTTCAATTTACGGTGGAGTATCTCATATCTGTTATAACATGCTATAAAGTTTCAAGTTCTTGTCCACCAACTAAAACTCTAACTGCAGTTCTGGTCGCTGCTCATTAATTATATAATTACATAACAACTATTATTTTATTTGGGTTGGGGGGTTTTGGGAACCATTCTGTATAGCGCGCATTTTTTTTTTCTACCAGCCATTCATTTTCTGCCTATGGGAGATGGATCGGTACTCTAAGTGTATCATTTTGTAATTAGTGAATAAAAGTTTTGTGTATGTGCTCCAAACTAATTTTTAATTATCTGGTATACATGTGTAGATATTATAATCTACTAGTTTAATATTTATATACATTTATATCTTCATTCTACATGTACATGAGCTTCAATAAGCACAGGAAACTATCCTCTTTTTTCCCCCTTCTTCATTTGGCAAATAATAGACTATCACTTTCAATTACTTATATTATTTTATTTATTTTAATATTCAAAATTGTCCTTCAGCAAAAGTATCACCTTCTTTTCACTAAGTCATTTACGTTAGTCAAGGCTATTGGTTTTTACTTTTTCCTATCTATATTCCTTTCTTTCTACGATATACGGTGGGGACCTAGTGATACCTCAATCTATCGTTTACTTTTACAATAATCTATTATACAGAACGATCCGTTAAAATAATATCAACTATCTTTATCACTTGGGCTATATGTTTTAACATAATATAAAATGAATGACTCTATGTTATGATACAAGTTTACATATTTTGAATTGTTCTTTTGTGGTGACTTAACGAACTCAAAATAATATATAGTCACAAGTATGCTCTAGTAACCGGCCTGGACATGGAAGAAAGTGATAAGTATTTGAATAACTCTTCCAAAACAGAAACTTTGTATGAAATTAAAAGTTCACTAAAAAAATCATCAAAACCGAGATCGAATTCGACACCGGACAAACTTCCACTATTAAATCAGGAGACAAAGTGGTCAAATAAATCCACTCTAAAGCGTACACGACAAAACTCCAGTCAATCTTCACAAGCGCTAAAGTCAACCCCAACAAATAAAAATGTAATGAAGTTTAACCTAGAAGTAGCGAAGACACTTTCAATAACAGAGCTGCTTGAAATTCACAATGGTCTTCTAAAATCACACGAAACAGGATCCAGTAAAGAAGTCGACAAATATTGACAATTAATTAAAAAAAACATCCAAATTATTGAAAATCAGCTACGAAACGCATCTCAACAATCCCAAGACCTAAAACAAATAACAACCGAAAAGGAAGAGTGGTACAACAAGGCAATGGACCTGGAACAAGAATTAAAAGACAGAAAGCAACAATTTGAAGTTTATATACAACAAAAAGACAATAGAATCCAAGAACTAACTCGGGAGATAGATTCTCTGAAATCATACAATGAATTGTCCAACAAGGATGAAGCAGGAATTTTGAACTTAAAAGAGAAAGAAATTTCTAATCTCCACCTAACGATAGAAGAAAAGAATCAACTAGTTAAAGAGTTAAAAGAAAAATTATATACCCAGTCCCAAAAAAGATCACAAGGAGAACTCCCTTCAATAAGAGAAATGGTGATAGATGAATCTATACTTCAAGATATCAACCAAAAATTACATTCAATTGAAGCAAATACAGAATTCTTAAAAAATTCGTTTCAAAGCCCATTAGAAAAAATCCCAACGGTCAGCCAAGAACATTCACTATCATCAAAACCTCTGTATTCAGAGAAAATCAGTGCGGTTTATAAAAATCCAAAAACCACATCTGAATCCGCCATACTTTTAAAGAAGACACAGGCAACAAAAACTTCACTCCACACAATTAGATATCTTCTTAATACGGAGACAAAGAACATTCCGGACCTCCCTAAAATCTACTGTGAAACAGCTCGTGATCGAAACACCTTAATTATAAGATCCAACAGTGAAGAAAATACTGAAAAAAACCCCCGAATAATAGAAGGAATTGAAAGACTTAAAGATATCACTGAATTAACATACAAAACTATAAATTTTAAGAAGATAATTGTTCTTGGAATCCCTTTATTTACTCAACCAGAAGAAGTCACAGAGAAAATCTTGAAAGATTATGATCGAGAAATCCCAATAGCGATAAATAAAAAAATTCACCGAGAAAAATCACAAATTTACCATTTGGTCCTGGATTTAGATATCAATTACGCCCGTCATCTGACGAAGCAAGGCCGTATCCTGATTGGATTTAATTCCTGTAAAGTTGCGGATTATCGCCCAATAATCCGCTGCTCGCAATGCCAACGATATGGCCATACAGGTAACAACTGTAGATTTGAAGCTGCCTGTGCTATTTGTGCGTATAATCACACAACAACAACTTGCCCAAATAAAGAAGATCCTAAGAAAATATGCTGCATCAATTGTCTGAACACAAAACATGATTTCCCACACAGAGCGGATTCAAATGAATGTCCATTATTTAAACTTCGATTTCAATCGAGGAAAACCTTCATAAATGTATCTGCTCCACATTCAACCAACTAAATAATACAAAGATCGTTTCATCAAATACAAACAAAAACTCAAACTCACCTTCAATTCCAAATTCTACTCAAATTTCTCATCTCTCGGACTCAAACTCTTCTCCGCAAGGACAACATCAAAACATGAAAGTACCTTCAACAACTAATCAAATATCATCATCCTTTAAAATAGCACAGATTAATCTTCAAAAGAATAAAAGTGCAACAGCTTCACTCCTTCAATTCTTAATTCAAGAAGACTACAAAATAGCATGCATACAGGACTCCAATATAGTCAAAGGAAGACCACATGGCCTTCCCTCAGGACTTCCTTGCTACTCTTAAAAAAAAAAGAATTGCCAAATAATAATCATAGATACATCGTTACAACATATAAGAGTTCAACAAAATGATAACTCAGTCTTCGTGAATATCTCCTCAACAGAAGGACAAATAACTATAGGCAGTCAGTATTCCGCACCATCGGCTAATTTAAAAGAAGATATACAAGATTGGGCGAACACGTCGGGTATGAGTTCAAAACCTCTGTTGCTGGGTGATTTGAATGCTCATAGTGTCCTGTGGGGGTATGAGAATGATAACGAAAAAGGACAACACCTCATCAATCATCTCAATATGATGCACTTATTAGTCCTAAATGATCCTTTTTCAAAACCAACATTTGAAACCACGCATTTGAAAGGTTGGCCAGATGTATCACTAGCATCCTTCCCACTGTTCCCAAAAGTTTCCTTATGTACTGTTGAGGATGATATGCACTACGGCGACCACAGGCTGATAACCTTGTATATGGATATCCAAACCCCGAAGCTTCCAAAGCGTAGATATCGGACAAAGAATGTCTCATTGAAAAAATTCAATAGAAAATTATCTAAATCATTTCAAGAAAATAATATAACTTTCCAGGATATAAAAACGACGGGGGCATTCGAAAAAGAGTACGACAACTTTATAAATATAATAACACAAACCTGTGACCATACTTTAAAGTAAAAAAACTCCACATTTAAACCAACAGTTTCTTAGTGGACAGCGGGTTGAGTTGGGTTGGGTTGATTTTTGACGGCCAATTATCTACACGAGGGATATAGGCCCTAGGGGGAGTGCCTTCCGTGGAGGTCTTTCTAAGGGAACCTAATCCGTATTAACGCATGGAAATCCACGGTTCGAAGAAAACCACGAAAACTCCGAACGATTAGGCCGACGGGCGCGATTGGGTGGTTGACAGCGGAACTTAGGAAAATGAGAAGCTTTGTTAAAGCACTTTATAGGAAAACAAAACTTTTGTCTGCATCAGAGGAAGACAGGATCAAATTAAAAAAGTATAGAGCACTCTATAAAAAGAAAATTCTGGAAGCAAAGAAAACAGCGTGGAGTTCTTTTTGCTGAAATACCAAAGACCCCTTTGGGAAACTAAAAAAGACGGCATTTAGAGATTTTTACAGACAGGAAGTCTACGCTCTTTCTGATTCCACTACAGCAACCCACTCAAGACAATCTTTTTATGCAGAAATTGCCAATTCAATATTTGGTCCTTCGGACTTGCAACCGCATCAAATTCATCCGCGCTCAACCCAGCCAGTTAATCCATTTATACTCCAAGAACTAAAAGCTACCATCTTCTCGTTCAATCGGAATAAAGCACCAGGTCCTGATAATGTTGACCATCTGATTGTACGAAATATTTACCACTCACATTCATCTCTATTACTGAATCTTTACAATACTCTATTAAACTTAAATTACTTCCCAAAAAGTTGGAAAATTGGAGAACTAGTCTTTTTTCTAAAGGCAGGTAAGGACCCACAATCTGCTCAGTCATACAGACCAATAACTCTACTCCCAATTCTGGGGAAAATTTTTGAAAAATTATTATTAAAACGAATAAATTATCATTTTCGAAATTCGACAGTTCTACAGAGTTCTCAACACGGATTCTTAGAGGGTAAATCGGCTGAATCAGCGATACAAGAAGTTCTCTCAACAATTGACTTACTTCAACAAGAAAACAACTACATTTCATTAATATCATTAGACATCCAAAATGCTTTTGACAACTTACCTTGGGACGCAACAATCCAAGAACTGGAATTTTTGGGGTTGGAGGAGCCATATGTTAATATCCTGAAATCCTTTTTATCTCACAGAGGAGCGAAACCAAATTGGCTAGCACAAGAAATTCATTGGTTTAGGAAGGGATGCCCACAAGGTTCATGTTTTGGCCCTTCCTATGGAGAATCTTCCTAAACGCTCTCTTACGCCATTTAAAATTGTTAGGTTACATAATAATAGCTTATGCAGATGACATTTTAATTATATTAAATGGTAAAACAAGGCGAGAATTAGAAAAATTAGGAAAGGACATCTTAGATTATATTAGTAGGTGGATGTCAAATCACAACATGAAAATATCTTACAATAAATGTAAAGTTCTCCACCTTAGAAGACCAAAATTTTTGAAAAGAGCTCCAACACTCAAAATTGACAACCATTCATTAAAAAGTGAGCCAACTTTAGAATACTTAGGTATCGTTCTGGATAGTACGTTGTCGTTTCTCCCCCATTTACGAAAGAAAAGGCAGGAAATTACACAACTTTCGCAAGACCTATTGAAGTTTGCCTCAGCTTACGGAGGGGTAAACAAATTAATTCTGAAGATTTGGTACAATAGTATCTTGGAGAAGAAAATCACGTATGCTGCAGCAACTTGGTTTCACCGGATAAGCAAAGCCCATGGGCTTCGTCTGATCTCATCAATACAATACCAATGCCTGTTATTAGTTTCACGTGCCTACAGAAAAACTTCGGCGGATGCCCTTTGTGTTTTAACAGGTATTCCGCCCTTGGCCCTTCAACTTGAATATATAGCAACAACAGGAAGAGTCTTACATCTTGGAATCCCGACAGGATCAAGAACCAATATTTTACCGACCAAAAATGAAGTCAGATCAAGTTGAACCATTTAAAGAATATTTCTTTCAAATAGATCCAGAAAATACTCCACATGTAGAAATAAACATTTATACGGATGGTTCCAAGATGGAAGATGAAACGGCATATTCCTTCTGTGTGTATCAGAGAGGAGAGTTAATCCACGAGGATCAAACTAAGTTAAGTAAAGAAAATACTGTTTTTCAGGCAGAACTCCTGGCCATAGAAGAGGCTGTGCTGTGGATTAGGAACTCCCCTCATAAAGGAGTATTAATACACTCGGACAGTCTCTCAAGTCTCTTAGCAATAGAAGATGTTTTTTCAAAAAATCTCATCGCAGTACAAATTATAAAACTACTCCAAGAAACAAGAAAAAAGATCTTCTTTAAATGGGTCCGTGGACATGTGGGTAATGTAGGGAATGAGCATGCAGATTCTTTGGCAAAAGAAGCAACCAAAGTCACATCACATGCCAAATACAAATTCTGTCCCAACCCTCCTTCTTACTTGAAGAAGCTTCTAAAATCATCTCTACACGAACAATGGCAGACTCGCTGGGACTATGGTACCACAGGACGGTACACATACGCTTTAGCCCCAAAAGTCTCGGAAAAGAGAATCCTGCTGCATAGAAATCTTTTTCTGTTTGCCACTAACCACGGCCCATTTTCATCATATCTTTATAAATTTGACAGGGTTCCTTCTCCATTATGTGTATGCGGTCAGCGAGCTACATCATTGCATTATATCTTTAACTGTACCCTTACATCATATTACCATATAAGAAAATCTCCAAAAATTTCTTTGTCTCAGTGGTTCTCAGTGGTTTTGTCAAATCCATCATTTTGTCAAAAGATAATTGAATGTATGAAAGTTTTAGAAAACAACCATTATTTGTTTCAAAATGTTTTGCCATTTATAGATGATGATGAGAACGTATTTTAACAAATAGACAGATACCACCAATTCAAAATAAACTCTTAGCCACAAACAACACGATTGAACTATAATTGAACTGTTGCAAGAACAATAGACTTTTGAACTTTTGTGTGTGTATATAATTATATAATATTCATCATAACTATTCACTATTTTACCTATTTTTTATATTCTACATTATTTTTAAAATTATGAATCTCTTTCTAATTTAGTATACATATACGTAGCTTTTATTGTATTTATGCAGAACGCCCAGCTTTGCAGAGTAATTGAGCTTTTGCCGCTCCAACAAGTTTAAAAATCGTATTATCTATTATCTCATGATCTTATTAATTACAAATATCTAAATTTCTCTCGTAAACGCTCAGTAAAAATTGGGCTTTCCATCGTGTATATATTGTACTTATATTGTATTTAATCTTAATATTCTCAATTGGCTTTTCTGTAGGTCCCTTCGGGCCTTTTATTTATTATTATTATTATTATTATTATTTTTATTTATTTATTTTTTGTGTGTGTGTGTGTGTGGTGACGGCGGTAGTAGATGGATACCGCTGGGTGGGGCTTGTGAGTGCTTAAGCCATTTGGTAGGCCTCCCCACCTAGCTGACCCTTGAACTACCAATTGAAACAAATTTTGAAATTCCCTTAAATCAACGTATGCACAACCATACCTATTATACACCTCCAATATCTTCTCCCTTAAATGCTCAATCTTTATGTTGTTAAACAAATCTGCAAAATCATATGCATATAATCCTGTAATCTTATTTTTGTACCTTTTTATTTTTTCTAACAGTTCATAGCTGTTACTTATTATGAAATTTAAATTTTCACTTTTTATTTTTAAAAAACATTTTTTTCAGTACTTTTAATAATTTTTTATTCGCATATTCAATACAGGAATTGTAACCACAGGTAACGGTTCTGAATTTTATGGGGCATTTATGGAACTTGGGTATTAAAACCAAATAAGGAAAATTGAGATTATCTTGTTTTGTTTTAATTTTTTTATGCACACATATATATGTTGAAATAGTTGCATTATAAGAATTTTCAATTTTATTTTTTAATGTATTATATTAAATGTAAGTTTTCTTTACATATTTTAAAACATTAAAATGCGTTTAAGATAACAATATTTTTAAGTAACTGGGTGTTGTTGTGTAGTTTAGAATTGTTCAATGGAAAAAATAAAAGGATATTAATTTCTGTGTTCACACTTGACTGAAGAATCATTTTTATGTTTAAAAATATTTTCATCTAAATACATAAATGTTCTTTTAGTTACATGAGTGTATATTTCAATTTCAGGCGTTGTTACGTATACTTGTGTATTAGATATACTACTATTATTCAAAACACGGTAATATATGTTATTGCTTCAAACTGTATCTCTATCTATTTCTACAGTTGATGATAATATTTGTATGCTTACAGTTATATGGTACAGTTATATTTGTATGGATATAGCTCTTATGATAGTATGAAAAGTAATTTTCTTTTCATAGCATATCCGTAATTTCACATTTCCGAATCGCATCTCGTTGTTTTAATAGTAGAACAATAAAAAAAGCTTTTGTTTCGGTACATATCTTGTGTGAGTTCTTTTAAGAGACATGTTATGGTCTATTTAATAAATCGGTTATTATTTATAATTCTTAAATAACATTCAACTAAACCGGTTAATGTGATTAATTTATGAGAATTTATGAAATTAACGGGTTATTATTAATAATCACCAATCAAGTTTGGTCAATTTAATAAATTTCAACTCGTTTAGCTTGAGATTTCCATTATGTATGCGCATATTTTTTCCTTGTCAGCGCCTTACTATTGTACAATCATATAACAGCTTTTGTAAGCACGCAAGTATGTTTTTGTCTATCGGCAACAACTTCACGATATCAGTTGATTGTTTATTTTAGATGCAGAAGGCCGCATCTTTCGGTATGCTCACTAATATTTATTTTTTGCCAGTTTAGATTGTTTAGCATGCCAAGTAGTGTCAATTTGATATTATTTTTGTTGTAAATTCGAAATTTATTCAATTAAGAGGGTTAAAAATAAGACGAGCAGAGTACATTGCTTATCACCTAATGGATGTGTTCACAAAATTTGGAGCTTCGTGCATCTTGCAAAGTGACAATAGCCGAGAATTTGCTACTAAAATTATTGAAGAAGTTTGTGGAATGTTGAATCTACTTAAATGTTTTCGTGGAAAACCAAGAAACAGTCAATTGCAAGGCTCATTTGAAAGAGTAAACCTAGACATTGAAAAAATGCTATCCACGTGGCTTGAAACTAAAAATACAACAAGTGCTCAAAATGAATAAAATTCATTCAATTTATGAAAAATGGAGCACATCACTCTGGAATAGATCGCACCCTATATGAAGCTTTATTCGGTTATAAAGCAAATTTAGTTTTAATAACCGCTTTGCAAGCTGATACTTTGTTAGAAATCACAAGTGAAGAAGATATTGTTGTATAAGAAATCTGTCTAGTAATGATATCCATTTTTAGACATCAATCTCAACCGAGGATGAGGATACGAGCGCAATGAATGATGATAGTATGGACGTGGAACTGGATAACTCGAATGAAGACTTGGAAGTAACTGTTCCAGTTTATATCAAAAACTGGCCAAATTAAATGAGAACAATATAATTCTTAAGTAGCAGAGAAAAAAAAAGCTTCGAGTTTGCTGAAATGGAAAATTTTGAAGAAAACAAGGAACACTATTCTTTTTCATTAGATGAAATCTCAAACAAGATTCAAAAAGCTTGACGTTCTACTAATGTGCCACTAAATGCGCAAGCGGTAAAAAAGATTACGTCTTTCGACATTAAAATTTTCAAGTGCCAATGTAGGAAAAAACGTTCGAATTAGAATATCAGAGGCACATGTGGATGAGGCTGATAGCTGTTATAATTTCCAAGGAATATGAAAACGTGTATAAACTTAATACAAAACATGGTATTTTAAATCAACTGTACACAAGGAACGATTTTACTGGCTACAAGGAAGTTTTAATTTCAGTTAATGAAGTTCCAGTGAATGGAAAAAATCTAAGAGATTGTGCTCGTAAGAATTCCAACCAAGCTGGTCAAGGATTTCAATATTAATTGTAAAGGCAATTGTAATTCAAGTTGCTGCAAATTAAAAAAATCAAAAGCCCTTTGTAACTCCGAATACCGCAATAGTATGGTACTATCAAGTACCCATCTACCCCAATAGTATACAACAATGCTGTAAAAATAAATAATTTGTTACAAATGTAATGAAGAAACACAAATCCTTTGTAATACCAAATGCCACAATAACCCTTTCTACAAAAATAAATAATTTGTTAGAAAAGTAATAATATTTTATTTCTAATGTAATTTGTTTGCAATTTGTTGTCTGTTATAAAAATAATAATGTTTTATTTGAAACCCTCAGTCCATCTTTCTGATTGGCAAGATGCATTTTCTTCGACTTTTCGATGTCCGTCTAACTTTGCACTTCTGAGCGGCTGAAGGAATATGGTCTGCCTCTTTTACTTCTTTTTTTATGATATTACATCGGTGTCAGAATTGTCACATTCCGACAGTAACATCTTTTAATATATTTCCTATATGTTAAAATTAATTTAATAGAAGTCTAAATTTAAAACTTTCTACTTATGCTACATGTTCTTAATATTCATTGCTGAAAGTATCAACTTTAAAGATGTATTGCTTGATCTATCATTATATCAGAGTTTAAAACTTTTATATAATTGACTAGGAGGCTCTGCCCCCTACCAGCTACGCTCGTAAACCCCTGTACAGACACCGCAGACTCTAACAGCACGCTAATTTGATTGCCTTTGGAAAGAATTCGGAAGATTGAATTATAATTTGAATCTGACAATTATAATCTGACGTAATTTTCACCAAACTTTTCTTTCTCTTTTAATATTCACGTAAAAATACTTTGGTTAGAAATGAAATATTATGATCATCTTAAAACATCAAATAAATGTCTCGCGCAATTTTTAAATTTAAACTGTTTTGCAATATTCTTTTTCGTTCATTTTACGTAATAAGTGTAATGTGACGTAAATGCGACGTAAATTATTCTATTTAAGACTTCTAACGCATGTTAATGAATTTATTATTTTGCAATATTTTTCTCATTTAAAATTCACGTGTAATTATAGTTTTTATGATGTAGTTCCTGCTTTTTATATTTTCTGTTTATAATAGTTACGTGTAAAATAAATTTTTAATTTGAAGCAAACATTATTGCTTGCGCTGTTTATACAGTTGGCAACAGTTTAAATTAATACAATTTTCTAAAATACGTAAAAAAAAATTCTCGAAATGAAAAAAATTTGAATTTAAAATAGAAATAAAACCTCAAAAAATGAGTCATATTAAAAAACTAATTACACCGGGAAATTCTGACGCATAAAATGATCTAAAAATGATTAAATTCCTATGTACAGTTTTTGCTCCTATAATATTTTTTTAATGGATCGATTTTTTCCAACTTTAGAATTAAATATCTCTTAAAATAATTCTTCGATTTGAAAACTGTCTGCATCAGCGTTTTTATCAAACATTTCTCTATAATACCACCGATTTTCATATTGTTGTATGCAACAGTTTTTTTTTTAAATATTAACGAAGAAAGTCCATGCTTAAGCATTCATATAGGATGCCGATCTGCCGGGAATATCCACGCAGATTTTCATTGGTCCATTTCCAAATCAAAACTTTTTTTTATATATAGAAGGATTCGATATAATCAAAATAATTGTTTAATATCTTAGGTCTTGGTGTCCTATTAAATGGAGACATTTTTTAAATTCAGTATTAATGTTTCTTAACAGTTATTTTTGTTATTAGCTTTACAAGGTTATGATAGTATATGTTCCGGTGAAAGACATATTCCTTATTAAGCTAAATTAACTTAATTGGTAATTATTAATAATAACCGGGAAATATAATTAATATGCAATATTTATCAAATTTACCAAAAGACGCGGTTATTATAAATAGTAACTGAATTTATCAAGTTGACCATAACAGACATATAAATATTTCATTTCAATAGTAAAGTATTAAAATTTCAATAATTACATATATAACTATTTTTTTTGTCTTTTTGCGAATGGATTGAGTACTATTCTCAAAGCAAGTTGAGTGTCAGGACAACTGTAAGACAAATTCTTACAAAATGAATTTTTTTTTGGTTTCATAAACTTTAGATTAATTGTTTGGCTTAACAAACATTTTCATGTTAAAATCATTTTTCATTTTGCTCTTTCGAAATTATCGAATTATTTATTTATATGTTGCTTCTTCTTATGTGTGCCTTAATTTGTATATTTATAAAACAAAGGCTGTCGCTAAAACGTTATATGAAACAAAGTAGTCGATAAAATGTACACTCCCTTTAAAAACTCATTAATATAAGTACACAGTCAACTTTTTTTATGATTACGGATTATTTAAATTTCCTAACACATTCGGTGCACAAGCCACGTCTTCGAGCGACACATATGTATTTATTTATACACTTGTTTGTGTGGTGCATATTACATACTGAATCTCGTTTAAAAATATGATAGTTATAGAAAGATGTTTATCAACAATTTCATGTGAAAACATAACATACCTTCTTCAAAAATTCTCAATGGTACGAAAGAATGAAATCATTGATTAAGATAGCGAAATAACACCGAAAACTGGCGATATGTAACAATTATAATAAGAAAACTTTGTAAAAATTCGCCATAAAATATAAACAATACATAGGACTCGTTTCGAGGTGTTAATATTTTTAGCTCGAAACGAGTCCTATGTATTGTTTTTATTTTATGGTGATTTTTTACAAAGTTTTATTATTTTAATAATTGATTAAGATCTTCAGCAATGAGAATCAGTTTTTCAGTATTTCTTTTTCTTCCGATGTTCTTCACTTTTCTATTTAAAAGAATGTTTTTGGTATATTTCATTACAAAAAGAAAAAAAAAACTATCTATTGTAGCCGTCCGGAGGAAAGCACTTCCGAAAAAAATGGTGTCTCTTTTCAGAGATCATGACCGCCACACCCCTAAACCAACCTAAGTTGAAATGCGACTTGTATATATAGACATACGTATGTTATATAAAAATTTTACCTGCAACATTCATTTAAATTATTCTAAATTGCCGGCGTAATCATTTTTCCTATTCCTTAATACTCTCTATCATTTATTTCTAGTTAAATTCCTATAAACTTAAAAAGCATATCTTAATAATTATCTTATTCAAAACCGTAATCTAAACATTTAATCCCTTCATTAATTTTTATCAACTACCAAAACTGTAATATTCCGAACGCAGCTACTTTTATTTTTCAAATGTTTACAAACGCTATTTTTACTATTTTTATTTTATTCCATGAATCAAATTACCGCCAACCTGTTTAGAATCAGACGTATTACATCGAATTTCCTCCTTAAGGCGATCTGGAACTCGTTTTCTATTACGACCCGCGCTCGCTCTCGGTTGGTTGAGTGGCGGATGGCATTTCATTCCGTGTCTAGTTTCTGAATCTGTTTGGTTCGTCGGAAGTTTATATTTCAATCTGTATTTCTACGCGAATTCTAACAAAGCTCTCGTGCATGAGGTCAGAAAAGAGGTTTTTGGGGATGTTCGATTGTTTATTTAATCTGTTACAAGGTGTCGTATCGTCTCGTAGAATATCTAAATTGTCATTAACATATTTTTAGCATGCAAATTTAATTCGTGCTCTAACCTGAAAGCTCTGATAAATTCTCGCTATGTGGGAATTGTTCACGTTTATATGTGTGAATTTCAAGTGACTTTAGCCTATATTTTACTGGTAAAAATACCAGATTTTTTAGTCCATTACTTACAACTCATGTGGCCTGACCTGCATTTGACTGCATAATGAATCGCTGGTGTTTCGATTGAACTTAGCCAATCTCATCACTATAAACGAACAGATAGAATTGATTAAATTGGTCAACTGAAAAGTATTCTGCTTGTCCACAGCTGCTAGTGCATCATCATATGGATACCTTCAGCAGCAATGTTTCACTAACTGGTACGAAATTTATGCAACTTCGTCAATGCCTCACTATGATTTAGTAATAATTCAGCAGAATGTAATACACATATATACTAGAGGGCTCTGCCCCCATGAAGCTACGGTCGCCAACCCCATTCAATCACCGCAGAATCTAGAAACATGCTAATTTAATCGGCTTTAAAAAGATTAGAGAAGTATATTAATACATGGAAATTATTCCAGAGAGAATCTTAGAAATTTGATTTTCATTTGAGAAAATATATATATATATATTAGAGAAGATTGAATAATAATGAAAAAACCTGTGGCAATCTCTCTGTAAACAGGTTTCCATTCAATTACTATTGATTGCAAAAATTTAAGGCCGAATCAGTTGATGTTAAGACATCCAATGGTTGTATTCGCGTTTGATTAAAGAAGATCAGTTAAATATTTGAAAAGAAGATAAAATAAAATGAACGAACTAAACAGAGACTTTTCCACCCGGTACCTTTTAACAGCATTATAAAAGGATTAACTTAATACAATAAATGTATCGTTTTACATCTGACCTAAGTTACACTAAAGTCTTCTTTCTCTTTTTAGCATTCACATGAAAATACTTCTGTTTTTAGAAAGGAAATATTATTATTCGCGGTGTCTTAGAATTGAGAACATTAATTAAAAAGATCATCTCAAAATATGAAATTAATTTCCCGCATAGATGTATTTAAATTGTTTGGCAGTATTACTATTTGGCCTATTATAAATGTAACGTAATTACTACAATTTATTGCATTAAACGCATATTAATGTGTTTATTATTTTTAAGTTTCCTTTCTCTATTAATATTCACGTGTAAATAAAATTTCTTGACAAAATTTTCAATATTTTCCTCCCTTTAACACGTACTCATTTAATAGTATTTTTTTTTAAAAATTCCGTTTTTAATAGCCATGTGTTAATAATTTTTTAATCGTAAGGAAATATTATTCTTTGCGCTGTTTTTACAATTGAAAACAATATCTAAAATAATAGACTAAGTCGTGTGACTATCATCAATAGTTCCGGGCGGACTGCTTCGCTTTTTAGCTCACAGGCTATCAAAGCCTGAGAGCTAATGTGCCCGCCCGTTCTGTATGTATGTATGTATGTATGTATGTATGTATGTACGTACGTACGTATGTATGTATGTACGTAACGCGATAACTCTTGATAGAAACATCCGATTTGCTTCAAAATTTTTTCCGAGGTTTATTGTGATAAGGCGCTTCACTGATTACGTTTGGGAGTTCATTGGTTAAGAATAAAGGGGGGAAAACGGGGTTAGTCCACCCCCCTTAATTCAGAAAAATGGGTTTTTCATGCAGAATCATTCGATTTGCTCCGAATTTGGTATACCGGTTTATTATGTTAAGGAACATCCCTGATTAGTTTTGGGGGATCATTGGTTAAGGATAAAGGGGGAAAAGGGGGGTTAGTCCACCCCCTTAATTCAGAAAAATGGGTTTTTCATGCAGAATCATTCGATTTGCTCCGAATTTGGTATACCGGTTTATTATGTTAAGGAACTTCCCTGGTTAGTTTTGGGAGTTCATTGGTTAAGGATAAAGGGGGAAAACGGGGTTAGTCCACCCCCCCCCCCCTTAATTCAGATAAATGTGTTTTTCATGCAGAATGATTCGATTTGCTCCGAATTTGGTATACCGGTTTATTATGTTAAGGAACTTCCCTGATTAGTTTTGGGGGTTCATTGGTTAAGGATAAAGGGGGGAAAAACGGGGTTAGTCCACCCCCCTTAATTCAGATAAATGTGTTTCTCATGCAGAATGATTCGATTTGCTCCGAATTTGGTATACCGGTTTATTCAGGCTATCAAAGCCTGAGAGCTAATGTGCCCGCCTTTTCTGTATGTATGTGTGTACGTACGTACGTATGTATGTATGTATGTACATACGTACGTATGTATGTATGTACGTAACGCGATAACTCTTGATAGAAACATCCGATTTGCTTCAAAATTTTTTCCTAGGTTCATTGTGATAAGGCGCTTCCCTGATTAGTTTTGGGAGTTCATTGGTTAAGGATAAAGGGGGAAAAAGTGGTTTGTCCACCCCCCCCCCCTTAATTCAGAAAAATGTGTTTTTCATGCAGAATCATTCGATTTGCTCCGAATTTGGTATACCGGTTTATTATGTTAAGGAACATCCCCGATTAGTTTTGGGGTTCATTGGTTAAGGATAAAGGGGGAAAAGGGAGGTTAGTCCAACCCCTTAATTCTGATAAATGGGTTTTTCATGCAGAATGATTCGATTTGCTCCGAAGTTGGTATATCGGTTTATTATGTCAAGGAGCTTCCCTGATTCGTTTTGGCGATTCATTGGTTAAGGATAAAGGGGGGATAGTCCACCCCCTTAATTTAGATAAATGTTTTATTTTTTTTTGCAAGATTATTCGATTTGCTCCAAATTTGGTATACCGGTTTATTATGATAAGGAGCTTCCCTGATTAGATTTGGAGGTTCACTGGCTAAGTATAAAGGGGGAAACGGGGGCTAATTCCCCTTCACTTATTTTTTTGAGTGGCATTATTCTTCAAAATAAGAGTATAATATTCAATTAGTGTGAATAGTCTGTGAGCTCAATGCCATCAGTTTAGCTGGGCACTTTTCTTTTTTATTATATTTCAGATGGCATTTTGGAACTTAAATGTTAGCCAGGCACAGATAATAAGTTGCCAAATATTATACCATCGCCATCTTTTCAGCTATATTATAATAGTCAAAGTCATTTAACTGGCATAAACAATTATGGACTGACCCCTTTTCTTTTCTTATGAAAGGTTTCCCTTTTGATTAAAGAATCAATTTTTTTTTCGTATAAAAGTATGTAAAAGTTACATAATCGCATAGAATTCTTGGCACTTTTACGTTAGCCGGGTGAAAAATCTAACCATTAGCCTTTTTTTAACCCGCTGGTTATAATTTTTTCGTCGAATGGTAAGTTAAGACATTGCTTAGAAGTTGAAAATGTCACGGTTTGTTGCATTATTTAATTTTTGGCACAGATGTCATGTGCGCACCGGGTTTGGCGTGGTTTTTTTTTTTTTTTTTTTTTTTTTTTTTTTTTTTTACGACATTTTGGTGATAACCTGGTTTTCGAATATCAGTTACATACGTATTTTTAAATTACTTTCTATTATTTTTAAAATGAAATCACAATAAATAAAAAAACGTATTACTTAGTTATCCCGTCGACCAATTTCACCAAATTATATAAATCGCCAAACCACTTGCCAAATTATACAAATTGATGTAATTTTTATTTTAAATAACGAAGGAATAAATTAGTATAACATTATATAAGCAAAAATATTACGTCTGAATTCCATCTTTAAAATATATACATTAAAATCACAGACAATACATTAAACAATTAAAATTATTACATAAAAACACTAAAAACATATTAAAAATTGGGACGTTTCGGATAATCACGATCCCTCCTCAGCCAATTATAAACGTTAAGTCAATACAATCAACAGTTACAAGAAAAACACAACATAAAGTCATTAATTTCAGGTTACAGTTAAAATAAAACAGAATACTCGGCAGGCACAGATGTATTCGGCCGCCACTTGTTGATATTGGTGAATCTAGCAGGACACTTGAAATACGGCTTAAAGAGCATAAACAGGCATTTAGATGTAGAAATTTGAATTCAAAGATCGTTCAGCAAACTATTGCAACCGACCATTTTCCAGATTTTAATAAAGCTTTTGTGATCCGATCCGGCTGCAACAATTACGCAGTGAGAGTGTTTTTAGAGGCCTGGCATACTAAAACCAAGGATTTAGCGATTAACGAAGCTGCATCTGTGCCGGTCGAGTATTCTATTTTATTTTAACTGTAACCTGAAATTGATGAATTTCTGTTGTGTTTTTCTTGTAACTGTTGATTGTATTGACTTAACGTTTATAATTGGCTGAGGAAAGACCGTGATGATCCGAAACGTCCCAATTTTTAATATGTTTTTAGTGTTTTTATGTAATAATTTTAATTGTTTAATGTATTGTCTGTGATTTTAATATAAATATTTTATAGTATAACATTATTGAAAATACAAATAAATCGTCGAAATAAAAATAACTTGATGACGTAAACATGTGTAACTTGCATAAAGTGAATGTGACATTTACGATCAACTTGTATTAGCATTTAACTATATAGTTTGGAGATAGATTGGAGTCGACGTGATAACCAAGTGGTATCAAAAAAATTAATTTATAACTATAGAACAAAACAATTTATATAATTTAAAAAAATAAAATAAATGTAAATAAACAATTATTAATAAATGAACAACAATAGCCGGGTTACCATGTCAAGCAAAATAACACCATTTTGGCGCCAATTAGGTACCCCGTTGCGTATATTAAATCTGTGCCTAATATATTTATTTTCCTTTCGTTTAAAAAAAAAAAAGAAAGAAGTAAAGCCACTAATTTTAAATGTTTCAGTTTTAAATGAATGTTTTGTATTTTAAATAAAAAGAATGAACGGATTATATTTTAAATTAAATTAATGAAATAAAAAAATGCGACGGGAAAATGTTTGGCGATTTATCACCTGCATCCCGTTAACACAAAAATACCGAATTCTTGATTTCTCTATCAGAACCTTCCGATTTGGCGCAAGATCATTCAAGTAAATTGAATTATGAATAAAAGTAACATGATACATTTCTTAGCATGCATTTGAGGGAAACCAAACTGGTCGCCAAATTAGTTTAAAATAATAACCTTTTCTAAAATGAAAATAAATATATGTTATGTTTAAAGTTTGATTTGCCAGCATTAGAGAAAAGTTTTTTTTTTTTTTTTTAATTAGAAGAAAAATTAATATCTCGAAAACTAATTTAAATTTTGAAATTCTAATAGCCATTTTGAAATCTGCAGATCAATACAAATTTTTGTTGTTAATTTCATCGCATAATATTCAGTATTTTAGGAGAAATCGATGTAAAATATAATCAGTCGTTTCATAAATTCGTTTTATTAGGATTTTATACATGTAGGGTAGATATATATATCCATATACGAGGGTGCATCAATAGGTTTTTATCTTCACATAGAAATAATTCAGTGCAATTTATGAAAGTGCTACTTGAAGAGTATGTATTCCAGGAGGCGCAATAGTAGACTCAAAAGGGGGCATTTTTCTAACTTTTACTGACATTCCGATCCCCTCCACCCAAATTTGACGTCCGGGGGAAACTTTTCTAAATTTTGCGGACATCATTCATGCTTTTCCAAAAATATGTCACATGTGGGGATCCGCAAAAGCTTGAAAAATGACCCCCTTTGCATCTACTATCGCGCCTCCTGCAATACATCCCCCCCTCTCTTTGAAATACCGTTTGCAGAAAGGTGTTACTGTACATGGTGACTATACAGAAAAGGACTAATACAATATAGCAATTTCATAAATTTCACTCAATTATTTCTATGTGAGGGCAAAAACTTATTGATACACCCTCGTATATATATATATATATATATATATATATATATATATATATATCTGATTTATATCATGCCGTTACTCTCGTATTTATTAACCGATTTGGAGGAAATTAAGTATCTGCATAGTACATATCAATTTCCCGACCGAGTTCGTTTGCCAGCTTCATCCGCCATCATGTATCAAAATGTGGTCCATTTAAAAAAAAATTAAAATTCCTAAAGCGGTGGAAATAAATCAAATACTGAAAACTGTTTTTTTCTTAAGCATTTTACCTTAAAAAAAGGATTCCCGGGCATTTTTTTTGTTTATATCTAAAAAAAAAATGTCTGAGGTATTGCAATTTGAATTTCTAAGGTGATTGACATTTTAAAAAAACCGATTTTGTAAGGGTGTAACTCTAGTATTAATCGATTTGGATGAAATCAATTGTGTGCATGGTACATATCAATGTCTCGACCGAGTTCGTTGGACAGATTCATCCGCCATCTTGTTTCGAAACGGTGGCCATTTAAATAATTTTTAAATTTTTAAAATTCCAAAACCGGTGCAAATAATTAAAAACTGAAAATTGTTTTTTTCTTACGCAAGGATTCAGGAATATATTTTGTTTTGTTTATATCCTAAAAAATGGCTGAGACTGAATTGTCATGCTCACTCTCATATTTATAAACCGATTTGGATGAAATTTAGTGTGTGCATAATACATATGAATGTCTCGACCGTGTTTGTTGATCAGCTTCATCCGTCTTCTTGTTTAAAAATATCGGCCATTAATTTTTTTTTTAATTTTAAACATTCCAAAAGCGGTGCAAATTAAAAACTGAAAAATGTTTTTTTTCTCAAGCTAAAGACCTTAAAACAAGGATGTCTGAGCAATTTGTTTGTTTTTTATCTTAAGAAATTGCTCAGATATAGCAGTTTGAATTTCAAGGTGGCTGACACTTTAAAACATTCCGATTTTTGTCATGCAGTAACTCTCGTATTTAAAAAATGATTTGGATAAGATTAAGTATGTGCATAGTACATATGAATATCTCGACAGTGTTCGTTGGTCAGCTACATCCGCATCTTGCTTGAAAATGGTGGCCATTTAATTTTTTTAATTTAGAAAGCGGTTGAAATTAATTAAAAATTGGAAACGCTTTTGACCTTAAAACAAGGATTATGGAGCATTTTTAGCATGGTCTTTAACTTTATAAATGGCTGAGATATAGCAGTTTGTATGCTGGCTGAAATATCGGAAAACTGGGACAGAAGCCTGAACAAGGTTCATTGGTTAGCTTCATCCACCTTCACTGTTAAAAATTTGCAGCATTCTGGCAGGTTATTTGACCGTTTTTTCCGAAAACGGTTACACAACCGTAATTTTAACATTATTCTGACCATATTATTGGGCATTTTATGGTCAAAATATACTTAAATTATGGTTATGAAACCGTTTTTTCAAAAAAACGGTCGAATGACCTGCCAGAATGCTGCAAAATTTATAACAGTGTTGTTTTTTAAAAAAGATTGGTACATCAAGATATCGCCAAATTTGGCGACGAAACATAAATCAATCTAAATGAATCCAACTTGACTAATTTGGCGCAATTTTTATTCATATTGAGTATTGAAGAAATTTTTTTTAATCATGTCTAATCGAGTTCTACTAATTTTAGCTTTTGCGTTTAAGTAAAATAAGCTATATTAAAAAAAAAAAAAAAAAAAAAAAAAAAAAAAAAAAACAAGGAATATGAAAGCTACTTCTTCCTCTCGGCACATGCTGGAAGGACGTTTTATGTTTTAGTGCCAGTAAATGGCAAAAATTCACAAAATTTATGTACTTAACTTTTGAAGAAGGAAATGCTACTATTTTATGTATTGGAAAATGTGAAAAAATCTCTAATAATAATGTTTAGAATCCAGGAAGTGTATAAAATATAAACTTTGAGACTTAATTAACAATTAATTATTTTAAAGTAAATTTTTCATATAAGCATTTCAAATATATTTACAATTTCTAATACTATCAGCTTAAGTTTTTATAA
The DNA here is from genome assembly GCA_963932465.1 of Maratus speciosus. NCBI lineage: Eukaryota > Metazoa > Arthropoda > Arachnida > Araneae > Salticidae > Maratus > Maratus speciosus. The sequence continues at coordinate 261,858,003 of OZ010800.1, read as the reverse complement.
AAAGGATCTATTTGTTAGCAATAATAAGGGGCATATATTATACAAAAAGAGTGCTAGAGAAATCTCGAAATTACACGCACGCACCCTAATACATATATACATACATACATACACACATATATATTTATTTATTTATTTATTTATTTCTCCTGTTTTATATTGTTTAAAAATGGAATCTGGAGTTAAGAATAACCCGTCTAAAGTCAGTTTAAATGTAATTGACGAAGAAATACAGTTATTTTTAAAAAAGATAATTGATTTTATATATTTTTCAAATCTTTAACTTTTTAAGACCACGTGATTTATTTATTTTTTTTAATCACTAAATTATATTATTTCGAGCTCAATTTTTTCTGGTTATCCTTTTGGATCTTGTAAAGAAAATAATAATAACCTTTTAAATTATCAATTTTATTAAATTTTGATAAAGCCTCAAATTTTATTTTAGAACCGAGAATTTCATTCCAATCTAATACACTGTTAAAAAATATGGAAAAAATCCTGGCATAAAATTTGGCGTCTATTCTCCGTTTGTTTATAAAACTTCTGCTTTAGTATTTTTTGGTTACCTTAAGGGTACCTTCTACATCAGGAGAGAAAAAAGCACTTTTTAAAGATTTTTTTCTAAGAAAACTACTTGATGGATCTTTTTGAAAATTTAACAGTTTATTCTACATATGTTAAGGTATACGTACGAATTCTTTTATTAGATTTTGTTGCTTCTAATCTAAGTTATAAACAAATATGTTCAACCACATTTTTTGATACGGTGGGCAAGATAAAAAAAAACTACTCAATGGATCATCTTGATTTTTTTTTTTAATTAAAGCTTATTTAATTTCCTTTGATATGAATTAAAGCTTTTACTAAAATTATTAATAAAAAATGTTATTAACAAATAAGAACGAATTTTTTTAACAAAATTTCTTTTTTTCAATCAGCCATTACGTAACATTTAAAAAATAAATATATGGGTTCCTTTAATTTAACTAGAAGCTATACTCACGAAGTTTACGAAAAAAAAATATTTTTGTGTTTCAGATAACTCTACAAGGCGCTATCATGCAATCCGTCCAGACGAATTTGTCCAAAGCAGTTGAACATATTTGTTTATAACATAGAGTAGAAGCAACGAATTCTAATTAAAAAAAATGTTGTGTATACATTAAGATATGTACAATAAACTGTTAAAATTTCAAAAAGATCCATCATGCAGTTTTCTTACAAAAAAATCACAAAAAGTGTTTTTTCGTCTCCTAATGTAGAAGGTTCCCATAATACAAATTTACTGCTTTTGAAGATGTAAATTATTTGATCCTGAATACTCTCAAACTATAGACGTGTACTCTATCGGTACCTAGTCACACCCAATGGGGTAGTTACAGTATTTTTTCTTATTTCCTCTCTCCGCTCATAAAAGAACATTTTCAATATATGTTCTCTGCTTATTTATTCTGCATTTCTATAGCTGGAATTATGTAATGTTTTGTTACAAATCATGCGTAAATGCATATTAATAAATGTAGATGTAAATTCAATAATATTTTTGATCCATAAAAACGGCAAAATAAAAGTTAAATTAACTCTAAGGAACATCCTTTTCCTTAAATGTAGAAAATATTTTTAAATAAAAATTTGAATGTCAAAACAATACCGTCAAATCTCTGAGGGCTAATTGAAAAACTCCAAGTAAATTGGAATTTTAACTACATCCTTATTACATTTTAAATATAATAAACATTTAGAAAAAGTTTTTCTTAAATCTTTATATATTTTTAAGAATAATATTTAAATAATAGAATGAAATTCAATTAAAAGAAAATTAAAATTTGAATATAAAAAGAAAATTAAAAGCAACATGGGTGTTTTTAATATCTAACAATGCGTTTTTAATAGAACATTATTAGTAGGATATGATAGTAGTTAAGTTCAAATACTGAAAGCCTTTTAATAAAAATATCTACATTAATAAAATTTTCTGTAATACATAGTGTTATATATAATTTATATTCTAATTATATTTGATAACCAATATCGTTTATCTTATTTACAACGCAAGAATATTTTCAGAAACTATGTTGTTTTATAAGTTTGTGTCGAAAAACAAAATATTTAGCATATGCACCGAGAAAATATAATTATTGTGTTAAAATGCAAGTGTTTTATATTTTAACGTATTCATTTATAATTTATTTCTCGTACATTTTTTAACGTTTCAATTTTTTTATATGATTTTCTTCCGTCTATGTTCTACGATTCTAAGAAACACATTTTTATAAAGTTAACGCGATTAAGAAATAAATACATAAAATGTCATGCCATATCTCGTAACACTTTAAAAATGACTATTTTCTTAAAATTTGTATTTAAAAAATTAAATATTTATATTACTGAAAATTGTATTAATATTTTATGAAATGCACCTCAATGATTTCCCCAAAATAGCGAGTGAATCGAAAAGGTATATGCTGGAATTTTACAGCATTTTCATCATAGCGATATATTTAGAACCAATTTGAGAAAATTGAATTTAAAGATTGCAATAAACCTACATTTAAAAGGAAAATAGACGCATTAAAAAGTCTTTTCACATATTTTTATTTTCGGATATTTATGTAACTTCTCCTGATTATAAAAGGTGTCTAAATATATTGATCAAGTTATTGATCAAATTATTAGAGAGTTTAAATTTTTGTCAGTTCTCGTTAACTTGATGGTACAGATCCTCCGTAATTAAAAAATCATCTCTTTTAAATGAAAAGAATGTAGGTCAATATCTCAAACTTAACCCTAATGATTAGTAAAATACTTTCAAATTAATTATGTTGCCCAAGCTAGAAAACACCGCATGTCTTAGAAATATAAAGTACAGATGAGAGTCTAAGAATTAATTAAATTTCAATTCATTTCTGAAACAAAACAAATTTCAAAATTCTTAATTAAAACACGAAAGTATTTTCATACCAACAAGTAATCACAGATAATAATAAAATAACAAAAACAGTAGATAAACTCGTTGGATACAATTATTACAAATGTCGTCCTTTTCATCTGTACATGTATAAATTTGTAGTAAAGTGATTTTGCAGCTACATAGGTAAATCATATTAGCCAGTAGATAATAGAAAATGTTTCAAATTGATAATTTAAAGGCAAGTCGCCATGCACGAAATGGTTGTACATCCAGCGACTAGCATAGGAAGGGCGCAGTGAGGGTATAATTATATGTGACTATAAAATATAGTTCACGTAGTACGTAATTTATACGTTTCATTAATTTGTTATCTGAAGTGTCGTTTTGAAAAACAGATCATTCATGATTAAATTAATCGAACTAAAATGGAGCGAAAAATACTATTTTCACAAATGGAATTTTGTGTACAATTCTAATTCATCGAAGCTTTACTATATCAAAGTATTATTTAACTGATATTGTTTATTTTGGCCATAACATGGCTCAAATCAGCTTTATTTATTTGAAATATCGCAAAGTACTTCGTGAGTTTTTTTAAGAGTATTTTCAGAAAATTGTTAAGAAGAAATTTGCATCTCATTGCCAAAATTAAGCAAAAATTTCTGCCATGTCTGTTAGTATAAATTTTTCAATGCAAAGCTAAGACTGAAGCAATATTAGATTTGAGGCGAAAATCGTCATTAAATGCTATAAAAACATGATATTTGACAATAATATAGCCACTACAGCTAAATAAGCAATATTGCTTCTCCAATGCAATATTAATTTTAAGATATGTTAAAATAATCGCTTTAAACTCAGGAATGCAAGCGATGCACCAAAAATGACAGATTGCTACCACTAAATATTTATAGTTTTCCTAACCTTATTGAATGACCAAATTTTTTAGATTTAATAAGGAGAATAAAACTATTAAAATTTAGTGGTGAAAATCATCCATTTGTGGCGCAGCGCTTGCATCCATGCTTTAACTCTATATAAATAATTTATAAATCTAAAAATACAAAAGAAATGTTATTTTGCTTAACGCTGTAAATAAAAATAAAAATCTTTGTTCAATTTTTTTGCACTTCGTTTCATTCGAAAAGAAAACTTTCCTATAACATTTATATCTTCTGTGAAATCTCACGGTGCATGAAATGTTTATCCATTATGTAGATAATGTAAGGCTATCTCACGGATAAGACTTCAGCAGAAAAATTGTCCTACATATCTTCTCTGAAGACGTAAGGCTTTTTCCTACGTATAATGTGACATAATGCGCCGGCCGTTTTTCAAATAAGATTATTTACAAATACATTCTGTTTCTAGTATCGCAAAACGAACAGACAACTAGTTTCTTGCGATTTTTTGAAATATATTTCATTAAATTCTTTTTTATTTTTTTTCACAAAAAAGATTGCATTATATAGTTCCAGCATTTTGAAGTATTTTCGAAACACTTATACATACATCGTGTCCAGAAAGTATAGTAAAATTTAAATAAAACCGCTAATCACTCAAGTAAAGTATGTAGTTACGGTATTTTTGTTTCAAACGGTGATCTATCGTTCTTGCGTATTAAAGAAAAAATGCATATTTAGATAATTGTCTTTATTTTTTTTATTGAAATATATAAAATACATTTTTTGAGAAGTAACACTTTTGTGGGGACATCTATATATGCAGACTTAGTGAAAGGCTATCTGGTTGCTCTTTTACAAGGGCACTGAAGTGTACGAATTATTTTATCTGATTTTGTGTATGATCGTGTTGTACTGTATAGCTAATGTTTATGCATAATGAATAATCATTTTTATATTTCCTTAATTTTGCAAAATGTGCATGGATCTCCGGAATTTGGTTTTCACTATTATATTACAAAAAATAGTTGGTAGTTGGGTAAATCTGGTTGTGTAATGGTTATATATAAGAAGGCGTTCTCTTTACTAATTATATTTACAGCATTTCTGCCACTGATAAAGTACTTTAGAGAAGATTTTTCAAGTTAAGAGCTTTTGATTTTTGAATTTATTTTTATGTTTAAACATGGCTGACCTTGAAAGTTTAAGAAAAACAGGACTGTTTTGGAGGGTTCTGTTACAAAGTTAATAAATAGTATTGATACTATTTTGAAAAATGACGCAATTCATATAGATTCCCTTGAAAAAACTTTTAATCAGTTGAAAATTAAAACATGTTATTTAAATCAAATAAATAATAAAATAGAACCTTTGTTGAATTTAGACGAATACGAGGCTGATATGATCACAGCTTATGAATATTCTGACAAAATATATTTAACGAATATTTGTGCCGAAAAGAAACTTAAAAAAAATAAAAGACATATTGTTCCTTTGAGTAATTCAGTTAATGATTCTTTCCAAATTAATGAAAATAAATTTGTGAATCTTCCCAAACTGAATATACAGAAATTTTACGGGGATTGCACATAATTTGCAAACTTTTGGAACACTTTTAAAGTTTCTATAAATGAAAATAATTCATTAACTAAAATTGAAAAGTATAATTATTTACGAAGTTACTTACGCTACTCCGCTTTAAACGCAATTGATGGATTAGAAGTCTCGGAATCAAATTATGACACCGCATACTTAAAATCCTTGAAAGTTGGTTTAAAATAAAGAGATGATAATTAATCATCGCATGAATAAATTGTTAAATTTATCTTCTGTATTTAAGTCAAATGATATTTTTGAATTACAGAAAATTCATGCCAATATTGAAATAAATGTAAGGTCTTTAACTACATTGAAACTCTAACAACAGGCTTAAGACTCCATGCTTTTAGCCGTAGTTTTGAAATTACCGCCCTCACATATAAATTTAGAATTTAATAAACAAAACATTAAGTCATCCTGTAACCCTGGTAGAAACAAACTACTAAATTTCTCGAAAACCGAAACTAAAAGTCGAGAATTAGCTTTTTCATTTTGAAAATCAAATAAATTAGAAGTAAACAGACAGAAATTTACAAAACCTCCCAAACAAGAATTTAACTTTTCATCTACGCATGAACTAATGACTACAGTCTCAGACGAAAAAAATACAGATGAACAATATTGCATTTTTTGAAAGAATAATCATTTGCCAGAATTGTGCAATGCGTTTGATGTAATATATATATATATATATATATATATATATATATATATATTGAAATCACAAGGTAAAATTTTTTTTATGCCTGATGCCAAAACATCGAATTAGAGACTGTTTTTCTAAAATACGCTGTACGTGTTGTGGTAGACATAGTCGAGCTATTTATAAACAATCTAATTCATCAAATAATAAAAATTATCCAGATTAAAGTTTGGAAGCAACGAATGCACAAAATGAAACAAGTAACGAAATTATTTCGGCTATCTCGTGTATTGGAAAAAATAGAATTTTCTTTCAGACTTGCAGTACGAAAATAAAAAATAAAAATAAAGAACTTGCGTTCGATTATTATTAGGTGTCGCTGCAATGCGAACCTCTTTGACTCGGGAAATTGCTGACAAATTACAACTTCAAATATTGAGAAAAGAAAAACTATCAATATTCACATTCGGAAGCAAAACCCCAATTCAGAAAAATTGGGTTGTTGTTAAGTTTAAATTGGAAAATAAACATCTTTCGAAGTCAACTTTAGAGATAGAAGCATTAGTAACAGAAGACATCTCTGGATCTTACATCCCTCCCCCAGAAGTAAATAAATTGAGAGAGGTGAGTATTTAGCAGAATTTAACCCTTGCCGACACAGCACAATGTCAGAACCCTATTTCCCTTCTCATAGGAGTAGACTAATACTATAAATAGTAACTGCTAATATAAAACATTTAAACAAAAATCTTGTTGCTGCTGAAACCATCTTTGGCTGGTGCATCCAAAGCAAAAAAACCGAAAACCAATCTTCATTGATTTTTAATGTAATTGCTGAAGAACATTTAATTTCTGATCAAATTAAAATAATTTGGGATCTTGAAACTTCGGACTTATTAACATTAAACAAGATTCTGATCCTTCTGAAAATGAAATTATGAAACAATTTGAATCAGATATTAAATATGAAAACAAGCGATATAAAGATTGCCATTGAAACTGGAAACAGGCCGTTTGGATGATAATAGAAAAATCGCAGAATCTCTACTAATCAAATCAAATAAAAGATTTGTTAGAAACCCCCAATTATACCTAGAATATATGGAAGTATTAAACGATTATTTAAATCAGGGAATCATAGAATTAGTTCCTTAGTCAGAAGATAAAGAACATGTTGAATTTTATTTACCTCACAGAGAAGTTGTAAAAAGTGACCGTGTAACTAGTAAATTGAGGATTATCATTGATGCATCTGCTCATGATTTTAACTCCCATTCTCTCAATAAATGTCTTCACCCAGTTCCTAATTTATACCCAGAAATTTTTCATATTTTGTTACAATTTCGATTTCATTCTGTTTCCTTTACTATTGGTGTGAAAGACATTTTTACAAATATTGTTAGATGATGAAGAAAGAGACTTTTCACGTGTTTAGTCCTTTTCATGAATCCAACTTCCTACAAATATATAGACTTACTAGAGTTTTATTTGGGGTTAATTGTAGTCAATTTCGGTTAGCAGCTACAATAAAACACCACTTAAAGAAATATCTCAAAAAATATCCTGAAAATGTAAATTTTTTTACTGAAAATAAAATTGTAGATGATGTCATTGGAAGTCAATCCTCTGTCGAGCAAGCCTTGTCCACTACATTAGAGTCTGTTGATATTTTCAAAGAAGCTAGTATGAAGTTACATAAGTGGCATACAAATTCAAAATCTCTTAAAGAATTGTGGAAAATAATGATGTAATTTCTAGTGATAATTTGGAAACATTTGTATCAGAAAATGTCTCTTACAAAGTTTTAGGTCTAGCATGGAACAGTTTAGAGGATTTATAGTATTTTGGCACTCGTAAATTAGCAATATTTGCTTCTAAAAGAATTGATACCAAGAGATATATTTTACAAGTTTAGAGTCAAGTATTTGACCCTATTTGATTCTTAGGACCCTTCCCATTAAGAATAACCTGTTTGATGCAAAAAATATGGTCGTTAGGCATGGAGTGGGACGATGCTATCCAAAAAGATATAATTTCTCTTTGGAACTACTGGTGTAAGGAAATTTCTCAGATATCTGAATTTTTTGCCCCTCGATATTATTTTTTTGAAGTTCCGGCTGAGAAGATTACCAATTTGCAATTGCACTTATTTTCAGATGCAAGTACAATAGCTTTTGGCACTATAGCTTACTTACGTGTATCAACCTCTGAAAAAGACATTCTAACTGTCTTCGTAGCTTCTAAAAACAGAGTAGGTCCTTTGAAAACCCCACTATACCCTAACTGGAATTGATGGCTGCATTATGTACTGTTAGATTAAGCTGCAACATTTTGAAGGGGCTACATCGCAAAATTCCATGCATTTACTGGATTGATTCGAAAATAACATATTTTTGGAAAATTTCTGAAAAATTTAAACACTTTGTTAAAAATCGTGTTGAATAAATTCGTAAGCTGACTTCCCCTTCTGATTGACATCATTGTCCAGGGGCAGATAATCCCGCAGACCTCGTCTCAAACCAGAAATTTGGCCAAGATCTGAAGATAAAGAAATAATTGATGAAGATGATTTAGAATACAGAAAGAAACCTAATGACATATTGCAATGCGAGTGCATAATCGAAGAGCTTAAAAATTCTATTGATATAACAAAATTTACTAAGTTGGAGAAACTAATAAGAATAACTGCTTGGGAAAAAAGATTTATATTGAAGCTGAAAATGTCTACTGAAGTTTGCGGCCCACTAACAGCTGAAGAATTATTAGATGCAGAAAAATACTTAATACGAATTGAACACAAGCAATTTTATAAAGTAGAATTTGAGTCACTTAGAAATGATAATTCAGTAGAGAAGAATTTACCCCTATTCAATTTTGTTCCATTTATGGATGAAGCAAAAATTATACATTTAGGAGGAAGATCAGAAGTTGGTGATCTTTCTACAAGAAAAACATCCGATCATTCTGCCTAGATATTCCTGATTAACGGTGTTGATTGTGCGTCAAGATCATGAAAAAATGATGCACGAAGGAACTGCACATACCTTGACAGAAATTCGATCCCAATTTTAGGTCCCGAAGGGAAGACAGTTGGTGAAAAGCATCATTAAAAATATCTTGTTTGCCAAGAATAACTCTCTAAATCTGCGGAACAAATCACAGAACCTCTTCCCAAAGATTGAGTTAATGCAGCTCCACCGTTTACGATTTATGGTTTAGATTTTGCGGGACCTATTTACGTAAAATAATTCGGTGAAACTAAAAAATCCTATTTTGTTTGTTCACCTGCGGAGTTACTAGAGATTTACATCTAGAACTTGTTACCGATATGACTACCAATTCTTTCTTCTTCGCTTTTAGATGATTCTTAGCTCAAAGAGGAAATTGAAAAATCATTTATTCAGATAACGCGTAGACCTTTAAAAAAGCTAAACAAGAAATTGTTAATTTATATTCATTTCGAACAACCTGTTTTTGAAATTCCTTGCAAGAGAAAGAATCTTTTGGAAAAATATCATTGAAAGAGCTACATGGTGAGGAAGCTTTTACGAAAGACTCGTAAAATCGGTGAAAGAGTGTCTGCGAAAGATTATTGGAAAAGCTCTTTTGAGCTATGAAGAAATTTCGACACTATTGTTTGAAGTAGAAGCTATCCTCAAATTGCGTCTCTTGACATACGTTTATAACGACAATAATAAACCACAACCTGTTACTCCAATGAATTTTTTAAACATTGGTAAAGAACCTTCACTTCCTACTAACTTGTTCGATGTAATTGAAGATGGTTCGAGGCGATATTCACTTCTCAAAAGGAAAAGGTACCAATCATTACTGCTATTGAAATCGATTACATTAGGAAAATATACGAAGATTGGATAAATAAATGTTTAATAGTTAATAAAAATTATTTGTTATTCATAGACAAAAAAAGTTTTATAAGGTAATAAAAATTATTAGTAATAGACAAAACAATGAAAATGGCATTCAGAGGTTTACTTGATGATCAGTTTTCCACATAATCAAGAACGATGTCCATCATCTGAATTCTACATTACCATCTGAACGATGGATTTGTTTATCCCGACATGGTAGAAATCAGGTTATTGCCCAATATTTTCGCATCACTGTATGAAGAAAAATTTGTTCCGGATTACTTTTCCTTCAATTTTGTAAAAAAAAAAAAAATATTCACTAGATGCCATATATTTGGGCTTCATAGGGGAGTGGCTCCAGATTTCCCATTTGAACTTTTGCAGCAATTGTTGAGTTTGGCGAGCGTATGGGGTTAGTATTGTCAAGCAGGATGATTACACCATCACTCAATATGCCAATGGATTCGCGTTTGATGGTTTCTCATAACCTATTCAAATTGGCATCAGCGAGACCACTTTAATAAACGTCTTGCTATGTCAATCGCTCTGACGCGTTTGAGAATTTAGTGTAAATTCTCACCTTCCCGCACAACCGGTGTAAGAAAACTAGCGCCATCTGCCAATTCTGAAGATATCAAATCGAATTAAATTTATTACAAATATTATTAATATTATCTACAACTTTTATATTGACAAGTTTTTGATATTATCAATTCGTACCGCAAAAAAATTTAAAAACGAAAACAAAAAAAGGGGAGGGCTGTAAGTGAAACAAATCCATAACTTCGTGAATTCACAAGATATAAAATCCGCATGAATTTATTCTAAATCTTCTTAATATTATCTACAACATTTATATTGACAAGTTTTTGATAGGACCAATTCTTACAGAAAAAACAAATTAAAAATACATAGCGGTTGAAGAAAAAAGCATTGTATTACGGTTGTATTCCAATCCAAACTGCTTATTTTCTGACTCATTTTTGAATTCATTTTTGCTCTCAAACGCATCCAATTGGTATGTTTTTGTATTCAGAAGCTATATAATGTACCGTAATGTTCGGTTTTTTGATAGAGGCAGAATATATTTCAAAAAATGATGTCAAATTTGGCATTTTGAACAGAATTTCCGGAAGCGATTGTGTTGGAAACGAAAAATATGGTCCTACTGAGAAAATAATTGTTTATAAATCAAGTTTTAATTAATTGAACGAAAAATAAAAACACAGGTCGCTTATAAACCTGTTCAAAAATCACGTCAGCAAGTTTCATATATATATATTTTAAATGAATCTGAAAACATTCCAGAAAATTTCGAGTTGTGAGCATGGAAAAGTATTTTTTTTAATACCGCTTTAACATGATTGATAAAACCAGCTCTTATATAAAAATGAAATTAAAAACTCTTCAAAAGCGGCCAGATGAAATTGTTAAAGTGGGCTTATTTCTAATCATGATTTAGTTTTTATTGTTGAAATTAGTACTTAAATTCAAAATCTACCTTTGCCTGCAGGCCGAGCCGGGAGGGATCTTTTCTTTTAAAGTGATTCAATGAATTATTATTTTTTATTCTTAAATTAGCATCATATTTTAATTTCATCATTTACAGTACTCAGCTTCGTGAGACATATTTCTTCAGAATATTAAAATTAATCTTAGACTTTAAATAAAGTCATTTATAAACAAATAAATATAAATATTACTTGTATTTAATTTTAATATGTTCAATATTAATTATAGTCTAGACATTCTTTTTTAAAACAACATTATCGTCATCATTTTATTTAACTTATCTAAACTTTTTCCCATTCATTTATTTCAATAGGGTTACTCTATTATTTATTAAAATACTAATTTCAGTGCAATGTTGACCAAACCTCTTCGAACATCGACGAATTCATGTATTTCAAACAGCTTTAGATTTTAAAACCTGTTAAATTTTTAAATGTTGATAATTTCATTAAGCATAAAAAAAAATCAAACGTTAAAAATAAAAATAATATTAAATTTGAATCCATTTATAAAATCATGCCACCATATCTAGTATTTTATTAAATTTTAAAAGTTCAGTGTCTGTTTTTACTGCTTTAAAATAATTAAGATGTGTATTTCTTAGTGTGCTTGTGAATTTGTAATTTATTCAACAGTATGTTTATGTATGAACACACTTAGTTTGAAGGTAAAAAGGATTTTTACGCAGTAAAAAATTTGAATCTTTGTCTATAAAATATTCAGGATGCTATAATGTTGCATGTTAAAGATTGCTTTTCTAAACTACTTTCCGTAAGCTTCTTCCTTATTTCCTTGGAGGTTTATTTTCTGAGCTATATTCCCTACAAAAAGATTCTCTGGAGGAAAAATGAGATATATATTCAAGCACGACGCAGAAAATTGATTTATGTTACATAACATAGTAACGTTAGAGAGAAATTACTAAACATTTTAACACGTCCTTTCATGTTCACACATTTTCTTTAAAGCATTTTCTTTCCTTATAATTATAATATTTCTTTGAATTTATAATAAGTTCAGCTTTTAAAGTAAATAATGCATTTAACACAGTATACCAAAAGTTTTTTTTTCTGTAACTACGTGAAATCAGCATATTTATTGTAAGCTTATTCTTATCACCATCGAATATAGAGGGTCAAATTTAATACATGCCTTTCCTTCCTCTACGAAAATTACATCTGTGAAAATGAAATTTGTAGTCTGTAAAAGACTTTGCAAAAAGTTACATGAAATCTAATTAATTTTAGAATTGGAATTTTTGTGTTTAGCATTTTACTTACAGTGTAGATATGATTTCACATTTATTAGAAAAAAATAATAAAATTATTACTAAAAATAAATCCTTTTAACTATATATAACTATTGAAGATATGTTTAAATGTTATATAGATATACACACAATAAATACAATAAACCCAACTGGTGTGAAAAATTAACCAGAGCCATAAATCGAACCCGGGACCAGAGTATACAAGAGCGTTGCTCTAACCACTGAGATACTCTGGCCGATACCTGGGTCTGCAATTTCTCACTAATAAACCATGTTGGGGAAGTCAGCAGCCATCTATACGACAGCCTTGGATGACCGGAAAACGATGAATAGATTTTACTATAACATCGATCTACGATATATAATAACACACATACCACAATATATATTAAAACACACATACACACATAAATTACATAATTCAATATGTGTTCCAAAGATAGCAACATCTCAACATTTATGGAAATGAATTTAAACGAACTTCATATACACTAAAACTCCTATTTCATTTTGTACTGGTTAGATTTGGTGTGTATCGTCTAAGAGATGAATCTGCTGTGCTGTATTCGTCACTATTTCTGCGATAGTTATATATCCATATCTATGAAACATAATGTTACGAACTAAGAGAATGTCATCATATCTTTTTATGTCATTTGATAATGAAAAACTGTATCGTTCAATTTTGGACTAGTTCATTCTATAAAAGGTGCTGTAATGGTATGGTTTTTGGCCATGGGCAATATATTTACTATTGGGTTGAAGGTCACCAATCTTCGTATTTGAAATTGATTATTAAAAAAATATTTTTCCATATTTTAAATTGTAAAACTCGAAATACGGCATTGTTGTTCCGAGCTCTTTTTATTTAATAATCTCTGTAACTCCATGTTAAATTAAAAGGAATAAAGGTTAAATTGGGGTGAGATGATGTGTTGGAAAACATGTCGTGTGACGTGGTTTTCATATGCACAGCACTGTATGAAAACGCCACTCAGGTGTAAGGAAAGGAGTTCCCTACTGATGCGTTAATTCCAGTTTACGTTCTTTTTTTATATAATTTTTAAGAAGTACTTTTTATTTCTATTTCGTCTTAACACTTCCGGCAAGTGTGTCAAAATTGTTTTACGTGACTTCTTTTCTTATCTAAACAAGTCACAGTTTAAACACCAAAGAAATCAATCTGATTTTTTAAAGAGTGCTGGTACTTGAGCTTTCTGCAATGCAGAAAAGACGGTTGGTTCCTGCTTCTTCACGTCAGTTGTGGGGGACCGACCCCTTGTCCAAATTTTGGGCGAGTCCACGAAAATATTTTGGGGTAAGATGCCGCTTACTTTCCTTTGGGGTAAAATGCCGGTTATTTTGTGTTTGCGGTCAAAAATCTGGTCGTTTCTTCATTGTTTTGAATTACTCTTGGGTATTAACTAAGTTATGGATGGTTTTATCCAGATTATTTAAATGAGTGATTAAATCGTAATTTTAGTAAACTGATTTAAAAAAATCATTGATTAAAATAATAAATTTTCTAAATGTTTAAAGTGACATAAATAAATATTAAAAACTAAGGTGAACATAATTTGGAAGGTTATTATACGTATTTCGCCTTATACATAAAATTTATATGCCTTATAAATGTTGAATAATTATTACGTTTAGTCATTGTTACAAGAGCTGATGTTAAATAAAATTATTAATCATGTTAATAAATGTAAATATCGATTGTATATAATATAATGTTAGATAACTAGAGGTCTCTCCCCCCTACAACCCCCGTCGAGACACCGCAGACTATAAAAACACGCTACATTTTCCTGTTTATGAAGATTACGAGGATTAAATCTTAATTAACACTAGAACGCCCGGCAATTTTACTCAAGTTTCATAAAAATATTTGACGCCAGAATTTTTATTTAAAATTATTTCACAGATTTATTTAACGTAAATTTGCGTGGTTTAAATATAACTTATTTTATGAAAGAATTTTTTGTTCCAGTTGACATTTAATCATGTGGTCGGAGTCGGATCGGCTCTTTCCGGGCGTTCTAGTGTTAAACAGCAAGTGGAAAACTCCAGTAATCGGGTTATTATTCATGTTTCTTTGACTAGAGAATTTTAAGGCCGAAACAGCTTCTGTTCAGACAACTAACGGTCGTTTTCTTGTTTGATTAAATATGACCAACACAACAATTCAAAATCAGCTTGTATAAAATGGTTAAATAAGCAATTTTAAAGAGAAGTGTTAAGATTATCTAGCACAGGTTATAAAACCTCGGAAAAATGTGATTGGATGAAGTTTAGCCAGTGAAACTGTTGTTTTCGTAAAAGTTGCTTAAAGTTCCTAAACAAATGTGCGTTTATGGAAGATCTAAGATATAGCTGAAAAGAACAGACGGACATATGAAAAACATAAAAAAACTCGGACTCTAATGCACTTTATCACAGTGGCTTTACCGTATTTAAACTTGTTTTAAAGTTTTAAACATAGGCATTTTGAAAATCATCAACAAATAAGACTTGGCTCTTAAGCATTTTATAACAGTGGATTTACAATATTTAAACTTGTTTTAAAGTTTAAAAAATAGGCATAGGGGAGACTAGGGAGGGTTGACCCACTTTTTTACAAATTGATTTTTTAATTGTTAAATATTGAACGACGAATAAACTTTTATATATTATTTAATCCGTTATACAAACAGATTATCAAAATAAAATTGCTATATAAGTGTAAAGCGTAAGAAATTTGAAAAATGACGGATTTTAATCATAAAAAATAATGGGTCAAGGTTCCCCACATGTGTGTGGGGGGGTTGACCCACTATATGTGAGGCTTGACTCACTTTATTTTATATTGAAATATTTGTGAAGAGAAATAAAATTAGTTTAAAAATGCAAAATAACTTTATGCTACATGCTTTAATTATTATAAACACATATTTTTGAAAAAATTATGCTGAAATAAACCTGCTTAGATGCAATAACAAATCAGAGAATAGAAATTTTGTTTGAAACAGGATTTTGGCTGAGCAGGTATAATTGTAACCAGGGACAATGAAATTTTAAAATTTAAGACAGTATTTCGCTAGAGACAGGTTCCATTTTCATAGGGTTTCATGCATTTTTATGTCCGGATTTAGCAGCCACTCTCCTGCTTTTTTTTGTCTCCTTGTTCTACTTTTTGTGGCACTCGACCTGACAACTCTAGTTGTCACATAGTTTGGATTCATCTCACTGTATTCTTCTTGGTGAAATTTGTCTACATAGTACATACCTTCCTAAAGTTTTTCGTTCAATGTTATGTTCTTTTCAGCCGCATGAGCTTTTAAGTTAACATTAACATCTTTTAACCCTTTAAGGCCTAATGTACATTCATTGCTAAAATTTTGAAATAAATGACTGGCACTGAAATATACGAAAAAATTCATTTGGAAATATGAAAAAGGCTATAATTCACATACATATTAAATGGAAAATATTTTATCTAAATTCTGGTGCTATTGTGGGGTTTAGGAATTAAAATTATGTGGTTTCATAAACACACCACTGCCCCTGAAGATGTTAAGACTGCTGCTTTCATACTTTCTAGTCCTTTTAATATTTTCCACTGTTTCTATTTACCTATTGTGAGTAATATTTAAACGGAAAAAAGTTCCTATCAACTTTCACATTTATATTTCATTAAATTTTTTCTTGTAGCCTATAGCAATTTTTCACATCTTTTTTTTAATCAATTTTATAACATTTTCTTTCCCATCACCCCATTTTACTGTAGCTTTAGAGAATAAATTTACATTCAATTTTATATATAAACATTAATCTTCTATTATGCCCAGTGTATAATATAAAGATTTTCAAACCCCCCTAAATTAACACATTGACGACGGGGAATTTTTATTAAATCTGAATTTTATAACAATAGAATCTCCTCCCTGTTCTGAAAATCTTTTGTGAATTTTGTTCCAGATAGGTTTCCCAACTTTATGCATCGGTAAATATCTTTCAATGTACGATTTTAATATAAAATGTCTTACAATCTAAAAAATTATGGGCTACATGATATAAATGCATTTCTGTAAGGTGGAAGCCACCCCCTTAGTCAATGATGATTTTTTAATGAAAACGAGAATTCTCATTTCCCGTCGTGAATGTGTTAAGGGAGCCTTGAACAACTAGTCAACCCTCCCTCGCATTGAATGGGTCAAGCCTCCCCACAGAGCCCTTTTCTAAAAAATCGCACTTTGTTATGTTAAGCCTAAATTTCTGTATAATATTTATGTCTGGAATGAAAGATCGATATTTCTGCATTATTAAAAACATACTTACTTAAATTTCTATGATATATTTTGTCTGAAAACAGCTTACAAAACATTTCTAAAAAACTCAACTTTTAGGCTAAAAACGCCTCACAATTGATTTTTCCTACACTTATTTCGATTATGTGTATGAAACAGAGTCTGTTATTTGAGCATTTTAGTAGCCTTGATTGACACATATTGATAAAAAATTAAATTCTTTTTAATCTGAAAACTGATGCGTGGGTTAAGCCTCCGGTATGCTCAACCGTACCTAGGCTCCCCTACTTAAGAGCAATAATTCTTTAAAATGTTACGTGGAACATAAATTTTTCTTTTCAAATGTAAGTTTGTTAGGTAGCTTTCATTACAAAAACCTATGATCTTTGTCACACTGTAACTCTTGTATTTATGAACCGATTTGTATGTCACTTGGTTTGCGCATAGTACATACTAATGTCTCAACCGCGTTCTTTGGCCAGCTTTAACCGCCATCTTGTTTCAAAATGGCGGCCATTTAAAATTTTTAAAAACATTTAAAATTTAAAATTGGGTACAAAAATTAGAAATTAAACAGATTTGTTTCTTATGTGTTTGACCTTGATACAAAGATTTCGGAGCATTTTTTTTGTTTTGTCTATATCTTAAAAAATAGCTGAATTATAGCACTTTGAATTTCTAATGTGACTGACATTTTGAAACGATCTGAATTTTGTCACGTGATAACAGGCGTATTTATGAACCTATTTGGATGTAACTTGGTGTGTACATAATACATACCAATGTCTCGACCGAGTTCATTGGCCAGCTTCATCCGCCAACTTGTTTCAAAATGGTGGCCATTAAAACTTTTTAAAAAAATTTAAATTTAAAATGAGGTAGAAAAAAATTAGAAATGGAAAAAGATTTGTTTTTTATGTGTTTGACCTTGATACAAAGATTCCGGAGCATTTTTTTGTTTTGTCTATATCTTAAAAAATGGCTGAGTTATAGCACTTTGAATTTCTATTATTGCTGATATTTTGAAACGATCTGAATTTTCTCACGCGATAACAAGCGTATTTATGAACCGATTTGGATGTAACTTGTTGTGTACATGGTACGTACTAATGTCTCGACCGAGTTCATTGGCCAGCTTCATCCGCCATCTTGTTTCAACATGGCGGCCATTTAAAAATTAAAAAAAAATTAAATTTAAAATGAGGTACAAAAAAATTAGAAATTGAAAAAGATCTTTTTATTATGTGTTTGCCCTTGATACAAATATTCAGGAGCATCTTTTGTTTAGTCTATATCGTAAAAAACGACTGGATTTTAGAACTTTGAATTTCTAGTATTTCTGACATTTTGAATAGATCTGATTTTTGTCACGCAATAACAGGCGTATTTATGAACTGATTTGGATGTAACTTGGTGGCTACGTAACACATAGCAATGACTCGACTGAGTTCGTTGGCAAACTTCATCCACCATCTTGTTTCAAAATGACAGCCATTTGAAAAGTTTAAAATTTAAAATGAGGTACAGAAAAAATAGAAATTGAAAAAGATCTTTTTCTTATGTGTTTGGCCTTGATACAAACATTCCGGAGCATCTTTTGTTTTGTCTATATCTTAAAAAACGACTGGGTTATAGAACTTTGAATTTCTAGTGTTGCTTATATTTTGAATAGATCTGATTTTTGTCGCGCAATAACAGGCGTATTTATGAACTGATTTGGATGTAACTTGGTGTCTACATAATACATACCAATGACTCCACCGACTTCGTTCGCAAACTGCATCCGCCATCTTGTTTGAAAATGGGAGCCATTTGAAAAGTTTAAAGTTTAAAATGAGGTACAAAAAAAAATAGAAATTGAAAAAGATTTTGTTCTTATGTGTTTGATCTTGATACAATGATTTCGGAGCCTTTCTTGTTTTGTCTGTATCTTAAAAAATGGCTGAGTTATAGCACTTTGAATTTATTTCAAGACTGACATTTTAAAACGATTTGATTTTTTTTCACGTGATAACACGCGTATTTATTAACCGATTTGGATTTGAGAAGGCATGTGCCATAGTATATAGCAGGGATGGCGAACCTATGGCACACGTGCCGAACATGGCACATAAGAAAACTTCCCTGGCACGCGAAAAAATTATAGATTATGTTCAGTTTATGGAGAACAATCTTTTTTATGTTTTTATTTATATATATTTATTTTTACAAAAAAGCATAGTTTGTGTAACAGGTATATGACTTACTAATATATCCTAAATTTCAATGAAAGAGCCCTGTAGCGTCATTTTCTCGCCAAACATTTCAACATACAGATTTTGACAAATTATTTTACTTCTTACCAAACTTCAAAGGTTTTATTCTTGAAAATTAAATATTAAGGGATAGTTTGCATATTAATATACAAATTGACATGCTTTATACTTTAGATTAGGTTTTATTTTATTTAGGTTTGGGGTTTAAAGTTATTTTTGGTTTTATTATAATTGGGTTTTAATTTTAAAAATTGAATTTTAATTGTCCGTGTAAATATCTTAATTATGTATCTATTGAACCTGCTTCTACCTGAAGAACTAAAAATGATCTGATTTGGAAGTATACAATAAAAGAAAATATCATTTACAGATTATTAATACGAAATTCGATACGTCATGGCTACATTATTGAGTAACTACAACATAATAAATAAGTTCGGAATCGAATTTAGTATAAGTGTGAAAATATTTAAGTAAAAATTCTATAAATATTAATGATTGATTTTATCTACAATAAAATGTTTCTGGTACGTTAGAATATTGAAACATAATAATTTTGAAATTTTTGGCACGCATACTTAACAAGGTTTGCCATCCCTGGTATATAGCAATGTCTGTCAAATTCGCTGGCCAGCTTCCTCCACCATCTTGTTTAAAAATAGCGGCCATTAAAATAAAAAAATAAATAATAAATTTAAAATGAGGTACAAAAACATTAGAAACTAAAAAAGATTTCTTTCTCAAGTGTTTGACCTTGATACAAGTATTCCGGAGCATTTTTTGTTTTGTCTTTATCTTTAAAAATGGTTGAAATATAGCACTTTGAATTTTTAATGTGGGTGACATTTTGAAAAATTTGACTTTTTGCCTGTGACAGCACTAATATATATCAACCAATTCCAATGTGAATGAGCATGTGCACATGAATTACTATGGTCTTGACTAAGTTCATTGCTTATCTTCAAAAATCATGTCCCTAGTATTAAATAAGTTAACAACTTTAGTATTTCTAAAATATTAAAGCTACTTTTATTCGTCCCGTTATGAAACTGATTCACAAAAACTATTGTTTCCATTAAAGCTCCAGAAGGCGTCTTATCCCTAGATACTTCGTTATATTAACCCAATATCGGGGCAAGATGTCGAGATGATGTAAGATGTCGTTTAGAAAAATAAAATTTTCGATGCTTTCCATAATATCTCTAAAGAGAAATATATTTTTATATCAGAAATAAAAGTATAAATATTAACAAGAAATCAATGAATAACAAATAAAAACTGCAGACAAATTAATAAAAAAATCTCAAAAACTACGGGTACCCTAATATATTTTTAAAAAATTTTCGTAAATTTGCTATTTAAAATAACGCATTGAAATGATATCGAAAAAAAATTGTGATTTTAATTGGGCAATAGTTTTATAATATTTGCACTATTTACATATAATAATTTTCAAGTGAAATCAGCAATGAGGAAAACTATGTTTTTTTTTTTTTTTTTTTTTTTTTTTTTTTTTTTTTTTTTTATTATCTTACTCTCAAATGTTTTTGACCGGTTTTACGTGACAATCTGTCATCTAAAATTATACTAATTTTTTGTTGCACTAATTTCATATTATTCTGTTTCAAAAGTGTTACAAAAATAAGTTAAGTTATTACATTTGAGAACATTAGTAAGAGAATACATTTCGTGAAATAAAGCACTCTCAATAAATTTTGAATTTCATCCATGGGACATAGCTTAATTGAATACAAAGGCTAAAGAATATTTGTTGCACGTAGCAGATAAAGTTTTAATTCAAAGTAGCTACAAAATTATTCGTCATATATTTAAACAATTCTGCATTTTTCAACGAAAATGGTGGATGTTTTGTGAACTACAGAGTTTATTTAAAATTAATTAAAAGTAATTTCAAGCTGCACTGCTAATGAAGCCAGTCGGAAATTGAATATGACGCGAAATCAAGAATGTAGATTAATATATGGCACGAAATCAAGAATGTAAATTAGTAGATGTCACGATATGAAGAATGTTGATTAATATTTCTTTTGTAGAGTTTGTGCATAACTGAAGACACAGGTACTTAATAAAGTTGAGCGACAAAGTGTTATTCTTTTGTAAATGAAATATTTAATATGCACTACTTAAAAGTGTTACATGACAATATAAAAACAAAGCAGTTTTCGTCCATAATATGCTTCAGTAATCTCTCTGTGGGTTAAATAGATCAAAGGTAAATTTACCTCATGTTTGCCAGGAAAATATCGCAATTGAATAATGAATACATTGATTTTTTAGAAACATTGTCGCAAATTTGTGATTAAATAAATTTGTGATTAAATAAAACGAATTATTCTGTATAAAAACAGGAACGCTTCTTACTTTTTATCGCTTCTGTTTCAGTTTTAATTTCATGAAGATATTAACATTCGTTGAACTCTTCTACATTTTTCCTTTGTTTTCTAACACTCTACATTTATCATTGAATAAATGAAGAGTGCTCTATAGAAGTGTTAGTTAAGTCTCTACAGGGGTAATCTACAGTAGAATAGGAGTATTCTGTTTATATGTGAGAGTTGTGTGACTCTGCTACACACTCTATCACGTGGAAGGAATAATTTCAGATATCTTTTTTTATACTCACTAATGTATAATCGTTTCGTATATTAGGTCTTACCTCTTGCTTTTGATATGTAAAAATAAAGCATGTCTTAGAGATTTTCTTATTCATTATTGAATATACCCGGGCAAGTCTGTAAGTAGGTCACAAAAGTCAATAAAGTAGGGGAAAACCATTATACATAATTTAAATACTTGTTTATTTCTCTATATAATCGTTATTTACATTGATACATCTATCCCATCTCTTTATGAGTTTTCTAATACCTGCTGCATAAAAATCTTTGAACTGCACTCTCAGACACCTGTGTACCTCACATTCAACATCTGCATCAGTCGGCTGTAGGCTAAACAATGTGAACACCAAGTTGCAGATGCTAATGATGTCTATTGTTGTTCGTCTGTTAGCTCTAACCATTTCCTCAACTTTCCACAGAGTTTCTTCTGTCGCATTCTCAACAGGACGACCACTTTGTTTTTCGACAAAAACATTTGAACGCCAATTC
This sequence comes from Maratus speciosus, assembly GCA_963932465.1. Lineage (NCBI taxonomy): Eukaryota > Metazoa > Arthropoda > Arachnida > Araneae > Salticidae > Maratus > Maratus speciosus. Next base: position 261,835,622 of record OZ010800.1, on the reverse strand, counting down.
TCATCTTGTACAACTGTTGTCTCATAAATTCGAAACTGACATCTTACAGTTGGACAGTGCTGCCACCTATTGGTATATTTGGAAACATTTTACTGCTAATTTCCGACCTCTCATATCGGTTTGTTACTTGCGTACGGACTTTCCCTCGTAATATTATACGATTCTCCCTTAAGTGGTATATTTTTTTATTTACACAGCTTTTCGTACAAGCACACAACTTCTGCTGTTCTTGTTTCGTATACACGAACGTTATCACAAGAACCGTACCACGACTAGGCATGGTTTTTCGAGGCAAAATAAAATATGTCTGTTAATGTGATCGAAGATAGCATAGAGGGTTTAGGTTAATATTCCTTTCAAAACTCTTTATTCTATAATTATTAAATACAAATCATCAACTTATTATTATTAAATCTTTACATTGATCGCAGCATTATTAAATTTAATTTTTAAATGATTTGAAAAGCAATTTATTTTCTTAATAAAATTGAAAATATTAAAGTCAAATTATTTAAACAGTTTTCAAAATTCTGAATTTTTTTAAAATTCCGAAATTTCTAGAATTTCAAAGAGGTTTGATTAAAATTTAAAGTTTCTAGAAACAAAAAAAAATGTTTAAATGAAATTTTAAATGATGAAGTTTCTCAAAAATTAATGGAAGTTAAGACATAATTGAAAATTTCGAATTTTCACAAAACAAAAACAATCGCTTAAACGAAATTAAAAATTCTGATAATCCAAAAGTTTAGCGGAAGTTTAAATAAAATTAATTTTAGTAAATTCTCAAGAAAAAAACGATTCTTTGAATAAAAAAAGTAAATGATAAAATATTTTACAACAACTTTTGACTATATAATTGCAAAAAAATTTACAATAATTCTGTTAAATTGGATCTATAGATATTCTATCTTGCCCGTGGGCCTAATTCTTTGCGCCCCAGTTTAAAACTAAAGTTTTTCAAACAAAGAAATCTCAAACTTAATTTTCTATAAATAAACAACCAAATTCTTGAAATATCAGTCGTCTAAAATAATTTGCATTAAATAAAAAAATTAAAGTCGCACAATCAGATTGGCGTATGTAAAACTTTATTATTCTTAAAAATAGAAAGCCCTATTGTTTTGCGCATGTGCAATTAAAGAAAATTTTCGAGAATTTAGATTGGCTGGTTGTTTCCAACTACGCAAATTATCACATCCGGGACTAATGGCATGGGTTGTTTAAAACAACTCTGTGACACGGTTTCAAATCAATTAATACGAAGGAAATGGGTGGCGGGAGATTTACGGAAGCCCTGAGGAAAAAGATAATCGGAAAAAGAAATAGTGTGTGTTTAATGAGGCAAATAGGCTGGGATTTGATGATTCCTGAATCAACAGTGCGATATGTTTTGAAAACTTCCGTTGCAACTGGAGATATATAGCCAAGAAACAGTACTGGCCGCCCATTAACAAAAATGGCCCGAGAAGATTGAATGTTGCGTCGAGTGGTAAGGAACAGCAGACCAGGATCGATGATAGAAGCCGCATCCCTATGGCAAGACAGCATAGGGCGAACAGTGACTTTCGTCTGCCAACATTTTGGCAACTTTCCAATCCCTTCTGCGAAAAATTGTGGCGAGCGCGAGTCCAGAAAGAGATCGACCTCATTTTTGACCTCCTCGGTTTAATTGAAGATTGCGCCATAAAGATGCAGTTGCAGATAGGAAAAGTGATAAAAATCTGAAGGTCCTATATCAGAGCTGTATGGTGGATGTTTCATCAAATCCCACTCCAGCTTACAGAACATTTATCTGGTCATCGTACTAACGTGTGGCCGGGCGTTATCTTGATGAAAGAGAAACACATTCCTTCTGAAGTCTTTCTTTGTTTTTCGCGTATGGATCGCGAACTTTGATTAGCATGTTGCTGTATATTGCACTGTTTAAAATCTGTTCGCTTTTCAGGTACTCTTTTACAGAATTCTACGACAATTCCACCAGATGCATAGACGCACTTTCTTGTTAACCGAGCCTCCTGATACCCAGATGCTGTCCACCCTCCTTCACGGCTTGTATTTGTTGCGGTACATGCATTTTTCATCACAGGTCACAATTCTGTCCAGAATGTTTCCTTTCCTTTGAACTATGAGCAAAGCCAAACATCAGTATTTTCTCTTGTGCTTGTCTTCAGCATCAATTTGTGAGGTAAATTAAACGTTAGATTTATGCATTTCAGAGCGTTAACTATTGTTTTTTTTTTTGGAAAGCGTTAAGGTCTAACGCAATAGTTCGTGTTGAAGCATTTCTGTCTTGATCAATGATTTGCTTTAACTGCTCACAATCAATTTCAATAGGGCGGCCAGAACTTAGTGCATCTTGAATGCCAAAATTTCCAGTTTTAAACTTCCGAAACCAAACTTTGATTGTATCGTAAGAAACAGTATTAATACCTAAACTTTCACACACTTTTCTGTGAAATTCAGTCGCACTGAGTTTGTCAAAGAACTCATAGTACATAATCGTTCTGAGCTGCTGACGTGATAGCTCTATTTTAAACACTTATTTGAAGCACAAGATAATTTTTTTTTAACAAAATAAGTACACGGCCATATAGTACCTATGCTCTGCTTTCGAATGCAAAAATTGGTTGGTTGAAAAACTGACAACCGCACAAATGACAGCTGTTGGCCCCTTGGCGGAAAACTTTTTACTCAACGTAATACTTTCAAAAGTCCGCCATCACAAGACAGATGAACGAATGCTGTTAATTTCATTTTTAGACTCACGCCTACTGCTCGTCTCTTTTTAAATTTTTTCTGCTATTAGAAACTTCTGGGAACAATTTTTATTTTTTAGAACATTTTTATTAAACAAAATCCTGTTTCTAACTCTTTTCGCAGTTTCATGAGATCCATCCAATAAATCTTGTTTTAAATTCTCTGAATTTGACGTTATACTAATTTTTATAGCATTTTTCTAGAAAACTATAAGTTTTAGAGACATTTTTCTTTGGTCCGTTTTCATCTGCTCTCATCAAGGATTTTCTCTCTGTAAAATTTGCACGATGGCGTCCGAACATACTGCCAAGAGTACTAGTAGAGTGTGTAAAACGAACAGTTGTTTTAATTCTTTATGTATTAAATTATGAATTCATGAAAATTTTATCATCTAAAACGTTTTCCGCAAAATTTTGAAACTAGATTAGAAGATTTACATAATCATTTAATAAATTTTGGAAAGATTTTAGAAGCTGTGAAGGATTTAGAAGGATTAATTAAATTTGAATTTATCGTGATTTTGTGAATATTTATAACCCTACTCAAACCTTTTATTTTAAATATTTTTCTTAATATTTTGTAGAATTAGGAAATGTACAAATATAATGATCTTACAATAGAAATATAGAAAAATTTCCGAATTCAAAAATACCCCCCCCCCCCTGACACACCGCCAAGAAAACTGAAAAGATGCAAAGGCAAAAGAAATATCATTTCAAAATATTTTTGTTTTGTGTAACCAATAATGCATTTGGAAGAAGATAAAGTCACGTGAGTAGATAAAGGGTTAAAAACCAATAACACATAATGGGTGACAGATATTAAAAATATTCTTCAGAGAGAGTAATGTGTTAAGTCAGTAATTTCATTACTACGCATTTATTTTGCGTTTCCAAATATCACCATCAGACGGCGTGGCACTGCCTCGAACTGTAATACTGCGCAAAACAAAGCTGCATTTTCAGGTGTGATTTTTTGTGTTTCGACAAATAAGAAAGCATATTAATCTAATTTCGTCCATCATATATTAATCTTTGGCAAAAACATAACTTCAATACGGTTTACAGTTTAATTGCTATAGAATAGTAAAAATTTTAACTGCATTTTTGGATATCCAGTTACCTTGGCAAGTATTCTGATACACCTAATAATGAAGTTATCTACCAATCAGTTAATTGAAAAACGTAGGCGCTTTAACAATAATTTGTTAATGTTCGATCAAAGAAAATTCAATTTTTCAACGTAATAACCTCATTGTCGATAGTTTTTCGTTTCTATAATCGTTTCTCTTCTAACGCTATTATTAAAGTAAAAAAAAATCAAACATATATAAAAGTAGCGATCTAAAAGTGATTGACTAATTAATAATGCCTTCCCTAATTTATTAGATAGAATTTTTTTTATTTAATTACAGGTAATTAAAGTCTGTGTATCACAATTATATAAAAGTAATTTTCTAAATCGTTTGAGAACTAAGCAAATATTTTACTTTTTTTATTAAATGAAATTTGATTATGGTAGTTTTATTCAATTTGATCTCAATGAAAATACAAAAATTAAATACATCAACAATGCTGAATTTTTTATGCTTATTGTGAAATCAATTAAGCAGTTGCTTGCGAAACATAAATGTATTATTATAAATTGCAAAATGGTGATTTAAAAGAATTATCAATTAATTATTCGTTTTTTTAAGAAAAATAATAATGCAGACTAGTTAAATGATTACAATCATTGTAAGTTATAAGAAATTTAATTTTAATCGGATTTTTTGTCATTTGTTTTCTTTTTGAGCATGCAAATACGATAAATTTGATAACAAGAATTTTTTACATACATCAAATGATTAATTTATTTTCATTATCAATTACATACTTTATAATTTATTACTGTAAAAGGAATGTTTAATGATACTTATTTTGTTAATAATGTACGCACAAAGAAACTGCCAGTTTTAGGTTTATACTCTAATTTGGGATGGAAGTGTGTATGCTGTCGTTTAACTCAACGCGAATCAGTCTCGTAGACTGTGCCAGAGAGAAAATTTTGTCGGGTGTCATATTTATATATACTTAATTATTAGTCAATATTTTTGTTTTAGGTGCGAATATCTATACATTTCAACATTTCTGCGTCAGAAATTTCATGACTTTCATTGATTTCAACTTCATCTTCACTGACACAATCTTCTTCATTTTCTTTTTCATTTTTAAACACATCGCAAATATCTTGCTTCAAACTTTCTTGATCAACGGAGCATTGCATGTTAAGATATCGCTGTCAAACTTCATGAATAATTCAGAATTCATTGGTTTATCTTCAAAAGGCAATTAGTTTATAACATTTTGAATATTTTAAAGGATATTATCATCATTTGCAGACTGAGAGAATCACTGATATCTTCAGAAATTTGTTGTGAAAAGCATTTTGAAATTGTTCTTTGACGTACCAAATTCCATGAATAATTAACCCACATTATGGCACTAGGACATTTATGCATGAAGCAATTTCATTTGCTGATTTGCATTCTTCTGCTCTGGAAATTATAACTTGGAGCAAGAACTATATATAATGTAGCTTGAAATCTTAAATTATTTCTTGATCTAGCGATGTAAATGCGATGTGGTATTAGGTGGTAGAAACTTTACTTTCACATTTGAAAATGACAAATCACTCGAATGGGCTGGACAGTTATCTATAAACAATAGAATATTTCTCTCTCTTTGCTTCATTTGCTTGTTTAATTGTATAGCCCATTCAGTAAAACTTCAGGATGTCATCCAGGATTTTTTATTTCCATACCACGATACTGGGAAATTCTTGATGTTAACCTTTTTGAAACAACATGGTTTTCTAACTTTTCCTATCGCAAGAGGTTTTAATTTTTTCTCTTGTTGAACTGCAAGAAAGCAAAATGGTAAATCTCTCTTTAGAAATCTTTTCATCTTTGCATTTATCTCCAGCAATTGCTAATGTTTTGTTTGGCATTGCCCGATAAAACAAATCACATTCATCTTTTTTCTTGTAACTATCCAGCAAATCATAAATCCGTCTTTTAAAGGAATCTACTGTTTCCATATCAATGTCATGAAATTCTCCACACAACATTTTTCTGAGAAATGTTATTCCTTTTGTTGAAAGGTTCTAACCAGACATTAGAAGCAGTAAAATTTTCTACATTGAGTTTTTTTTAAAACCCTAAAGCTGCTTCTTGTAGCAAAGTTCCAGAAATTCGAGCATTCACCCCATGCATTTTTTAAACCATTCAACAGTTGCTTGATTTACTTCAAAATATTCGTTTTTTTTTTTTTTTTTTTTTTTTTTTTTTTTTTTTTTTTTTTGACTTGTAGACTCATTTTAATTTTTTCAAATATTTGTAGATATTTCGTTTTTCTTTTAAAAATATTGCTCACACAAGTTTTACTAATTTCAAAATTTTCAGCTACTGCTCTTTGACTATTATTTTTCAGAAAATTAATAACTTCAATTTCATCTTTTAAACACTTTATACTATTTAGATTTTTGAATTTAGATTCTTTAGTCTCCATACATTTAGAAGAAAGATAACTGCATTAAAAATGAAAACTTGAAAATATTACCAAATCAATAAGAAGACTACAAACTCTTACAGCTAAAACTTAATGTTAAATTTTACAAATCTTGCAAGCAATACAATGAAAGAATATGTACATGTTTATTCCTAGAACTTTTGAGAACATATGACAAGGGAGCCTTTTTTAAAACAAACCCGAACAATCATCAAGACATCTCCACAGATAAACATAGTACTAACACATAACTTAGTTAGCCAATGAGTAGTAGGCGCAAGCATTCCTATCCTATGATCCATCAATATGCGTAGGGGGAAAATTCCTCATTCTTATCTCACCTTGAGATAAAAATGGAAACAGAAGGTCCCCTTAGACAGGTGCAAAAACCATTACAGTAAATGACAAATTGCTCACTTTGTACACTAAGCAGGTGATCACTCTAGGACAGGGATGGCGAACCAATGGCACGCGTGCCGAACTTGGCACTTAAGAAAACTTAACTGGCACGAGAAAAAAAAAAACTTATAGATTATACTCAGTTTATAGAGAACAATCTATTTTATGTTTTGTTTGCAAAAAGTATAGTTTTATGTAACAGGTATATAATTTACTTTAAAATAATCCATTACATTTGAATGAATTAAGGTATTATAAATTTCAGTTAAAGCGCCCTGTAGCGTCATTTTCTCGCCAAACCATTCAACGTATAGTGTTTTACAAATCATTTTGCTTCTGTATCAAATTTCAAAGGTTTTATTTTTGAAAATTAATTTTTAAGAGGTAATTTGCATAGTAGTATACCTAATTGGCACGCTTCTACTTCAGATTAGGTTTTATTTTATTTAGGTTTAAGGTTTTAAGTTATTTTACATTTTATTATATTTAGGTTTAAATTTTGAAAATTTAATTTTAACTGTTCTGTTTGTGTAAATAATTATGTACCTATTGAAGATTCTTCTACCTGAAGAATTAAAAATGATCTGATTTGGAAGCATAAAAAAAAAAAACTTATTTATATATTATTAATACAGAATTCGATGTGACATGGCTATATTATTGAGTAAATAGAGTATAATAAATAAGTTAGGAATCGAATTTAGTATGAGTAAAAAAATATTTAAGTACAAATTCTATAAAAATTAATTAATCGATTTTATCTAAGTTAAAATTTTTCTGTCATGTTAGAATGTTAATACATAATAATTTTGAAATTTTTGGCACGTATACTCAGAAAGGTTCGCCATTCCTGTTCTAGGAGATAAATTACTGTACTTTTTTGTGGATGCAAATGAAAATTTCGGGAAATGGTCCCTTTAGTCTTTTAGTTTGAAAATTTTTGGCATGCAGAAAAATGATGGTCACATTTTACAGGTTCAAATAACATTGACAATGACAGGTTATCTGGTCACTTTACACTATAGACAGGTGGCCACATTACCGGACAATTCTCATATTATTTTATATGAGCACGAGTAAATTCTTGCAAAAGCGGCCACTTTACTAAGGTGGTCACTTTTGCAGGTTCCACTGTATATACAAAACTGTGCATCAAATTTTATATATTTCAATATAAAGATATAAAAAAATTCATTTTTTTTTTAAATTTTTTTCGAAAATTTTTTTAAATTTTTCTTTTTTTTTTACCTTTATATTTAAATATATAAAATTCGATGCACAGATTTATTATATATATAAACAAAACTTTTATAAAAAATATTGGGGATTTTTATTGATACTGAACGCGCAGGGGACATTTCGAAGATTCGTGCAAGGGGCATTTCGAAGATTTCTAAGACGACGCCTAAAACTACCTTTTTATCTCAAAATATTTTTTTTGTGATAAATGCATGCTCTAATGCATATAATGTACCCTTGAATAATATTTAAAGGGAAATTTACAAAAAATAAAAAATTGACTTTTAAGGTTTTTAAGGTCCCTCGTCCCCTTAATGTAAAACAAATTTTACTAAAAAATAAATTAATAAACAACAAATATTTTAACATAGTTATATTGTCCCTATCTGCCCTATACATATCTATTAGGGTATTGCGAAAAAAAGACAAGTTGATAATTCCGAGTCGCTATAATGCGGAAAAGTTGCGATTAGTAAATACAGGAAAAACGAGAAAAGAATTCTTCAAATCAGACTTTTTCTTCTAATCGCGCAAACCGCCTTAAAATTAAAAAAAAAATTCCGTTTTTTTTTTTATTATTTTTTATTTTTTACGTATATATATATTTTATCGCTATAGTGAAAAATATCTGCAAATTATACTGTTTAACAACAATAATTTAAAACAAATGCGTCTAGAGAATATCTTCAGATCGCGCAAGCTCAATAAAAATCGGGAGAAAATTCAAATTTTGAGATTTTGAAGTATTAAGAAATTAATCAACAGTCTGCGGTCTCAGGGTAAGATTTAAATGTAAATAGATACTATTGTCCATATTAGATCATTTTTAAACAAACTAGAGCTTACACGAAGATTTCGTTGCAGGGTGGAAAGTTCAAGTAGTTGAACCAGCGACCGCTAGTAACATTCCAAATCAACGCTAAAGTTGCCGTTTGCGCTCCCATCAATCTCTCCCCGCCCACGTCACTAACTCCGGATCTGCTAAGCACATTGTAGCTTCTATAGTATCATGTCTAACTAAACAAGGGGTTTCAGTAGAATACTTTGATTTGGTAAGCTGTGGTGGTACAAATACCAATACTGAATGGAAAGGTTACTCGGACAGCTTGAAGTGCATCTCGAACGACCTCTGCATTGGGTTGTTTATTTATTGGGTTATCGATTTTGCAGAAATACTTTTCAGCCATCTATTTCAACATTGAATGTTGAAACAACTAGGCCAAGATAATTTAGTGGAGAAATTGTGCAAAATCGCATTGGTTGTGAAAAGCTCTCAGTAAATTTTCACTTAATTGATTGTGAAATTCCAGAAATGGACAGACAACTGTTGAGGCAGGGGTCAAAATTTATTTATTTATTTATTTTACGTAAGTGAAGCAATTAAAAGTGCAACTTTCCAAATGACTTATAAAAGAGTGACCCCGTCCTAATTTCACAAGCCAGATGGTTCATGCTAATAGAGACCTTCGACATTACGTGAGCGTGGAAAAGCCATAGTGACATTTATTTTTAAATCTTACATGTCACTTTGGTTTGAAATAAAATGCAGTAAGCACAATGCAGACAGGCCCCATAGAAATATCTCGAATCTTGCCTAACTACCTGAAGAAAATTGTTTTCCCTGTAATTGAACGAAACTCGTTCTTTGCTCACCTGGAAAATCTACTGCTGGCAGTAGCCTTTGATAAGAGGATGAACATAAGAAAGGTAAGGATAAGAAGAGTGTTAAAAGCCAGGCAGATTGTTTCAAAAGGTAAAGGCATCACAAACAGTAGCACTACTACTTTAAACTTCGATGCGACAGACTATACAGAATTAATTGATTGGAATGTAGCAAAATTTGCATCTCCATGTCTTTTTCGGAGAGTAATCAATAAAGAAATACATTTCTTCGTTCAATCAAGTGATTTCAAGACTGGGATGCTAAAACATTTCCATGCCACCTGCATTCTGTCAAGCGGTGAGTCTAATTGTGAACGGAAGCATCGGTTAAAATATGTGGACCCCAATCAAGAGATGAATTCATCAGGGCCACACTGAATTCAAGGTCCATGATACAAGATTTTACCACCAAACTGTAGTACGAAGTTGCGTCTAAAAGTCAGAATTAAAGGAAATAACAAGTTATGTATTTAAGTAATGTTAGTAAATGTAAGTAATTTAACCAAATACCTTCATTGATTGAATGGAGTGAAGAGTGTGGCTATAACAGGAAGTGCAGCCACCCCTCCATGGTGAGATCTGGATTGTTTAAATATTATCAAATATCTAAACAAGCAAAGACCTCCACAATTTATACGCAAATATTAACATTTGAATGCAAACTGACCTCAGGTGATTATTTTCTAAATTCATCAAAATCATTCAAAATTAAATTTTTCCCGATTTTTTTTAACTTGCGTGATCGGAAGATATATTCTAAACGTATTTTTTTATACTATCATTATTATTATTACACAATACAATCTGCAAATATTTTCCCCTGTAGCGATAAAAGGTACATATACGCTTTATTTTTTTTAATTCTGAAAAAATCCGAAAATTTCAATTATTTTGAATATCTAGGTGACTTGCGCTATCGGAAGATAAAGTCCGATTTAAAGATTTTTTTGTTTGTTTGTTTTTCTTATATTTACCAATCGCAACTTTTTCGCACCATAGCAACTCGCAAATATCAACTTTAATGTTTTCGAATCACCCTAATATCTATCTATCTATATATGTTTAAATCACTTTTTTATGGACGCGATAACTTCCATAATTCTGCACAAATCTTTTCCAAACTGATGCCTAAAATCGAAAGGTATAAAATGTCGGCGAAGCTCGTTAATGGGCAAAATCGGGCAAAGGGGGTAGAAATAGTGAGGAGGTTTGTGAAAACCGAAGAAAACCCATAACTTCTTAATTATAATACATATAAACTGAGTTTAAAGTTATTACTAATTCTAAAAAATTGGCCAGTAGTTTATGTATGACAGATTTTTGATAAAACTAAAAGTGGGCTCAAGGGGCGAAAAAAATAGGGTTTTGGGGAGAAATTAATTCATAACTTCGTCAATTTACAAGATATAAAATCCAATTAAATGTATTATAAATTGGCTTCATTTTATCTTCAGCATTTACATTGACAAGTTTTCGATAGGACCAATTTTTATTGCATAAAAAATTTAAAAAGATAACAAAAAGCGGGGGGGAGGAGGTTGAAGATAAATATCGAGAAGTAAAATATCGATAACTTCTTCATTTCACAATATATAAAATCCGCATGAATTTATTATATATATTCTTAATACTATCTACAACTTTATATTGACAAGTTTTTGGTAGTACCTATTCTTACAGCAAAAATAAATTAAAAATACATACAGGTTGAAGATAAAAATATCGTATTAAGGATGTACTCAAATCCAAACAGCTTATTTTCCGACTCGATTTTAAATTCACTTTTGCTCCCTAACGCATCTAATTGGTAGGTTCTCTTATTCAGTAACTATATAATATACCATAATGTTCGATTTTTTAATAGAGGCAGAATATATTTTAAAAAATGATCTCATAGTGGGCAATTTGAACCGAATTTCCCGAAGCGATTGTGTTGGAAACGAAAAATATGGTCCTACTGAGAAAATAATTGTTTAGAAATCAACTTCTAATTAACTGAACGAAAAATAAAATCATAGGTCGCTTATAAATCTCTTAAAAAATCACGTCACCACGTTTCATGTTTTTCGTTTTAAAAATGTATCTGAAAATTTCGAGTTGTTAACACTTTAAGTGCCATGTCAGTCACCGGTGACTTACACTGAACTTTCCGTTTAGAACGCGTCATTGAACAATTACTGACGGTCTAAAATAGGATATAAATCTAAACATATATATATTGTTTTAAGTAATTAGTGAGAATTTATTTAAAATTTACTTGCCTTTTATTTATTACAGGATTATACTTTCTGAAAAATTACTTCAAACATTGTACATTTTTCAGCTTCAGTGTCAGTCACCGTGACACTCAACGTGTTAAGCATGGAAAAGATTTTTTTTAATACCGCTTTAACACGATTAAGATAAAATAATCTCATATAAAAATGAAATGAAAAACTCGTCAAAAGCGGCCAGAGAAAATTGTTAAAGTGAGTTTATCTCTAATTATGATTTAGTTTTTGTTGGTGACATTATATACATTATAACATGCATTTATCACAAAAAAAATTTAAAAAGAAAAAAATGGAATTTTACGCGTCGTGTTAGAAATCTTCGAAATGCCCCATGCGTCTTCCATATCAATGAAAATCCCCAATATTTTTTATAAAAGTTTGGTTTATATATAGAAATAAAATAGAGCATCGAATTTTACATATTTGAATATAAAGGTTAAAAAAATTTTGAAATTTTTTGGAAAAATTTTCAAAATTTCCAATTTTTTCCTTTTTTTTATTTTTTGTAAATTTTATCTTAAATATTATTCAAGGGTACATTATATGCATTATGGCATGCATTTATCACAAAAAAAAAATAAAAGTAATTTTTTTTTTCAGAAAAAAAATGGAATTTTACGCGTCGCCTTAGAAATCTCCGAAGTGCCCCCTGCGCGTTCCATATCAATGAAAATCCCCAATATTTTTTTATAAAAGTTTGATTTATATATAGAAATAAAATAGAGCATCGAATTTTATATATTTGAATTTAAAGGTAAAAAAAAAATTTTTTTTTTTTTGAAACATTTGGAAAGTTTTTCGAAAAAATTTTGAAATTTTGATTTTTTTTTTTTTTACCTTTAAATTCAAATATATAAAATTCGATGCTCTATTTTATTTCTATATATAAACCAAACTTTTATAAAAAATATTGGGGATTTTCATTGATATGAAGACGCATGGGGCATTTCGAAGATTTCTAAGACGACGCGTAAAATTCCATTTTTTTCTCAAAAATAATTTTTTTTTAATTTTTTTGTGATAAATGCATGCCATAATGTTTATAATGTACCCTTGAATAATATTTAAGTTCAAATTTACAAAAATAAAAAAAATATTTTTAAGGATTTTAAGTTCCACCGTCCCCTTAATTTCGATATCTACCGGCGCTTGTAGGCGGCAGTGATTTTTTCATACGAAATCCACCTAAAAACACAATAGGAAAAAAATTCACACAAAGTTAAAAATATTTGCCAATATGTTTTTAAGCAAACATTTCAGATTTCAACTTGACACTGTTCTACATGAAATGCTTTCATGCTGTTTTTTTTTTTTTTTTTTTTTTTTTTTTTTTAGTTCAACGTTTTATGAATATTTTTAAAATAAGAAATAAAAAATTGAGTTTTGTAAGATTTAAAACTGATGAACCATTTAAAATAATACTTCCTTTTTAATCAACTAGGGGGCTCTGCCCCCTACGAGCTACGCTCGCCAAACCCCGTTCAGACACCGCAGATTCTAAAAGCATGCTAATTTCATTGGCCTTAAAAAGATTGAATTATAAATTTAAAAAACAGTGACGGTCTCCCTGTTAACGGGTTTTCATTCATTTTCCTTTGATTGGAGATTTTTAAGACGAAATCAGCCGCAGCTAAGAGATACAATGGCTGTTTTCGTCTTTGATTTGAAACAAGAAAGAAAAATCATGCTTACGGCATAGATTATGAAACACTTTCCAACACTCCCTTCCCTGAAAGCTTTAACAAAACTTCGTTATTTAGGGAAATAAGGTAAATAAGATAAATAACTAAACATTTAAAAAACTGATCTCAGCACTTACCATCCATAGCCAAATATTTATTGCAATTCTTCCGAACAGCCCTGTATTTGATCTGTAGGCTGATATATATACTATATAATAGAAAACTTAGTTTAGCAAGAAAACGCATAACAGGTTGAAATTTCTCTTTCAGCAATTTATACTAATAGATGGAAACACCCTTAAATACTTTTGTTCAGCCCTGCTGTTTACCTAGTACCTTTATTAAACGTAAGTATTTAGCTAAACTTTAATTCAAACTAAATCACTCTTAAAACTACTGAAATCGCATTTCCAGAATTTATCATCTATAGGCGGCCATGTATCCAATTGTTTGCGTGACCCTCTATATAATTTTATCTATATTCTACAAACATTTCATAGAAAACTACATGCAGTTCAGAATAACATATTTTAAATCCACCTTCCAGCAATTTACGGTCATACTCAGTAAACTTTACGAATTCTTTTGCGTAGCCCTGTATATCAAATATAACATTTACACACACCATGTACTATGCATAAATATATTGAAACTTAAAAGCGCATATCATAATTAAAAATGCATTCCCTGCCATCGCCGCTAATATACAGTACTTCGGATAGAAAATACTTGTCTGAAATGTTTTGTATGTTCCTGTAAATGCTATGCACTTCGTGTTATACATGAAATAACTTAAGTAAGCCTGACCGACGTACATCAATTTTATTAAATATGAATTTGTATAATTAAAATACGCCGGAAACAATTTCCCCCAATACCAATTTCAATTGAATTCTTTTGTGTAGCCCTGTAAATGAATAGTAACTATTCGTTGTACCACATATGCTACAGATCATTCTGCATATCGTAACTGCATATATTTTTTATTATGTTTGAAAGTGTGTAACATCTTTAAAATTCATTTGAAATGATTTTTTCCCATTGGCCGTAATGTAACGGAATACATTTGACTTTCCCTGTAAATGAACTAAACATGATACAAACTTCATTTGAAATAGGATTCGTGCTAGTCTAAACGTCAATAACCAAAAATTTCAGTGCGATCCGAGTATATTTACGAGAGTTAGAGCGCGAACAGACAAACCGAAATCAATAACACTTTTCAACTTTGTTGGAAAGTGTTGAAAATTAGTTAAAACTTTGAAAGTAAGCTAATGTAAAAGGAATTGAGTACACAGAGTCTTTCTCTCTCGGTACTTTTTAACAACGCTATGAGAAAGTTCTTTTAAATGTATCGTTTTAAATCTGACGTAATTTTCAACAAAGTTTCCTTTCTCTTTTTAATATTCACATGAAAATACTTTTGTCGTTAGAAAGGAAACATTATTTGCTCGGTCTTAGAATTTACGACAATAGTTGAAAAGATTTTCTCAAAATATGAAATAAATGTCTCGTGCAAATATATTTTTTAATTTAAAGTGTTTTGCCAACTTTTATTTATTTGGCCTTTTTAAATATGACGTAATTTCCTTCATTCGTGACTTTTAACGCATAATAATGAACTTAGTATTTAAAAATTTCCTTTTCACTTTTAAAATTCACGTGTAACTGTAGTTTTTATGATGTAATTTTCAATATTTTCCTGATTTTTAACACATAATCACTTAATTCTAATTTGAAAGTTTTTTTTCTGTTTATAATAGCCACGTGTAAATAATTTTTTTATTTGAAGGAAATATTATTCTTTGTGCTCTTTTTAAAATTGGCAACAGTTTAAAATAATTGCCCTTTTCTAAAAAGTCCTTCCGGCCAGTGCCGGGAGGAAGAGGTAGCTTTCATATTCCTTATTTTAAAAAAGCCAACTTATATTATTCAAATACCCGAAGCTCAATTAAGTGGAAACCGGATGTAGGAGATTCAATACTAATTTTTATCAATACTAAATCATTATGAATGAGAATTTCGCAAAATTAGTCAAGATGCTTTTATTTAAAGTAACTTATATTTCGCTGCCAAATTCGGCGATTTCTTAAAGTGCCTGCCATTTTAAGACAACATGGTGCATGAGGCTAACCAGTGAACTTGGTCGAGACCTTAGTAATTGCTGTGCACATGCTCACTCACATCGGAATCGGTTGATACATACGAGTGCTGCCGCAGGCAAAAAATCAGGTTTTTCAAAATGTCACCCACGTTAGAAATTGAAACTGCTATATCTGAGCCATTTTTTAAGATAAAGACAAACAAAAAATGCTCCCGAATCCTTATATCAAGGTCAAATACTTAAGAAAGAAACCTTTTTCAATTTCTAATTTTTTTGCACCTCACTTTAAATATATATATTTTTAATTTAATGGCCGCCATTTTGAAACAAGATGGCTGATGAAGCTGGCCAGCGAACTTGGTCGAGATATTGATGTATACTATCCACATGCCTTCTTCCATCGAAATAGGCGAATACGTGTGGTATCGCGAGACAAATACAAGATCGTTTCAAAGTGTTAGCCATGATAGAAATTTAAAGTGCTATAATTCAACCACTTTTTAAGATATAAACAAAAGAACAAATTTTCAGAAACAAAAACTGCTCCAGAATCTTTGTATCAAGGCCAAACACATAAAAAAAATCTTTTAGGTAGCTTTCTTTACAAAAAAGCTACCTATTGCAGCCGTTCGGAGGAAAGCGATTTCAAAAAATTTTGGTATATTTTCATCGATCATGACCCCCAGACCCCGAAACCACCCTCAGTTCAAAATTGATATATATATATATATATATATATATATATATCTATATATATATATATATATATATATATCTGACCTATGTCACACTGTAACTCCCGTAATTATGAACCGATTTCGATGTAATTCGGTGTGTACATAGTACATACCAGTGTCTCGACCGAGTTCGTTGGCCAGCTTCATCCGCCGTTTTGTTTCAAAATGGCGGCCATTTAAAAGTTTTAAAAAAATTTAAAACTTGAAATGTGGCACCAAAAAATTAAAAATGGAAAAATATTTTTTTCTTATGTATTTGACCTTTATACAAAGATTCCGGAGCAGTTTTTGTTTCGTCTATATCTTAAAAAATGGCTGAGTTATAGCATTTTGAATTACTAGCGTGGCTGACATTTTGAAACGTCCTGAATTTTGTCACGCGATAAAAGGCGTATTTATGAACCGATTTGGATGTAATTCGGTGTGTACATAGTACATACCAATCTCTCGACCGAGTTCGTTGGCCAGCTTCATCCGCCATTTTGTTTCAAAATGGCGGCCATTTAAAATTTTTAAAAAAATTTAAAATTTGAAATGTGGTACCAAAAAATTGAAAATGGAAATTTTTTTTTTCTTATGTATTTGATCTTTATACAAAGATTTCGGAGCAGTTTTTGTTTCGTCTATATCTTAAAAAATGGCTGAGTTATAGCATTTTGAATTTCTAGCGTGGCTGACATTTTGAAACGTCCTGAATTTTGTCACGCGATAAAAGGCGTATTTATAAACCGATTTGGATGTAACTTCGTTTATACATAGTACATACCAATGTCTCGACCGGGTTCGTTGGCCAGCTTCACCCGCCATCTTGTTTAAAAATGGCGACCATTTAAATTTTTAAGAAAAATTTAAATTTGAAATGTGTTACCAAAAATTGAAAATTGAAAAAATATTTTCTTCTTATGTGTTTGACCTTGATAAAAAGATTCGGGAGCAGTTTTTGTTTCGTCTATATCTTAAGAAATGGCTGAGTTATAGCATTTTGAATTTCTAGCGTGGCTGACATTTTGAAACGTCCTGATTTTTTCTCACGTAATAACAGGCGTATTTATGAACGGACTTGGATGTACCTTGGTGTGTACATAGTACATACAAATATGTCGACCGAGTTCGTTGGCCAGCTTCATCCACCATCTTGTTTCAAAATGGCGGCCATTTAAAAAAATAAAAAAATAAAAAAAATTATATAAGATACCAAAAAATTGGAAAATGAAAAAGATTTTTTTTTTTGTATGTGTTTGACCTTAATACAAAGATTCCGGAACAGTTTTTCTTTCGTCTATATCTAAAAAAAAATGGCTGAGTAATAGCATTTTGAATTTCTCTTGTGGCTGACATTTTAAAACGACCTGATTTTTGTCACGCGATAACAGGCGTATTTATGAACCTATTTGGATGTAACTTGGTCTGTACATAGTACATACCAATGTCTCGACCGAGTTCGTTGTCCAGCTTCATTCGCCATCTTGTTTCAAAAGGGTTGCCATTTAAAAAAATTAAATTTAAAATTCAAAATGAGGTATTAAAAAATTGGAAAATGAAAAAGATTTTTTTTTATGTGTTTGGCCTTGATGCAAAGATTCCGGAGCAGTTTTTGTTTCTGAAAATTTGTTCTTTTGTTGATATCTTAAAAAATGGTTGATTTATAGCACTTTGAATTTCTAGCATGGCTAACATTTTGAAACGATCATGTATTTGTCACGCGATAACACACGTATTCGCCTATTTCGATGTAAGAAGGCATGTGGATAGTATACATCAACACCTCGACCAAGTTCGCTGGCCAGATTCATTAGCCATCTTGTTTCAAAATGGCGGCCATTAAATTAAAAAATATATATATATTTAAAGTGAGGTGCAAAAAAATTAGAAATTGAAAAAGGTTTCTTTCTTAAATATTTGATCTTGATATAAGGATTCAGGAGCCTTTTTTGTTTGTCTTTACCTTAAAAAATGGCTCAGATATAGCAGTTTCAATTTCTATTCTGGGTGACATTTTGAAAAATCTGATTTTTTGCATGCGACAGCACTCCTATATATTAACCTATTCCGATGTGAGTGAGCATGTGCACAGTTATTACTAAGGTCTCGACCAAGTTCACTACTTAGCCTCATCCACCATGTTTTCTTAAAATGACAGGCACTTTAAAAAATTGCCGAATTTGGCAGCCAAATATAAGTTACTTTAAAGAAAAGCAGCTTGGATAAAGCTGACTAATTTCGCGAAATTCTCATTCATTATATTGATAAAAATTAGCATTGAATCTCCTATATTCGGTTTCCACTAAATTGAGCTTCGTGTGTTTGCATGATATAAGTTGGCTTTTTTTAAATAAGGATTATGAAAGCTACCTCTTCCTCCCGGCACTGGCCGGAAGGACTTTTTCATTTTCCAATTTTTTTATACCTCATTTTAAATTTTAAATTACATTTTTTTTAAAAATGGCAACCCTTTTGAAACAAGATGGCGAATGAAGCTGGCCAACACACTCGGTCGAAACATTGGTATGTACTATGTACAGACCAAGTTACATTCAAATCGGTTCATAAATACGCCTGTTATCGCGTGACAAAAATCAGGACGTTTCAAAATGTCAGTCACGCTAGAAATTCAAAATGCTATAACTCAGCCATTTTTTAAGTTATAGACGAAACAAAAACTGCTCCCGAATCTTTTTATCGAGGTCAAACACATAAGAAAAAAATATTTTTTCAATTTTCAATTTTTTGGTACCACATTTCAAATTTAAATTTTTCTTAAAATTTTAAATGGCCGCCATTTTTAAACAAAATGGCGGATGAAGCTGGCCAACGAACTCGGTCGAGACATTGGTCTGTACTACGTATAAACGAAGTTACATCCAAATCGGTTCATAAATACGCCTTTTATCGCGTGGCAAAATTCAGGACGTTTCAAAATGTCAGCTTCGCTAGAAATTCAAAATGCTATAACTCAGCCATTTTTTAAGATATAGACGAAACAAAAACTGCTACGGAGTCTTTGTATAAAGGTCAAATACATCAGAAAAAAATATTTTTCCATTTTCAATTTTTTGGTACCACATTTTAAATTTTAAATTTTTTTTAAAATTTTTAAATGGCCGCCATTTTGAAACAAAATGGCGGATGAATCTGGCCAACGAACTCGGTCGAGACATTGGTATGTACTATGTACACACCGAATTACATCCAAATCGGTTCATAAATACGAGAGTTACAGTGTGACATAGGTCAGATATATATATATATATATATATCAATTTTGAACGGAGGGTGGTTTCGGGGTCTGGGGGTCATGATCGATGAAAATATACCAAATTTTTTTGAAATCGCTTTCCTCCGAACGGCTGCAATAGGTAGCTTTTTGTAAAGAAAGCTACCTAAAAGTGTAAAAAATATCTCTCGAAATGCTGAAAATTTGAATTTAAAATGGAAATAAATCCTCCAAAAATGAGTCAAATTAAAAAGATAATTGCCGTCTGCACATCGGGAACTTTCAATGTATAAAATGATCTAAAAATGTTTAAATTCCTATGTATAGTTTTTCTCCTATAAAACTTTTTTAATGGAACGATTTTGACCATCTTTAACATTAAATATCTCTTAAAATAATTATTCAATTTTAAAACTGTCTGCATCAGCGTGTTTATCAAACATGTCTATATAATACCACCGATTTTTATATTTTTGTATGCAACAGTTTTCTTAATATTAACGAAGAAATACCCCCGGTCATAAAAATATGGATGCCGATCTTGTTGGAGTATACCCGGATGATCTACGCAGATTTTCATTGGTCCCTTTCCAAATCAAAACTTTTTTTTTATATATAGAAGGATGAATGTGTCCCGAAAGCGCAGACTCAAATTATTTTGAAAAAAAAATGCTGATGGTGCTTCTTAAGTACCTGTTATAATATCGGTGAAATTTTACTGCGAAATCTCCAAAGAATATCGATATAAAAAAATAAAGGACTTGTGTTTTAACCACCAACGAGTTCTAGCGTCACGTGATTTGGCGAACACTGGTGAACGCAAAATCAGCATGACTGAATTTGCAATGTTTATTGAATTTAATTTGAAATAATAAAACACATCATCGGTGGTTTGTATAAATTTATAATGAAAAGAACATTCAATTTTTTTTTGTGTTTAAATTATTTCATTTAATAATATTTTTTTTAATTAATTTTGCAATGTATTCAGCTTTAAAATTTGTCTTTATTACAACTAGAAGTTTGTCTAGTGAAAGACAAACTTCTTTCGTAATGCGTTTTGTCTTTCTTACATTTGAGTAGTTTTTAAAAACTGTTTGCCTTAAATTAAAATGAAAATTAATAAGCAAAATAAATGATCTTTTACCTTATTCATTTTTCAGCAAAAATTTCCCTAAATTTTAACGTGCTTTCATGTAAATTCATTGTAAAGTTATTGGAGCATAAGAAATTAGATTAAAGTTGGTTTAAAACTTTTTTCTTACTTCTTTCACTTAAATAAGACGGTAATCTGAATATCTCTCAAACAAAAAAGCTGTAATATTTCTTTTAAGAAGACGAGACCACGTAGATATTCCCGAGGTGCCCATTAATTTACTGATTTCCTCTTGCGGATATAATTTTTTTCTAATAAAGTTTTGAAAATTATTCAGCGTTTCAAAATTTGCTTTTTCATTTATAACTGCATTTTTAAAACACATTGAATTCAAATGGTACCAGTCGTTAATTTTATTACTCTTTTAAAAAAGATTATATAAAACTAAACGCGTTATTATGTATTAATAATATTTGTATTAGTAATATGACACGGTTTAAAAATATCTAATTTTTTAAGCATTACTCTCAGTAAAAAACAAAAATAGTATCCCAAAAGTGAAATAACCTTTTAGAAAACCATCACAGAAATCACGCATTAATTCTCAAGGGGCATATTAATTTGGTGAATTATTCTTGTGCATAGGAAAAGTCATTTATTAAAAAGTTTTAAAAGTCACCTAGTTTCTAAAAAGTCGCATTTGCCATGGTAAATTAGATATTTTTTTTTCTCTTGAATTACATTTCAGGGAATTCAGTAGCACAATACTTTAAAAGTAATTTATAAATAATTTATGGTATTATTATGAATGTATAAATGATCTTTAAAAACAATCGAATGTAAATTCTAATTATAGACAGGTGAAGCGAAAAGAAACACTGTAAAAAAAAATGGTAACTTTCCATGTAAAATCCAGGAACGTTTCGCCTTTTCTCAGGTTTTCAGAATAATTTAGCTCTTTCCTGTGAAATTCTGGTTTTCTTACCTGAAACGTTCCTGAACAAAAGTTGGAAACAGCAAAACGCTGCGGCCGCCATTTATTATTTTTTTGCTATAATCCGTTGCTCGCGCGCGAGTGTCGAAAAAGAATTCCTTAAATGAATGTAAAAAAAAATCAATATGGAATGCAAATAAATCAATAGACGACATAATCCTTTAAATCTCTATTGTCAAGAAAATTCAGATGAAAATACAATACCTCCGTGACATCGCTAAGAGATTATCTCTCGTACTTGTCTGTGAAATGTTTAAGGAGCTGACCGTGTAAAAAAATACACCTATTATTTGGATCTCCATTAACCAGGGGACCATCAAACATGATTCTCACCGATTTTGATTAATTTAAAGTATGTTTTAGAGTTCTTATCTCTAATTATTCTTGTGAAAGGATTTCTTCAAATGGGACTTAGATTTTCAGAAATTAGATGCCGAGGTTTAGCATACGTTTCAAATACCCATTAGTTTGCAGCTCTCAACGTGTCTTTCGTGGTGTGGACGTAGAAAGCTCGCACGCCACCAGTGCGGCCCGAGTTCGATTCTACCTCTGGACTTTTTTTTTTCTTTTTTAATTAATTTTATATTTTAACAATTTATTACAATTTGATTAAAATTTGATATATATTTGACACTTTGAATTGCTGCAAATTTGAATTTTTTTTTTTTTTCGGCAAAAATATACAATTACGTTTAGGGTTTTTTTTTTCATGAAAATTTATATGTATTTTATCTAACTTGTAAACTAACATAATTACTAACGAAAATCCAAAATATTTTATGGCTAGATTTTGTTTTTCTAATTATTATTTACATTTATATATTTTTATATTTTAAGCAAAGTTCAGAAACAATATATCATATATATATTTACTTTATTGAATTTTAACTGAAAATTTATTTTTTCGTGTAAATTATAAATAATAATTTTGATGTCAATTTCAAAATATTTTTTCATTCTAATAAATAATGATAATAAAGCGAAAATTGTCAACTGGAAATTTAAAAATGGTCTGCGGATCCCGCATGCTGTGAAATGTCAGTAATGTTTTGCTGTCAACAAAAATATTCCTATATTAATACATGGAAATTATAATATATAATAATGGAAATTATACATGGAAATTATAATAAATAAATATTACATCTTGTGCTGCGTTTGTAGCCTTGCCAACATACAATAGTGAGAAATTTTCCGAGCTGTGTATCGTTTCAAGTGGTTTAGTCGGTAGAACGTCAGTGCGCTATACTGATGGCCCGGGTTCGAGTCCCGGCTTGGAATCTTTTTCACTATGTTGGCCTTTGCGCCTTTTAAGCAATTACTTCGAAATTTGATTTTCATTTGAAAAGAAATATTCCTGGTATTTCGCAGGAAACTTACTGGCATTTCTGTAGAAAGTTTTTAACATATACAGTAAAGTTCCAGTCATTTTCAAGAAATGTTTCTTGGAAATAATGGGCAACTCAGCTGCCCATTTTTTTCCAGGAACGTTGCGGAATTTTTTTTACAGTGAAGAGCCAAAAGCATTAAAAAAAAATCCGAAAGTGCGGTTTCTATGTAATCTCAAGAAATATAAACCGATTGTAAAACTAATAGTTGCGAATGAGTGGTGATAGTCTCTGATTCTACGCAGGCTATATTTTACGCTTGCGTGAGATGAATAATTTTACTGGTCGTAAAAGGTTTAAGGAATATTTCTTGAAATTATCCTTCCACGATAGGAATTTTCCGTGATTTGAGGAAAAATGGAGAGTAAAAACGGAAAAAGTTCGCGAAAAATTAAAGGAAAAAGTGTGTCAATTCACAGACTTTTTTGAGAGTGTGGTCAACATAATACTTGAAAATTTCTTGCCGCCAAAGTAGTTTTCAATCTCTTTGTTATCGATAAGGCTTAAAAAATTTAATACTCCCTTTTAAATATACAAATATCTATAAAATCTATCAAAACTATACTTTATGATTTTATTCTTATCCGTTTCTATTCATTTTGGAATTTAAAAGTGACTGAAGTTTCAAAACATTTCAAATTTTTAATATGCGTCAAATACCTAATATAATATCGGTAAAATTTAATTGCAAAATAAAGAAAAACTATAAGAAATAATGAAGTATTAAGTTTTTATCACCAACGTGTCCTGACGCCGCGTGTTTTGTCGTAGATGGGCGAACGCAAAATCTGCGTGACTGAATTTGCAATGTTCAATTATTTCTAATAATAATAAAGTTTTGATTAATTTTGCAGTGTGTTCAGTTTTACAATTTGTCTTCATTACATCCAATAATAAAACTTCTTTCGTAACGCGTTTTATATTTCTTACAGTTGAGTTGTTTTTTAAGAACTGTTTGGCTTAAATTAAAATGAAAGGGATTTTTAAAAGATCTTTTATCTTATTCATTTTTCTGCAAAGTTTTCCCTAAATTTTAACGTGTCTTCATGCAAATTCATTGTAAAGTTACTGGAGCATAAGAAATTATATTAAAGTTGGTCTAGAACTTTTTCCTTCTTCCTTTCACTTAAATAAAACTGTAATCTGCATATCTGGAAAACGAAAAAGCAGTGATATTTCTTTCAAGAACAGCAGACCACGTAGGCATTCCTGAGGTACTCATTAATTTAGTGATTTTCTCTTGCGAATATAATATTTTTCTCATGAAGTTTTGAAAATTTTTTAGAGTTTCAAAATTTTTTCTTTCATTTATAATTACATTTTAAAAACTCATTGAATTAAATAGTATCAGTCGTTAATTTTATTACTCTTTTAAAAGAGTTTATGCAAAACTAAATGCATTATTATGCATTAATTTTATTTGTATTAGTAATTTGTAGTATGCCACGGTTTAAAAATATCTAATTTTTTAAGCTTTACTCTCAGTTTAACACAAAAATATTATCCCAAAAGTAATATAACCTTTTAGAAAACCGTCACAGGAATTAGGCATGGATTCTCAAGGAGCATATTAATTTGGTGAATTGTTCCTGCGCATAGGAAAAGTCATTTATTATAAAGTTTTAAAAATCACATAGTTTCTAAAAAGTCGCAGTTGCCGTTCTAAATTAGATCTCCCCCCCCCCCCCCCCCTTCAATAATATTTCAGGGAATTCAGTAGAACAATAATTTAAAAAGTAATTTATAAATAATTTACGGTATTATAATGAATGTAGAACATTCTTATTAAAAAAAGTTAAGTAACTGAAAACTATTTTTAAATATTCATTTTCTTATTTTTTTATTGCTGTAAATTTAAAAAAAAAAAAAAAAAAAAAAAAAAAAAAAAAACGGTAAAACATACATTTTTCTTCTGATTGATATATAACTTTTTGTTATACATCAAACATTTTTTTATCTGACACAGTAATGCACTATGGAAATTGTAAATGTAATGATACCTTTTTAATTAAAAAATTTTTGAAAAAAGTATATTGTATTTCTCTTTCTGTACATATAATCTACTAAAAAACAACTTTTCAAAAGTAAAAAAAAAAAAAAAAAAAGAAAAGAAAAGAAAAAAGGGGAAAGTTGTGGCTAAAAAATAGTGTGATATCAAATTTCCAAGCTTATATTATGGTACTTATTTAACATTTTTTATTAAAAATTTACCATATGTAAGTCGAGTACCTAAGTATGCGTTGATATAAAGCCTTTTCTCCTTTACTAAATACATCATAACGTGTTTCTGAAAATTAATTTTTTTTTAATTATGCATGATGGGCTTGGCGGCCATCTTTCCATATTTTACACAAATTTCTAAGCACACAAGTACATTGTTAAGATCGGAAATTCGAAATTGTTGCTAAAGCAAACATTTTATGCTTTTAATTTATGGAAATGAGTGCCTAGAAATTTGTGTCTTAAAATAAAGTTGAAGTAACTTCAGGTTTCATCTTATGATTCTCTTTTTTCGCAGGGGGTTAATTAATTAGTTAAAGCAGTAAAAATGAATTTGTTTTTTTTTCTAAATAAAAGACTTTCTTAAATTATCTGTCTGTAGCCAAAACTAGAAGTTCAAAATTCTTAATAATGCAAACATATTACGAGCTTGTCTGCTTAGAAATTTGTGTAAAATATGGAAAGATGGCCGCCAAGCCCATCATGCATAATTAAAAAAAAATTAATTTTCAGAAACACGTTATGATGTATTTAGTAAAGGAGAAAAGGCTTTATATCAACGCATACTTAGGTACTCGACTTACATATGGTAAATTTTTAATAAAAAATGTTAAATAAGTACCATAATATAAGCTTGGAAATTTGATATCACACTATTTTTTAGCCACAACTTTCCCCTTTTTTCTTTTCTTTTCTTTTTTTTTTCTTTTTTTTTTTTTGCTTGGCTTTTTTTTTACTTTTGAAAAGTTGTTTTTTAGTAGATATCAGTTCTTTTTTTTAAACAGATTATATATAATTGAAATAATTCTACTCTCTAAAATTAGTCCTTGTATAGCCTTTATAAGCAGGGAACAAACACAGTAGTATATATTTTGTTTACCTATCATTCATTTTTTTTGAGTAATTAATAATTTAAAAGTAACGAAAGTCAATTTCTTCTTTCAAAGTATCAGTCTTTCTCAATTTATATCGCCTTAAAATTTTCTATGAAGGATGAAAATTTAGTAAAAATCAAATAGAGTCAAAATAAAATATATATTTACACTTAGTCTGTCAAATTGTTTGTTCTAACTTTTTTTTGCTGAAGGTCTTGCAAAATAAATTTACCTTTACAAATACCTACGGATAATCCGAGAATGAAGCCCCGCAGGCATCTAAAGAATCGAAGATCTGTCTAAAGAAGTAAATCTAGCAATTCTAGACATGATGATGAAACATTTTTGACAAAAAAAAATCTAAAAATTTAAAGATATAAACTGTACATATAACTTCATCTGCATTTAGATCGTGTTATAGAGAAGAAAGAATGTAATTTTACTCAAGTCTGTTTATCCATACCTATTTGCATATAAGTCTTGTTGCAGAATTTTCATTAGCTAAGAGTTGCATCAACTTATACATCATGTGAATATATTAAATTATTTTTTTGTAAAATACTAGATGGGAGCCATTGATATTTTCAGAGCACTTGCCTACATTTTAAACTTAAGCTATTTAAAACTATTCATTATTTTTCTATACGAATTAGAGAAGTCGTTGTTTCCATGGCAACCTCCTTTCACTATTGTTTGTTTGTTTGTTTGTTTTATTGAACACATATGTATCAGATCACGTGGGGATCACGGCGGGATTCGAACCCGCCCCCACCTACGTTCTCAAGCGATTAGCGGCGTGGTGTCTTATCAACTCAGCCACGGTGGGTCACTATTGCTTTCTCTAATACCCAGATACTCAAATTTAACCAGCTGCGCTTAGAATCATGCTCATAACAGAGTACATTTATATGTAAGAGTGGTGACACATATGCACAAGTCGTGTACTCATATTCAAGTTTTTTTTCCAAAGTACAGTAACTCAGTTTTCAGTAATAGACGTGGAAGATTTCGATTAAACTAACCAGAAAAGTTTAAAAACATAGGCTTTCTGATTTGATTTTATTCAAAATCATCTTAACCAACCAAAGTTAATGTCCGGGATCCAGATAGATTTTTCTCTGTTAGTAAAATTAGATTGACCAATCAGTACCATCCATCATTGCAGGCTTTTCGGTGTTTACTGTAAACATAAAAAAGTTTTCAAAAATGCAGGCTTCTGATTGATCAATCTCATCTCGCTAATAGCGTAAAATCTATCTTGATCCCGGCCTATTCAACGTCCTTTAAATATTCGAGAAAGCCTTGACAAGTCAGGAAAATATCACACAAATTAGGCAAAACAAAGAAGAAAAATCATTCATTGGCTCGTTCATATCCACGAGCCAATGAATGATTGTGTTCCTTTGCTTTGCCTGCTTTGTGTGATGTTTTCGTGACGCGTGTCAAGACTCTCTCAAATATCTAGGGGGCGTTGGTTTATTTCACCACCATGAAGCTATGAAAGGAGAGGAGCAGACATGTCAATCTTCCCGTGTGAAAAACTACATACCAAAAAAAACGAGTTCTTTCCCTCTCTTCTGCCCTTTTCTCTCTTGATTTTGACCGATAGCAGCCCATTTAGCAGTCTCCAGTGCAAGATGCAGCTATATATGGCGGACGCAAGGGGGAGGGTGTTAGCGTGACCAATGACATAATAGGCCAGTTCATGACGTTTAAAAGTCACACGGAGTTGGATCATCTTTACACGATGATTAGTACAAAGCGGTGCGCCGATTTCTTTTGTGTCCATTGCCGTGTACAGATAATCAACTCCGTGTGACGTGATGAGCTGGCCACACTTTAGGAACAGCTTCAAATGACGTCATCTATATCTACTTCGACGCAAACGAAAAAGGACAGGCTACCGCGGTGCTACAGCGTCTAGAATATATAGTATGGAAATCCAATCAGTCGATCACAGCGATATCATCAGGATGTTTCCCAAAACTCCAAAACAATTTGGTCTAGACGCTGTAACATTTTTTTTAAACGTTTTATTAACTTACATTTGACCTTTGTGCTTGGCGTCAAACCCGCTGTAATAATACGATGTTTACTTTGAAATTTGAAAATATATAGCAGATGTCGCTGCGATCATCTCGCTGGATTTCAGCGTCAGTGCACATTTAAGGGATACACTTTTTAGCAATTCTTGGATAGCAAATTTCCACAATATGTATTCTAGACGCTGTAGCGGTGCATTACACATGCCTCTTTCTTCTTTAAAAAATATCCTGCGGGTGTCGATGCAAATGACTGTTTGGAATTCGACATCGTTGTACATTTAAGGGATTCAATACTCTCGCGCTTTTTTAAGTATTGCTAGGAGAGTCGATTTCTACAACATATAATCTAGACGCTATAACGGAGCTATAATTTCTAGAAGTTATAGTTTAAAAATCGGATTATTAAAAAAGTGCTAAAAAATTGTATCCCATAAATGTTGAACGAGGCTGAACGATGAATGTCGATTACAGCGACATATGGTAATTCCAACATAACTATTTCAAAAGAAAACGTTTTGCTCAGAGAAGATCTAGAAAATATTGCTCCTATCGACATTTGTCATTCAGTATTTTTCAATATTTATGGCATTCAATTTTTAGCACTTTTTAAAGCATTACTGGAATAGCCGGTTTCCACACTATGACCGTGATCTAGGTAGATTTTTCTCTGTTATCGTAACGAGATTGACCAATCAGAAGCCAGAATTTTTGCTAACTTTTCACTGTTTGCAAAATTGTACCTGGATCCCGACCTATATTTCTAGACGCTATAACTGAGGTCAGGAATAGTACAGAAAGCAAACTCCGTATTTTGATACATTAAGGCCGGGATCTAATTAGGAACAAGTGTGTCTCTATAACGAAGTAGCGACATACGGCCAATAAATGTTTATTGGTAGAATTGATAAAAACAAATCGTTAAAGTTCTTTGCGAGCATGCCATTATCGTCAGGTTAATGCATGCTGAACTATTTCCCTAGTCTAATAGAGATCGTCCATGCGCGTATCTTCTAATGGAGGATATTCCAAATATGGGTTCGAGGCTGAAAAAGTCACGTGGTACCGGTAATTTACCCAAAGAAATTCTAACTGATAAGAAGGGAAACAGGAAACTACACTGTTAAAAATATCGTGAAAAATTACCTCGGTTCTTACAGGTTCTCTATTTTCTGACCAATGAAAGACGTACATAAACGCCTATGAAGCGTTCTCATTGGTCAGAATACAGATAGCCTTTAAAAACAGAGGTAACTTTTCACGCTATTTTTAACAGTGTACTACTGCTTTCTCCCATGAACTGTTTCATTGGCTAGCGGGGATTTATATTACGTAGACGGAGCCTTCCCTTCTTTACGCTAGACGTTCTTGCCTTGACCATGTGATCATAACGTAGACTGAATATCCTCTATTCAAGAAAGCGGATTGCCGTACTTTCGATAAAAACTTGAAATGAGCATGCCTCCTGTGCATATATCACCACTCTTATGTTTAAAGGCTCTCTGTTATGGTGTTGTTTCTGATACAGCGCCTAGAATACCTAGTGTGGAAATATGCTATCCAAACAGTTCTAAAAATTTGTATCCCTTAAATGTGCGACGATACTGCTAATATTTCAAGTTTCGATCGCAGCGACATCTGCGGGATTTTCGTATTACTATTATTACATTGTATAGACTAGCAATTTCTTGAAGTTGTAGAAAATATCCTGCAGATGTCGCTGCGATCTGCATATTACAGCAGTATCATTGCACATTTAAGGGATACAATATTTTAGCGCTTTTTTAAGTATTACAGGGTTTTAGCCGATTTCAACACTATATATTCTAGGCGCTATAGTTTCTGAGCGCTGTTGGTTAAATTTCAATATTTGTGTTTTAGAGTGAGTAATAGAGAAAAGTACTAAATATATTGAAACAACAACTTCTTTAATATTGAAATGTATAGCAAAGGAGTTCAGAATCAATGCCTTAAGTAGTTTCGAATATGCACTGTTGTTATGACATCAATACCCTTCCTGGATGTGGAAATGCAAAATTGTGTTCAACATAATTGGCCGCAACCTAGATAGATTTTTCGCTGTTAGCGAAACGAGATTCATCAATCAGAAGCTTGCACTTTTGAGAACTTTTCGCTGTTTGCAGCAATGCAGGCTATTGATTGGTGAATCTCGTTTCGCTAACAGCGAAAAATCCATCTGGATCCCAGCCTAGATTTCTGTAAACATTGCACTTCATCCATGGCACTAAGAAAATGACTCAAAACTTTTATGACATAGGCCGGGATCCAGAACCAGCAAAAATTCTCAAACATTCTAGCTTCTGATTGGTCAAACTCATTTCGCTAACAGCGAAAAATCTATCTGGATCTCGGCCATAGTTTTCTTCGATGAAATCAATGCAAAAGGATAATATAAAAGAATTTTAAATTACTTCTAAAATACGAGCCGTTAATTCCCAAATTGGCTCAACCGAGCCCAGCAATCTGATTGGCTAAAACGGATATTTATATAGTAGAAAATTATATTTATTTTCTTATGAAGTAGTGTAATGTAAAATACAATGCAATTATAATGACTTAAATTGATTTATTTTGTTAAATTGGATCAAAATCACAGTAAAGTATTCCAAATTATTAATATTAACGAAGGATCAGATTGCTGAGATCGGATGAGCCAATTTGGGAATTAACGGCTCGTTTCTAAAATGGTTTGGCGGGTTTATCGCTGTTTGGCATAATTTATAAACTTTAGAATTAATTAACAGTTTTTCGCTAATTAAGAATAGAAAATTTGTGTTTTTAAAGCTAAATTTTACAAAAGCACGTAGATTGAGTAAATATCTGTCCAAAAATGCAATCCTTACTTTTTTATGTCCATTATTTAAGTCTCTACCTCGATTGAAGCATAAATTGTGACGAAGAAAATAAATCGGTCATTTTCAGTATCTCGACGCTATTTTAAAAAATCTATATCTCTGTTTATAATTAATTTATGAGGATGCATTTGGTTTCAAATTGTAGATCTTTTCCATTAGGTCCTTCTGGTTTTGGTTTTATTTTTCTGCGATGATTGGTTCTTTTGATATGGAAAATTTTACGCTGGCATGTTTGGTTGATTTAACATGGAGAAGTTGTCATCAGTATAATAAGCAGTTACGGTGCCTTGCGTTTTATTCTTGGCGTTTGTTTGTTTGGCGAGGTTAGCATTTTTTTTTTTCAGCTTGACTTGGCAGAACGACCGTCCTGCTTGATAATATTTTTCAATAAAGTACATCTAAGATAATTTTTTTAGTGCGAGAAATGTTCATGCATGTTTTACGTAAAGCACAAATTAATTTTTGAAGAATTTTTTGGATATTGTATGTACTTTTGTATGATACAATTGTCTTAAAATTTTCTCATCTGCTCGCCATAATTTATTAAAGAAATAAAACATATTTTGTTTAAAATAAATACTTGACAATATTTAAGATTATATGTAAGTTCTCTAGTAATTTACTTCTTGGATAACTTTTGAAAACAATATTTGTAATACTTTATTAAATGCTTGACTTTATATTTTTAATAAACACATGAAACAAAATGCCGTTACTTATACTACGAGAGAACCAAGATTTTGCAAACATATTTGGTTTTGAAACTGCCGATTAATACACCTAATTTCATTATATAAATGTGATAAATTTATCAAATTCTGATAATGTATATATGATCTATGTGTTCTGTGAGCATATTCTAGCATGTCACAATTTTCCCCTTAACCATTGTGTGCCATAATTCCAACCAATATGTCTTGGCATGCCATTCGGGGTAAGCGCTAATTTGATAGTTTCCATTTTTTTATTATGACAGACAAATTATTTTCATAAAATCATTGGGATTATTTTGTTACCTCTGACCTCCAAAAATCACTTTAGATATAGAGTGTCCGAAAATTAACTGTCCTATTTTAAAATAGAATACCAAGTAAAAAAATGTCAGCTATTATTCTTGTTGGAGGCTAATGTGTGAAGTCAGGATTTTTTATTTAATATTAGTCGTTATTTTAAAATTAAATGTTGCCGACCAGTGGCGCTGAACTTATTCACACGATAAAAGTTTTCGAAACAACCTTACAATTTCAAAAAGCTTGTTTCCGTCGTTGGCGTTTCAGTAAATAGCAGAATGATGTATAAAAGTGCGCTAATTTCGATCAATCTTTCTAAATTAATTGGAATATTAATAAGGTTTTAGATAGTGTACCGCCACCTGTCGATAGTCTTTGGAATTAATAAATATATATATAAATAAATATAAATATATATAATAAATATATATAAAAAATATAAATATATCACACAATAATTTTTCTGCAAGAAAACCTTTAAGATATATCACTGTTTAATGCCATCTTATTTATTTCATTTTAAAAACATTAGCTCATTTTAGGTATTCCTGTATTTAAAAGTGCAATTACATTTTAATTACAATTACTCTTTTATTTATACGGAACATCATTTTTGCAAGAAGTATTTTACGTAAGCAAAAGATTAATTTCTTTTATAATTTTGCATTTTGTGCGTATTCTACTTCCCAAAGCACATATAATTGTTTTCCAACATCATAGTATAAGCACAGTTTATTAACAGATATTTACTGGAATAAATTTTATTGTGTTTACTTATTTGTCGTCGATTTTCTTTTTAGGAACTTCAATTTCAAACTCAAAAAGCGTGTTTCCGTCATTGGCGTTTCAATAAATAGCAGAATGACGTATAAAAGAGCGCTAATTTCAATCAATCGTTCTAAATTAATTGGAATATTAATACGGTTTTAGATAGTGTACCACCGCCTGCTGGTAATATTTGGATCTAAAAAAGAAAGCATGATAAAAGTTAGAAATATGTCACACAATAAGACTTCTGCAAGAAAACCTTTAAGATCAGTCACCGTTAAATGCCCTCTTTTTATTTATTTTTTTAAATATTAGCTCATTTTAGGTATTTCTGTATTTAAAAGTGTAATTACGTTTTAATTACAATTGCTCTTTGATTTATACAGAATATCCTTTTTGCAAGAATTATTTTACGTAAGCAAAAGATTAATTTCTTTTATAATTTTGCATTTTGTGCTTATTCTACTTTCCAAAGTACATATATTTTTTTTTCCAACATCATAGTATAAGCATAGTTTAGTAACAGATATTTACTGGAATAAATTTTATTGTTTTTAGTTATTTGTCGTCGATTTTCTTTTTAGGAACTTTTATGTTGTTTTATGCAGAAATTAACTGAAATATATACCGTTTAAACACCCATACGTCCTCATTTTTTTATTGCTTATTAGTTATGTCTTGTATTATTTAATGAAATATCTCTTACATTATTAGGTTAACTTTTTATTTGGGAGGCATATTGGACATCACTATTTCAGTTCACCAATTTTTTTTCCTTTTCTCTTTTAACAATGTCACGAACTTCATCTTACTGAATGTGCAAATATCTTCTGATGTTTTATCACAATATTCTTATTATTTATTAAGAAATTAGAACATTTAATGTAACGTTTTAATGCATATTATATAAGGAAGTGTTTCAGCTCTAAAAGCATTTAATGATGATAACATCTGTTGTTAATGCTTAAGTTAATTGTTGTAAAGTTGTGATATATGTATAAGCTTTACGTGAATGAGGTAAAGTGAGCGGTTTTATAATGAGTGCGTGAAGTAAGTTGAAAATTCTGAACATTAAGGGATACTGAAATTAAGATGAAGTGTTAAGGATTTCTTTTTTTAAAATAATGAACTACTAAAAAATATTTCTTACATGCGCTTATTCTATAAATGATGTGGTTAATGAACATTAAATACGTAGCCTATTTTACTTAAATAATTTTAGTGATAAATTTTTATAACGTATTTAATATGATTGTTTTACATTTTAGTTTTAATTTCTATTCAAAGTTGACACGTTAACACTCAATGAACTTTATATCGATTTCATACAAGCAAACATATATTTTAACCTTATTTTATTTCAGTAATTTTTAATTAGTTTAGTTAAATCCTCATTATACAGATATCGAATAATATATTTCGGAAATAGAAGCATATATTAGAAAGAGGCTTTATAAAATATGATGCATCGAAATAGTCTACAGGAGACCAAACACTAGACACTTAAAGATATTTTTTATGGCGTGAAACTTTTTTCTTATGAAAAAAACACATTATTTTTTCAGCTAAAAATCATTATTGCTTTGGTAAGTCAATTTTTTTTGTATGGTTATAATTATGCATTTAGAGGATTTGTTTATATGTGATCTATCTAGTTTTAATGATGTAATCTCAGGGAAATTTATGCTTCTAAATAAACTAAAATGGCGATGAAATATCTACAGTGTAGAATCAAGGTAGGTATACTTCTTACCTGGGCGGTCAAGAGAGGTGGGCCATGTGTAGACGGGACAGATCGAATAAGTTTTCTGTCGGGAGGAGAGGACCATGCAATCCTGAATTTCAAATTTAGCTTTTTAATGAGCTGAATTTAAAAGGGATTGTATTTTTCTGTTTCCAAAAAGTGCCACCTACATATATTAGAAAAGGTTTGTATCTGATATTGATATAAACAATCAAGAAATGTGTGATGACGAGGATAACAATTTAGAAGATTGCAACGAAAACGAATGTCTGGGAGGTGGCAAAAATTACAATGAGACGTAGCAATAAGTAGATTCGATACAGTGTTTTTGTTGTTTGCGTTGGCTTCATGCAAAATGTTCACGTTTTGAATTAACATGCGATAATTGTGGAAAGAAATTAAATAGCAAGAAGGAAGTTACTGCAAAACAAACTTAACTTACAGAATATAACAAATTTTCATAAATAATATTTAATTCTGTTAAAATATTAAGATTTGAAGAAACAAATTTTATTTTCATAAGTGTACATTAAAAGGGCAAATAATAAATTCATGTAAACTTTACGTTCAGTAATTTAATTATAAGTAAGTTCATTTAATTTTCATGTAATGAAAATAAACTTTTATAAATTTGTGATGTGTGCAATTATTTCAATATTTATGCTAGTGCCTTATATCCTTATAATATTATAAATGTCAATGTGTGTCCGAATGTTTGAATGAAGTCAGCATCTAAACGAATGAATTAGTGTTTTTGTATTTTTCTGATATAGATGGATTACAACCCGGAAATGAACATAGGCTATAGTTTATTTAATTTATTCAAATAATTATCTTAATAATTCAAAATTTCATTCTTTTTCATACAGAATCAATTGACATTTTCCCGATAAATTTAACCATCTTTCTTTCTTGTTGCCAAGAAAAACTAAATCTGGAATAATAATTTCTCCTGGACAATTAAAAAATAAAATAGAAAGAATTCAAAAGAAAATAAATATGACGTCATACTTGAAACAAAAAATGGGGTATTTTTTATTATGCATGAAGGATGAATATCGGTTACGTTAATAAGGGTTTTTCTGCCAAAAATGGTGTCATAATTAGAAGGAAAAGAATGAAAAAAATAATATTATTAATAAAGTTATTCGATTGGAAAAATATGACGTCAAATTTGAAATAAAACAGGTATTTCCAAATATTCGTTAAAAATACAATGGGCATCAATATCAGTAACTAATGAAAATAGATAAATAATGACGTCATATGAAAACGAATAACAGAAATATTTTTTACAAATGGACCCTATTCTCGCTTTTGATTCGAGGCTATAAAAACCGCTATTTTACCAATTGTGACGTCACAGGAATATTGTCCATACTGATTAAAAAGTTTGAATGTAAGTTGCATACAAATGAGAGTTTTCTTTTCAAAATTCACGTTATGATTATCAGGAGAAGATATTTTTGGTGGAAAAAAGGGGAATTAAAACGGATTAATATATTTTTTGACGCTATTTCCTCATTAAAATTAAAAAGAATTGAATTTCAATTAGTATAAATGGTGCAAAAACTTGATTAAATTAAATTTTCCAAAATTGAAAACATATTTACACACATCGAAACTTCATGAATGAATTTATTCCACAGAAAGAAAAATCGTCTGTCGACATATTGACGAAACCAAGGAGTAAATATAACTTCTGCGCATTTAAGTTGATAGTTATTGCCCACTATTCATACGAATTAAAATTAAAATCAAGACTCCCTTATCAGGAGGCCTTGATTAAAATAATCATTTAAATACTATTTTAATTGATTAATTTTAAAAGATGGCAGTTAAAACATGTCACAAAGGCGTTTTAGTAAAAGCTTGTATCGGTTAAAAATGATGTAATATTTTTTCATGGAAAGCATTAATTTTAATACGAAAACATTAACATAGATTTATTTTAATTTCGTCAAAGCGATGTCGTCTTCATTACACCAGCTTCGAAAGTTAAAACGAAATCTTAAAATAACAATATACTTTTCAGAAATAAAATTTTGTATCAAAAGTCGCATTCTTTGAAAATGAAAATTTACCTTACATTTTAAATACATTTTCTTACGTAAAATTTAGTATATTTAATAAAAATAATTTTTCAATGTTTTTCTAAATGTACAATAATATTGGATTTCATTAATCGGTTTCCCTTTTTTTTTTTTTAATAAATTAAAATGCATAGTTTTAAATGATTCATGAAGTGTAAAATATATATATATATTTATTTATTTCGACAAGTAACATTCCGTAGGAAAAACTAACCTAGTGTCGTCATATTTTAAATCGTGAAACTAATGGCAGGCGGACGTCTTTTTGCACGCTTTTTTCCTCACGTATATGCCGCTAGCATTGTGTAGGGATAATACGCAAGGAAAAAAGCGTGCAAAAGATGTTCGTCTGACATTAGTCTTAGCTGCTTTACTTTCAGAAAATATTAGCATTTTATAGCAGTTTTTATACAAAATGGCGTGATTTGCACAGAATTTAAAATCGCAAATATATAAGTTTAACATCCTTTTACAGTACAATCTCACATAACACTGGTTTCAATAAAATTTAATAAATGGCACAGGAAAGTCAACTTAAAAAAGTTTAGCAAGTAATTTCAATTAGGCTTTACATGTGACATCATTTACGTGTACACAAGAGCCAAAACCTTAACTAAGCAATAAATTTGCCTTTCACTTCACATCCCTCTAATGTATAAAGGCACCGTGTTTATCGAAAAGCGCAAAGGAAGAAGGGAAATTTTCTTTAGATTTTAAATTATCGAAATCTATAGTTAAAAATCTCTCTGAAAAACAATCTATCACTGTTACCCCATTGGAGCATATTCCTGCAAATTTCAAAGCTTTCATAAGCCAAAATTACAACACACAATAGATATGAAAATGTTTATTCATAATTGTGGTGCTTTTACATTAATCGATTTATTCCTCGAAAGCAATAAGTTAACTCTATTGCTTTAATAATAAGTATTTAGGTTCAAGAGTTTTTGAAGCGTGATAAACATTTTGATATTATTGGTCGATCTAGAGCTCATAAAAGTGTGGTACCGTGAAATTAAAATGTAATAAATGTTTGAAAGTTAAAGATATTTCCCGTGCTCTTATTATTTATTTTTGAACTTTGATTATTTTTTTACTTTGAACTTTGATTATTTTATCACCACGCTTGATTATTTTTTTAATACCATTTATCTTTTTTTTTATCTTCCAAAATGTGATTTTTTGGAATATAACCTTATAATGGTGCATGTTGATTTTTCGCTTATTCTAATCAATTCAAAGTCACGTCTGAAGTGACCTACTAATAACCACTTTCCTTTAAAATTCTTTATTAATATATATCTTTAAGTAATATTTTTTGTCTCGAAAACATAAAATAAATCAATATCCTTGAACGGAATAAATAT
Organism: Maratus speciosus; assembly: GCA_963932465.1. NCBI lineage: Eukaryota > Metazoa > Arthropoda > Arachnida > Araneae > Salticidae > Maratus > Maratus speciosus. Next base: position 261,797,534 of record OZ010800.1, on the reverse strand, counting down.
AAAATAGAATAAATATAAATAATAAAATAGAATAACAGAGATGTAAATTTATTCCTCATTTAATCTTAGAAAAGGTGTATGAAATTTCATGCTCACAAAAGAAATTTAAATCGTCCTATATACATAAACAAAAATAAGCAAATTGGGATCATCAGAAGCGTTTCTACTATAAAATGTGATAAAAGGTTAATTATATATGCTTTTAAATATCGAAATTTTTTGCTTAATTGATGAATTTCTCCTTCTTTAAATGTTACGTGAACGCAGTCACGGGTAACAGCTAGTATTATATATAGATGTTTATACAGGACACATATTAAGCTAACATTTAATTTAGGAAAACATACTGTTAAATCTATTGAAGTTACACTTCCAGAAATTTTTCTCCACAGACTGGAAGTATCTAGTTTTTTGCGCTCAAGTTTGATTTTCTACAAACCTCTCTTTGCATAATAAATATATTCTAGCTTGAAAATCCATGACTCAAATGTAATCCATTTTTAAGCAATTCACGCTTAATGAAATTCATGCTCCGAATTACAAATTGCTTACAAATTCTTTTGAATAGATCTTTATATGCTCTTTAGAACTCATGCATACCACGTGGTATGCAAAAATTTAGTTATCTATATTATAAAGGACAAACATATCTGTGCGTAACGCATACGTCATTTTGCGAATTGCAACACTTTGAAATTTAAAATAAAATTTTGGTTTTGCAATTTTCTCTAATGCAAATTTTTAAACTTCTAAACACCGCACATTTTAAATTTTTACACCGTTGTATGAGGAAACAAATGTTCTTTTAAATGTAATTTGTTTGAAAGCTGTATCTCAATTTATTTTTGAGATATTAAATTTTTTGTAGTTTTTAATACAATTTTTCTAATCGTGGCAACAAAAGTACCCCATTTCTTTTGAAAGTAAACAGAAAATAGTCATAAATAGGAGATACGTATCCTTTTTTCGCCATTTTCTCTTTTATGTAAAGAATATTGTGTATTATTCCGTGATAATGACCTCATATGCATACTTTTCTATAGACAAAGTTTACGAGTGGATTGTAAAAGTGGATTGCTTTAGCGGATGTAAAGGACGTCATTTTATAAAAAAGCGTGTAATTTAATTCTTAAACCTAAATTCTGTTTTGTAGAAGTGCGTCATTTTCACAGCCCAGCTACATTGAAATTCTTCACAGGTGAAAATGCTTCACTTTTGAAAATAATGTAATCGAAATCACACGCTGATAAAACGTAATGTTTTACAAAAAAATAGAGTATTTTTATAAAAGAGAGGTGACATGCAAATAATAGCGATTTATAATTATATTACAGAAACTGATAATTCTCGCCTGGATGGATTTGCTTCGCCGAGTTAGACAAGCAAACAAATAATTCGAGGTTTAAAATAATATCCTGTTGCTGAAGTTTTTGTCCAAAATTCTCTCGAATAATAAAATTTTAATGCTATTCTTTAAGACATTCTACTATAATTTTATCAAAATAACATAATTTGCTTAATTAATTTTTCATCTATTCTATTATATATATAAAATCCAAACGGAAATTTCGTTCCGAACGCCTAGATTTCAAGTTCTACTGCATGGATTTTTACCAAACTTATACCGTTATATAGGTATTGTTTCAGGGAAGGTTTTAAGCTATAACATATTATTCTACGTATATTAGTTATAGAATTATGACGGAAAGTTGTGTTATTTTGGACGATAAAGTTTACCATTTTATTTCTTGGCGAAATTTATCGTTGATAAAAATAATTGAAACAGCTATTACACCTCGGAACATAAAAGAAAAAAACTGTTACTAATTTTAATAAAAAAAAAAGAAGGAAGAAAAGAAGAAGAAAAAAATCCGTTTTAATGAGTGATAATATTAAAAAACGAAAATATTTAATTTAAACATGAAAGGAAATGTTCGTAATGCTTTAAAAATTACTCAGTTAAAAGATTGCAATTGAAATAAGATTTGGCTCTTTATCTTTTGCGTCAGGTTAAGAAAAATGCATCTGAAAAATTAATAGGATGATATCAAGGAAGTTTCGATAAGTGCATGCTCAGAAATATTTGGAATAATATCTTCTCATGAGGAATATATCGAAGATTCTTCTCGTGACATATAATATCTTTATAAAAAAATCCACAGAATCTCGATTTATCGTTTGTAAAAAAAATAATGAAAATTTTATTTTTTTTTGTCGATTTAATGCAGGTTGGCGGCACAATAAAATTTTGAATGATACTTTTTTTTATCATAAATAATTTTTAAGTAAAACCTTTTTCTACTCTGCATACGAAGATAGTTAGATTAAGTTTAACTTGAATAAATACATTTTTATTACTACAGTTTTGTCATACACCTTTATATGTGTATATATTAAATTTTTATTTTTCGTAATTATACGGTTTAAAACAAAATTTCAGTTTATTAAATTTTTTCCAAATTCAAAATTAATGTCCGATTCGGTACATTGGCAATTTGACTTCAATATTGTTAGTATCAGAAACAAGAAATGAACGTTATTGTTGCCATGGAAACAAGAATTTAATATAAAATGTTTAATGGTAGCATTTTTAATTAGCCAGCTACTTTTAAAACAAACTTAAAAAGGTACTACTTGATTATCCCGTCGGCAAAATAACTGTCGCCAAACTATTAGATTAAATGCCAATAATAGCTGATCGTAAATTTTACATTCACTTGACATTAAACATGGTACACGTGTTTGTTACGTATTCAAGTGATTTTTAATTTCACTTCTATTTGTAATTTTATTAATGTTTAAAAATTTATTTATTCTTTCGTTGTTTAAAATAAAAATTTTGTCAATTTGTATAATTTGGCGAGTAGTTTGGCAATTTATATAATTTGACGAATAGTTTGGCAATTTATATAATTTGGCGAAATTGGTTGAATGAATAATCAAATAGTACTCTTAAAACATTTCCAGCCGGTGAAGCCATGTAAAATTAAATAACTACTGCAACACGCTATTTTTTATATTATATACGATTAAAGATAAAAAAATACTACGCTAATCCTTCGTTTAATTTTAAATTCATTAGGTTTTAGGCATTTAAACACTTATTTAACCAGCAATTTTCAAATGCATTTAAATATCTTGCAATTGGGATGTAAATATGTTGGCTAGTCAAATAGCGTGGAACGTTCGCCTTTTTTGCGCCAAATACTCGAATATATATAGATTTTTATCTAATTTTTGCTGAGATTCCGCCGCAAAATTTGACTGATGTTTTACTACATACATGAGTAGTTTTAAAAGCATTTATCTTTTCAAAATAATTTGAGTATGCTCTTTAAGGAGACCTTCCTTGTGGTAACAATTTTGTTTTTGATTTGTTCTTTTTTTATTTCTAACTCTTCCATCATGTGACTCGCAGACGAAACTAGCAGATGTAATTGTAAAATGGATGGTACTTATGATTTACATGTTATATGTTTATTTGTGATTTTTGAGTTCACTTTTGCCGCCAAACAATTTGATTTTAAGCCAGAAAGACAAAAGCGTGAATTTTTTTCAAGCGATGTCTACAATAAAGGTGATTTTGCAAGTGTACGAAAGCATTTTTTGAGTATTTTTTAAAATTCAAATTTACAATATATAAATAGCAATTAATATTTTAAAAATGGAGTCAAATATATTAATTTTAGTATAAATGTCTCCCACACACGCACATACATATTGTAAAATAATTTAATTTTAGACATTTAAAAAATTTCTCATCATACTTTACTACGAAAGCATGCCGGTTTTTTTTCCCCAAATTTGTGACTTTTATAACCTCGAAGCCAGATTAGCTAATATTGTCCATTCTTTTTTAATTACAAACATATCGCCAATTTCCCTTATACAAATGTTCAATGTTTGCAATGTTAGGTAGTAAAGATTATTCTTAAGAAAATGTAAGCAATTATGCGTTATTTCCATCACGAAAAAATATATTTGCAATAAAAATTGCTTTCTGAAATCACTTTTCGATATTCCATTCCATTCGTCATTTTTTTTTTTTTACCTTCCCTTCTTTTAGAAATGTTATAAAAATATATTGGATGAATCTTCCATAATCAGCTACCTTACAATAGGCGAATTTACTCTATAGTGTTGGAAGATTCGTTTATATTTGAAAGGAACCGTGGACGGTAAATACGATTTCAGAAGATTACGCGAAATTTGTACTTTTAGTAATTAGCGATTAGTAAATTTATGTTTTTTTTTATTATGGAGCAAACGGACAAAAGAAGATTTACTAATAGATATTTTTCATGTGCAGTTATTTTACTATCACTAAAAAAGCATTAATTTGAATGTACAATTTTTTTTTTTTCAAATGCCAAAGGTAGCCAATGCAACAATATTTGTTCATTTAGCCTAGGTTTTTTTTTAAAAAAATACCTCAAATTCAATTAAAATTTCAATCATTATAAAATGTTGGCTGATGCACAGTCCGAGCAGCTGATCGTAGTGACAAATTTTAGGTTTATTTTACTATCACTAAAAAAGCATTACTTTAAATGTATTAAAAAAAAAAAAAAAAACTTTCAAATGCCAAAGGTGGCCAATAGAATAATATTTGTTCATTTACCCTAGGTTTTAAAAAATGTACCTCGGATTCAAATAAAATTTCAATCATTATAAAGAAATTTTGGCTGATGCACAGCCCGAGCAGCTGATCATAGTCACAAATTAACGTTTTTTTTTTTTATTTAGGCAACAAACTGATGAACAATGACGTCTTGAAAATAAAAGCATGTTTATTTCTCCGTCTTATTACGCTCATTAGAGAAATGCGAAAAAAAAAAATCTTCGGTTTGCCCAAAAAGATCATAACTAAAAATTTTGCATAACTAACTTTATTTATCATTTGCAAAGAGTTTTGATAGTGAAAGATCTAAAATTCAATCAACAGCAATTTGACATTATTTAATGGAATGTAGTTTGGAACGTAATTAACTCTGTTTTGTGGCTAACTCTGGTACATTTTTAGCCATACCGTTACGAATATTTCTAACGTTGCACATCAAACTTGGTTGTGGATCCGATTACGGATGATTGGGAAGATTTTGTTGAATGAAAACCAGAGGTTTAGTTTTCTATTTGAATTAGTTATCCAGGTTATTTTCCTAGGTTAATAGTTGCATGATTAAAACTGGTGTGTAACAAGAAACGGCAGTTAAAATGACATTAATTTAATTTTATTCACACAATTCCGCTTTAAATTTCCACTTTTACATGATTCACATATTTAAAAATATAAAAGTTAAATACTGTTTTGATTGTATTTACTCTACTGGAAATCGAAGATAAGAAACTCTAGAGAAAACCTGGCAAAATTATATTACCAAATATAATGTAACGTAGAGAGAGATTGTATTTATGTTATCAGATCCGCACAAAGTACCAAGCTGAGAATCCCGGAGTAAAAGAACTAACAAACGAAAGTGAATAACCCAAACATTCTTTAAGTTAAATGGTCAATCTCTGCAGTCATTGTAATTCTCTCTTTTTTAGTAGTGTGATGATATGATCGTAATGGCCGCATTTCCTTCCCAAACTCTACATGTGTACTAAAGATTTGCTTCTGAATTGCCCGTATTTCGTCTAACGCATCAGATAATATAATAGCGCAATTGCGTCCGATGCGTATTCAGAAAATACTGAAGGACCTTCCAGGTGAAGGTCCATATTAATTTAAAATACAGGGTCGGATTTTCCATTTCGTTTGATTGACGGTTTATTTGAAAAATGGTCCAGCGCAGCGGGCTCAGCCTGCTAGTAATTTTATACAATCCATATATTTAAAACACAAGCGTGGTTTTTAGTCATCTGCCCTGATCTTTCTGCTAAACCAATTTATTATTATATTTTTTTTTTAAATGAAAGCTATTCATTTGTACATGTGATCGCACTATCTATTTTTTTTAAATATCCCCACTTTTATATTTTAATTTTAAAAGCATTTTATGAAATTTCTTCAAAATGGTGAAAATTAGATAGCTTTCATTATTGCAGACAAGAGAGAAATAATAAGGTATTTTTATCTTTATTCATGCCATTTTCTGATAAAAATTATAAATTGTTGATAAAAATTATTGTATAGGGTTTAGTGGCGCAAAATCCGATTAGGAGCATAATATTATATTAGGGACATAATAACGGAAAATGACACACTGCTTTTGTAAACATGCATTTTCCCCCAGAAATGTTTTATATTGTTTTTCCTTCTGCATGTGTACTGATACTAAGTTTCAGACACTTGTCGAATGCTTATTTAAGCGAAGATGAAGTCATATTTAAAAGAAAACTAGCATTTTCTTAGATAAAACTAAACATTTTAACACAAATGCGTCTAAAAAACATAAATTACGGAAATTTTTATTCTCCGGAAATGAGATTAGAATCGCAAGTAAAGAGTGCGTCTGTTCACATAAAAGATGTTGCTGACAATCGCGACTTCAAGTTTTGAGATAAAATGATTTTTAAATGATCAAACAAAATACAATTTTTTTTAAATGATGAATATGGTTATGAGACGTGCGTATGCAAATTTTGAGAAGGTGAAAATTGCTGTTTTTCATTCCGGAATACCAAGCATAAGAGCCTCAATTGATAACCACATGCTAATAACTGATATTTATTATATTTTACTGATTATGTATCTGTCTTATAAAGAACAAACGTATGACGTCATTTTGCGAATGGCAACACTTCATGATCAAATTTCGGTTTTGAAATTTTCGCTACTGTAATTTTTTAACCTTCTGACCATCGTACATATTCAATTTTCGTCGCATAGGGAAAAAATTACTTTAAAATGCAATTTATTTAAAAATTGTATCTTAATTGACTGATGTATTATGTTTTCTAAAATAACTTTTAACATGATTTTTTTAAAGTTTATCTTATCACGTGCCGGTTTCAATACATAATAATAATAAACGTTTTGCACATAATGCAACAAACATTGTTCAGCATTTGTTTCTACTATTTTTGCATAACATAATTAATACTTCCTTTATAAATAAAAAAAAAGAATAATATTACAAAAACACCAATCTAACATATTTGTGAAAGGCAAATTAACGAAATTAATACTTCTTTTATAAACAAATAAAGGAATAATGTTGAAAAAACACAAATCTAACATATTTGTAATCGTAAAATTTAAATTTTTAGATCACCAAATAGGACTTTCTTTTTTCAAATGGAATTTGTTTGCTAAATTTAACTCAATTTACTGATTGTTTATGGTTTTAAAAACAATTTTAAAGCATGGAATATTTTTTAATTTATCTATAGCACGCGGAGCTCGATTACAAAAGATTAATCCTTTTGCCCTTAAAACAAAATAAAGAGTTCATCATTTTCTTACGGTTAATATCCATTAAAAAAAAATTCCCTATGAATAAATAAATAAAATATATAAATAAAACACAAATTTAACAGACATGAAAGCTCTGAAATTATCAGAATAGAAAAGGATACCGTAAGTGGCAAAAACTTGATCTCTGAGCTTGCGGCTAATAAGAAAATATCGCTTTTGATAAATTTCAAAAATTTATTTGATTGTGTAATTCGCACTTTTCATATGAAAAATGCTTTTTAAATGTAAGTGGGCAGTCCAAAAAATATATTGCATATAAAAACAATATTAGTTTTCAATAAAAAAAAATGATTTCACCTATATTCTGTAACCCGGGAAGATCGTGTACGATCGATCCCCTAGTATTTATAAATGCATACCATAACTGAAAAGGCACTTTCCACAATTATCGAGATTAGACAGTACACCGGATAGAGACTGTACCCGAAATATTTTGTGTGCCCCAGTAAATGAACGATAAACGTTGTGCACGGCATGTTTTACCTCAATCATCGTATAGTAAACCTGAAAAATGCACATTAATTATTCAATCACGTTTGAAATATTGTATCATGATTAAACTATGCTAGTAACAGTTTCTACCCGTAGATCATCATGTAAGGGAATACTTTTAGTGATCCTGTAAATGAATGATAAATGTTTTGCACTCCACATTGTACAAGAACATGTTTTATTGTTCCCAAGAAATTCATATTAATCTCACTATAATGAATAGTAGGAAATTTCATTGTGCTTGCAATATTGTTACATCATTAATATACACTGCAAACGATTATCCCCCATAGACTATAATGTAACGGTATTATTTTGATTGCCTGTATAAAATAACTGTAAATAATACAAACTCAATTTTATGTAATAATCATTTTGTAGTGCTCTTCAGAGACATATACATATTTGAATATTTCTGAAATAGGTTAACATAATTAAAATACATTGCAAGTTATTTTCTCCTTGCACCATAGTGTAACGGAATTTTTTGACTGCCCCTGTAAACGAACATTAAAAGCTACATACAGGTTTTGCAATACCAAAAATTCATAGGTAAACCTCAAGGTTTCAATTTTGCATGTACCCGACTTTTTGTATACACACATCATAAATATTAGTCAATAGAAATGTTACTTATATCTTCCGAAGATTTGAAATAAAAAAATAACCTAATATTTATTTTGACTTCTTATGAATGAAAGCCATGTTTTCAGCGTGATTTAAATATCATATTGTTTGAATTTTATTTTTTTATTTTTAAAGTTCATTTGGTTTAGCTGTTACAAAACACATAACATTAAATGTAGAACAACTGAATAAAATATTTGCTCAACACTTGCTAAAACACCTGCTCCTTCTCCGAACTTAAAAAAAATCTAGGAAGTATATAGTTTCAAATTTATTCTCAGAATTTTGTTTCTCTTTAACATTCAAGGATTGTTATTAACAACTGCATTCAAATGAACGGATATAGAAGTACACAGAGAGTACCATAATGAAGATATGATTTCTGCGGTATCGTATCACATGTTTTAACGTTAATTTATCAACTATTAATCCCGAATGTGCACAAATGAAAAAAAAATTATGTTAAACTACTTCTGATTGAAAGAATCCTTTCTAAGGTCAAAGGTTTTCCAGTTGTCGCAAAAAAAAAAAAAAAAAAAAAAAAAAAAAAAAAAAAAAAAAAAAAAAAAAAATCCGGTGATACATTAGAATTTTCGTATGGAAAAATCGTGGTAATTGTTCCAAACAGCATAAGAATTGTTTAAAATAAACTAATGTAGATAACACAAATTTAATTACAATTTATAATTGTAAAATTTCTATCACTTTAGTATTAAAATCCTACAAAAAATAAGTAAATGTTGTGGTTCTGTCATCTAAAAACAAAATAGAAAAACAAAGGAGTTTATTCTTTAAACAAACTATAAATATTTAAAAAATGAAATAATGTGCAATAGAAATTTAGAATTTGTCACAATTATTCATATAAATAAATAGTTTTTTATATCAGTTTTGTATTTCCATTCGCAATTTAGATTTTTGTTACCATTTAACATTTGTAACATAATTACAAATGTATTGTATTTCGAACAGTCTACATTAAAGAATAATTATTTAATGTAACTTTCGGCATTGATTTTCTACACAGGTGATGAAGAAGTAAATATACATATATATATATATATATATATATATATATATATATATAACTCAGATTACCTTAGAATAGACTAATGAAACTGAATTTAAAAGACTGCAAGTTTTTTATTGAAACATATATCCAAATTTACAGCAGGGTCGTGATACATAAGGAGATGTGCAGTTGAAGATAAGCAAATGCTCTTTTACTTTAGACTTAGGACCATTGAGTAAACAGTCAGATAGCGAAGTGCACAAAAATAGTGTAACAACTTAACTCGGTGGATGAAAAATGCCAACTCACAAAAATTTGACCGCTATGCGTGCTAATAGACAAAGATTTTGCAAGAAACCTGATTATCTTTGAAAAATGTTTACTGTAAACGATGTTAGGTTCTAAGGCTGCCTAATAAAATAATTTTAGATGGTAAAGGAGTGGAGAAGCTAAGGAACGTTGAATTTTGCATTTTAAAATTAGGTTACAAAATTTAGTCAAAATATCCGTTTGTAAACGAGGAGTGCAGCTGCATAAATTGCTAACGGATATTAAAACATAATGATATTATAGTGATGTATAGAAAGCACAAATATATTTCTTTTAGGTAGATTTCGTATGAAATACTACCTTCTATGTTGGAATAGCTATGTTAATAGCTTAAAAGGCAATTTTAATTTGAAATTTGATATTCATTTGAAATACTGTATGGAAGGCGAATGTTTCTCTCTGGAAAAATTTCCAAGTATTAATATAGTTTCAATCGATGCTGGATTTAATTGAGTTTCGCGTTTGCCCCATGACGGTGGCTCGCGATAAATATTCCATCTTGTGTTGCGTTTGTATCCTTGCCAACATGTAATAGGGAGAAAATTTCCAATCTGGGCGTCGTTCTATGTGGTTTAGTCGGTAGAATGTCAGTGCGCTATACTGATGACCCGGGATCGAGTCCCGACGTGGATATTTTTCACTATGTTGGCCTTTGCACCTTTTAAGTAATTTATTTGAAATTTGATTTTCATTTGAAATATTGTATGCAAGGAGAATGTTTCTCTCTGGAAAAATGTCCAAGTATTAATACTGTGATGATTCTTGTCACAAAAACTACGATAATTATAAAGTAAAGTTTTGTTTGAAATATAAAATTTTATCTTTTTACCGTACTTTTTAGCAAGATATCGCTATTTTGGAGTCCTGTTCATCTAAAATATTTTTTATTTTCCATTTAAAAAACAATGCTTATTAACTGACATCTTTTTTTATTAAGTTCTAAGCTTGATCTTGAATTCAAGTTTAATATTGAGAATGTGTAAGCTTTTTAATGTGTTATGATTTGTCATTGCTTTATTAAATACGAACATGGAGTCTAACGGACATTAATACAACTGTTACTTATAGAACTACATGATAAGCTCTTTTATTTAAATTTTTTATTCCCGTATATATTGTATTTTGTGAATATGAGCTAATTAGATTTGGTATGTTTTATATGAAAAGACTGATCTGGGAAATAGAAACAACAAGTAAGATATATCATGCGTTAAGCATAGATTATAAAACACTTTCCAACTCTTCCTAAATGTTTTAACAAGACATCGGATGAAATAACGTAAATAAGATAACTAAATAAACATGAAAACGCGTAAAACATTTGAAAAACTGATTTACGCAGTTAACATCCACTAAGGTGTAAAAAAATCATTTTTTTTTCTTTTTTAAATTTAAAAAAATCGGATTTTTTTATTTAAATCAGATTTTTATGATTTTTTTCCCAGCGTTCAAATACTGAATAGCTATCATGAGTTTTAGGTTTCCAAAACAATTACACCACTAATTGCTAGCATAATCTATATTTTTACACTTTAATTAATAAAATTGTAATTGTTAGTTAGTAATTACAGAAATAAAAACTGCAAATTAGTAGTTTCATTAGGTAGTATCATATAATAATGTTATATACATTAATATTGTAATAATTATGTAAAACTTTATAAATACTAGTGATACTTAACATTTATTAAAATTATTAACTGAATTTTATATTAAATAGCTAACATTACTTCAAATTAATTATTAAACAATCAACTCTCTAATTAGGAACATATTATACATTTTTAAGCCTTAATTATTAAAATGATAATAATTCATTTTAGAAAGAAAAAGGTACAGGATGCTAGTTCAAAAAACGGTCACTATTTCATGAGGAAATATATTAGTAATGTGTTTAGTAATGATGTAAGAAAAAAAAAAAAGAATATTTTTTAAAGTAAAGTGTCCTTAATTTTTAATACTTTTATGAATAACAAATTGAAAAATACAATTAAATAACATATTTTAATAATATCCTGTTTTTTCTAAAGAAATAAAGTTCTATATTTTTTATCCTACCAATAAGGTTATCTGAGCGAAATATGCTGGCTGGATGTCGACCCAGTTAGCTTAAAAAGAAAAGCATTGGCCTTGTAAGCCAAGGATCTGGGTTCGATTCCCAGCCTGGGCATTTTTTCGCTCAGTTGGAAATATTCAATTCGTATGATAACTTTACCAGTCGGTTTGATTGTGTTAAAATAATAGTTCATCTACGTATCCATCGTTTATATGGAGTTCCTTTACCTGCGGTTTATTCTGTTGAGCTGTCTACATGACAGACCAGATGTTCCTACCAATAAGTTTATCTGAGCGAAATATGCTGGCTGGATGTCGACCCAGTTAGCTTAAAAAGAAAAGCATTGGCCTTGTAAGCCAAGGATCTGGGTTCGATTCCCAGCCTGGGCATTTTTTCGCTCAGTTGGAAATATTCAATTCGTATGATAAATTTACCAGTCGGTTTGATTGTGTTAAAATAATAGTTCTATATTTTTGCAAGATTTTTTCCACATGAATTTAGAATACTGTTGAATGGGGAAGTTTTTTACAAGAAATCTCTGGCTACAACTACATGTAAATTTCAACTTTTTTTTTCTTTTAAGGCAGGGTGCATTTTGCCAATTTCAAAAAGGGCATGGTGTGGCACCATTAAAAAAATGGCCTAGAAGAAGCAGTATAAGTAATTACAGAATTAATAAAAACTGCAAATAAGTAATTTCATTAGTTAGTAGCACAAATAACAAAACTAACAAATATTATTTGCAGCTCATTTTGCATTTGTATTTAGGAAAATTTCTGTAAACCACCAAAATCTATACTTACACACATGTACGTGTATGCTAACCAAAAAAAAATATATATATATATATATATGAAAATGAGTTAAACCCATTCATATAGAATAAATATAAGTTAGCCACTCATATCTGAAATCCTCAAAATATTTAAGTAACAGCATTATTACCTCTATTAGCTTTCAATGGTCCAATTTTTTAGTATATATGAGTTACAAAAAAAAATAAATAAATAAACATTTATTCAACCTATACCAAAGAAGCTCTTGCTGTGCTTAGCATTTTTATACCAATTATTTCTTTTTCTCTTATGCATTCATTTACAATTTATCTGCTGAGCAGATGTCATTCTTTCATTCTTCTTTAACTTGAGATTGCAATTAATTACTATTTATTCTTTTACTTGTAGAAATGTAATTACACTTGCTATGTGTATTTTATATAAAATAATGCATAAATTGATTACCTAAAGGAAATTATGACATTGCAAATTATGTTAGATTTAAATATCATTTTTAAATGAAACTGTTTTAATTTGGATAAAAACTTAAAAACAATGCTTTTTACAAACTCAACTGTTTTTAATTTTTTACAATACTAACGAATTAAGCTTAGAAACAATTATTTAAAGCTCTTTTATTGTTTATTCATAAGTCAAAATACCTGTAGAAACTTTCAAATTATGTTCATGTTAGATTTTAATACTTTTTTTGACATTTTAAACATTTAGAAAATTTTTGATTTTAATCAATGATTTAAAAAAAATCGGTTGATTAAAATCATGATTTAATCGCTGATTTAAATCAATCGATTAAAATCGTTGACACCCTACCATCCACAGCCAAATATGTTTTCTAATTCTTTTAAACAGTCCTGTATTTTATCTGTAGATTGATATATATATATACTATATAATGGAAAAATTTAGTTTATCAAGGAAACGCATAATAGGTCGAAATTCTCTTTCAGCAATTTATACTAATATATGGAAACATACTTAAATAATTTTGTACAACCCTGTAGTTTACCTAGAACCTTTATTACACGCCACTATTTAGTTCAAATTTAATTCAAGCTAAAACACTGTTAAAACTGCTGAAATCACATTTCCAAAAATTATAATTCATAGACGGCAACGTATCCAATTCTTTGCGTGACCCTGTATATCATTTTATCTATGTTCTACAAACATTTCTTAGTAAATTAAATACAGTGCAGCGTTAAATTGCAGAACTTATTTAAAAACCACTTTTAAGCAATAGCCAGTAACCCTTACGAATACTTTTGTATAGTCCTGTATATGAATTATAGCATATATATATACACCATATACTATGCATAAATGTAGTGAATCATAAAAGCGCATATCATAATTAAAAATGCATTTCCAGCAATCATCGCTAATGAACAGTACTTCGGATACAATATAGTATCTGAAATATTTTGTGTGTCCCTCTAAATGCTATATACACTTCGTATTATACATGAAATAATTCATAGTATGCAAACCTCAACGACGTATATCAATTTCATTACATATCAAATAGATTAACATAAATAAAGTACGCCGCAAACAATTCCCTCCACCCATATATTATTATGTATTGGAATTCCTTTTTTAGCCCTGTAAATGAACAACAACTATTCTTTGCATCGCATATTCTATGGAATGCACATTTTAGTGCGCTTCATAAATGCATATCAATTTTATTCTGTTTGAAAGCGTGTAAAATCATTTGAAACGATTTTTTCACCACAGGCCGTAATGTAATGGAATACAATTGACTGTCCCTGTAAATGAACTAAATATGCTACAAACTTCATTACAAATAGGGGCCTTGCTATGGTAAACGTCAATAACATCCAAAAATTTTAGGTCAATCCAAGTATATTTACGCGAGTTATAGCGCGGACAGACGGCCAGACAAACCGAAGTCATAAACACTTTTCAACTTTATCGGGCATGAAAAACACTTTATTTCAGTTCTTAAATATTATATTTTATTTTTTAATGCCAATAAAATAAATGTATCGAAAATGTAGAAAATGAGTTTACAATCAAAGAAAATTTAATAACTGATTCTGAATGTCTACAATTAAATGTTTGATTAAAATCACAAACAGCAAAAAAATGCTTAAATACAATTAAAAAAATAAATATAGCAATTTGAAAAACACTAAATAATTAGTATGTATAATTGTACTATTAAACAACAACAAACTATAATAGATGAATTAAATGCATTTAACAATTTCTCAAAAATCTTTCCATTGCCATATTGCTTTTGAAAGGAATCCCAGATCAGTCTCATTGCATGTAACATACAACTATTTAACTCATGATAATAATCTATCAAACAGGAAAAAAAATAAATAAGACATACCTTGTAAGTTCCATAAATATTTTAATAATATCCGTATTTTATCCTAAATTGTCAGGCATATTTCTGTTAGCTTAAAAAAACTAACTTTCCACGTCAGAAGTTCTCTGATCCTTATTTTATTCTGCGGTTTAATCGAGGGCAGACGATATTGAGCAAGCAGGTGCTCCTACTGTATTATTATAATTTTTTTTTCGTACACAACAGATTTAGAGTTTAAATGCGCAGTAATTTTATCTTTATGAGAGTATCTGTAACGAAAATTTTCTATTTGAATGAAACACACCTGCCTTTTTTCTTTTTTTTTTTTTAAGTACAGTTTGTTTTACACGTAATAAATAAATACGTATCTTCTTAAAAATTAAAAGAGAGTATACAGGATAAAAAAATTTTCTTTGTCAATCTGTCATTTTTTTCATATTCATTTTCTGTAGAATAAAACAATTTGTAAAATAATTTTTTTAAAAGTCATATCTATAAAACACGAATTTGAAATACGAATAATTATATCATGGATTTTGTATAAAATTTGTATACATACTTTTTCGGAAAATACTAATTTTATTTAAAAAGTCTGAAAGAAGTAGAATTTTTTAAAAAATAGTTATTTAAAATAGTTAAACACTAACAGAAAAAAATATGACTTGAATTCAAATTCTAAAGTAAGAAATGGATATATGACTAAACTCTGGGTATTCTTTCTACGTGCTCATTAAAAGCTACAGACTTAACTGTAATAGAAAATTTTAGTTTGAAACCACAGAAGGGTTTAGAATACCACTGCTCGACAAAAAAATAAAATAAAATAAAATAAAATAAAAAAATAAATAAAACAACTTCCTCCCTGAAAACTAAATATGTAAAATGTACAGATTTAATATTCCTAATTCTAAATATGTTATCCAAATTGCTCCAATACGTACTATTTTTCCGAGAAACACTTTTATAATAATAACAATCAGTGGAGGATTAAATTGCAATGGTAGATAAAATTGAAATCATAAAAAAGTATACTTTCACTGTCTTAAATAACAAATTGATAAAATATAGCATGGAAATCTAGTTTGCTGATACTTCTACCGTGCATTTTCCTTTTTATGCCCCCCCCCTCTTTTCGTGTCCGAATTTACTATTTCCTATCCACTAAGATATTTTCATTCTTTATGTCGCTGTAACTCGGGCATGTAATATTTTTGTTCATTTTCAAAGATTTTTGATGTTCATATTTTTGTCACACTGTGACTTACAATATGGTGATTTTTTTCGTCACATATGTGACGTGACGTATGTTACATGCAGTGTCATAACAGTGACGTCACAATTTTTTTTAATTGCCAGAAAATATAATTTTACATAAATAACATGTTTTGAATATTTTTTGTAATTTTTTAAAGTTTTCTAAGAAGTTCACATCTCAGTCACAATGTGACATCACTGAGTGGTGCCATTCTGGTCAGAGATGTGACGTGACCACAGTGACTCACAGTGACGTCACAACGACGCCACCGTGACCATGCATGCTATGAGGGTTTATTTAGTTTTATTTCTTTTTAATTATTTAATTCTTATTTCTGCCTAATGCAGTGTATTAATGAAGTTTAAGCAAGCCGTGTTTTAATTCTTATTTTTTTAATTATTCCTAAAAGTATAATTTCTTTTAATAAAAATTAGACATATAAATGTATAACTTAGCTTATTTCAACGATTACGCGAGCAAATCCGCTGGGATTGCTAGTAATATGATAAATTGTTATTTAGCTAAAATATTTCCCAAAACAGTTCAAAGTACATTAATTTAAATACATTGACAAATTTGTAGAAACTGCTTAATGAATTAATGTTGCCACATCTTTAGAAGTCAGATTTATGCAAACAGGATTACCGTATAAAATTTAATATAAGTCTGTGTCATATATCTAACTATATTAATATAACGAAGTCATATTTTAGCACATTAATAATGAGATACAAGTTAACTTTATTCAAATTCGCCTGCATTCGGTTAAACTGAAAATTAATAATAGTATTTGATATTGTAAGTAAGTTTCAAAACAATATTTGAACAAAATTAATTTGCATCAATTTAATTAGAATTAAAGATCAGATCTAAATGCTTCTTTCATCTAATTTTATAAAAGTTTTATTGTTCGTATAAATTACCAATGTGTATATTATTAATAATGTATTATAATTGATAATATTATAAATGTTTCTATATATGACATAGAATGGATAGTTTACACAATGTATGCGTTTATAATTTATAGATATTTTTTAGTATGAACTTAAATAAAGCATTGGATTCATTCAGACAAATCTATAAATCTAATAATATTTATTTAGTACGGTTTTAACCCATTATGCTCTGACAGTAATTTAAAGGACAATTAAAGACAATTAAATATAAAATTTGTTTAACCCCGTTTATTAAAAAATGATAATTTTAATTTTAATACATTTATATTAACATAACAGTTTTCACGCTCACACTTTGAAAACAACAGTGTCGAAGTTAAATATTTTTATAATGTTCTACAACCTTCTCAACCACGTGCATAGGTGTAGATTTTCGCCTAATAAAATACAGGGTGTCCAGAAAATAAGACACTGATTTCAAAATATCTCAAAAACAAAGATCAATAGAATTATGCGGCAAACGGTTTGTTTATCATCTTAGCTGTAAAAATGTTATACAGAAGTTTCTAAATTTAGTTTCAAAAATCGTTAGCCGGTGGTGCTTTAATCGCAATGCCTATAAATTGTGCTTCGAAGTCTAGAGCACTAGCGTCTCATTCCTAGATGGTTCTCCATGGAAGAACGAAAATTGGGAAATTCCACTGTTTCATTGGGGTGATGTGCAGAAGTGTAAACATCTGGTCGCAAAATTATTGCATCAGCTTTAATTTTAGGGAATTTTAATTAATAGAATTTTGAATAAAAATTTTAGAAATCGTTATATAAGAACTTATTTAAATATTTTATTAAATTCAATTATATGCCATATAATTGTTTAAATCAAAATGCATATATTTAGAAAAATAATTCTGTAATTTTTATTTATTTTTTATATTTTTAAATCACGGCATAATATTTTGGTATTATTGTTTATGCCTGAATTATTAAACATAAAAAAGTAATTTTGCACTTTTCATTTATATTTTGAAATCACGGCATAATATTTTGGTTTTAGCACAACACATATATTTCTTATCTTTGTAAACAAAGTTTAAGGAACAGAAATTATGCATTAAATTATTTCATTTTAAAAAATGATTATAAGTCATATCATCAACGTCGAAGCAAAAGTATTTTGGAGGCTGCAGTCCTTTCAAAACTCCGAATCATATCGCTGGAAGCAAAACCATACTTCTGTTCTCAATGATAAAAAAAAATGAAAATGAGTTTTTACAATTAAAACGATTTTTTTAACTTAATTAAGTTTTAAAAAATTGAAACTTTGTATTTTTTCGTTCAAAATATTTTCTACAATTTAAAAAATGATTTATAAATCATTATTATAAATTCTCAATAATTAAAAAAAAGGGGGGGGGGTTCGTGTAGCTTAATTACATTTTAGAACTAGAAAATTGGATTGTTTGTATTCAAACTTTTTTTTCACAGTTTAAATAAATATTAAAAAGTCCAGATCTTCATTTTTTTTTTAAATCCTCCTCTGCTTGGATTCGATTCCAAGATCTACCAATTAGGAGAGAAAAGACATACCACATAACAGAGATACTGGTATCCTGACCTAATTAGCTTATAAAAAATGTGGAAACAAATCTCAATTCTGTGAACACATGACACCGCTTCACCCAAATAAAATATTTTAATAAGTTCTTATATAATGTTTTCTAAACTTTTTATTGAAAATTTTATTAATTGAAATCTTCTAAAGGTAAAACTGATGCAATAATTCTGAGACCAGGTGTCCCAACTTCTGCACATCAACCCAACGGAAAAGTGGGCTTTCCCAATTTACGTTCTTCCATAGGGAACAATCTAGGAATGAGACGCTAGTGCCCTTGACTTCGAAGGACAATTTTTAGGCATTGCGATTAAAGCGCAATCTGTTAGCGGCTTGGATTCGATTCTCTTAACGGAATCTGTTGCGACTAAATATTGAAACTTCTGTATATCATTTTTACAGCTTAGCTAATAAGCAAACCGTTCACCGCATAATTCCATTGATCTTTGTTTTTGTGATCAGGGTCTTATTCGTTGGGCACCGTGTATGTATGTCTTATGAAAAATTGGCACTATAAAAAGCTTTTCATTTATTGATAGATTACAATGCATTTACTTGCATTATTTTATACTGATTGAGAGATTCTCCGTAACATTATGTTTTCTGAATTAATCAATTTTTTTTTTTTTTTTTTTTTTTTTTTTTTTTTTTTTTTTTTTTTTTTTACTAAAGGTGATATATAAACCATCTTATTAAATCCTTTTTTAACAAATTATCTAAACTCCGCATTATTTTTATATAAATTTTCTAATAGATCTATGGCTGTAACTGTCTTAATATAATCCAGGAAATAAACAGACACAGGGAATAAAAACTCCTTTGATGTTGTGCAGTTAGTATAAATTTAACGCACAGCCCATTATATCGCGTGATGCAAAAGAATGACAGAGTGGTACTTCGGAGAAGAAAGCGTAATTAAGGCATGAGCCTTTTTTTTAAACAAACTTCCAGCACAGATGCTGAAAGCTAAATGATTATTTCGCAGTATGATTTCACACTTCTTAGCGTGACATAATATAGCCAACATACAAGGTTTTGGTGTTTGCACAAGAGTAGACAAAGGATTTGGCCGGAGAAAAGTTTAGCAAAACTTATGCGGTCTATTGCTTGTACATTTAATGATGTAGACTTTTTAGGCTTCCCAGGAAAGTAAATTCTTCTGGTAACAGGGAGTGTTAGGAGACAACTGCTATTTTTAAATATACGTTTCAAGTTTAGCCAAAATACCCTCACTCTAAAGATGAACTGCTGGGAAACGAGAGAAGCATATGTGTATAGAATAGTGTATCTTGTGGTAGACAGAAAAAAAATGCAAATTGATAGCAAGCCATAATAAGCAAAGGAGAAAATTTGTGCAGCTGTTAAAGATGAATATGTAGTTTTATATTTTATATGTTTTAACGGTCTGAATTAATGAGAGAACAAAAGTGAGTAAGAGTCGCGAAAAAAAATTTACAAATGTCAAAATAACAGAATGTTTACAAACACGAAACAAACCTATAGGGAAGCGGTATGTATGGAAACATTATCTTATTTTGGCGCACTGCGCATCCTGCCCGAGTGCAAATGTCACGAATCAACCAATGCATTGATAGTAGCGTATTTCAAACAGGGAGAGTTGCGAATATTTTAGCAAGTTGCTAACATTATTTTTTTTTTATAACTCAAAAAGCGCATTTTCAATTTTAACGAAATTATTTTTCTTAAAAGTGCATACTTTAAGGCATATTCTGTAATTTTTTGGTTGGTGTAAATATAAAATTACTACATTAATAATTAAAAAAATATATTTTTGTTTATTTTTCTATGTTAAAACTTTTGTAAAAAATGTGAAACAAAATATAAGGTGAACTAATATATTCTTCAATAATTGGCGTTGGTTTCATATTTTTAACTTTTGTACTTTTTAAGAAAAACGTATTTGAAAAATAGTAGCGCCGGCGCATACTTCCCCGATTATCTCAAGGACAGTTTAAGGTCAGAGGCTAAAAACACTCTATATTTTATTCTCATGGTGAGCCTTATTACCACGAATGTTATTTGAAACATCGGCCGTGGGGTCCATTTCGCCATGCTTATCCGGCTAGACACTTTGTGAAAAATGTGAAATGTGTTAATTACATCGTTGCCACCGCCTGTATGATTTCATTGTTACTCACAAAGATATATTTCTTTGATCTAAATTATGCAAAGAAAAATTTCCTTCCTAAATTCTTATTTAGATTGGGAAAATTTATGAAAAATATCTCTGCATTTTGAGTGAGTAATTGTTTTCACATTGTGTTTTCCAATCAAAGAATAATTTAATAACTGATTATTAAAATATTCTTTGAAGATAACCTTGGGAAATACAGGTCGAAAGTACTGAGATGTTTTAAATAAAATGTATGTTTTTAACTTGCAACATCTCTTTTATTATTTTGGACGCCTTTCAAGCAAAAAAGTAACAGTGAGCATTTTAAAGTTCATATTGTGTATTTTATGAAGCCAGTGTTATTTTCTCCTGCATAAATGAAAATGCTGTTAGAAAAACATAATAAAAACTTCATTTTTTGTCATGGTGCAAGCAAATTTACATAAACATATAAACAATAATATGTATGCTTTTAACTTGTAACATCTATTTTATTATTTTGGTCGCCTTTTAAGTAAACAGTAACAGTGAGCTTTTTAAAGTTCATATTGTGTATTTTATGAAGCCAGTGTTATTTTCTCCAGCATAAATGAAAATGCTGCTAGAAAAAAACATAATAAAAACTTCATTTTTTGTCATGGTGCAAGCAAATTTATATAAACATATAAACAATAAAATGTATGCTTTTAACTTGTAACATCTATTTTATTATTTTGGTCGCCTTTTAAGTAAACAGTAACAGTGAGCTTTTTAAAGTTCATATTGTGTATTTTATGAAGCCAGTGTTATTTTCTCCTGCATAAATGAAAATACTGTTACAAAAACATAATAAAAACTTCATTTTTTTGTCATGGTGCAAGCAAATTTATATAAACATATAAACAATAAAATGTATGCTTTTAACTTGTAACATCTATTTTATTATTTTGGTCGCCTTTTAAGTAAACAGTAACAGTGAGCTTTTTAAAATTCATATTGTATATTTTATGAAGCCAGTGTTATTTTCTCCTGCATAAAAGAAAATACTGTTACAAAAACATAATAAAAACTTCATTTTTTGTCATGGTGCAAGCAAATTTATATAAACATATAAACAATAAAATGTATGCTTTTAACTTGTAACATCTATTTTATTATTTTGGTCGCCTTTTAAGTAAACAGTAACAGTGAGCTTTTTAAAGTTCATATTGTGTATTATATGAAGGCAGTGTTATTTTTCCTGCATAAATGAAAATGCTGTTACAAAAACATAATAAAAACTTCATTTTTTGTCATGGTGCAAGCAAATTTATATAAACATATAAACAATAAAATGTATGCTTTTAACTTGTAACATCTATTTTATTATTTTGGTCGCCTTGTAAACAGTAACAGTGAGCTTTTTAAAGTTCATATTGTGTATTTTATGAAGCCAGTGTTATTTTCTCCTGCATAAATGAAAATGCTGTTAGAAAAACATAATAAAAACTTCATTTTTTGTCATGGTGCAAGCAAATTTATATAAACATATAAACAATAAAATGTATGCTTTTAACTTGTAACATCTATTTTATTATTTTGGTCGCCTTTTAATTAAACAGTAACAGTGAGCTTTTTAAAGTTTATATTGTGTATTTTATGAAGCCAGTGTTATTTTCTCCTGCATAAATGAATATGCTGTTAGGAAAACATAATAAAAACTTCATTTTTTGTCATGGTGCAAGCAAAGTTATACAAGCATATAAACAATTTCTAAAAGGGCTCATATTAAAATTTTTATTTTAATATCTAATAAACGCTTTCATACAAAGTTTTAAATCTCAATCACGAATTATCACGTGATCACGAATTATCATAATCGGTTATCTTAATGTTAAGAAATAATTTATTTTCAAAGGATGGTTCATTTTTCAACTCCGAGAACCCTAAGTAACATTTAGAAAGCAAACAAAAATATTTTCAAATTTTACTTTGATATAGCAATAATAAGTCAATAACAGTTTTTATGATTAGTTAATGATTTCGCGGCAGCAATTTAAAGTCATTTTAAGCATTAAACAACGGATAATTATCCATTTTGTTTAGAACAAACATAAGTTTACAGATTTTTTTCATTGTTATACTTTAATGAGAGCAGATATTTTGTCCTGTAAACACAAAAAGAGCAAGAACTTTACGACATGTTTAAGCTTTTAATAAAAAAAAAAATTAAAAAAAAATCTAGAATGCTGTTTACCATCCTTCAGCCAGTTACACCAATTTTACTTACAGTATTACATATGTGTAATAAGATAATTTCCATAATATACAAATAAAATACCTACATTACATGAATAAGGTATTTTGAATGGAAAAGGGGTCATTATATTTCAGTTCTTTCGACTAATTTTTATTCATTTTCAGTGTTGGGGAAAAAAATAATATCTGGATAAATACAAAATTATGCGTGTGTCCGTTTGCAGTTTCTATTTCAATAAAAATTAAAGCGAATTATTTCTTATCATGAAGTATAATATTACATTATAAGAAAATATCTTTGCAGTATAGAAAATACATCGTATTTCTAAGCTGTAAACTTCCCACAAGGTAATCTTCTCACAGTAAGAAAAATAACCCGATGGGAATATTTTTTGAGTTTAGACGTTTTATAACATATATAGTTTTATATTCCACCTTTTGATAAAATCGAAAACTATAGAGGTAAATAAGATAATGTAGTTTCAGATATCTCTAAGAACATGCAACTAAATAAATGTTTGCTTATGGAGTTAGATAAACTCGATAATGTCAGCAAGATTTATATTTATGAAAACTACATGATTATACATTTCATTCTTTTACGGGTTGTAAAATGTTTTATTGAGTGTCCACGTTGAAAATCAGTATAATTTATCAAACATCGCTTAGAGAGAAAAAAAGGGGTATATTAACAAATACTCCAGATTGTTAGAAAAATTATATAAAAACGTCTTGTTCATAAATTCCACTTGTATGTTTTCACATTATACTTATTATATCTTACTGGCTCTTCTCTAAACTTTCCTGAAATTTTATTGGCCAATAAACTTGATCTTTCAATCTGCTTATATAGCCCGTTTCCTAAATTTCCTATTTAATTTCTATTGGCAAATAAACTTTATAGTCCAAGAGCTGTTAAACATTTTTGGGAAGGTATTTGAGGCACCCTGAAAATTTGTGCAACACTTCTTTTGTAATGTCTGAATACAAAATCGAATGTCTGGCACAGTTTTTGTGCCGACTAAAGTGTCTGTCATTTTCAAAATATTTTTTTCTAAGCATAAATATTATTGTGCCTCAATCTCAGCGTGCCTCAAATACCTTTTTTGGGTAGTCAAAAAATGGCACTTGACACGTGTCTGGCACAGTTTTTGGGCCGACTAAAGTGTCTGTCATTTTCAAAATATTTTTTTCTAAGTATAAATATTATTCTGTTTCAATCTCAGCGTGCCTCAAATACCTTTTTTGGGTAGTGTCAAAAAATGGCACTTGACACGTGTCTGGCACAGGTTTTGGGCCACGATCTTTCAGCCAGACATTCGATTTTGTATTCAGGCATTACAAAAGAAGTGTTGCACAAATTTTCAGGGTGCCTCAAATACCTACTCAAAAATGTTCAACAGCTCTCCTACTATTATCTTTGAATACGCTTCTCTTACATTGGTCGTTTTCTAAAATGTCTCTAAAATGTCCTGTAATTTTATTGGCTAATAAATTTTATCATTGAATCCGCTTCTTTTATATAAATTTCAGCAATTTCTTTTCTGAGCAATCATATTTTGCGCTGATGACTGTACGCTATGGCTACCGAAACTAGTTTGCAACAAGAAATAAAGTGCTTTGGTGCTTTAAAAGTTGCTTTTTATTTATTTGTGTCGTACTGCGCCAAGTAACTTATTATTGTAATTAAGAAATATGTTTTAAATAGTTTTTAATAGAAATAAACTGAAAATTGATACAGGCTGATTTTGAATAGATATCTGTAGGAGAAACGATTCTGTGATGATTTTATATTGAAAAGGGATCACATTTTCAAATTCTTATAATGAAAATCCAAAATATGATACACAAGCAAACTTTTAAAATAGTCTGGTATAGAAATTCCGAATTTTCACTTTCAGATCCTCTAACTTGTAATTTTTTTTTAGTAATAAAACATTTGAAAGGAACTTTTTAATTTAATGGCAAAAATAACTAAATATAATAAATAATTCAGTCTAAATGTTTTAAATATTTGTTTTTGAGAAAGTTGTAGAGAAATGAAATGTTGGATATGCAACTCAAAATAAAAATTTGCATCATGATATTTTACAATCCGTTAGTAATATATAAATTTGAAAGCATCCTCTTCTGCCGATATCAATACTAATTTTTTTTAAACTTTTTTATATAATGGCCATTTAAAGTAGCACTGTGACAAAATATAAGATAAAATGTCAATGCACATTGTCAAAATATCTTTTTCATTGCCGTCATTGTCATCATGAAATTTAACCAAGTCTCTGTCACGTCCATGTGTCCGATTTTGTGACAAGTTTCTGAATGGCTAGAATCTTGCTCTTGTTCAGTCACGAAATGATAGTCAATGGAAAATTATAATATATATTATTAAAGCAGGCATCTTTTTGTCACGGTAGTGCATTGTTAAAAATATGCAGCAAACTGTTCAGTCATCTGACTGTTTTTAAAGATAATGGTTAGTTGACCATATTATTATTCATATTATGGTCCATATTGTTACCAGAGTAAAGATACATTATTGTTAAGAAACCTTTTTCTATAAAAACGGTTTAAGACTGCTGGACAATCAGCTTCCGAGTTCCCTCAATAATGCTAAGCGTATGGCCGTAGAATGCGTTCGTATATTTACAATATCTCCTGAAGAATTACTGTTTTAATTGATTTTTCTTTGTGCTCTTCTTAAAAGATATTTATTTTTTTCTTAGTTCTCAAACTATTTCCGAAAACTATGCTTAATTTAATATTTTATGTGTTAAAAGCTGATGAACTGTTAGTAAGATTTTAACACTTCTTTTAAAATTAGGTCTATATTTTAGAAACATGGTTAAGCTAAGCTATGTAGAGCTAAGAAAACAAAATAAATCTATCTCAGAAGTGATTCAGAAGTGAAGATTGCATCATGATATTTTACAATCCGTTTGTAATATATAAATTTGAAAGCATCCTCTTCTGCCGATATCAATACTAATTTTTTTTAACTTTTTTATATAATGCCCATTTAAAATAGCACTGTGACTAAATATAAGATAAAATGTCAATGCACATTGTCAAAATATCTTTTTTATTGCCGTTATTGTCATCATGAAATTTAACCAAATCTCTGTCACGTCCATGTGTCCGATTTTGTGACAAGTTGTAAAAAAAAAGTGAAAAATATTAATTTCCCGCTGAGATGTTTTAAATATGCGAATGCATCAACGGCACCTAGACTTAACATCCGTGAGAGGAATTCGATGCTTTAGTGACCAGCAACCTTAATGGCTGGAAAATTTTGTATAAGTTTTTAATAGTGTGGGTAGGAAACCTATCATCATTTTGGTCTGTCTTAGTTACATAGACATTCTGTGTTTTTCGAAAGTTTATTAACTAACATTTTGCAGATTTGGAAAGCAGATACATGTGTTGATTAACAATTCAACGGTCAGAATTTTTAGGCTTATCGGATTCACATGTAGAAAAGTTTCTTATTTTTTTCGTTCTCATTCACAAATTTAAAAAAAAAAATATTTTTTCTCAGGTCGCTAGAGCAGCTTGATTTTTTTTTTTTTTTTTAAGGTATATATATCAAATGTAATACAAATGAAACAACATGGTCTCAAACTCTGTAATTTTGCTTTTAGATCAGAAAGGTAATTTGCTGGAAATTTTAAATTGGTCGAAAGCAGAATTGAAATTTGCCATTAGTGAGGCATGACGGGTTTTGCAAACTCGAGAAATTCAAACTTTGCAAACTATGTCACAATGCTGCATTGAAATTGATAAACAAAAAAGGATACACATTTTAATATAATATTTGAATCTGGTCCGTTATTATCGTTTTTCTTCTTCTGCATATCCAGTAAAAATGCAATTTGATATATTGTAATAATAACAATTGAACCACCAATTGGAAGAACGGAATAAACGCCACTTTTTGACACATTCATTTTTCTACATTTTTACATTCTTTCGACGTGTAGCGCTTAATTGTGAGTTCGTAGAAAATAACAAAAACCATTCGCTTCGTATGTTTTTGTTTTTTTTTTCTTCGAACTCTCAACTAAGCGCTACGTCTAAAGAATGTAAAAGTGTAGAAAAATGAATGCGTCAAAAAGTGGCGTTTATTCCCTTCTTCCTATTGGTGGTTCAATTGTTTTACAATGTTTTCTTTATTTTTAGACTTCGTAGTAAGTTTGATAAAACTAGTTTATATGTGGATTAACACAGTTCTGCTTACCATTTAGTGAATTAAATGATGTTTCCTATCGTTTTGCACCCCAGTGTATACTTAAATTTGCTGCATTTTCAGATTATACATCTAGTTGACCATTTTTTAGTTAAACACTTTTTTCCAGCAAGCAACTTTTGTTAAGTAAGTAATTAAAAGACAAATAAAACTTACAGTGACATAATTTTATTTTTTAAAATATTTCAAAATGAATAATTTTTTACTAAATTGATCTTTTTATCGGTTGTCACCGTATTTAATAAAATAGAAACTAATAAAAATAGGTAAAAATAGATTCTCTCTACATTTCCATCATTATAGAAACTGCAAAACATTACGTCTGCCTATTTAGTGGAGGTAAGAGTGTTGATTCCTTCAGTTCCTTTGTGTATTGAGGAGAAACTGTCTTAAGATGGCATACCATGCGAAAAAAATGCTTTTATTTATACAAATGTTATCTCATTATCTTTATTTTTTAGAAAATAACTTTGCTAAGCATACAAAAGGCGATGGTGCTTTTAATAAAGTCACAACTTCCCAATTGCGATTTATATAAAAAGCAGCGCTACGTCTCTATTTTATCTACAGTGATGTTCTAAAACGACACATCCGTAAATTGCTATTAATTTTACTTGTATACACCAGAAATAAATTTTTTTGCACACCAAGAAACAACGTCACGTTCACAAAAATCCCTGCCGGCCCGGCCTACAGGCAGAGGTAGATTTCGAAGTCAAATATACTAATTTCACAAACAAAAACTAAATCATGATTAGAGACAAATCCACTTTAACAATTTTATCTGGCCGCTTTTGACGAGTTTTTATTTCATTTTTATATAATAGCTGGTTTTATGAGAATTATGTTAGGGCGGTATTAAAAAAAAATACTTTTCCATGCTCATTTAATAATAATAATAATAATAATAATAATAATAATAATAATAATAATAATAATAATAATAAATATATATAAAACTTGCTGACGTGATTTTTGAAGAGATTTATAAGCGACCTGTGTTTTTATTTTTTGTTCAATTAATTAAAACTCGATATATAAACAATTATTTTCTCAGAAGGACAATATTCTTCGATTCTAACAAAATCGCTTCGGAAAATTCCGTTCAAAATGCCCCCTTTGACATCATTTTTTGAAATATATTCTGTCTCTATCAAAAAATCGATCATTACGGTACATTATATAGTTTATGAATAAGCGAATCTACCAATTATATGCGTTTGAGAGCAAAAATGAATTTAAAAATGATCCAGAAAGAAAGCAGTTTGGATTTAAGTGCATCCTTAATGCAATGATTTTTCCAACACAATCCCCTTCGGTAAATTTGGTTCAACATGCCCTTTTAAACAGCATTTAAAAAAATATATTCTGCCTCTAGCCAAAAATCGACCATTACGGTACATTATATAGTTTCTGAGTAAGAAAACGTACCAACTGGAAGCCTTTGAGAGCAAAAATGAATTGTAAAATGAGTCAGAAAATAAGCAGTTTGGATTTGAATACACCCTTACTAAGATGATTTTTTTTTCAACCCTATGTATTTTTAAATTGCTTTAGCTGTAAGAATTGGTCCTATCCAAAACTTGTCTATATAGATGTTGTAGACAATATTAAGAAGATATATGATAAATTCATGGGGATTTTATATCTTTTGAATTGACGGAGTTATGGATTTTTTCTTCTTCAAACCCCCTTTTTGTTTTCGTTTTTAATTTTTTGCGGTATGAATTGATCCTATCAAAAACTTGTGAATATAAAAGTTGTAGATAATGTTAAGGATATTTATAATAAAATTAATTAGATTTGATATCTTGAGAATTGACAAAGTTATGATTTTTTTCTCCCAAAAACCCTATTTTTTGCGCCCCTTGAGCCCATTTTTAACTTTATCAAAAATCTGTGATACATAAATTTTTGGACCTATTTTTTAGAAGTAATAAAAACTTTAAACTGATTTGATATGTACAAAAATTAAGATGTTATGGGAGTTTTCTGTTTTCACAAAACCCCTCCCTATTTCCATCCCCTTGGTCCGATTTTGCCCAATCGTGTCCAGAAGAAAGTGATATATATATATATATATATATATATATATGTGTGTGTGTGTGTATATATAGATAGATAGATAGATAGATAGATAGATAGATAGATAAAGTTTTTTATTGAGGGTGGTTTTGGGTTCTAGGGGTCATGATCGGTGTAGATCTGCAAAAATTCTTCAGAAATTCCAACATAGGAATGATCCCAATAAGTAGTATTTCATACGAAATCTACCTAATATGACCCATTTGAACTCTACACATGTTATCCACTTCTCCTTCGGTTTTGAATGACTGAATAAAGATAGGGTTGCAATAAAGATAGGATGCATCATCATCATCTGCAGGAAGTCTTACGTCATCCCTGGGTGTAACAAAACTAATTATTTTCTTAGCCTGTAGAACTGCACGTCTTAACTTTAAATTATATTTTTCAGCAGCTATAACCTTCGCTTTGGCAATATTAGGACTTATCACTAGATATATTATGACTACTCAGAATTATTGCACCTCTATGCTTCCTCATTTAAGAGAATGATCCAATATGATGTGCACAATGAAGTGGAGGTACACCAAGTGGTTTGATAAATGTAGATAATGAACTTGAAGATGCTGCCTGTTAAAAAGATAAGACGTCTTCGGAGTTTCGAAAACAGATGTCAACGCTGAAATTGGAGGATGTGACATCGAAGTTGTGAAAATTGACGAATTAATTGTAGATAGACAGTTATCTTTACCCACAATCGCAATATTTTATATACAGAGGCAGTATTCGAGATCACATACAATTATATTTTTTTCAAATGCAGAAAATAATCTAAAAAGAAGCAAGTCCTCACCTTATACTTTAGATGTGTAATCACTAAAATGAAACACACATGAATTGGCACCAAAATAAAAATCCCTTGAAAATTCCTGGCGATGGTGTAAACGGTTTCTTGATAAATAATGAAATATACAAACTTGAAACCTACGTCATTAAAAGCTTATCATTACTGATCGAGTCTACAACACAACTACTTATTGTTTAGCGCTGGCTTCTAGCGAAAATATTACGAAGCATAAGTTTTGTCATTTTACTTGTGTCATTTTGGGACAGTTTCCCCTATGCGGTAAGTAATATATTAATATATATATATATATTTATTTATTTATTTTATGGAATCAAATTAATGACTGAAAGTAATAGAATTTTATTGTGAAAATATTATATCTTAAATATCTTATAGTCCACAGTAAATAACTCAAGAAAAAAAAATTGTTGTTTATTTCATTCGAAGACATTTTAAATAAATTTCTATGTTTCATTAGAAAATAAAATATGTTTTTAATAATTTTATTCAGTGAAAATGCATTGTTAAAAATAACTTTTCTGTGCATTAAATTTATGTGAATTTGATATCCTTTGTGAAGATTATACTTTAGAAACATTAAAGACATATAACTTCAATTATCAAGTGAAAATATTTTCACCAAATTTTAAAACTTCGTACATTCACTTAAAGTAAAATACTCCTAAATTATTTAATAATAAAGTTTATTACATATAAACTTTAAGTCAAACGATCTATTAAAACTTTACGTCGAAAATGAACGCACGTAAGAAGCATAATTTTAAAACTAAATTTTAAATATAAGTAATATATTGAATTTCGCATTTGCGGCTATAAACTTTAAACTAATTACTGAATTCTTAACCGATAGCGAAATTTTATCTTGAATTACGCTCTATGGTTTGCAATGATAGATGTATTGCGAAACCTTATCGTATACTATATTAACAACTGTGTCGCACCTCAAATGTGGCTGCTTAACAAGTTTTGTATTAGTATTGTTTAAATTGATTCAGAATTTCAGAAAAACTCTTGATAAACTACATTCTTCAAAATTTATTAATTAAGATAAAAATATATACTAGAAATAAATAAGAATGATGAAAATATACTTTAGAGTGTAAAACAGTTCACTTATAATTTTGAAATAAAATTGAAGATTACTTGTAATGTTCTGAATTAAGGTTTCCTGAAAATATGTAAGAATTTTCGTAACAAAATAGTGTAGATTTTACAAATACAGTCTGAAATTCCTTCTAAATTATTTTTCATTAATTAATTCGTAGTTAGCCCTATGTCCTTAGCATATTTTTAAACTGAGTTCCATGCTAAAACTATTAGTAATTTGTGCAATATAACTCAGTATAAATTTTAATTTAAAATTTCAAGTAATTTTACTAATAAATTTTTTGTTTCAGAGAAATTTTAATCTCTTATTATTAAAGTTAAAGTCTTTCATTAAAAATAATAATAGTAACTTGAACAAAAATTTCAAAATGAAATTCTTGTTCCACCTCAAACAAGTTAAAAACTGTATTTAATGGGCATCCAATAAAAACGAGATTAGGAAATAAATTTTCCCTCTCACATACATACACACACACACAATATGTATATAACGGGTGTTTAAAAAGCTCGGTGCGAAAGTAAAACGCGATTAAAAAAAAAAGATCCATGGGTCGAAGAGAGTTATGGGTTTGCAGATAAATATTCAGAATAGTACGAGATCTTGTATGAAACCATCAAAATAATTACTTCAAAATCTGGCAATACAAAGAGCCACCACAGATAATTCCACGGAATAACTCCATATTACTCACAAACGCAAGATTTGGTTGAAAACGTTAGAAAACACTTCATGTACATATTTTTGTATCCAATGCTTGCATTATATGAGTAATATGGAGTTATTCCGTGGAATTATCTGAAATAGCGCCCCCTATTTTTTATTTTATGCCTATTTGGAGCAAGATCATCAGATCATTAGGATCTAGTGTAGACCTTATTTGCTCCACCCGGTAAGTTCCCCGACATGCGGGGATTCACTACACATAGTTCCAGCCCTCGGACAAAAGGCACATGCCAACAAGGGGAAAATATAATTGCATTAACACATAGATATACATAAAAACTAGCCGCTGGAGCACAAAGCTCCTACGGGACAGGCAGCGGTGGATTGATCATGGAGATAAAAGACCATTAATCAAAAAAGAAAATTTGAGGATTGTATCATGATTCCGGACCACATCGTCCAGATGGTATGTGCGCCGGAGACCTGCTCCTGCACGACAAGGGGCGCTAGGACTGCCAGGAGCGCGACAAAGGCTCTAACGCGACAAAGGGCGAGTCTCAGGAATGCAGATGCAGAACAGCTAGGAAGTAAGATTGGTCAGGTCCATAAGGAAGTGAAATATTTCTGCCAAATGGCAAAGTAGTCTTGGGCAAGATAAGATGTTTTTGAGCGAAGTATCTGGGCGGGGGTTAGGGTAGC
Source organism: Maratus speciosus (assembly GCA_963932465.1). Classification (NCBI taxonomy): domain Eukaryota; kingdom Metazoa; phylum Arthropoda; class Arachnida; order Araneae; family Salticidae; genus Maratus; species Maratus speciosus. The sequence continues at coordinate 261,764,733 of OZ010800.1, read as the reverse complement.
TAAGGTGCCAGGCGTCTGCGAGTGTGCATAAGAAATAATAATGATCTGGGGACCCAAAAGCCCCACACTCACAGAGGTCCGTGCCAGAGCGTTTGAAATAATTGAAGTATGTTCTAAATGGACCATGACCGGAGAGAAAAGTTGATGTTTGAATGGAGAAAGCTAAGAGATTGTAGGAGACTTTTGGGATTAGGGAATAGGTGTATCTGCCTTTAAGTGAGGCCTTTAAGTGACTGCCTTTAAGAAGATGTTCCTTTTAAGGAAACAGCGAACATAAGATGGGGGAACAGGAAGGGCAAGATCTATGTTTGGACGTGAGGCGGCCTCCTTGGCCAGCGTGTCAGCCAGCTCATTGTCAGCTATGCCGATATGAGCAGTGACATAGCCGAGAGAGACCCTAATGACGAGAGTTTTTTAAATTAAATTGATTTTGGATACTAGGGGGTGTTTAGTCCTATGGGCGAAGATTTCTTGCAGGCTGGAAAGGCTGTCACTATAAAGATGAAAGTATATAGGTTGAGGATGGAGAGCAATCCATTCCAAGGCCCTGAGGATTGCAAAGAGTTCCGCTTGGAACACTGAATTGTCATCTCCAATCCTGCATGCCCACCGATGAGCCACAAGCCCGTCTATGAAGACGCAGAAGGATGGCGCCACTCCCGTCTCCGTGCGTGACACATCGGTGAAAATGGCTGGGTTATTCGAGGGGGTATAAGAATGCTTATTAATATTTACTTGAAGACGGGATTATAGAGGAGACTTATTATTAGAGACTCCAGGTTCATGAATAAATGAAAAAAAACTCCAACACGAGGATTTCGAGGACTTACTTCTTTATTATGAAACTTTTTAAAGGAAGGGCCATGATGGTACAGTGGACGGGAGAAGTCACAGAGAAGAGACTGCCCGACGGGGCAGCCCCCGAAGGGCAGAGAGCCGAGGTCTGTCACACTCAAGTTCAGAGGCAGTAGTGGTAAAATATTCATTACAATCACTCACTCATTGGCGAGATGAATAGCAACATCTGTACTGTATTGGCGATGAATATTGGTGGCGTGGACAAAGGAATCAGAGGCATCTCGAAGTATTACATAGAATTCAAACTTACGCCATGGCGAGCTATTTATGGTTACACGTGTCCTAACATTCTTGTGGTAAGGGAAAGTGGTTAGAGAAATAGGAACACGTGATTTTTAGATGCACGTTACAGGTCTCTACAGCTGCAAATTAGTCAACAATGGGCATATGGTTTGTATCCGACAAAGTACAAGGGTGAGAATTGTATACTAATGCAAGCCCAGAGGCTGGGAAAATATGCATTAGATAACGTTGGCTGCAAAGCGAAAAGAGATTCATTTGTATTTTATTCTTTTACTTTATTTCAATGGAAAATAACTGCGGTTAAGATCTTTTTCTATCGTGTGACTTTGAAAGACAGAAAAAGGAACCGAGATAAATGATGTCTGCATTTGAAAAGAACTTTAAAAAGTAAAAGCGAAACTTACAGTAGTGAGAGGGGGGGGGGGGAGAATGACTAAAGACATATGAGATTAACTCTAAAATGTCAAACTTAAACTAAATATTTTATTTGAAGGGGGGGGGGAGAATAATGACAATTTATACTAAACCAGTAAAGTTAAAAGTTGATTTTTTTGAGGGGAAAGGAGGAATAATGAATATATAACGGTAAAGCCGTTATAGGGATGTCTCATACGCCGGATGCATAGTCCAGCTATGGACTTTCCTTTGTAAATGTATGTTTCAGGAGAGTGCTGACTGTGTTGGTTCGTGTTCTAGATGTAGTATCCTGTTTTTCTGGTATTCGTAAGTGAGTGTTAAGTGTATGGGTGGAATACCACCCACACGGTACACTTACATCTCTGAAACGTCGCAAGTGCGTCGCACTGCGACATTGCGATGTCGCACTGATCGTCTCACAGATGTTCTGGCAACCGCAAAATGTCCGTGACCAGCGACGTCGCGTTGTAACGTCTATAGTACATCGCACTGCAACATCTATGCGACGTCGCGCTGTAGCATGTACGAGATAGCTCATTGTGACATCTATGTGACGCTGCGTTGCAACGTCTTCAGTACATCGCACAACACATCTATGAGATATCACATTGTGACAACTATGCGATCTTTCTCTGCTAGTACTGTTCTGTAATGAGTGGACTATAGTAAGAAAACCTAGATGCCAATTGTCTCCACTACATCTGAATAGCAATATTCACCTAATTTGATAAATTTCTGTCATTAAATAAGGCAAATATTACTATTCGGAAACACTGGTGATAATTGCCCTGCTGACATGCAGGTTCACCCTATGACATTTCTGTTACTATTATTTTGCTTTAATTAAAACAAATTATCGTTCACGTCTCCACTTACAAGTGGGGGCCTAATCTGTGGCTGCCCCAGTGTGCCCTTCAAATGCATCACAGAATAACTCAATTTCATATTTCTATTATTTTTCATTCAGGATATTTTGAATTAGAAAATAATAGAAATATAGTACTAGTGACATTTATGTAGTACATCAAAAATTTTCCTTTCGAATCTTAAATCTTCTTGTATCCTCTAATAAAATAGAAATGCAAATTTAGTATACATGATTTTTTAGCATGCATAATACACGTGATAGAACTCTTAAAAAAATGCTTGTGGGGCTACTTCAGTCGCGCGAAAAGACCCACTTGCTAATTCTAATCACATGGAAGAAATTTTTAAAGATATCATATTTGCATTTCAATATTTTTAATTTTTTTTTTTTTTTTTTTTTGCATTGGATAGTTGAGGTCAGTTTGTACAAAGGCTGTTTTTTACTTTTTTGATTTTGTTCAAAAATTTCTTTTATGGTATGCTTGTCCTTTCGAAACCGGTTTCGAAAGTGAAAGTGTCCCAATTAAAAATACCTGAAAATAAAATAAAAAAAGTAAGAAAAGGCAGATGTAGAGATCGATCTCAGCTTTCCAATGCAAAAAAAAAAAGGAAAAAAGAAAAAAAAAGAGAATTAAAAATACTGAAATTCAGACGAGATATCTTACAAAATTTCTTTCATTGGATTAACATTAGCGAACGGGTGTTTTCGCCGGACGGAGTAGCTTCTTAATGGAGTACTGTATTTTCCCTCTACTTTATCGCAAATATTTTATCCTACTCTAAATTTCTAAAAATCAGTTTTTATGGACTTGTACCACTTTATATTCCAGGTATTCAAATTATTGGAATTGTGTTTGAATACTAAAATTTTTAATAGATAGTCACTTAAAAAAATATTGTATAAGTAGAATACATCGCTACTAAATAATTCATGAAGAAATTTATTACGTATAATTATATAAAAGTATCAGACAAAGAGTATGGGTTATGGTATTCAGGCAGATCATCCATATGTGTGAGCCCAGGATAACAATTCAGTTGAATTAGAAGCCTTCTAAATGTGGTGACACACGATATTGGCAAACTCGAACACCAATTGTCACCACTGCTTCCGAATAACAATCTTAATCTTTTTAAAAACAGAATTTATGACAAAGATTATTGTACAGAAATAGTGGTAACAATCGACCTACTGGCATCCAGACTCACAACCCTTGCCCTATGACACTTTAGTTGCTGTACTTTACGTAAAAAAATATACTTGGTTTTAACCATTCAGGACCTCATTTAACTCAAGCTAGATCAAGTAAATGTAATTTTTTTTTTCTCAGATTCCTAAATTTTCGTACATTTACAGAAATACAATATTTTTTATGGTATTGGAAGTTTGTGCAATTTCTATAAAATCTGAGGCCTCCAGAAAAATGTGATCTAAGGCTGAATATTTGCTGAAAAAGTACTTAATGCAGTACTATATTCTTTCTAAATATAATCCACAGTCTAAGTGCCTTTACTATCGTATTTAATTGCAAGACTCTACCATCCTAAATCTTTGTCTATTCTGAAAATCAGTTTTCATGGGCTTTTATCATCAGTATTCTGAGTAGTACTTAAATTATTAGAATGGTGTTCAAAAAGTAAAATTTATAATTGATATGATCAGTTCCAGGGTTTGTAAATATCATGGTATTTTCGAAAATATCAAAAATATCCGATATTTTCAAAATAATTAACTAGTTTGCTGATAAATTATTTAATAGTTAAATGACAAATTATTTAATAGTTAGCTGACAATAAATATTTTCAATCATAATATAAATTAGAAACTAAAATATATTACACTTAACATGAAAATTTACTTAAACAATATTCTAAAAATGCATTGCTTTTCTTTTCCTTCTTTCTTTTTTCTACTTAGAACAAAATTGAAGATTACCTAACTGAAAACAGATATAATTTTATTTATGCAGTTATTAATATATATATATATACATGTATTATAGTATTCAGTGTCAAATATCAAGAAATCAGAAATTTTGAAAACAAAATAGTTTTTAAATTAAAGAATTTTAATATAAATGTAAGCTTGTCTTATTTTTTATTTCCTAACATGTATTACCTATAGTTTATACTAAACCGAAACCAATATAGGAAAAGATTATTTTCTAATGAAGCTATATAATGGATTATCTAAATTAGACAGTATATCTTTCAATGGCTGTTTTGAATTAATTATCTCGCCTAATTATTAGTTCTACATTTAAAAATAAAAGCTTCAAACATAAAACTTGGGGAAAATATTTGTTTCCTTTTGATAAAAAAGTCACTGCCAGAGCCAGAAACAAAGTTTTTTATCTGCAGAATGATACAGTTAATAACAATTGAAAATTTCATTTACACTTCTTTTAATTGAAAATGTCAAAATTATCTTGCTCAGTGATATTTTGAAAATAAATATCAAATATACAAAACATCAAATATCTTGATATTTTGAAAATAAACATCAAGTTTACGAAAATACCAAAAATCTTGATATTTTAAAAATAAATATATATCAAAATACATCGAGATATATACCAACAAACCCTGATCAGTTTTTAAAAAAATACTGTATAGGTAATATGCTACTAAATGTTTCCCGAATCTTTTCTAATACATACAGTTTGAGTCTACTCCTCCCTTACTCTCAGACAATGATGGTACACAATATTGACAATCTCACATGCTAATTACTGCCACTATTCCTGAATAGCAATCTGGATGTGATACTGCCTTTCTTTCTCCTAACATACCTTATTTAATAACAGAATTTCTTTCATTAAACAAGGAGGAGATCACTAAACAGAAATAGTGGTGTAAATTGGTCTACTGACATGCAGGCTCACCCCCCGCCTGCCCCCCCCCCATCACCCTTTTGTTGCTGTATTTTGCTCTACAGTTGTTGTTGTTTTTTATTTCCTTTAGGGCTGCACTTAACTGAAGCTAGCCCAAGTAAATGTTAAATATTTTTTAACTGATTTTTAAATTTTCTTGTATTTAATAAAATCTTGCAACGAAATCCACTTATTCTTGCACAGAAATTCAATTATTTTATTGTATTATGATTGTGATAACTTTCTTAAGAAACCTCTATGATGAGCTATACTATTGTATAATATATTATATTAATAATATGATAGATATTCACACAGTAGTATGAAACGAATTGGTGTTTATTCTATGTTTGTTTACAAAAAATATAAATTCCCTTGTAATAAATGTCTGGAGACACTTATAATTCTGTTATCTCCTCCACACAGAAATAAGTTTCAGTATGATGTCTCTCAGATTATGCAGAATTTCATGGAGCTTTTTTTTTGTAGTATGAGTTTTCCTTATTCTCTATAGGTGCAGATTTACAAAATATAAACAGGTAAAAATTTAAATATATACCAAAATATACAATATAAACTTTACAAAGTTCACTGTTTTACTTAAATGGCTAACAAAAATAATAATAATATGGGTGTTACAAGTTAAAAAATGTATAATTTATTTTAAATTTGTAAAATCTGTACAGTTGTAATTTGTTAAATTGTAACATCTATATTATTATTATTTTTTTTTTTTTATTTTTTTTTATTTATTTATTTATTTATTTTTTTTTTGCTGCCTTTTAAGTAAAACAGTGAGCATTTTAAAGTTCATATTGTATATTTTGTGACTGAATCAAGGTGAAATATTGCATTTCGTCTTATGATTTTATTTAAATATATTCTTTAGGTAAAAAAATTGAAATTTTTTTTAAAGCAGCAAATGATAAACTTTAATAACTATTGTTGAATAAATATTTCTATTATATCAATTCAACCAAACAGAAAAAAAGAAAAAAAAACTTATATAATACATGATTTATGATGAGCAATACTATTAAATAATAGCATCAAATGAAGAGGTGTTTTGTGTTTATTCTATGTTTGTTTACAATTCTGCTCATCAATTTTAAACAGAATTTTTTTCTATCAAATGCTTCCGAGCTGCTTGTTTTACATCATACATATTTCACTATTTCAATCTATGAATTGCATTGATTCAAACTTAATTATTTAAAAGAATAATATTTATGAATGCAAGCATTTTATATCTGATGGAGATACATTATTAAACATCATTAAAAGTAGATCGCAATAAAATACTAATTTTTATACGTTACAATATTTGCAAGCTTATTTTTATAATCCAAATTTACACATTAATTTCTTAAGTATTATTAAGGAAACTTATTAAGCAATATACTGCCCCTCCCTTTTTTTTCCAACAGAGTCTTTGAAGGGAAAAGGGTTAAATTTTGCAGTTTGTTGTACTATGATATTATGCTAAAAATAAATAAATACTTGATTAATGATAAAACTCCACATATCTACAGATTAAAATAATTCAGCTAAATAAGTTTAAAAATTTTTTTAGCTCAGTCATAAACATGAAATTGATAAATCTTTTTGCATATATACACAAGTTTTACATACTCTAATATAGATATAATAATAATAATAATTTAATTATTTGTAATAACTATTTTTATTGCAATTATTTACAAATAACCTGATGTTAATTACAATGGATTTTTTTTTTTTACATCTACTTCGAATTTACAAAGTTTAACAATTATCTTCAGTAATTATAAATCAACGATTTAAAGAAACGCTGTATTAGAATTAAAGAAATTTATCAGATAGAAAAAACAATATGTTTCTAGCAAATAATTATTCATTTATTATTCCTCATGCAGATGCTAAATATTTTGTAACTTTTAATATATATATTTTTTTGTAATTTATTTTTTCATAAATTAAACATAAGCTTTTGAATATAAACAAAAACAAACCTTATTATACCAGCAGGTTGAAATTAAAATATTCCTGCTTATTTTATACACAGACTTTTTAAATGATAAATAAAGCCTGACATATGTATATAATCACAATATTTTCATAAGTACTACTTATTATGCAAAAATATCAATGACTAATACAATTTTATTATCTTAGCAAATAGCAGTTTACCGATTCAAAAAATAGAGTTCTGTAAAAGCCATACCCCCCCCCCCCCAAACCCTCGTATTTAATTACATTTAATAAGAAATTTGATAATTACTCTTCATAAAAACAAAAAAATTCAATATTTTTGGCTCAGATACAGGGGAAAAAGTGTAAACTTTATTGCAAAAATATAAATGTCTGGAGACACTTATAATTGTATTATCCCATCCACACATAAACAACAATACTAAACTAAATAAGTTTCAATATGATGTACTCTCAAATTATGTAGTGATTTCAGTCAGCTTTTTTGCATTGTGTGTTTTCTTTAATCTGTATAGGGGTAGATTTTCAAAAAATAAACAAATAAAAATTTAAATATATCCTTTAGCTTAAAAAAAAAAAAAAAAAAAAAAAAAAAAAAATCAAATATATACTTTTAAAGCAGCAAATGATAAACTTTAATAACTATTGTTTAATAAATGTTTCTGTTATATCAATTCAACCAAATAACAGCAAAAAGAAAACTCATACAATACTATTTATATAATAGTACGAGACGAAGAGATGTATTAGTGTTTACTCTAAGCTTGTTTACATTTTTTTCTCATCCATTTTAAACAAACTATAAAACAACTTTTTTTTTTCAATCAATTGCTCTTGAGTTGCTTGTTTTACATCATATATATTTCATTTTTCACTCTATGAATTGTATTGATTCAAACTTAATTAAAAAACTCATATTTATGAATGCAAGCATTTTATATTTGATGAAGATCAATTGTTAACCATTAAAAAGTAGATCTCCATAAAATACTAATTGTTATAGATTACAATATTTGCAAGCTTATTTTTGCAATTGAAATGTACACATTATAATTTCTTTAGTATTTTTTAGAGAACTTATTAAGCTATATATGCCCCCCCCCCCCCTCTAAAAATTTAAATATATCCTTTAGTCAAAAAAAAAATCAAATATATACTTTTAAAGCAGTAAATGATAAACTTTAACAACTATTGTTGGATAAATATTTCTATTATATCAATTCAATCCAATAACAGAAAAAAAATTACAATACATGTTTTATGAGCAATACTATTTATATAATAGTATGAGACGAAATGATGTATTAGTTTTTATTCTAAGTGTTTTCTTATAATTGCCCTTCATAAAAAAATAAATAAATAAATAAAAAATCAGTATTTATGACACAGATAAATAATATATTCATAAGCTTTATTGTAAAAATATAAATGTCAGAAGGCTCTTATAATTTTATTATCTACACACACACACACAAACACAAACAAACAACAAAACACTATACTTCTTCTAGATAGTTAATTAAAAATTTCCAAACTGAAGAAGCACCACTTTGGAGCTTTGAGAGGGATGTTCTCTGAGCGGCAGGATGTTGTCTAAAATGATCCAAGCACCACTTTAGAAATAGTAAAAACAATACACAATACACGGAGCAATCACATGGCACGCGCACATCCTTCTCTACAAATTATCTTTGATGCCATTAAGTTCACGATTGCGCCAGTAACTTGGAGGTATTTGCGCATGGGCGAAAACGGCAGCTTGTGTCTCCATTATGTCGCAAGGGATGATCTCAGCGACAGTCTTTCTTGTCATCTCGGAGACGCTCTAGTTACATCGCACTGAGACATGACAATAAAGGGACGTTGTGATGTCTCCGAGACATTGCTGTAACCAAGTGTGCTGTGTGGGCAGTAAGTACTGTGAGTGCATCCGTGGAGATAGTTTTGTAATCTCTAACCATCTGCAGAAGAAATATCCGCTGGATAGAGGCAAGTTTTTGCTTAACCAATTTGGTTAGCGAACCTCCCCAGACGACCACACAGTAGAAAATGATGCGTTCAATGATTGTGTGGTACCAAGTTTTTAACATGATGGGCTTGATGCTCCAAGTTTTCGATGTTAGTTTGCAGGAGTTATGGTAGTAATTTAGAAGTTTATTTTTAAGTGCTTTGATATGTGGAATCCAGCTCTGGTGTTCATCAATGGTTATGCCTCCGAATATTTATCTGCAAACCACATGTCTCGCCGGCCCATAGATATTTCTTTATTGCGTTTTACTTTCCCATCGAACTTTTCGAAACACCCGATATGTAAATATGTGTGTGTATCTAGTATCCAGTGTGGGTATCATGTATGTCTACGAATATTTCTCGAACGGTTGCACCGATTTCCAGTATTTTCTTTAGTTGGAAAATTTTCAGTCTGCAGGTTGTATCGTTTTAATGTAATTAATATTTAATAATGTATTTGTCTGCGTTTCTGTTTTCTTGAATTTTTTTATTTTATATACATTAACTTTCGCAAAAATATGACGTATATTCTCGAAAAATCAATCTAATGTTGCACATATAATCCTATGTGTATTTTTAATAATACTCGTGTTATTACTTATTGTGTCACAGAGACGCGTATTTTTTTTTTTTTTTTTTTTTTTTTTTTTTTTTTTACTATATCATCGAATAGACCACGTTATAATAAGGGAAACTTTCAATAAATGAAGGAAAAATGAGTCATACCAAGATCATATCAAGTAATATAAAAATAATGTTTTTAAGTCAATTCCTACTTAGGTCAATAAGAGAAAAAATTTCTCCAATATAAAACTAAATTAATTAATTAAATTAAATTAATAAATTAATATTTAAAATACTCTATTAACATCAAGTGTCATCCACTACAAGTTTTAAAAAATGCATTTGAACTTGAGTGTATGAATAATAAGTATTTTATAAACGATTGAAAATTTGAATAAGAGAATTATTTTTTCTCCCATATAAAACTAAAATTAATTAATTAAATTTAATTCATGGATTAATAGTTGAAAAAAACTGTATTAACATCAAGTGTCATCCACTAGAAGTTTTAAAATATATACTTGAGCTTGAGTGGATGAATATTAAGTATTTTATTAACGATTGAAAATTTGAACAAGATATATAAATATATGTAGAGTGTGAACTAATAGTAGGAATTGAATGAATGAGTCATAATTGGAGTTCTGAACCATGATAATAACTAGATTTTATACGAATTTGGCCTAACCCCCGTTTTGTCTTGGGGCGACGCTAACTGTCTTTCTGCTGGTTGCACTCTAAAAACAACATTTTCAAAACTGAGTAAAAAATACTCAAATCTCAGTATGTCGCATATTCAAAATGGCTCCGAAACACAGTTACTCACATTTGAAACATGTATATAATCATTTCTGAAAACATGGATATACTAAAATATGAGCACATAACGCTTTATTCATGATGTTTATTCGCGATTATGCACGATGTTTGTATTTATATATTGTTGATGTTTGTCAAATCCCACCTGCGAAGTCTTTTCTTTACAAATTCATCCATTCTTCGATTTCGAAGATTGGAGAATAAAATTTATGCTTTCGCGATTATATTACGACGGCTTTTAACCGTTCTTTTAACCGAGAACACGATAAAAATGTAGTTCGCCACATTTCATGTTATGAATTATTACTGAAAGGAGCGTTTCGTTCGAAATCATAACAGATGATATAATATGAATAAATTCAACTACCCTGTAAAATTTACTACGCTTAACGAATGAAAAGTTATTTTGTTTGAAACTGAGTATTTTTGGTTTTTCAGAAGTCATTATTACCAGTGTGTGTTGAAACAAATTCTTTCAGTTAAAGGTATATATAAATATTTTACAGACATACATACAATAATTACAATAAACCCAACTGGAGTGAAAAACTAGCCAGAGCCAGGAATCGAACCCGGGACCATAGCATTCCAGGCAGTCGCTCTAACCACTGAGCTACTCCGGCCGATGCCTGAGTCTGCAATTTCTCACTAATAAACCATGTTGGGGAAGTCACCAGCCATTTACAACAGCCTTGGATGACCGGACAACGATGAATAGATTTTACTATTACATCGATCTACGAAATATAATAATAAACACACATACTACAATATACATTAAAACACACATTCACACATAAATAACGCCTGCATTCAACAGTTAAAGGTATATATAAATATTATAGAGATATTAGTGAGAAATTGCAGACTCAGGCATCGGCCGGAGTAGCTCAGTGGTTAGAGCGACTGCCTGGAATGCAGTGGTCCCGGCTTCGATTCCTGGCTCTGGCTAATTTTTCACTCCAGTTGGGTTTATTGTAATTATTGTATGAATGTCTGTAAAATATTTATATATACCTTTAACTGTTGAATGCAGGCGTTATTTATGTGTGAATGTGTGTTTTAATGTATATTGTAGTATGTGTGTTTATTATTAAATTCTTTCAGGTTTGTTTTTTACTATTGCCGACAGAGTTTTGTAACCAGATTTTCAAACGAATACCCAAATTATGTTTTCAAATGGAACTTATACATAGTCGTATATAAATTGGTATATACATGTTGTCCACGTATAAACTAACCGACCTTTATTTTCGCAACCGTTGGTCCTAGATGCATACTTCCAATTACAAAAGTGGTCAAAATTAGGTGCAGAGCTAAGGTAAAAAATGTTTGAAGCGAAAAAACAATTTAGTGAAAAATTACAGAATCAAAATTTTTATACGGTCCCCCGGTCCTATAAATTATATTTAGTAAAATTTTTCTGTCACACTGACAAACAAGACAAAAAAAAGTCCCGTTATTATACGATTAAAATTGACCGATTAATAGCTTTTTTAATTTGGAGCAAATTTTTTGCTACTAATTAGGGGTCATTCATAAATTTACTAGAAATATAAATTCGTAAGATATATTAAAGAAATGGTTGATAATAAAATTACCATTTCAATATAAATTTCAAATATTTATTCATTCTGACATATTACTGTAAAATATACAATTTGTGCTGAACATATAAGAGGATAAAAATAACAGACTTTTTGTTAAATAAAATGATGAAAAACAACAGCCTCAATTCTTTACAAAATACACATATTTTTAAATGCTGTTAGATTACACTGTTGTTCAAACTTCAAACTTTGGGTAGTGCCATGTTTTTTAGCATTTGGAAATTGATTCTTATGTATTTTTTAGCGCTGAATTGACCTTAATTTTAAACCATCACTTAAGGATTTTTCTGAAATCGCAAATTTCCAAGGTATAAAAGCTCAAAGAAAATTTATCCCCCCCTCTTCTCTCAAACTCATGAGACCCCTGAGCTATTTAGCTGTAAGAAACCCAGTGTAAGCCGAAAATTTGAATAAACTATTGAATTAAATAAAATTAAACCGAATAAAAAAGTCTTACATCTATCTTATAGTATCAGATTTTTCGCTATTTTTTAACGTTGGAATTTACGATTTACGAAAAATCTTGACCTGATGGTTAAAAGCGAAGATAATTTTTTACATTTAAAAAAATACGTAAATCGTAAATATAAAAGTTAAAAAACACAACCATGGCAGGTTATGTTATCTATTCTAAAACTCTTTCTTAAACTTGTTGATGGCAATCTATCCGAATATTTTTGTGTTATCCTCTAATATAAATATGTATAAGATGGTAAGCGTCGAAAATCATAATAATATTACATTGTTATCGGATTTAAGTCAGAATTCAAAATTTAACTTCGATTGGACATTTGAGCGTGAGTTAAAGTTCGAGTACAAATTTTAAACTGGGCAGACGATCGTTGCAAGTTAAATAAAACCTTATGAAGATAACATAATTTTTGTTAACAGAAATCATAGCCTCAAATCCTTACAAAATAAAACATATGTTAAAATACAATTATTTTAAATAATCTGAAACTTAAGTTAACTCAATCATAACAGTATGCGATTTCTTTCAAAGCGCAGAGACCTTGAAATAAGTTTAAGTACTTTATATACGACCCCTGAAAGCATGGCTGAAATCATCTGTTTTGATATGCAAAAAAGTAGTATATGTCTTGAATTTCAAAGTTTCATAACTCGGTCTATTTTAATGCTAGAAGAATGGGACTTTTTTTGTCTTACTTGTTAGTGTCACAGTAAATTTTTACTAAATATCCCTTTGAGGACGGGGGCACCGTATAAAGAGTCAAATTTCTTAGTTTTTTATCAAATGTTTTTATTGACCCAAATCGTTTTAAAAATAATTCTTTACCTTATTTAAAACATTTCTTTAATTAAAAGTATACATCTAGGACCAACGGTTGCGAAAATAAAGGTCGGTCAGGTTATACGTGGACACACTGTATATGTTTTTTTTCATACATACACAGATGTTACAGAAATTGTGTTGAAGTGCGACGGATTAGTATCAATATTTTTTTAGTGTGTGTGGGGGGGGGGAGGGAGGCGGTTTGAATTCGGTTTAGTGTTACCAAATAGAGATTTCATTTTCGTATCGGATATAACGCGAAGAGTATATGTCACATATATAGATAATATCAAAGAGTTGTCGCAAAAACACCGACGAAAGAATTAATACTTTGATGTCAGCTATATTTTCTTATATTAAAAATTACTTTCTCTATAGGTCAAATCCATCGTAACTAACGTAACACTTGATCGTCGAATTTTTTTTTTCATAACTGTGTAGAAAATTTACTAATAAAGCTAGAACAAATTTTTGGAATTTAAAATGTTTCTTACTAAGGACTTAATACCCAAATACCTGCAGATTATATCAATCTCCCTTTTAGTCCGAAAAATTATAATTCAAAATTTTGAATCTCATGTAATATAAAATAGACAAACATTTCTATGCCTGCATTGAAGTGTAAAAATTATCAAACCTATCCCGTTAAAGAAAGTGATTTAATCTTCTGAACAACACTAAGTAATGATTAATTATAACAGTAACTTGTTTAATTAATTTCGGAACGAGAAAAAGTAAAATGCCATTTACACATGTAATAGACGTAACTTTTATTGTGTAACTGGCGTAGCATTATGACTTTACAAAGACAATAATGGTCCTTAACTTAGTTTGTAAAATGTAATTTATAATGCATTTTTATTAGTATTTTATTATAGAACATAAAAATATCAAGCTTTCTAATTATATCCTTAAATTAAGCATATTATGAATTTTATTCGCCCCCCCCACCCCAAAAAAAAGAGAGAATTTTCTGTGGAATTGCCCTATATTATTTTTCTTTTACGGATATCTATTATGTATGTTTATTTTCCTTTTAGTATTTTACAAATGTTGTGATAATAAAAACATTTTAACAGTACCTTTAATGGCATGTAGAGTATAGTCTGTTGTATCGTTGGCATAAACAACTTGTAATTTTTCCGCAAGAATGGGACACTTAAGTTTAAAGTTCTCAACATAGAAATTTCAAGATTAATATTATTTCAAGGAACTTAAGTTGTAGATAGTATAATTTAAGTGTAAAGAGCTTTAATTATACTTTTATTTTATGCTTGATTTTTTTCATTCTATTCATTATGAACGTCTTGTAAATATTTAAAACAGTACACAAAAAAGTATTATATATTTTTGAAATCAAAATTTATAGCATAATACTAATTTATTTATTGTTTAAATAATTTTAAATTTGTAGGTTGTTTTTCACTTTGTTCTTATTAGTGAAATTTATTATTTTTAGCTTTTATACCGAAACAATGAATCGTAAATTTAATATTAGGATTTTTATGTCTGATTTTTAGCTTTTTGATAATATATTGCACTTTCTTTTTTTTTTGTTTCAAAGTTTTTTTTTTCCTGTTTTACTTCTAAACATATAATAATTAAACAAAATTTCAATTAAAGCAGCTCTTGAACAAATATTACGAGTATGAACTGACATTGTGAGTTGTCTGGACGCTATAAAATCATTCAATTAAGATATAAAACTTCATAAATGTTCCTATTAAAACCACTTCACCGTTTCCCCCAAGATAACTCGGGGGAAAAAGCACTATTTCCCCATGCCTGTCGCTGGTGAAGTGGTTAATACATTGAAAATAATATATATATTTCATGACAAATCTAGATTTCAAAATAAAACTCGTAAAAGAGTGATTCGCTGATAGAAATACTCTAGTAAATTTTACTTTTTACTGAAGTTTCTTAAAGAAGTTTGTTAATATTATTCCATTTCTAATTCCAATTAGCATTTTTATTGAGTTTATTTTTGTATATTTTTAGTTATGTGAATAAATGAATTAAAAATTTGCATTATGTTTCTAAGTTCAACATAACACCATTTCCAGTTATAAAATACTCAATTACTCATTTTGCCGAAATTTGTCAACTTGCCCCTTTCGGGTCCGAATTTTTTTAAGTTTTAAGAAAAAAATACTTTTACGTTAATAATGTTAATAGTAGCTATCGAAATAGATTTACTGAAGTTTAACGAATATGTTCTTGTCTGAAATCTAACGAATGTACTTATTTCGCGTACCATTCAATTCATATTCACATGACTAAGGGCTAAGGAAGATGTTTTGGAGATGTTTGCTAAATATCGTATTTCAAAAGGATTTATCAGATATTTTGAGTTTTAACACGCATGACTTGTTCAGAAATGTAACCTGTATTTTAAATTTAAAGAGTAAAATATACGCTGCTCAAAACAATTAGTGTTGCACTTGGTTTTAACAAAATTACTCAAATATTTCCACCGATAAGTAACGTAAAATAAAACTTCCATAAGTCAAAGCATAGTAGAAAACCTATAAAGAAATTTTCACATGCAAATAAAAGTTTATGACGTCAAAAACTAGAAAAAGGAGATAAGTGCAGAAATCGGAATTTTACAGAAACGTATGTTTCAATGTCTCAGTTATAAAATCCAACTGCTGAGCTTGTGTTTTGAGAATTGGGGACTTGAAAAAGGTACAACAATGTCATTTACCGGAATTTATGACTTTGCGTGTTATCGGGACAGTTGAATCTGGGGGGGGGGACAACGAAATGTAGCGAACGCTATTGGAGTCGCAGGATTTGTCAATGCAAGGCTGCAGAATCGTTTCCAAAACACATGGAATGGTAGACATCAACAAGGGCAAGGTCGGCCATGTGCTACCACAGAACCGGATGACCGATATAGCCTCTTAACAGCTCGTCAAGACTTAGCAGGAATTGCTACTCAGCTGGAAACACAGATCATGTTGCCCACAGGGCGAATGGTGTCCAGACAAAAAGCCCGAAATAAGCTTCATCAGGGTGGTCTCTAGGCACATAAGCCAATGGTCTGTACTCCGTTGACCTCAAGTAACTGTGCGGTCGAAATAATGTTGGGAATAGAACATCGAGTTTGGAGACAACGTTGTTGAAAGTCGATTTCTGTTTGAATCCCGATTCAGTTTGGTAGTCACATCCGATGTGTTTTGGCGTGGAGGGAAAGGGGCACTCGAAATAATCTCACATTAGTCCGTGAAAGATCGCATTACAGACGAAGTGGGCTGATTCTATGGGCTGGAATCAGCATTGGCGGACGTATGGGCCCGCATATCATTTGGAATAGCACTTTGACGGACCGAAGTTATACAGGTGAGATACGGAGACCTCATGTCATATTTTATGTTGCAGCAATTTGTGATTTCTTTTTTCCATGCATGATAATGACAGACCGTATACAGCTCGTCTTATGGAGAATATTCTTAAAGTTAACACAATACAGCATTTGGAATAGCAGACGTACTCTCCTGAATCCGATCGAGCATGTGAGGGAACCACTCGGACGACCTATTGCAGCGAGATCGAGGCCTACTTTTATTACCTGGGAGTTGGAGATTGCAATTCTTGAGAAGTGAAACAGCACTCCCAGAAAACTTATTGAGAATCTCATCGAATCCATGGAAAACAGGTATGCAACAGTTTTATCTATTCGGAAGGACCACACGCCATATTAAACACCTTGCATCATTCCTAAACACTACAGTTTTTTTTGTCATTTACACGTGACCAAATTGTTGCCCTAAACCATCCTTTGACGTTCTACCCATCGTTTTAAAGAATTAAAGCTCTCTTGAATTTTTTTTTAATTTCCTTTTCTGTATTGCACATTGATACACATGTGACTCTCACATTATGCGCATGCATGGCTCTCTCGCACAGTTCGCTGCACTTTTTTGCTTGCTCCCTTAATTTTTTTGAGAAGTGTATGTTTAAAATAAAAGAAGAGCCAATAGCACAAAGAGAAGGAAGCAAATTTCTACTATTATTATTATTACTAAACGCCAACAGTAAATGAAGTCATAATAAGAAATGCGTAGATATATACTATCATTACTACATGTACATGCGAACTAAAAGATCTTCTTAAAATACAAAAAAACTTAAATGCACTCGAAAGATCTGTGTCTTTCTTCGTCAGGCGCAAAGAAGACGTACTTCTACTATGAAAGCAGCAGCAAGAGTAGAAAGACTCGGATATTTCGAAAGGCGTCTTGGTTCTGCTTTCATAGTATTAGTACGTCTTCTTTGCGCCTGACGAAGAAAGGCTCAGATCTTTCGAAAGGCCTAGCGCATTTCAGTTTTTGATTGTGATTTAAGAGAATCTTTTAGTTCGTATTAATTCACACCAGTTTAAAATTATTTTCTATGCATGTACATAGTAACAAAAGTAAGTGTTACGATAAATAACACTCAATGATAAGACATATACTATTAATAATAATCCAGACCCGAAAGAGTTAATAAGTCGAGGAGAGTTTGCTGTTATTTCTGAGATTTTGATTTCTAAACATTAAATGAATTATTAATTTAAAAAATTGTACGTTTTTTAATTTAGGAAAGCATACTGTTAATCCGTATCTTGTTAAAAGAGTTCGATCTTATTCTCAGGTTAGAATATTTTGGAAGTATTTTATAAATCTTACAAACAAGACAGTAAAATGAAATTACAAAGCACAAAAACTTTTTTTCAAAATGTCTCGATTAAGAAAACAAAATATATTCTGCATTAGTGATCTTTTGGTAATAAACTCGGATTTATGACTTAAGTATTTTTTTAAGAAAATAAACTTGAAAGAATGTGAAGAAAATTTATTCATTATACAGAGAAAAGGGTTTTTGTGTAAAAGTAGAGTTTTTTTATCCATTAAAATGTCAACATTTTTAGTCAGTAGCAAAAAGTAAAAAAAGAATCTATGTTGACGTTGTAATAAAAAAACGTGCTTTATTTAAGTCTGCTTTCAGGCCATTAAAAAAGAATTACATTTTACTAACAAATATGAACAAGTATAAGCTTTTTACAACAAAATTTCATTTTTAAAGAGATTTTTTTTACTTGTAGTTTGACGAGAAATCTTGCTTTTAATTATATGAAAGACAACACTAAGTTATGTTTCAAAACTGACCGAAAAATTTAAAAATATTCCTTTTTCTTTAAACTTTTTAAACGAGAATTTTTAGGGCGAGAAATTAGTTGAGAATGTTGGTCAAAAGTTTCTGTTGATCCATTTTCATTTATTGAAAATTAAATTCATTACTTGAAAATTAAATCAAAAGTGATTATTGTATGACCTTGTAACTAACTGGATTTTCAATTCCTTTGTTATTTTTTCAGAAACAAAGGACATTTCTTATTTAAATGTACTTAAATAGGCGATATTATCAATATTCACATGAACATATATGTTATTGTTCGGCATTTCTACTAAAATAACCTTTGTAAAGGGGGCTAAAGCATATATGTAATTCAACTAGAAGTCACAATTGCATTTATCAAGTTGATTAAATACTCCGTGAAGGCATCGATAGATAAACAGCAATATGTGCTAAATACGCATTATGTACACGCGTATTAAATGAATAGTGAAGAAATGTTATGTATGCCTCGAACGTACTTAATATAAAGAAATTTGATCGATGATGTAATTTTAACATAGTGAGTGTACGTTCTCTGTCACAGTGCAAAAGAGGAATGCATACGTATAATGATATGTAACAAATTGAGAAAAACATCGACACAGATTCATGCTTGCTGACAGTCATCATGCATTGTTGCAGGTGTACAGAAGAGAAATCTTGCACAAGCGATGTATTGAAGATTTCTTCAGACACTTTCGCGACGCAACGGAAAAAGTTGATGACGACCAACATTCAGAGGTAGTGCGAGAAATTCTCACTTGCATTATCGGAAAAGGCATTTGAAAATTATACTATGGATTAGCATCCGACAACACATGGAATCATTCTTCCACCACTTGCAAATAAAACCTTCATTGACAATCTCAAAAACTTTATGAAAGTTATCGAAAGAGTTTATGTATCATGAAGATTATTTTGAGAGTGATTACAGTTTGATTATTTCAATTATTTGTTTTCTAATTCCATTCACCCAAACATTTTAAACGGACATTGTGTTCCGTAATTCAATAGTATATTATGTTTAGACCGAGAGGCAGCAGAACACACAATTACCTCATCGAGTTCATGGCTGAAATTCCAGAGTTAGTTAAAACTCGAATCGGAAATTAAAACGCAATCAGTCTGCTAAATCATATCTTGGTGAAAAACATCTGAAAACTTGTTTTAGCGGTTCACTCATAGGTTTACCATTGTGTTTTTCTGCACCCAAAGGTATGAAAACATGGAAGACTGGAAGCAGGAAAACACAATCCTAAACCTACGAGTCAACCGCTATAATTGTGTTTTCAGGTGTTTTCTACCAAAATATGACTTGATACACCAATTGTGTTTTAATATGCGAATCGAGCTTTAATTAATTCTAGAATTTCGGCCGTGAACTCGGGGTGATTGTCTGTCCTTCCAGTCTAATTTGAAATACAGAATTAGAGATAGGAGTGCTTTCACTTTAAAACATCATTTCTAATAAAGGACATATACGCTTATCCAATCTTTCACGTGCAGCTATGTATCAAAAATAAATATCGGTGAAAACAAATGTTTGTGGGCCTTAGACTAATTGAAGCTGCATTGTCGTAAAATAAATAAATACAAATAATAGGATAGTAATATTCAGAGCTAATGCGGTAAATGCTCACGCGCAATCGGAGAATTATATGGGAGTATATCGGATCAGTATCCGACAACATGTGAAATCAATGTTTCTATCGATTGAAAATAAAGATTTCATTGCAATTTTAAAAGCTTTACGAAAGTTATCAAAAGTGTTTGCGTACTATGAAGATTATTTTGAGAGTGATTAATGTTTGAATATTTATTTTTTAATACCATTCCCCAAAAATTTTAAACACACACTTTTCTCAATATCGCATTATGTTTGAATACTGAATTTCAGATTAGAGTGCAATCACGTTCCTTAAAACATGATTTCTAATATAGGGCATATGGGGCATATCTCTCATATGCCCCATATTGTAAAAATAAACATTGTTAGAAACAACTGATTGTATGACTTAAATTATTGAAACAGCATCATCGTAAAAACGAATTGAAAAATAATCTTTAATAAGTTAAGCGGAATATTTAAGCGGTTACGGAAATACGTTAGCTTAAATTTAGTAACGCACATGTAGTAATCATTAATCAAACGATCTACAAATGTTAACCACTGCTTTTTTTATATAGTATTCGATGTAGTAAACCTAAATCATCTATACTAATTTTGTTGCAATAAAAGTTACGGGGGGGGGGGAAATCTCGGGCAGGGGACCAGAGAAAAAGGTGAACTGAAGTCATAAACATTTTTCAACTATGTCGAAAATATTTAAAATATTTGTGATATTTTTATTTATCTCGAAATCCTGCTTTAAAACTCTGAATGTAGACATTTCGGAATATGGAAATTGTATTTTACACAATAGAAATTTAACTTACATATTTTCTCTTCTAAATTAATTTAATCCAATAATAACAATAATAAAATTGCAAATTGAGTTAATCTTTTCACCATCTTGCGAATGATTTTTTCTAATTTAAAGGGTATTTTCTGTTCGGGAAATCAAACCTTTTTGAAAAGATAAGTTTAACAATATTATCTGCATCGCAACATACATGAGCGTTTTTATTAACATTATTCCCGAAAAGCTTTATTATTTTTTTCTCAACAAATTCTACAAGATTTAAAGTATTGTTATATTACTATCAGATCAACATTTTATTTCTCAGTATTCTCAGTAATGTTTGTAAGTAAAATACTATATTTGACAGTATTTTATGAAATTCGCTTACATTAAAAACAGAATAGACATTGTAAACTTTTATTGAGTGTGTATTACTTTTCTGCTGAACCATTTCCCACAATGATTTACTACATTTACTTAACTAGATTTATCTAGATTTATTAATATTAAATAAGCTGTTGTTTTGAAATTGATGAAAATGCCTCTTTAAAAAAGGTTAATTAATTACAAGCATGAGGTTTGTTTTGTTTTCAGATAGCGAACTTTTTAATATATTTTCCAAGTGATTAAGCAGTATCCGATTAGTTATGACAGATATTAAAATGTCGAGTAAATCGTGATCATTTATGCGTAAAACTAATTGGCATACATGGATAATATTTAATCACGACATTAACACATTTTAATCAAAACATAATTAATTAAGGTATTAAATAACATTTCAAACTTTTTCGAAATCAAAAGAAAATGTAGAAGTATTATCGTCTTCCAAAACCATAACTGAAATATATTCATTTTATAATCTTCTAAACTAGAAAATAGATAATTTATGCTTTCAAAAAAGCAAAGAAAAAAATATTGGAAATCATAAATTAAAAATAAGGGGAAACATTCGCCTTTCTAACCACTATAAAGGAATACATCAGTAGAGGTTAATTTAAATGATGATTTTACTGAACAAAAATTTTGTTTACTGAATTTCAGAGTGTATTGTTTATTACGAAACTAGATGACACATCATCAACGTGTTTGGATTGACCACAGCCGTTCAGACACTGCGGTTTTTAAAAATATGTTATTTTTCTTTGCTTTACAAAATACGAAAAAAATAACTGTAAATGGCTAAATGTTGAAACTCGATAACATTTAAAGATGATTATACATAGAAATGGACAGAGGGAGGGTAATAATCACTAAAAGTGTAATTCAGCTTAATAAATTATAATTATGCACCATATTCCACAATAAAAATATTTCCTTTGAGTTTCCTTTGAGTTGATGTTTTCAGTGACGTTGAGTCGAGAATTTTCTGTGACATCTCCGACGTTGTTATGGCTACGACATTATATAGTATCACATACTACAAGGTGAGACCGAAAAGTAAGGTGACTCACCCCTCATTTCGAAAATGAGAACTGCCCGACAACCGGACATATGCGCATTACGATCTCGGTATGTAACATTTAAGTTCAGGGTCATTTGCAAAGTTTCTTGGTTAGTATTTGTTCGTGCAGTTGCTTAAACATAAGAGGTGGTAGTGCATTGCGTAATGGAGCAGAAAACAAATATGTCATTCTGTTTTAAAATGGGTAAAACTGCTACAAAAACCTTGGAAATACTTCGAAGTGTGTATAGCGAAGAAAATTATTTCGCAAGACAATATTTTAGTGGTTCAAGCGTTTCCGTGAAGGTCGTGAAAGCGTGGAGGATGAGCATCGCAGTGGAAGACCGGTGAGGAGCAGAACCACGGCAAATGTTGAAAGAGTTAGGAAGTCATACCTGCAAGATCGCCGTTTGTCCGCTGTTTGTAATCTGTAAATGACATATTAAATAATATGTGAATAGTGTTTAAAATTATTTCATTCGCTTGAATTAAATTTATAAACACGTTATGAAAATGGCAGAAACAAAATATTTTTTTTTAATTTTTATAAATATAAATAAATATATTATTAATATTTAAAACCTTCAAATTTTATTCTGCATTAATATTGATAGAATATTGGATAATATTCATTACAGTAAATTTCATTTAATAAACAGACTGAAATAATTAATATAAAATTATAAAATCATAGGGAAGGAAACATAGTATAGTCTCGGAAATCGTTTATATTCAAAAGCCTGTTGCATGACGTGTGAAAGCCACATGTCTGTTGATAAATTTCGCAAATCAGATTTCAAGTTTATTAAATTGTGTAGAAGTACAATAATTCACGCTTTGCTACATCGCAATCAATTGTTATGATACGGTAGTTACGTAACTGTGACAATGCAATGTTCTTATTGCACATATCATATCTATTTTTATGTAAGATATGTAATTAATCTAATTCTATTAATTTTTAAACGATGACTGACGCCCGAGAAATGCAAATTAAATTAGTGAATTTTTATTCTAATTGTTAACAAGGCGTAAAACCAACAGAGTATCCAAGCCAGGGTTCGAACCTGGTTCTTTGGTTCAGCGCACCAACGCTCTTTCATCTGAACCACCTGGAACAAAACACCTACCCTTGCACCCTTACAATCTAATTATCTTTCTATAAATATCAAGTCTTAAAGTTTTAACGGTATACGTCTTTTAATTTAAAAATTAAGCAGCAAAAGAAAGAAGAGCCTTACTAAAATAAATTACCTAACTAAAGGTGTATGTCCCATAAAAATATGTTCAATTAGAATCTGAGTTTAAATAGATAGAGGTGGAAGACGAATTTGGGTTATATATGTATAGTAGATGATAATGTGGTTTTCTGCTATCGGATTTTATGCCAGTCTTTCGCTTCAGATAAAATAATGCTACAGAAAACCGTTACTGAGAAGTAAACACCATACCTTAAAAATATCTAACTAACAGTGTCAAGCCTGTAAAAATCGGCTTAGTAGAACTCAAATTATAATTCCAACGGAATTAAATACGAATTTGCATTTTATAAATTTTGTATATACATATCTTTCATAACTACGTTCACCATTTCAAAATCGTGGCATTTATGCAAAAAAATAACAAATAACTGATTAATTACCCGCAAGAATAATCTTTAATTTCGAATTCGTAATATAGTTAATGTTTTTTGTCGGTAATTTAAAACAACACGATATTTATAACAAAATTTAAAAGATATTTTAGAATAATAAAAAAAAACTATCAAACCAAAAACTTGAAAAAAATGACGTCATTGAGACGTTATCTATTCAAAATTTAAAAATAAATCTTATCCAGCACCAAATATAGTTAACAAAAATGATAAATCTTTAAATTATACTTAAATTGCTGATTCTTGAACAATCTATATTATTTTAGATCATTTTACAGCATTTCAGATTATTTTCGAACACTCTAGATTACTCTGGATTATTGTAGATCGTTTTAGATTATTCTGGAACATTACATACAATTCTAGATACTTTTAGAACATTTTTAGATTATTATCAAACATCCAAGAGCATTCTATATTAATTTAGAACACTCTAGATTGTTCTGGAACTTTTTTGATTACTCTTGATTATCGTAGAGCATTTTACATTGAACATTATGTATCATACTAGAATGTTTTTGAGCATTATTTTATTATTATCGAACATCTTAGATCATTCTAAATTATTTTAGAACACTGTAAATCAATCTGGAACCTTTTAGATTATTCTTGATTATTGTAGAGCATTTTAGAATAGTCTAGAACATTATATACTATTCTATATCGTTTTAGAGCATTTTAGATTATTATCGAACGTTTTAGAACATTCTAGATTATTGTAGAAAACTTTAGATTATTCTGGAACATTTTAGATTACTCTTGATTATTGTAGAGCGTTTTAGATTATTCTGGAACTTTATCGATCATTCTAGATCGTTTTAGAATTTTTAGATTATTATTGAACATCAAAGAAACTTCTAGATTATTTTAGGACACTTTAGATTATTCTGGAACATTTTAGCTTCAAACGTATTACATTATTCTCAAACATTCTAGAACATTTTGAATCAATCTATAATAATCTGGATCATTTTAGAAAATTCTAAAACATTTTGAAACATTCTGGAAAAATCTGGATCATTCTAGAAATTTTGAAGCTTACTAGAAAATTGCAAACACAGCTATGTCCCTCACTGACACATGAAACGAAACTCCAAACATTTTAGACTCTATCCATAAACAGAATGTGTGATAAAAACTGAGATATATCTAATTTCCTGTTTTTGCCAGCCACACTCACTCACTCCCACCCACCGTGATCAAACTTCCTTACTAACAGCAGTGTTATCTACTACTACAACCGCGAGTGCGTGGCAGTGGATGGTCATGGCGAAAACTGTGTCTTTCCGTACACACTTGCCTTTTATATAAATATATAGATGACTTCTCTTATATTCTATTAAAACTCTTTTTTTGTATTTTAAATAAAGTGAGTAAGTTTTTGTTTTATCGAGGTGTTTAGATATTTTATTTTTCCAACTGATACAGCAATTTCATTTCTTTAACTAAATGATAGCATATACTACATTCTCCAAGAAAAAAAGATGTACCAATGGCAATGTTTTTGTCCAAAATAAGAAGAAAGTACAAAATTTCACTAAAAAAATCTCTTTGGCTCGGCCTACAGGCGCAGGTAGATTTCGAAGTTAAGTACTAATTTAAACAACACAAACTAAATCATGATTAGAGATGAACCCACTTTAACAATTTTATTCGGCCGATTTTAACGAGTTTTTAATTTAATTTTTACTAAGGACTGTTTTTTTTAATCAGAATGATGCTAAGGCGGTATTAAAAATATATATACTTTTCCATGCTCAACAACTCGAAATTTTCTGACGCATTTTCAGATTCAATTCAAAAATTTTTGAAATTTTTTCGAAAAAATTAATTTTTTTTTTAATTTTTCATTTTTTTTCACATTTTTTTTACATTTATATTCAAATAGTTTTATTTATATATATAAACCAAACTTTTATAAAAAATATTGGGGATTTTCATTGATATGGAACGCGCAGGGAGCATTTCGGGGATTTTTAAGACGACGCGTAAAGCTCCATTTTTTTCCTCAATAATATTTTTTTTTGTGATAAATGTATGACATAATGCATATAATGTACCCTTGAATAATATTAAACGTGACATTTACAAAAAAATAAAGAATTGATTTTTAAAGTTTTTAAGGTCCCTCGTCTCCTTAAAACATAAAATATACTTATTAAAATACTTTTAAATATCATCAAAGGTCTGAAACAATAACCACTCTATTTCACCAAATCACATTCGCGACAATACCCCAATGTCATTGGACATAATTACGGAAAATTGTCTTAAGTTTAAAAGTCTCCACGTGAATGAACGTATAGCAAATGAAAAACAAATTAACATAAAGCATAAATGACAGTAAGTAACGCAATTTTGCTAAGCTCTTCTAGAAATATGAATTACATAAGAGAAAAAAAATAATGAAATGTAGCCATTTAAAACAAAGTTTTCTATATATATTTGTTGAAAACTCACGAACAGGCTATATACTGAATTAGTAAAATGGATAGAAAATAGAAATAATATTTTCAATCTATATTATGCGTTAAAGACAGAATAGGCTGGCACCCAGAGATAGCATGTATTGGGGTGGATAACGTAAAAAAGGAACAGCAGCCACAGAATGAAATAGGCATTGTTTACTTCACACGTAATCTCATAAGATACACAAACACTTGTCCCACTGTTTCACCAAGCTGTGAATACTTTGTTTATAGAAGTTATTTTTGAACATTGTCCATGAATTCGCTGTCCGTGAACAATGGTGATTTTTTTTTCAGCAAACCAAAGATGGGGAAGTCACATGGCGATAGATCTGTGCTATACGGTGTGTCTCCAAGAAAGTTCACCAGATTCAACAGCGGAAGTGCTTGTGCCAGTCCTGTTCATTGTGCATGTCCTACGTACACTGTCTTTATTCCCCGATGCGCTTTGCAAAATCAAACTCCTTCTGCCATTAAAAGCTAATAAGACTGCGTTGCTCTTCTGTGCTCGCAAATAATTCGCAGAAGTAGTTGAATAACAGAAACAACCGACTGCCTGTCGGATGATACTGTTAGCTGAACACCAGTGCATATTACGGGCTCCTACATGACTTCCAAGTGCAAGTCCATTTCAGCAGCAGTGGTTGCCTTCCTTACTTTTTGTTCTACATCAGGATATAGTTGTTGCTGTACTGATAGAAAAAAGGAAAAATTATAACCAGTTTTCCGTTTTCATTTGATTCTCCCTTATATTTTAAAATTTTAAATACTGTTACACAGCGTTTTAACAATGTTATAATTTGTCGCCATTAAAGTATTTTCTTCTAAGAACACAAATATTTTACTTTTATCAAAACATACTGGAAAAAATCTCATTATTTAATGTTTTATACACATTTATCTACATAATTTTAAATTTATCCAACTAAACTTTCTTCATTTGATAGGTTTAGCACACTAATTCATTTTCTGCGTGTGAAAGTTATCTTAAGTGCACTTTAAAAATTAAAAGAAAAGTTTTATAATTTTTCTAGCTAGTTTATAAAATTAACTGTACTTCCCACTTGCTAATTCTAGTTAGAATTTCTTTGGTTTTTAAAGAAGGATGATTTTGTTCAAAGTTTTAGCTTTCTATTAGTTTTATTAAGTTAAAATAAGTAATCTTGAACTAAAGAGATAATTTTTAGTTTGTTACGTTATTAAATAATTTAAAATTAAATACGGAATTCTTTAACAACAGTATATGTCTCGTGCCTTAATATTGAAATTAATGATCAAAATTTTCATTTTAAGGTAGGATTTTTGGCATTTGTTTTTTTAAATAACTTGACATTAAAAAACTTCCACAGAACCTAAAAAAAACAAAATTTAACGACTGGATATTTTTTATTCGATTAAAAGTGCACTGTTATTTACAATATGAAATTTCCAGATGGTGCACAGAAAATTTGAAATGAGTAAGATTAAAATAAAAAATAAAGGCCCATTTATGGTTACTTAGATATAATAACTCATGTTTTTAAGAATGCAGCACCACGTAGGAATCATTAAAATTGAAACAAATATATTACACAAACGGCCTGTATCAGAAATGAATGATTAAATTTACATAGCAAAAAAATATCATTACATGTCAAAAAATCATCATTTTGCGCGGTCACAAGGGATTGTAAGAAGTGACTCTAAATGATGTGGTATCGAATCTAAAACAGATTTTTTATCTGTTCATAAGGAAAACCATTCCATATTGCTTCTATATGAAACAAAAGTTCATTTATAGCAGGTTAAAAAGGCCGTCACAAGCAAATTGCCGATTAACGAAATCCCAGACATGTTCAAAAGATGACATGTGCGGTGAATATTCAGGCCAAGTAATAAGCTGTATCTGTTCTGCTGAAATTTATAGCATTCTTAGAAATATGGAGGCGAACATTGTCATTGAAATGCAGTACCAGGATGGTGTTGAACGTGTACTACTTCGAGCTATATAGGGACTCTCAAATACCATTGCGGTTGATATTACCCACAATTCTTAAAATAATAACAGCACCCCCCCCCCCCTTTTAGATGATGATATTCCATGTCAACATTTGTAGCTGTGGTTCAACAGCAGCTTCAAATATTGGAACAGGAAGCTCAGCAATAACTTTTCCCGTTATAGATTTCAAGCCATGTTCTGTCACTTAGAATGATGTATCTTTGATTTCATACATTGCATAATTCCAATATTTCAGTAATATAAAATTACAAAATCTGCACTTATAAATAAATGTTGAAAACTGTGGCAATATTTTTTCTGAATTTTTATGTTTTTTCTTAATACTTAGTAATTAAAGCATAGTTTGAATATAGCATTGTTTGATCTATGACAATAAACGTTTTCTCCTACAATAATGTAAAGGAGTATTTGTACAATAAAAGAAAAAAAAATATTTTATGCGAGACTCCGTTGAATTAAAACACCGACTTCGAGATATACGGAACTTGTAATAATAATTTACATTCAACTTTTAGTTTTACAATTTATTGTCTGAGCGAAGCGAAGGCTAATACTCAGCGAAATATTACTGTCCGGACACTTTACTACTACGATGGATATTAACGCCATGTCCTACTAAAAAAAAAGCCTAATAAAACCTTTCGTCAAGCATAACTCAAAAAATATTTGTCGGATTTCGTTTCTGATTGCATCAGAAGGTACCTATGACGGTCGCCTACTGAATGCACCTACTATGAAAAATAAGTTCCAAACCGTTTAAAAATTATATAGAAAAAACTCTTAAAAAAGCACAATTTATCTGCATACGTCAAAGAAATTTGGTGTGCGTCACTTTCACCGGTTGACGTTTTCGTAGACAGCTGGTTTGAACACATGGAGCAAATAAAAAAAAAATACGCACACAGTAATATTGAATAGATCAGTTTCAACCATGTGATCACAAACCTTGTAACAACCCGTGGCAACCAGTATTGTTGGGCAAACAAATAATAATACAGTATTCCGTACCACGGTGACCGTTTTTAGCCTGTTGTATAAAAGCTGGCATGTTGTATGACATACAATTGTGGATGATTAAAACAAAAGACATGAGTGTTTATTGATCCGGGAGGTTATCTTTCTCTGGATGTCTGTCTGTCTATCATACAGCATGCACTTTTCTTGTAAAGGATGATATTATTATGCAGTAAAACCTCCATAACGAACACACCCGATCAGTGGACACCTCTATTTAGCGGGCATTTTTTCGATTACCAACGCTTAAATAACTGTACATTTTTTACTCTCAGTAGCGGACACCTCCAAATAGAGGACAAATTCTGCCCTCCCGAGGTGTTCGCTATTCAGAAGTTTTACTGGTAAAACCCCCATAGCGGACACACCCGATTAGCGGATACCTCTATTCAGCGGACATTTTTTTCGATTACCAACACTTTAATCACTGTACATGTTTTACTCTCAGTAGCGGTCACCTCTAAATAGAGGACAAATTCTGCATTCTCTGGGTGTCCGCTATTCACAGGTTTTACTGTATATAATAGTGATAATTATTTTACAGGGCCGCACAAAAGAATAAGAATATATGAAACGAATATAAACTAAATTCGGGATTGGTAGATCGCTGATGGTAATGTAATTTTAGGATGTTGTTACAATCATCCGCAGCATGTTTTTAGAGTTTCGTTCATCTAACGAAACCCTACCTGTCTCACTCCTTTGTCTGGTTGTTTGTCCGTCTGTCACAGAGCCCGTTCTCAGAAACTATATATGTCGGAGACTTGAAAATTTGCATACTTATAGCTGAACACCACACATCGAACGGCAAATAATAAAATTTTGAAAAAGTCTAATATTTAAACCTCTGGGCTCTTACTTGTGTATTTTAAGCAATTTTTCTAACTCAGCCCCTAATTTAATTAAGTTCGAGACATGAAATTTTGCATACTTATAGCTGAACATCTCACATCAAACGACAAATAATAAAATTTTGAAAAAGGCTTAATATTTAACCCTTTGGGCTATAACTTGTGTATTTATAGCAATTTTTCTAACTCAACCCCTAATTAAGTTGGAGACATGAAAGTTTGCATACTTATAGCTGAACACTTGCGATAACACGATAAATCATAAAATTTTGAAAAGTCATATTTAACCCTCCGGTCTCTAACTTCTGTATTTTAAGCAATTTTTCTAACTCAGCCCCTAATTAAGTTGAAGACATGACATTTTGCATACTTATAGCTGAACACCTCACATCAAACGACAAATAATAAAAATTTGAAAAAGTCTATTATTTAACCCTCTGGGCTCTAACTTGTGTATTTTAAGCAATTTTTCTAACTCAGCCCCTAATTAAGTTGAAGACATGAAATTTCGAATACTTATAGCTGAAATCCTCACATCAAACGACAAATAATAAAATTTTGAAAAATGTCTGATATTTAACCCTCTGGGCTCTAACTCACATATTTTAAGCAATTTTTCTAACTCATCCCCAAGTTGGAGACTTGAAAGTTTGCATACTTATAGCTGAACACTTGCGATAACACGATAAATCATAAAATTTTGAAAAAGTCATATTTAACCCTCCGGTCTCTAATTTCTGTATTTTAAGCAATTTTTCTAACGCAGCCCCAAATTATGTTGAAGACATGACATTTTGCATACATATAGCTGAACACCTCACATCAAACGCAAATAATAAAATTTTGAAAAAGTCTATTATTTAACCCCCTGGGCTCTAACTTGTGTATTTTAAGCAATTTTTCTAACTCAGCCCCTAATTAAGTTGGAGACATGAAATTTTGCATACTTATAGCTGAACACCTCACATCAAACAGCAAATAATAAAATTTTGAAAAAGTCTAATATTTAACCCTCTGGGCTCTAACTTGTGTATTTAAAGTAATTTTTTTAACTCAGCCCCTAATTATGTTGGAAACACAAAAATTTGCATACTTATAGCTGAACACCTCACATCAAACTACAAATAATAAAATTTTGAAAAAATCTAATATTTAACCTCTAATATTTTGTCTCGCGCAATTTTTAAATTTAAACTGCTTTCAATACTATTTTTTGTTCATTTTGCATAATAAGTGTAATGTGACGTAATTATTTCTATTTCAGATTTCTAACGCATGTTAATGAATTAATTTTACAATATCCTTTCTCTTTTAAAATTCACATGTAAATATAGTTTTTATGGCGTAATTTTAAATAAGTGCCTGCTTTTTATACCTAATTATTTAATTCTAATTTGAAAGTTTTTTTTCTGTTTATAATAGTAACGTGTAAATATATATATTTTTTAAATTTGAAGCAAACATTATTGTTTGCGCTGTTTATACAGTTAGCAACAGTTTAAATTAATACCATTATCTAAAATATGTAAAAAATATCTGTCAAAATGCTGAATATTTGAATTTAAAATAGAAATAAAACCTCACAAAATGAGTCAAATTAAAAAAATTAATGAAATCTGCAGACCGGATCTTCTATTGAATAAAATGATCTAAAAATGATTAAATTCCCATGTATAGCTTTTGCTCTTATAATTTTTTTAATGGAAAGATTTTGTCCAACTTTAGCATTAAATATCTCTTAAAATAATTCTTCGATATGAAAACTGTATTCATTAGTGTGTTGATCAAACATTTCGCTATAATACCACCGATTTTCATATATTTGTATGCAATAGTTTTCTTAATATTAAAGAAGAAAGACCTCCGGTCACAAAAAATTCAAAATCGGCGGCGGCGGCGGCGGCGGTGACAGCGTTAGTTACTTTTTATAGAATAGAGAGATATATAAAAATGAAAACTTGTCTATCTGTCTGTTTGTAATTCTATAAAAAAATCCACAATTTGGAAGCCAAAATTGTGAAGAGATACGTACATGTGTATTAAAACATGGCCGAGACAACTAAAGTAATCCGGAATCGAAATAACTTATAGTTAATTTTTAATTAATAAAAAACCACCAATTTACCAGCAATTTCTTATCAAATTTAAACATTTTTCGTTATAGCAGTTGCCAACAATTAAAAAACGCAATAAAATTATTACTACAACAATTAATTTTCTACTGCAAGATTTCCACTTGAAAAATGAAAATGAAATAAATAGTTTGCCGAATTAAAAAAAAAAAAAAAAAAAAAGGTGAATATTACGTCATAACTTTTCTATTGCAAGATGTTCACGTGAAATATGAAAATGAAATAAATGGTTTGACGAACTTAAATGAAAGTGAATATAACTTCATAACTTTTCTATTTCAAGGTTTCCACGTGAAAGAGGAAAATATTACGTCATATTGGAAATATAAAGGGCATGGTGGATATAGTATCAGTCATATGAGTGTGAAAAATGTATTGAAGCATGATAAAAACCCGATTAGGGAAATATTGACGTATTTTAACATTATTGCTCCAATTAAAAATTGAAATAAGTTCATTTATAGCTGTATTCTTTTGCGTCAGTTATATGCATTTATACATTTTTATATAGCGTTTTCATATGATTCATTCAACAACATTTCGACTGCTTTTTTTAATGTTTGTTTTGTGTTGTATGTTAAATTTTGAAATTGATTTTTCAGAACAAACATCCTTCAAATTCTGGGCAACGCCGGCACTTTAGTTTGTAACAGATAAATGGCTTTTGTATCTGTACATCTAATGCTAATATTATAAAGCGTTATAATATCATAAAGTATATAATATTATTAATGCTTGTACGTTTGTGAGGTGTTATCTCTGAAACTACATAGCCAACTTAAAAAAATGTTGGTGGCCATCTGTGCTACGAAAAAAAGTCTATTTTATGTCAGTGCAAGAACCTACATCGCTGCAGGAGCAAAAAAGTTCTAAAATTGTGATTTCTGCGATATTGATTGGGTTAGAAACTTTAAATTTGGTGCGGTAGTTACTTTTAAGATGTAAATACTCGTAATGAACGGTCTGTAAAAGGTTCAATTTGACGGATAAACGTAAAAATTTCTAGAAAGGTTCTAAACTATGATTTATTTGGAATACTGAAATTTTTAGGATACTGTTGGGTTTAGAAACTAGAACTTTGGCATGGTAGTAATTAATAAGATGTAAATGCTCATTGTAGAACGAATTCAAAAAATAGAAAGACTAAACAAAGCGGAAAAAGATCTAAAGATGATCTAAGTAACGAAGAACATGGAACTGTTAGGAATATAAACATGAAAATCGACATGGCTGTATTTATCATGACGTAAATTCTCGCAATAGAACAATTTCTAAAAATGTCGCTATATAAAACAGTGCAGAAACAAAAAACTTTCAAAAATTTTCTATTTCTCTGTTACTGCTGAGCCCAAAATCTTGAAATTTTGCTTCGGGTTAGTTTTAAAATACACAAGTGTCTCTATGAATGGTTTCTAAAAAATTTAAAATTTAAAAAGATGAAATTAACGGAAAGCGATCTCAATTACCATTAATTTGGAATTATTAGGTACAGCAACTTTAAATATTTCATAATGCTGCATTTCCTCTGGAAAACATGCGATTTAAATGCAACAAAACTGATAGATACCCACCTAGCATTAAATAAATTGTGTAAATATTGAATAAAGACCTGTATGAAACAGTGAGTAGGTTGCCCGGAAGTACTTGTTAAAGTGTTCCTTCTCTAGGCTTTTCTCTCTCTCGCCAAGGCCACTAACAGAGGGAAGTGTCGTTTTAAATGTGATATGAATTTTGTATCTGATTCATTTTTCTAGACATTTTATCATAAGTTCATATTCTCAA
This sequence comes from Maratus speciosus, assembly GCA_963932465.1. Lineage (NCBI taxonomy): Eukaryota > Metazoa > Arthropoda > Arachnida > Araneae > Salticidae > Maratus > Maratus speciosus. The sequence continues at coordinate 261,730,292 of OZ010800.1, read as the reverse complement.
TTATCATTAGTAGATTTTTTATATATTAACTTATTCTGGTGAAATTTTGTAATCGGGTTCATATTGGCGTATGTTAGCTTGCATGATTTGCTGAATAAATATGTATGGATTTGTAAATTACTTCAAATGACACTTTGACAGCTCAAAAGTTATGCAGACGATATATTCAGATCTTGTGTCATACTTTATGTTGTAATCATTGCCGATTTCTTTTATTTAATACATGCTAAATACAGCTCAACTTGTGCAGAATATGTTTGAAAACAAAACAATACAATGTATGTAGTGGCCAGCATACACTCATCATTTAAATCCGATCGAGCATATCTAAAACACACTCTAACGAAGCATTGCATGCCACTTTTGATGTATTCGGTACTTTGATACTATATTAGATTTTGAGAAGAGAATTCCTTAAATGTTATCGACAACCTCATTGCATCCGTGGAAAACAGATATTGTACAATATTAACTATTCCGGGGGAGCACACACCATATAAAGTATAGTCCATTATTTTTAAACTTCATATATTTGTCATTTAAAGTTACTCAAATTGGTGCGGAGCGTCTGATTAGGCTCTGGACATCATTTTATACAGTTAAAATTTCCGATATAAGTAAATTAGTGTTTCATTTTCTATTTTACTTTTAATATATTGCGTACTTTCAATTTTATATCTATGCATGGCTGTCTTGAATGATTTGATTTCCCATTTTTTTAAACAGTGTATACGAATTTATATATAAGATTTTGTAATTCTACGATTCGTTTATTTTCATCATTTCAATTTTTCGCAGTATATGGACAATTAAAGATAACATCTCATTTTCTTTGCTCCCACATGTTATTATTAAATCTATGTTCTCAGTAATATCGCTCAGACTAATCCCTCTGAGGGAAGTCCTAGTTTTATTTAAAACCTTTATTTTATCTCAATGAATTTTACTTATTTCGTAAATAAATTACATTCTTTTATTAACATAACTAAATTTTGTTTGTAAACATGAAACATTGTAATCGATTTTTCACTCGCTGCTTTATATGCTAGAACGGTATAAATTATGCACACAGGTTTGTTTTCCAGACAGTATAATATTTTAATATTTTAGAACTTACTCTTATATTGTTAATTCCAAAGTTTTATCTTCTAACTAGTCGCTTGTGGTAAATCACGAAATATTCTTTTCGATTAAAATTATTTAAAAAAATCTAAAACAATAGAGCTAATTATACGCCAAATATTGCCTACTGGCTATGAAATTGCAATAATGAAATATTTAAAACAATAAAAATTAGAAACATCATATAAGAGATAAAGAGTGTAATGACATTTTTTCGTTAAATAGTTCAATAAACATTGAATTATATGAAGTCTATTTATAATTCCTGAATAGATAGTTCAATAAAATCTGATTTTGTTTCATAAGATTGCAAATATATGTATATATATATATATATATAGCTCTATCAAAAGTATACGAATTATGAAATTTATGAAAAAGAGAATGCAAAACACAACAATGAAACCAATGAACATTTATAACTAAAAAACAATAAACAAACAACTGCCTTATTTTGGGGCAAGTTAACACATTTAAAAAAAATTTGTAGCAGTAATAAAATTCTGAGTTCACAGATTTTTAAATTTACTGCTAATCTTTTTTACAACAATTTATTTCCATATCAGTTTATTTTTCATTATGTAAATTAATTTAAAAAAAGTTTTCTGAAGTGGCAACGGCTAAGCGGCCAAACACCGTAATGGATTCCGAGGAAACTGCTTGAGTATATGAAGAATGTAGACTAAAGTCTTTTAAGAACATCTGCATTGTGATGAATTTCAAGTTGGAACTGAGGTGAACTGGAATGGAATTAATGAATATAAAGATGACGGAAAGACAAGTCTGGTTGACGCTGGTTGTATTGGGATTATGGCCTTGCAACTCCTGCTGTTGGAAAGATGATGTGGAGTATAGTGGATATTTTAAAGGTATCAGTTTTCAAGTCTTCACGGGTCAAGGTGGGGGTGTGGCCTTCCTTCGCGTTCAATGGTTTTAGTTACTTAATGATTTAGTTATATAAGAGTTTTAATTTGATTATGTTTTATAAGTTAAATTCAGCTCTACTGATTTTGAATTGATTGTTTAGTTATGTTTTTAAAGCAGTTTTGTTTTGTTAAGTTTTTAAAAATTCAAGTTTCTTTCATGATTTTTTACACTTTTGGAGTATGGGGGTTTGTCATATCTTGCGAAACCTGTGAGGATTAAATTTCTATTTTTGGTACCTGTTTTTTTTTACTCCTCCCACTTTCAGACGAGCAAGGAGTTGTTTGTTTATTGTGTTTTAGTTATAAATGTTCATTGGTTTTATTGTTGTGTTTTGTATCCCCTTTTTCACAAATTTCATAATTCGTATATTTTTGACAGAGCTATATTTACTTAGTGCATATAAGGAGCTGCATTGCGCCTGCTGCACTGGGTTGTTTTTATTATGGCTTTTTAAAAGCATTATATATATATATATATATATATGTGTGTATGTGTGTGTGTGTGTGCGTTTTAAAACAAATTCAGTGGGTGTTATTTTTTAAAACGATTAAATCACTTCATGGAATTTTAATAATGTTGGCCTACGTCAAAGTAACATATTGTAACAAACATTTACTGAAACCACAATAAAAGAGTTTTTTTTATTATAATATTTTCCTTTTTATTTTTGTACCCAAAACAGAGTTATCTGTTTAATAGTGATTAAATTGACTGGTAAATAACAAAACATTACAAAAGCAAAATATTCAATTAGTTATAAATAAAATTCAAAAACGCTTTAATATTTGATGTATTCTCTCGTCAAACTCTAATGACACGTTTTCAACGCAATTACGTCTCGCAACGAAAAGTTTAAAACATAACTAGGTGTAAAAATTAAAAAATGTTTTAGGGCCCGGTCCGGAGGTTTTTTATTTTCACAGTTCACGGTTTGCCCGGCCCGGTCTGTGCAAAACGTAATGAAAACAGGTCCGGCCAGTAAATCAGGCGCAGTCCAGCTTGACTGAATTTCTACAAAATATTGTGTTTTTTACTTTCTTCTACTTTCAATAGAATAAAGTATCGTAATCGAAGTTTTTTCGACTTCCGGTTTTCGACGGATTTACATGTTTTAGGTGTCAGAGATTACAATTAGCATGTTAATATAAAATGGCTATCTGTCCATAAGTCCGTTTGTCCGTATGTCTGTTGCCATTGTACCATCAAAAAGTGTAACATAGCCGTCTGTTGAGAATTCTATGAAGAATTAACTGCTGTAATGTTGGAAGATAACAGCAATAATTAAAATCGTCTTTTAAACCCCAATGTATAAGTACCATTGACATTTTTGTATGTTGCATGTATGGAACTCAATGAAAAAGAGGGTAAATTTAATCACACACATTAAATTTAATCTATTATAATCACACAGGGTTCCTGCTGACTTTTACCAACGTTAGCAATTGGCTAATCCGAAATAAAATAAAAAATATTCGAAAATGGAAAAAAAATATTAGCAAAATAAGTTCGTCGTGGAAAATTGAAAATCTGATCTTCAACCCCTTATTGCACCGACCGCAATAACCTAACCGGTTCTACAATAACCTAAGTTTTTGTGATTGCTTGCAGATCGATCAGTTATTCATCTAAATTTAACTATCCACGACAGAAATTGCAAAAAAAAATCTATATTTGAAATGTGATCTATAATAAATTTATTCTAAAAGTTTTCTAAATATATTTGGAGTAAACTATATTCTAAGCACAATCAAGAGACAAAATCCAAACCCGATTTAACTCATTAAAAGATTATGAAATATAACTTCCAATCCCTGTTAACTCAGGATTTTAAGATATTGCATTCAATGATTTCTGAAAAATATAAAATATAAACAACAAAGTATGTGTCAAAAACTTCATTTTTTGAGAATTCTTTGGCTTTACATTGAAGCCTATACTATAAAGACAGTTTCAAAATCGTACTATTACCTATTGAACCTGTTAACACATACTAAAATGAGATTTTCGACAATTCTTATTATATATCCGATTTCTCAATTTAGTTTTTGTTGCATTCATCACATGAATGCATCTGTCATAGTTTACAGAATGTAAGTAGCAATATTTTAACAAATTGTGACAGGTTCTATGCTGTAGGATAAGTGTTTGCAAATCGTTTTCCAAATGAAATGTATCTCATAAATTCAAGGTTCTGCAACGAGAACTCAAGAAAGTTTTAAACAGTTCCCATTCTTACAGTACCTCAGATAAGAAAATGTCAGTATCATCCAAATGTATAATGTTACAAACTGATTGTTTATTTTATACCACAGTTTCAAAAATTGCTCTTATCCGTTATTAACGGAAGATTTTGTCCACAAAACACACTTTACAAATCTCTAATTTGTCTAAATCGACAAAACGTTCTTTAAATTTTGTAGAAGATACCTTATTTAATCTTGTTTTAAATTTCCTAAAACACACGTTATTTTTTACTATCAAGGACTGAATAATTTTCTAAAGCAAAATATTGTATTTCTTCAGGCATATTCTCCATAAGATTTTTAATGTTGACCCCATAATCAGGAGATCCTCTAAACATTTAATTGTAATATCAGTTTGATATTTTTCAAAAGAAAAATCAATAATGAAAATAAGCGTGTCACCTGTCCTGACACACACAAAAATAGTTAAGCAAAAATTGAGTACTCGAAATTTGGCAATATATATCGTATAAAACTTACTATTCTAGGCTTTATAAATGTAAATGATACCTTACGTTCACGTAAATCTTTTTTCATATACCTCTTTCTTCTATGATCCACCAAATCTTGAATTTGCATGTATCTTCAGTGTTTTAAGTTTAGTTTGGTATTAAAATAATGGTTTTCAGTTAGCATACAACTTGGTAGATCGTTATATAATATGATAGATTATGCATTCGGTGATCTGAGAACTAGATAAAAATTTTCTAGAACTAAAGTCTGTTATTTTAAGTGACCCACATAGCCTTACAATGAAAGCCCTCATGTAACTTAAAGAGAATGTGATTTATTTTTTTATGCTTATTTACTTGAGTACAGATGTTTTTCATTTCGTCATCTTCAAAACTGAAAGAAAAAATTCAACAAGAAAATGTATTATACTGTAAAAATTTAACTTCATTTTTTAAATGGCGTTCATATAAATATTTAAGGTAATTTCGGGGGGATGACGCAAATTTGTTCCTAGTACTTTTATGTGTCAACAGATGCAAATAATGACCGGCTTATGCGACGAATCTTCTCCCCGTGTGCACGTTGTTTGTGAATTTACCTTAATTTTTCTCCTTCAATCGATTATTTTTGGATCTTGGGAAAATTTAACTGGGTGACTAAAGCCTTTATAATACTTTGTTGCTCATATTTAAAGTTTATAAACGGATGTTTTATTTTAAATGAGATATTAGCAATATAAGTGAGTTCCATATTCTGTTACACACACAAAGCAAGCAGAAGCAGACATAATCTTGCAGCAATATGGAAATAAGCGTGTGTGGCATCTTCCACCTATACTTGGGTGAAGACGCAACATGGTTTAGAAATAAGCTTAAATGAAGACAAAAATTTATTAATTTTTTCCTGTCTTCCAAATCACATTACCCAGTGCTTACAGACACTTGGTCACTCATTTTTTAAACCATTAAAAACATATTGGCGACAAGCCCTGAAATTGTGGATCCACAGCAAGCCACATCTTAAACTCTCAAGACTTCAGTTCTGATTTCTTCTGAATACAGTTTGGAGCAAGGCAGCCCCTGTAGGAAATGCACTTCTGGGTTTTAGTTACTGGGATTTATCCCTATAACGTATAAGCTATCCCAGAACATGCGTTTGATAACTTTGAGGGCGCAGTTGCTTCCACAAGCGGCGTATGTGACAAAATGTCTACACCAGCAGTTGATTCCACCAACAGATCATGTGGACCTAAACCAGCAATTGCTGACAACAGCAGATCTAGTGGAAGTGTATTGTCACCAGCAGTTGCCTCCACCAGCACAGAAAAGGGGATTTCTTGTCTGGATGCAATCAGTTGTATTCCGCAGGTCAGGAAACCCAAAAAGTCTGGGCGTAAGAAACAAGCAGTAAAGGTCTTAACTGCATCAGAGTGAAGAAAAACTATGCGGGAAAAAGATAAAAGAAAAGGTAAAATAAATAAAAAGAAACCTCCGAAAAAACAGAAGTAAAAGAGACGTGTAAGCGCGTCTTCCTCACGTGAAGAAATTTCTCTGGATATCAGTGGTGATAGTTTTGATGAGAATAATAGTGATGATTTTTGTGCTGTATAAAAGGATATCTTTACGCTAACAAAGTTCTTAGTTTAGTTGGATTCAGTGCATCAAATACAAGAAATGGGTGCACAACGATTGCCATGGTGATCGTTTGCACTAAATGAAATGTTGTGCAGGCTTGTGGTATGATTAGTTTTGGCAAAGTAAATTAAAAAAAAAATATATTTCAGTTTACATATTTGTTAGTATGACCATAGGTATTGTTTATTCACAGGTAATGTTCAAATATTAGTCTTATTTTTCTTATTTTGTGTTGTGTGGCATCTTCCCCGTATGTATGGGGAAAATGACACAATTACACAAGTTTATTTAACATTAAATTTCTCAATCATTTAACAGGGCTGAGAGCGTTCCGATCCAAATGACAGAATGCTATCACTAAATCATAGTGGTATTTCTCGTCTTATTTAGTAACAGAATGGCTGAGATTTAATAAAGCAAAGAAAAAAAATTAAAATTTAGCGGTGAAAATCAATCATTTGGGTCGGAGCGCTCTCATCACTTATTTAAACACTGGGAAAGGAATTAATTAGTGTACTTAACCAATTACCTATTGAAGAGCATCCTGATATATTTTTTATTTATCTCATCATTTTAATTTTAGCTCTAGAAAGCAAAACATCCTTATATATGTCGTCTTCCACCGAATTACCTTATATATTGACTAGAAACCTCACTCGTTTTGATGTCTAAATGAAGCAATTTATATTTGTTAAATATGCATCTCATACTGAAATTAAACCCAAATGTCTTTAAAATGCTCCTCCTGCATTTCAAAGGTGTCTAATCCCAGATCGGGTGGAGGCTTCTGTGGATGAAACTGACGTCATGTTTAAAAGGAAACTGTCATTTTCTTTCATAAACCGTTTTCATTTCTATATCGTTCTGTCGAAATGATTTTCAAAAACTTTGCATTATTCCAATAGGACCATAAATCTACACTTGAGAAATAAAACAAATCAGTAAAAATTGGTGCACATTGACGTGCTTTCAGTATTTCTTTTTCAGTTTTGTGTATAAAAATTTCTGTTTATTGTGTCATTTTATTTTATTTAAAACAATCCGCCGTCCTGCGTTTAGTGTTCTTGATTTTTGAAAAGAGACAAATCATATGTTAAGAAGAAGCAATCACTTTTGTTTATAAACCTGGAATATTTGACTATGAATGCCTCTAAAAGACGTAAATTTTAGAATAATTACTCTGCAAGTACTGAGATTAGGACTTAAATGCGTACATGTTTTGTTTAAGTTGTCTACAGCAAATATGTCATCGTTTGTTTCTAGAAATATCTTTAAGAAAAGTTTGAGCAAATGAAATACCATTATATTACATGTGAAATACATATTTTATTTCCAAAAAAGTATAATCAGAAGGTTGCGTTAAAATGGCGTAAAGTTCATGTGATGTTTATTTAGTAATTATTTTTTTTAATTATATTGTTACTTGGTTACTTTATCTTGATTACTTGCCTTGATTATAGATCACGGGCTACTTTATTTATAGAAATTTATTTGTATAAATAAGCTTCTGATTAAACGTGCCAATTTTATTTTTTCAAAAATGTGAAAAGTTAAAGGATATATAAATAGTATTATGATAAATAAAATTTAAATTAATGATTGCTCGTAGAGTCACATTATCCACTTGAGACAGATTTTCTTTTAAAAAATTACTTTTGTATGTCTATAATAGGTTATATAAGATGTTTTTTTTTTTTACATTTGTCTACCACCTCGTACTATTTGAAGTATTTTGCTTTGTAATTAAGGATAGTTTATTGTGCGAATTTTAAAATTGTTTAATGCCGTTACAGATAGAAGTGCAGTTTAACACTTTTATTATTTATTTATTTATTTACAATTTTGTTTTATGTACAGTCGTGGAAAAAAAAGGTAAACACCCCCTTCTAACTCCCCAACAAATTATCGCAGAAGAAAGTTACTGGTACCGAACGATTGGAAATAAAGTCTACTTTTAAATGATGTATATAAAATTCGCTTAGGGGGCCATCTACATATTAAAACAAACCATAACTTTATTTTTTTCAATAGCAGTACCCAATCCTGACAGCATAAATGAACTCCACATCCTTCAATTAGACTAAAGACGAATTTTTCTGCAATTCGTACCATAAGTTTCCGAGAAATTAATTATTTTAAAACGAGCGTATTTTAAGGGCTGTATCCAAATTGAAGTTCCGTACTGGATTGTTAACCAAGAGAGCCGCCTTCTTGTTCAAGGCGCGTTTAAGCGTCAATGAAACCTGTTTGATTACAGTACAGCAGAATAAATTTCAAAATGTCTACTCACTTCCATCATAGACGGCCCCTTAAACCATCATTTTGCCGTTTTTTAAGCATAATTTGAAAACTACTCGGAAGAAAAATGTGAAAATTTTTAATTTCCATAAAGCAAGACTTAATAAATCTAAATCCATCAAAAAAATTGTAGGTTGCAATTCATAATTTTTTCGAATATTAATTTTATAATTCATAATTCATATCATAAAATTATAAAAATTGCACATTCAACTTATTTATGTTTGGGTATATTAGTATTATTACTACAAAAATAAATTAGCACATTAGGAGCATAATTTCGGGAGATATAAATAAAAATATGAAAATGTAATTTAACATTAGAAGCACTAAATTTTGAATGTTTATAATTCAAAAACTTATCATTCAAATGACGTGAAATTTGGTGTCTAGGCATAGTTTGAACCGAAGATTTGAAATATCTCGTTAAAATTGGGTATTGCCATTGAAAAAAAACTAAGTTTGGATTCATTTTAGTATGTAGATGACCCCCTAAGAAAATTTTACACACATCATTTAAAAGTAGACTTTATTTCCAATCGTTCGGTACCAGTAAATTTCTTCTACGATGATTTGTTGAGGAGTTAGTAGAGGGTGTTTACTTTTTTTTCCCACGATCGTGCGTTATTCCACGAACTGACGATCAATAAAAATATTAGTGTATTATTAATTTCAAGTTGAAAAGAAAAATGTTTCATTTAAAAATCTTTTTGCATGCATTAATATGAATTCAAATTAATTCATTTAAAATATGTTGAACTCACTGAATTGTTTATGAAGATACTTTTCTCCAGGGAGTATAGTGTTATTAAATTTTAAAAGCAGTTATTTAATTAGTTTTAAATAAGCATTTCAAAGATAACAGCAATTTATTTAATTACATGTTTAACTTTTCGTTCAGTGCGATGTTAATTGATTAAAAACTTTATCTTTGTTTTGCTTTAGGTGTTATTTAAAAGGAGTAAGTTTTATGATTAATATAATTGTTCTTTTATATATGCTTCTTAATCAATGATAATGTTTGTGTAACTAAATAAATGGAGGGTTTTAAATAACTGTGTCAATTATTGATTTATTTTAAATTGTAAACAATTATTTATCTTATCAAATTTCTAGTAGAAATGGTATTTTTTTCAATACAAAAAATCAAACCTTCAGAGTTTGTAGTTATTGTTTGTGTTTGTTTAAATATTATATTTTCTCATTAATTATGGATACTATACATATAAGACGTTTGTTTTTAAGTTATAATGTATATATGGAATAATATAACTAACAAAATAATTGGTATTTTTAATGATTTGTAGGAAGATTGTATTAGCCACTAAAATTCTTCTATGTTCATATTGGAGCCGGTGATTAAAATTTTTATTATGAAAAAATTCCATTGTATTATTCAAATAACGCTTTGTACCGTTTAACAGTTATCTATAAGTAATCACACTATTGTCTCTATTTTTTTCTATAATTTATATTTTAATTTTTGCAATAATCGAGAAATTTTACGTGATTATGTTGTTTTAACTGTATATGCATGTATTGAACTACTGTATATCTTATAAACTTACATGCTTCTTGTTTGACTTTTTTCCTCATATATTATGACTTTCCTCCCAAGGACTATTTAATTGTGATATCCATTAATAAACAGCATCTCATTTGTTTTTAAAACATATTTAATTTCTACTATTATCATTAATTGAACACATTATGAAATCTCTAAAATTGATTTACTTAATGCTTCTTATCATAACCCTTAATTGCATGGTGTTACTTTTAGGCAACATACCTAATTTAGGCTCTAAAATACTACTAGAATAATATTGAAGCTATAATGCCTAATGTTGCCAATAAAATACATTCTGAAAATATTATTAAATCGATTTTCAATATTTAGATGGCAACACTTGTGCTGTTTAAGAACAAAGATAAATTTATTTTTTCAATTGTTGCTACTTGTTCTTTTTGTTTTGTTTGGAAGCTTGCGAAATACCCTATTTTGACCTGCAGTGAGCAAGTAAAATTTATTTCCTATTATAGCTCCTAAAATTCTTGTGTGTTTAATATTATAGAATTTTATCAAGGGAAATTATTTTTTTTCAATTAAACACCAGTATTGCCGATTAGTAACAAACTTTTTTTAGCCTTAAACTATACTCGAAACAAAATATGATTTTTTTAATTATTTTTCCCATGATTTATTTAAAAAATGAAAGCCGAAAAATATTATTACAATGATTTTTGAAAAGTCAGGCATTTAAGGGTTAAATGACAGTAGATAAGATTGTATTAATTGCTATTGTGAACGCCATTAAGAGGTTTTTCTTAAGCATAGGATAGCAGAACATCCTGTTGAGTGATCAAAATCAAAATTGAATCGGCTTGTATTTGTGTCAGTGTGTAACAGAATATGAAACTTTATAGCGGAAATCGTAGAACTCACAGAATAGAAGCGCCATGTAATGAATGATATACACGCAAAATTAATCAGCACCAGTATTCAGAAGGATAGAACTTCGTATAAAATTTCTTCCTATTCTACACTGCAGTTCATCAGTTAGAATTCCCACAAAATTTGTCTTACAGACAGACAGGATATCACATAGTCTAGCGGACAGACATTTTATAAATACAGTCAAAACGTTCAGCACCTTCCAAAACGTATAAATCATTCGAAAACTGGAAGTCGAATTTTTTTATGAATCCATCAATTTCTCATGTTATATATGCCGGGTGTCCCTAAAATGATCGATGATTTTAAAATTCAATAACTTGCAAATGATGACAGATATTAAAAAAGGGTTATGTATCATATAAGGAGATTTTTTATTGTGATTCTTTATTTTAGTTCGAATTTCAAACAATAGATGTCACTGAGAGCAATAGGTGCTCTCTCCAGACCCGATTTTAAGGTTCTTTGATATCTATTCAATACATTTTAATCTCCTTTTATTGCATGGAAGAAGAGAGAGTCCGAAAAATTGAGGCTGGATTTAACAGTTATTGCTTGCAGCGCCATCAATCGATTGTATTTGTAGCTAACACTCAAAATCGCATCATACAAACTCCTGACTTCTTAAATAACGCTCCTGCAAGAATTTTTTAAATATCTGTCACCGTGTGCGAGTTATTAAATTTTAAAATCATCGGTCTTTTGGGGGGAACCTGGTGGAAGAAAGCAATAACAAGCCTTCACCGTTTGTTACTATAATAACTTTTTTCTCGGTTTTTCGTGATACTCTAATTTCAGTGCCATATTTAAATTTATGTCTATGAGATACATGAAGTTCTTATATTGTATATGTAGGAAGGCAGAATTTTAATTCACTTGCTGAGCAGTGCTCACATTGATTGAAAACGCAACACGTTTATTAATTTTCAAATTCGTAAGGAATCTTTTACGTTCATAAAAGACTCTATATTTCGCCAGCGACATCAGAAGTGAATTAAAGCTATTTCTCCTCCTGTGCATTAACGGCGTGTTCAAATGAATAATTTTTCCATCCTTATGGGATTTCTATGCTTCAAAGTATTATGTTTCCTTTAGGCACTTTAAAATGCTCATTTCGAAGTTTCGTCACTAGATGTGAATTTTGTCTTTAATTTAAAGCTCAAAGTTAAGTGAAACATATACCTTATTATTCAGCATTAAATTAAATTTATTCATCTGTCTTCGGAGTATAGTGATTGAAATAATTTGTAAAGCGCAAGCAACGATGCACTGTAAAAAACCCACTGTAAATTTGCCAGCACAACTAGATCACAGTTGAATGTACTGTAGCTTTCTTTGGTTTCCTGACTATTTAAACATGAAAAATACAGTAGTTGCGTAAAATTAACAGTACAAAGTACTGGCAATTTTGGACGCATTTGGGCCACAGCACAAACTACTGGCGTCCAAATTGCCAGTACATTGTGCTGTTAATTTTACGCAACTACTGTATTTTCCATGTTTAAATAGTCAGGAAACCAAAGAAAGATACAGTACATTCAACTGTTATCTTTTTTTTTTTTTCTTTTTTTACAGTGTGCCTGGGATTTAAATCGTCGAATAAAATTTACGAATAATTTTATGCGTGATTTTTTTTTTATTCGCGTCTTATTCAGTCATAAAATAACAAGTTATAAGTAACCGAACACTTGTTTAAAAAAGGACATAGTTTAAATAGAATGCACTGTAAAAAAATAATGCCAGTTTTCCGGTAGGAATCGGAAATATAGTTGCCCTTATCGTACCGGAATAATTTCCAACCCAGCTTTGAATTAAATCCGTAAAATCGGAATAAAATCCGTAAAATGCCGTTTTACTGATTATTTCCTTATTTTTACGGATTTTATTTCGAGCTGGGTCGGAAATTATTCCGGTACGATAAGGGCAACTATTTTTCCGATTCCTACCGGAAAACTGGCAGTATTTTTTTTTACAGTGTGGTGTTACATTAAATAGAGATATTATTAATTTTATGAGAGCAATTTCTTTATTTTAATGTTTATACTTTTAATTCTAGAGTTATTCAGTCATAACAGAATAGATTATAAGTAATTAAAAAATCAAAGTTTTTAACCCTCTGAATGCACAACCGAAGAGAAAAAATTCATTTTTTTTTTATGTATTTTTTCAAAATACTAAAAAATATGTTTTTTCCAACACGGTATAAAAAAATTAATTATTTATGGATACAATCCTTGATAGTATTAATCATTACCCAAGCTTTTAAAAATTCATTATAACTCTAGAATTATATTAATTTAAACAATATTTCAGTTCCAGACAAACCTAAAACTCGAACAACAGCTATATAAGTTCACGTCGCTGAGATTGTTTAGGATATCATAATTACTGAAAATCCTGTTACATTATTGAATATTTCAGTTTATTCACAAATAATTTTATTTCTTATTCTTATATCTTTCTCCGTGTCTTTCATAACAGAACAATCGTAGATGCTATAAAGATGCTCATTTATGTGTACTTCAAAATGACCAAAATAAGTATTTGAAGAGTAATAATATAGTTCAATCACTTAAAAGAATAAAAGACAATATACAATAAATTGTTCATAAGAGTTACTGTAAAATGTACTTAGATTTTATTTAAAATAAAAGATTTAAATATACTCATCTTTCTAATCAATCTAACTTGTTGAAATTTAAAAATATTTAATCTGCGCTTGCGCTTATTGTCACCAATGAAGCAGCAAAAAGAAGAGTGCTCAAACAAAAATGTTGACTTAAATGTAAAAATGAACTGTTATTCTAATTTCTGAATCGATTCTGGTAAAACCGATGACACACGCAATGCCTATATATTGTCGAAAAAAAAAAACCGAAATATTTTCAATCGAAATGTAATTGCGCGGAAATGTTGCCTTTTGTAATAAAGAATAAATTCGTAAAATATTACACAAATCGTTTTATTACACAACACGTTCATTACACAACCGCTGCAAGGGGGCCAAAGTTTCGAAAAATCGCAAAAAATATGTTCCTTTCACTTTTTTTTAATTATCGAAACATAACAATACAATTTCTAACAAAAATCAATAGTTATATGAGGATATTAGAAATGTCCCGGTAAACGTTCATTATGATGAAATCATATCTTTTACTGCCCCAACGTAACCATACCTTAAAACAAAGTGCAAAAATTTCATTTTTTTGATTGCTTCTAAATTTTTAAAATTTCTATAACTTGTCCAGAAGTAAATAAAGTTACTTTATACCTATTAATATGTTATAAATTTTTATAACTATTTGCAATAGTCTGGAAAATAAAAAAAAAGTAATCATTCCTTTTTCTTGACGATCGCTTCATCTACTTCTGTTTTAATGCATATCAGCAGTTCATGCACCATGAATAACAAAAATGATATAAAATGAAGAAAGTATTTTAGTATGTTATTATTAAATTACAGAAATGTTTAACCGAAACGGGTTAGATAATCTTAAAATGAAAAAATATTATGCAATTGAATTTTATACTATAACATGCTTTTAAATGAAGCCATTATTCCTCGAGAGGCTAAAATTTATCAGATGTGATCCTCCCTCTGTTCTGGTCCGCAAACTTTTTAAGGGCTTCAGTGACTAAATACACGCATCTTTCTAATGATTGTGTGGGGCAAGGGAAGTTATAATACCTGATATCTTTAATCGAACATTCTAAACTCACCATTGTTGTCAGATTGTCAGTGGATGAAAAAACCGTAACAGATAGTTCTGTAAGTTTTGCCAGTCGACTAAATCTATACAATTTTAAGCTTCAAAGTTCAAGTCTGGAATTATAAAGTGACAGATTACACTTTTTGAGTCCACAGAACTTCGTTCTTTGACAATATTCTCAATGACTGGTGTTCTAATGTTCTCCCCTTCATATACTATCATTCCAATGAGACTATTTTCATGATTTGCGAAATAGGCATTTCGTGAAATTACAGGATCTATAATATTTTGTAGATGATCTGGCAAGTAACAAGAGTTATTAACTATAGTATACAAATTCTGTCAAACACGCTGAATTTATTTTAATTGTAAACCAACTGATGCAGTTCACTTTCATAATGTTTACTCAGACAGTAAGTATGACAAGTTAAGAAGAGGGTTTTCCTGTTCCAACGTAGGATCTCAAAAAATCATTAGCAGCAGTGATCCACCTTGGGAGAAATATTGGTTCAGGGAATCGGTAAAAAAGTTTAATTGAACACACGCCTATTGAAAGAGCTTGAAATATTTCAGGCATTTACAACTGATCAGTTGACAAATCATCTTTACCAACAGCTATGCGATCAGATTAAATGGCTTAAAGTTTGCAATTGGTAGTGATTTGCAAATCACAAGAGATCAACCAATTGGGCCACAATATGACATAGGACCCGTCTTTTGTCATCAAGATATTCGAAAAGATGTCTCAGCGGAAGCTGGTTGAAGTGAGGGCAAGGAAGCCACTAAATTCTTTTTTTATTATTATTATCAAGTAGTAATATAACACCACCATTGCATCATGCGTTAAAGACAGCTTCAGCAAATCCTTATTGAAATTATTTTCACGGTTTACATTTCATTTTTCATCAAAAAATATATAATGTCATTGCATATAGAAGCCACCTTGTCCGACAATGGGGTCAAACGACGAAAAGGACAAAGACCTAGTTCTAATATTAAAAAAGTGTGTTCTTCCTTGTTTTCGGGAAGATGAAAAATCCCCCCACCTCTTTAACTTGTCAGATACTTCTATTTTTAGAGCCATCAATGTAAAGAGCAAAAGAAGTATATTACAGAAAAACAAAAAATCCAAATGAAATATGGCCCTCTAGCAGCGAGAATATAATTTTACGTGTAGGATGCTGCAGGTGTTTCTGTGATTGAGTAGATTTTTTTGATAGAATTACAGTGATCATTTTTTTAACAATTTGCATGAAATTAACAACATAAAATGCGTTTACCATCATATTAGAAATGTAAAAAATCTGAAAATATTAAGAAATTTCTGAAAATTGAACAACCGAAAAATTTTAATTTTTTAGAAACTTTGGGCCTGTTGTGCCGGTAAAAGTAATTATGTCCCGATAATGACATTTTACTGTTATATTACTAATATCTCGGTGTGGCTATTGCGTTCTATTAGAAATTGAATTGGTATGTTAGGATAACTTTTATAAAAATTGCAAAAAGTATGTTTATTTTGAATTTTACCGTACTTTGGCTGCCTTGCGGTTTAAGATATTAACCAATCGGTGTAATATTTTACTTATTTATTCTTTTTTTTTACAAAAGGCAACTTTCCCGCCTTATTACGTTTCGATTATAAATATTTCAGCCTAATCGGCCCACCCTACTATATATTCAGTTTTCAAAAAATAGTAATAATAACTTTTTAATTTTCAATTCCGAACATTACGTAGATAACATTTTCATTCAATTTTAAATGTATCGTCAGTAGAACATGATATACAAAAACAGATACTACATTTAAAAGAAAATTTTAACCCTCATATTTGTCTGACAGCGATAGCATATAACATATGGATGGATGTTTCTTGCTGACATGTTAATATGTCAAATATTTTAAACTCAATAAGGACATAGCGTAGAAAAATTCTTATGATTATTCTACATCATGTATAAAGAAAATATTCTATATGAATTTTTTTTTCAATTTACCCCAAAATCTACACAGTTAAAATTTGTCTTAGGATTTCACCTAAAACTGGTGCCATATTGTTCCTACCATGCACATTGTTAAATCTTGTTCAGTGTTTAACTTTTCATAAGCATTTGTATGTTGAATAATATTATGGCAAAATTATGAACGATAATTTAGGGGTAGCTATTCTTTTCAAACAAGAGCTAATCATACCGAAACCTCAGAATAAAATAGAACACTAAGTACTCGGAAGTCAGTGTCTGCACTATGATTTAACAGTTAGCCAGTAGCTTTCTAGCCACTAGAGAAGCAGACGGGTGTGATCGTGCTTTAAGATATGTGCCTACCTACGAGACACTTTTTTGAAAAATATGAAATTTTTATCAAACACATGTGTTTTTAGTTAAAACAGGAAATGAAAATATGAATTCATGTAATTTTTTAATGGAAGTTTAGCTAACTTTTCAAATTTAGACAATATTTAGTCAAAATGTTTAGTAATGAATTGCGTTCATGTAAAAGCTTCTATAAAGAAATCTATTCAATATATTTCACTTTTTTTTAAAACAACATATTAGCAAATCACTTACCTGTGGTACTAAGCAAAAGATTTGCAATAACTTTTAAACTTACTAACGTATGCCAAAATTTGTATACAAAAGAAAATTTTTAAGTGCCTTTTTCAATAAAAATAGCTGTTGTGAAATGACTGTTTTCCTTATAACTATTGCCTGAAGATGGCAGCACCAAAACTGATTTAGACTATATTTACAGTTTGCAGATCTTTCAATTTTGAGTTTATATCTTTCTTTATAT
Organism: Maratus speciosus; assembly: GCA_963932465.1. Classification (NCBI taxonomy): domain Eukaryota; kingdom Metazoa; phylum Arthropoda; class Arachnida; order Araneae; family Salticidae; genus Maratus; species Maratus speciosus. The sequence goes on along the minus strand of OZ010800.1, from coordinate 261,712,656 downwards.
CTTTTGTATATGTGTGTAAATTGTATCATTAATGTTTCTTAATTTTTGTTTTCAGTGTAGATTTAATAATTATTAATATTCTGTTAAATTATTCCTTGATATGTGATAATTGTGTATTATTTAAGATATTATTTTGATTCTTGCCGGTAGATGTCCTGGCCTAGTCCAGGAATCATGTTTTAGAAATGTACGTGTTCTTTTTCTGCTAGCTCGCAGAATGTAGGAGTAAGATGGCGGTTCGAAGATGTAAGTTTGTTGTGCTGTGAAATATTGTAGACAGTAAAAAATGTGAAGGTGAAAATATACATGGGGCGAAGATTTGTGTGTAAGCCCCCATTGTAGTGTAAACTAACCGATATTTAATACACATAGTTCGAATATATGAACATTTGTCTAGTTTATTTGTGACTGTTCGTGTTTATTTCTTCTGAAGTACGAGGCCGGCTACCCACGTAAGACGTAAGTACTATTTTCATTGTCTGATTAATTTTCTTTATGTACAGGTGGAAGAAGTGATGAGATATTTAAAGTGATATAAAATAGAGAGTTGGCCCATTTTCCCTCAATATAAAACTGGTAGTTTTATTTAGTTTAAATAAAATGTTTAGAACAGTAGCCTTAGTATAATTTTAAGTTTCATTTTTCGCTATTGTTCTATTATTAGTGGCGCCCGAACAGGGACTGGGTTATTCTATTATTGTTCTTAAGTGTTCTTAGGCTCTCTATGTATTTTTAAGGTACTTTATTTACTGAATTTATTTGTTTATTTGTGATATTTTTTATAAAAGATTTTTTGAAGAGTATTATTTTTTGTATTATTATTATGGAAGCTTTAAAACTCAAAAGAACCGGCGTTCGCTCGTCTTTCACACGCACAGCAAATATTCTGCAAACAGAACTTGTAAAGGATGATTTTGACGTAAATTTAATTAAAGATAAATATGCAAAATTACAAAACATACAAGCGGAATTAAATGATTTAGATAATAGAATTTTAGATTTGATAACCGCTGATGGGACGGCCGCGGGACAAATTGTTTCCAATGAAATAGAAAACAGAGAAGTTTATTCGGATGATTTCATCACGCTGACTCGTCAGTTTAATGAAAAATTTATAATCACAGAGGCGAGGCCAGACGGTGAGTTCAGCGTTACGGGCAATAAGATGAAATCTTATAAGCTTCCGAAAATAGAATTAAAGAAATTCGACGGAGAATTAATTAATTGGCTGGCGTTCTGGTCCCAGTTTCAAAAAATTCACGAAGACCCAGATTTGCATGACAGTGGTAAATTTTCCTATTTAGTACAAAGTATGAAAATAGGGTCACGCGCTAAAGAATTTATCGATAGTTACCCGATTACTTCTGATAATTATACAAATGCAGTTGCGGCGCTGACAGAACGTTTTGGGAAGCCCGATTTATTGATCGAAGTTTATGTAAGGGAGTTGATTAAATTAATTATTTCGAATGTAAAAGCTGACAATAGAAATAAATTGCCCCTTGATAAGCTGTACGATAAAATTGAAGCCCAGTTGAGGGCTCTAGATTCATTAGGCCTAAAATCGAGTGAAAACACATCGTGGTTATATCCGATGGTTGAGTCTAGCCTAACAGAGGATGTCCTGAAAGCTTGGCAGAGAAGTCCATTTTTCATTCAACCCGAGGGAACAGATCTCTCTCGCCTCAATAATTTAATGAAATTCTCAAAAGCGGAAGTTGAGGGTGAAGAGCGATTAAAACTAGCACGCAGCGGTTTTGAAAATAACAATCGTAGGGAAATATATCATTAAAAAGTAAGAGGTGAGGTAAGGGATAAATTCAAAAAACACAATATTCCAACTGCATCAAATTTCCTAACGATTAAAGAGCGTTCGTGCATTTTTTGTGATAAAAACCATGAGAGCAAAAATTGTTACGAAGCCCGTTTATTAACTTTAGAGGAAAAAATCGCTAAAGTTAAAGAGAAGAGGTGTTGTCTAAAATGTTTAGAGCCTAATCATGTTGCCAAATTTTGTAAGCAATTTGTACGCTGCTATTTGTGTGGCAGACCTCATTTGATTTTACTTTGCCCTGAAATGCATAAAAAAGGGGAACCACCGAAAGAAAAGACGGTAACAGAGCATGCACAAATGACCGCTGCCAGGCAAACTTGCACCGCGGAAGTAGCATTAATGACTTTGCAGGTAAAAGTCGCGGGTGCGAATAAAGTGAAAAAAGTCAGAGTACTTCTTGATTGCGGTTCGCAAAAGTCATATATTTTAGAGTCTTTGGCAGTCGAGTTGGGTTTACCAATTATTTCTAAAGAAAGCATAGCTCATACTTTATTCGGGGGTGCTAGAACTGCTCCGAAGTTGCATAACAAATATCGGGTAAAATTATGTTCACCAAATCAAAAGAAATATCCAGATTTAGAGTTTGATTTTTTGGACCAAGACGTAATCTGCGGTGACATTCCGCGTTTACCTAGAGGACCAATTTTAAGGGAATTGAAACGTAATAAAATTTGGTTATCTGATATGGGTGCAGATCATCCTAAAATTGAGATGCTTATAGGTAGTGATATATATGGGAAAATTCTCACGGGTCTAGTTAAGCAATTAAAAGGAGGATTGACCGCAGTTTGTACAAAGTTGGGTTGGGCCGTTTGTGGTGCATTGGATGATTTTTCTCCTCCTAAAGAGCAAGGGGCTACAACTTTGTGTACGAATTTGGCTATCAGAGATTTGAAAATTTCCGATCTTTGGGATTTAGAAACAATCGGAATATTAGATACGCCACAAAATTTGACTAAGGCTGCGGAAGAAGAAATGGCCCGGGAACAATTCTTAGGTTCTCTTTCTCGAAACGAAGAGGGTCGTTACTGTGTAGGTTTACCATGGTTGGGAACCAATGTAGCGTTACCATCAAATCGTCATGTGGCCGAAAAGAGGCTTTTCAGTGTTTCCCGAAAACTTAAATCTTTGAATAAATTTGAGGAATATAATAGGGTTTTTGACGAATGGATGGAAGAGGGTGTAATTGAGGTAGTACCAGAGGCAGAACTAGATAGGAAAGGGCATTATCTTCCCCACCACCCAGTGTTTAAACCAGATAGTGCCACAACTAAGATAAGACCTGTTTTCGATGCGTCATGCAAAGTGGGTAGAGCTCCCTCTCTCAATGACTGTTTATTTAAGGGACCAAATTTAATTGAAGAAATTCCTGCGATTTTGTTGAGATTTAGGGAAAAATGCATTGGGGTAACTTCCGATGTTAGACGTGCATTTTTGCAAATAGAATTAAGAAAAGAAGATAGGGATTTTTTGAGATTTTTATGGTGGGAGAGAGAAAATGTTATAAAAGTACTCCGCCATACTAGGGTAGTTTTTGGGGTTACCTCCAGCCCATTTTTATTAGGAGCGGTTATAAGACACCATTTGTCACAGGTGCCACCCGAAAAGAGGTTTTTGGCTCAGAAACTAGATAAATCTTTATACATAGATAATTGCATAACATCCGTTGATAATCAGCAAGAACTCGAAGACTTTATAAAATATTCTACTCAGGTTCTCGCCGAAGCGAAGATGGAGCTACGCATGTGGACCTATAATTCAGTAGGGACAGATATCGGTGCAATGTCACATGTTTTGGGTACAGAATCCGTGTTAGAGGATCCGGTATCAGTTTTAGGAATTATGTGGGACAGGAACGAAGATAACCTGCGTATTAGTATTAAGACTTCACCGATTTCAGAGAATTTGTCAAAAAGAGAGATTTTGTCCCTAACTCAGACTATTTTTGACCCATTAGGTTTCCTGACACCTGTTTTGTTGACGGCAAAGTTATTGCTTCAGGAAATTTGGACTATAAAAGTAGATTGGGATACCCCTTTACCTGAAGAAATTAAAGTTAAATTCTTAAAGTGGTATAATAATTTGGGTATACTCACGGATTTGAAATTGCCGCGGCGCATAGGTTTTGGAGATAGGAGTTCCTGGTCACTCCATGTTTTTTGTGACGCAAGCCAACACGCCTATGCGACCGTTATTTTTTTGAGATGTGAACATAAAGGGGAAATAGTCGTAAGTTTAGTTATGGCTAAAGCGAGAGTCGCACCATTAAAAAAGGTTACAATCCCGAGACTCGAACTTATGGCGTGTGTTTTAGGGGTGCGTCTTTCTAAATATGCTACAGAAGCTCTTTCTCTACAGGACTGCCCAAAATATTTTTGGACCGATTCCACCACCGCGTTATCCTGGATTAAAAGAAATGATAGTTGGGGAACTTTCGTGGGCAATCGGGTGAAGGAAATTTGCGCTGTCACAGAAGTAAATCAGTGGTCTTACGTTCCGAGCCAATTTAATCCGGCAGATTTGCCTTCTCGCGGCTGCTCCCCTCGTCGGTTTAGGGAATGTAAATGGTGGTATGGGCCAAACTGGCTAAAAGAGCACAAAGACAACTGGCCAAAGCTAGAAATAGAGCCAGATGAGACTTTAGTTTTTTCTGAACGCAAGAAAGGGGTAAATGTAAATTTAAGTTTAAATATTATAAAGGATCCTAAAGAAATTAAATGGTATGAGAGATTCTCTAAATTTTCAAAGATGATAAGGGTTTTAAGTTGGGTAAAAAGGTTTATCAGTAATTCTTTAAAACGTAACATTAATAAAGAACCATTTCTATCTGCTTATGAAATTCAAGAAGCTAAAAACACACTTCTTTCACTTGTACAGACGGAGAGTTTCTCAGAGACTGGAGATTCAGTTCATGGTCTCCTGACGGAGAGAGATCAGAGGGGCCTACTTAGAGTAAAGACAAAAATTATTGAACGTGATGATCATTACGCTTTTAGATATCCTGTTTTGCTACCTTCCAAACATTATATTGTCCACTGTCTAATACGAGATTATCACTTGAAAAATTCTCATGCTGGTATTCAGACTCTTATGGTCATATTACGTGAAGAGTTTTGGATCATAGCCGCTAGACGAACTATTAGATCAGTAATAAAGAAATGCGTACCATGTCAAAGATTTACAGTAAAGCCGCCAACTACTGCACCCATCCAATTGCCATTGGACAGGGTTCGTTATGCCTTTAGTTTTGAAATAACAGGAATCGATTTATGTGGCCCCCTGATTCTCAAAAATAAAGTAAAAGCGTGGGTAATTCTTTTTACGTGTGCTGTGTACCGATGTGTACATTTAGAACTTGTCACTTCTATAAGCACCGAATACTTTATACAAGCTCTTCGTCGATTCATAGCCCGGAGAGGCCGTCCTTCTGTTGTGTACACGGACAACGGCACCAATTTTGTAGGAACGTCCACGGCATTGAAGAAAATTGACTGGGAGAAGGTAGTCTCTCATGAAACTTTAAATCCCATAAAATGGAAATTTATTCCGCCTACTGCTGCATGGTGGGGCGGATGGTGGGAGCGACTAATCCGCACCACGAAAAATCTGCTTGTCAGAGTGCTAGGGCAAGCATCAGTAAATTATGAGGAGCTGCTCACAATTATTTGTGACGCCGAAGATGTTATCAACTGTAGACCACTCACTTACGTTTCAAATGATACGGAAGATCTTGCACCATTGACTCCGTCGATGTTTTTACGCGATCTTCGAACCTCAGGTGTAGTGGATTTAGACTTCGTCGATAACAACAAACTGTTTGTTCGCCAACGTCGATGTCAAGAACTTCGTGAACAATTTCGGATGAGGTTTCGCCAAGAATATCTTAGCCAATTGGCACAAAAACATGGTCAAAAGGACTGTGATATCCACGAAGGTGACATTGTGTTTATCGGTTCAGAAAACACCAAGCGTATCAACTGGCCAATCGCTCGAGTACAAGAACTGTGTACGGGTCGAGACGGACGTATCAGAGTAGTTAAAGTTAAGACAAAAAATGGCACATTAGTGCGGCCTGTGCGCAAGCTTTATCCTTTAGAAGTGTGCTCCTGTACTAAAGATACAGCAATTAGTTTTTTATTTGACTCTCACCAAATCAAAAGGTGGGAGTGTTGTGAAATGACTGTTTTCCTTATAACTATTGCCTGAAGATGGCAGCACCAAAACTGATTTAGACTATATTTACAGTTTGCAGATCTTTCAATTTTGAGTTTATATCTTTCTTTATATCTTTTGTATATGTGTGTAAATTGTATCATTAATGTTTCTTAATTTTTGTTTTCAGTGTAGATTTAATAATTATTAATATTCTGTTAAATTATTCCTTGATATGTGATAATTGTGTATTATTTAAGATATTATTTTGATTCTTGCCAGTAGATGGCCTGGCGAGTCCAGGAATCATGTTTTAGAAATGTACGTGTTCTTTTTCTGCTAGCTCGCAGAATGTAGGAGTAAGATGGCGGTTCGAAGATGTAAGTTTGTTGTGCTGTGAAATATTGTAGACAGTAAAAAATGTGAAGGTGAAAATATACATGGGGCGAAGATTTGTGTGTAAGTCCCCATTGTAGTGTAAACTAACCGATATTTAATACACATAGTTCGAATATATGAACATTTGTCTAGTTTATTTGTGACTGTTCGTGTTTATTTCTTCTGAAGTACGAGGCCGGCTACCCACGTAAGACGTAAGTACTATTTTCATTGTCTGATTAATTTTCTTTATGTACAGGTGGAAGAAGTGATGAGATATTTAAAGTGATAAAAAATAGAGAGTTGGCCCATTTTCCCTCAATATAAAACTGGTAGTTTTATTTAGTTTAAATAAAATGTTTAGAACAGTAGCCTTAGTATAATTTTAAGTTTCGTTTTTCGCTATTGTTCTATTAATAGCTCTTAAATTAATATATACATACTTACAAGCAATATTTTACGTCATAACATACCAATAGATGAGCAGAACCTCTTTACAAAATTTTATTTCAATAGGTTAAAAACTTTTTAAGAAATAAAGTTTCTCTTAAACGTACACAATGAAAAACACAGTTTTCCAGAAGACGCAAATTAAGATTTTGATAGAGCATAACAAATTATGTATAAAGTTTACAACTTTAAATTCCATCATATTTGTAGGTGTGTATATATTTGTGTATATATTATATATTATATGTTTGTGTATTAAAATGTATTGTTTACATTTCTGTGGCTCTTTAAACGGTCACGTTCGGTTTCAGAAAGTTAATTTCGGATTTATATTTAGAGCTATAACTTTGCTTGTAATTATCTCTGAATCAAAAGTAAGGCATTTTTAGAATCCTAGATGTTTGACCTTTAATTTAATAAAAAATCGAAATTTTTATCAAAAACAGCGATTTCAGGGTAGACACTTACCTTAAAGAATTTGCATAGCAATAAGATTGTATTACAAGACGATGGTTAAAAGAGGAACCATTGATGATGTTACTGGTAATCAGATAATAGTAGTTAAGTTTGTACTAATAATTAGCTGCACGATATCATGTCAAGCTGATCAATAAATTTGAAAATTAAAGTGAAACATTTTTGCGTGTTTGTCTGATGTCCTTACACTACTAACTGATTCAACCTTAAACTCTTTTTTTCAGTTATTAATAGAGGAATTTTCACTGTATTTGATGATTAGCAAATGTTAAAAATATTAAGATAGAAGATCTGTAAACAAACTAAGGAATGTACAATTTTATGTTAGTAAGTATAGTTCAGTTATTAAAAACTCAATAAAATGAATAGTATTTATTATTAAGCTATTATTATTTATTATTCTACATTATAAATTAAAAAAAAATTATATCTGAAAAAAAAGTTATACCCAATAGCTCAGGTATATATATTCAATTTACATTAAAATCTACACTGCTAAAATTTAGCTTATGTTTTCACCAATAAATGGCGCCAGAATAGTTAAGCCTTGTTCAGTGTTTAACTTTTCATAAGGATTTTTAAGCTGAATTACATTATGGCAAAGTTATGAACCATACGTTAGCGATAGCTGTTCATTTCAAAAAAGGACTAAACACACCAAATCATCAGTATAAAATTGCAGTATGCAAGCAGACGGGTGCCATCCTGCTATAAACCCTTGAAGGGCATAGGTAAATTACATATACCACTTAATTTTAATTGCCAAAGGCCACATTGGCACCAGCATTTTAAAACTGAATTTTGATTTATACTATATACTCGAAGAAACGCTTTTAGTTACTTTCTTATAAATTTTCTTGTAAATCCTGGTATCAATCAATCATTTTAACATTTTAGAAAGCACAGTACTTTGCCCCTCAAGGGGTGAAAGCATTTACATGACAATAAGATTGTATTGCAATAGAATGGTTAAAAGGAGAAACATTGATGAAGTTATTCGGTAATCACGTAATAGTATTTGAAATTGTTACTGATAATTAGCAGAACAAAATCAGTAATCTAGATATTTGAAAATTAAAGTGAAACATGTATGTTTCATTGTCCGATTACCTGCTACTACCAAAGGATTCAAACACTTTTTTCATTTATCAATAGAGGAATTTTCACTGTATTTGACCATTAATATATTTTTTTTTAAACGATAGAAGATCTGTAAACTAACCAAGGAATACACACATTTATGTTAGTAAGTGTAGTTCAGTGATAAAAACTCAATGAAATGCATAGACCATAGTGACAGCAAGATTTAAATAATTCAAATCATAATAAATATTTTGTGATAGTTATTACAAAAATGGCAGGTTTTATTTAAAAAGACTGAAATACAGTTTGAAATATTTTAAAGATTTCTAATGAAGAAAAAATATGTGTAATTTAACACGGATGAAAATGAAAAAGGTAAGGATTCTATGTTAGTAAAATTTTCCCATTACAATCTTGGGCAAAATTTCATTTTACAAGGTAAAGTTTCATACATCGGTTAAAAACGGTAGCACTCGTAACTATTAACTGAGTTAGATTTGACAAGAAATGTGCATAGGATATACCAATGTTCGAAGTAATTTTATTGGTCAGCTTCATCCGCAGTTTTCTTTTAAAATGACGGCCATTTAAAATTTAAAAAATAATCAAATTTAATATCAGGTTAAAAAGAAATTAGAAATCGAAAAAGGTTTCTTTATTAAGTGCTTAACCGTGATGCAAGGATTCCGGAGAATTTTTTGCTTTGTCTTTATCTTAAAAAATGGCTGAGATATAACAGTTTGAATTTCTAATGTGGGTGACATTTTGAAAAATTTGATTTTTCGCCTGAAACAGCATTCGTATATATCAACCTATTTCAATGTCAGTGAGCATGTGCACAGGAATTACAAAGGTCTCGAACCATTTCATTGGTTAGCTTCGCTCACCATGTTGTTTCAAAATAACGGGCACTTCAATATATCGCGACCAAATATAAATCACTTAAATAAAACCAGAGCATGGATAAAGCAGACTAATTCCGTGAAATTCTCATTCATATTCAGTATTGACAAAAGCTAGTAATGAATCTTCTGTAAACGGGTTCCACTAATTTGAGCTTCGTGTGTTTGATTAATAAAACCTGGTTTTTAAAAAATAAGAAATATGAAAGCTACCACTTCCCCCCGGCTCTAACCGGAAGGACTTTTATAATCTATAGTCGGGAAAATAACGGAATTAATTTAGGTAGTTTTATATAAGACCTACATATTTGTATGTATGGTATGCAAAATTTGTATGATATACATGTTATACAAAATGTGAGTTCAGCAAGGAAAAACATAGTTGAAAAATGCCCTTCAGTAATTTCTGTCGGTAGGTAGAAATGTACTCGAAAGTTTTTCTTAAGTTCTAAATATAATCTATATATTTTATACAAACTATGTAATATGCGACAAACCAAGTTCACACAATAACAATTAGGAGCAAAATTACCACAACGTAATTAGAGAAAGTTCATAGATAGTACTATAATCGAAGTCTTTTGTGTTCCTATGTAAGTAAATGATAAATGCTATGCACACCATATCGTATTGTAACCATGTTTTAGTGGACCTTAAAAATGCATATCAATTTCAATATATTTCAAAAAATGTAACACCACAAAAATTGAGTACAAACTATTTTCCCTATAGACCATAAAATGAGGGAATTATTTTGAATGCCGTGTAAACTGATTATAAACCCTACACGCTTTATTTTCCACACCGAACATGCCTGTGTAATTAATATTAACATATATCAATTGCATGATATTCCAAATATATTTATGCAAGTTAGAGTCGATATAACTTTGAAAAACTGAGAAGCAAAATGTATTCAAAATTATGAAATAGAAAATATAGAAAATTATTTAATTGTTTAAAGTAACAAAATTAATTAATAAATGTGTAAAATAGGTTTCAGTGATAAAATGAATATGCATTATTTTTGTTTACCGAATTTTTTAATATATTTTTAAAGTCATACAATAAGGATAGTTTATTAATTCAATTTTATTATCCGTCAGAAAAGGATGGTTGCAGAGCTGTTTTATTGACATTATTATGTATCGCGAATTATCAACGTGAATTGTGACTTTAAAAAATAAAAATAAAAAGGTTGACGAAACAAAAATGCGTCATGGATATAATATAACTACATATTAAAATGCAAAATAACATCTTCCAAGTTACCCACGATTTTGAAAAGTTTTTGTTTATCATTAGAAATCTTTGGAAAATAATATATTTGAGTATTTAAAGAAGCATTTATAAAAACAATGTCTTTTGCTGCCACTGATTTTCGGAAACGTTTTTGCGTAGAAATTATGGTATATTATTGAGTTTCTTCAAACCGGAATATATGTTTTCAGTGGTTTTCAATCAAAGCTTATTTACACATTTTAGGCTGCGTAACGGATATAACCTGCAAGAGTAATAAAATAACATTCATTTTAATGTCAACGCTGTTAATTTATCATGCCTGTCTGCGAAGCAAATTTATTTAACATGAAAATTTTTAATGTTTAATAAAAATATTGTATGTTAATTAGATCACACATTTGTATTATAATATTCATTTTTATATTAACATTTTTCATATTAAAATTTTTCATACAAAGTCTAGTTTTATTAAGATATTTTACTCTATAATAAGACACTATTCAACGAATGACTGAACAAGATGTCAAAGTTAACCTATATGTAAGCAAAAGAATACTTAAAATATTGACACGAGCGGGCACGTGACATGCTTTTGTGGGCGGTAATTTCGATGAAAGTTTAACAAGAAAGATAGATCACATCAGACATAGATTATGAAACTCTTTTCCACATTAATGGAATACTAGCTGGCTTCGCCCGCTAGCGGGCCCCTCCTTTTTTATAAAATCTCGAAAGAACGTAACTTGCCTGCGAACGAACCTCGAGTGAACGAAAATCGAACCGGGTCCCCGAGGCCTACGGCACCGTATAGCAGGCGTGCTGCGCACGCACGGCAAAATCTTGTAAGAAAGGCAATCTCGCTCGAACAAAAATCCAACCGGGTCCCCGCTGCCTACGGCACCGTATAGCAGGCGTGCTGCGCACGCACTGCAAGCTCTTTAAAAAAGCGTATCGCGCTCGAACAAAAGTCGAACCGGGTTCCCGATGCCTTCGGCACCGTATTGCAGGCGTGCAGCGCACGCACTGCAAACAATTTTAAAAAAGCCTTTCGCTATAACGAAAGTTGAACCTGGTCCTCGCTGCCTACGGCACCTTATAGCAGACGTGCTGTGCACGCACTGCAAACTCTTTTTAAAAAGTCTATCGCGCTCGAATGTATGTCGAACCGGGTCCCCGCTGCCTACGGCACCGTATAGCAGACCTGCTGCGCACGACTGCAAAGTCTTGTAAAAAAGGCAATCTCGCTCGAACGAACCTCGAACCGGGTCCTCGCTGCTAATTTTAACAAAATCGAGCTATGTCAGTACCACATTCTACCACCAGGCAGCGCACTCTATTCATAACAAAACTGTATCGGAAGGAAAGTCCGTTAAACAACCTATCAGTAGATATGTTAAACAGATCGCCTTGTTAGAGTGCTTAATTTTAACAAAATCGCGTTATGTTATTTCCGGATTCCACCACCAGGGAGCGCACTGTATTCTTAACAAATACATATCTGAACGAAACGCCTTCACGCAACATTTCCATAGATAAATGTGTCGGGAAGGTGGCGGTCTTAACAAAAAATTCTGTTAGTTCCACATTCCACCACCAGGGAGCGCACTCTATTCATAACAAAACTGTCTCGGAAGGAAAGTCCGTTAAACAACCTATCAGTAGATATGTTAAACAGATCGCCTTCTTAGATTGCTTAATTTTAACAAAATCGCGTTATGTTAGTTCCGGATTCCACCACCAGGGAGCGCACTGTATTCTTAACAAATACATATCTGAACGAAACGCCTTCACGCAACATTTCCATAGATAAATGTGTCGGGAAGGTGGCGGTCTTAACAAAAATTTCTGTTAGTTCAACATTCCACCACCAGGGAGCGCACTCTATTTATAACAAAACTGTCTCGGAAGGACAGTCCGGTAAACAACCTGTCAGTAGATATGTTACTCAAGGTGGTGGCGGTCTTAAGCAAGAATTTAAGATGTTTGCAGAAATTACTATTCAGAAATAGTGGTGACTAAACTTTTGACATTTTTATATTTAATAAGTAGTATGTATATCAACGTGTTATGAACTATCTTAAAGTTTCAAGCATATATCGCCTTGTTATATTTCCTGAATTTAAGAAAATCGCGTTATGTTAGTTCCACATTCTACCACGAGGAAGCGCACACTATTCATAACAAAACTGGAGCGGAAGGAAAGTCCGTTAAACAACCTATCAGTAGATATGTTACTCGAGGCGGTTGCGGTCTTAAGCAAGAATTTAAGATATTTGCACAAATTACTATTCGGAAATAGTGGTAACTAAACTTTTGACATTTTTATGTTTAATAAGTAGCATATATCTCAATGTGTTATGAACTATCTTAAAGTCGCAAGCAGATCGCCTTGTTATATTTCCTAAATTTAACAAAATCGCGTTATGTTAGTTCCACATTCTACCACCAGGGAGCGCGCTCTATTCTTAACAAAAACATGTCTGGACGAAACACCTTCACGCAAACTTTCCGTAGATACATGGGTCGGGAAGGTGGCGGTCTTATCCAAGAATTCTGTTAGTTCCTCATTCCACCACCAGGGAGCGCACACTATTCATAACAAAACTGTATCGGAAGGAAAGTCCGTTAAACAAACTATCAGTAGATATGTTAAACAGATCGCCTTGTTAGATTGCCTAATTTTAACAAAATAGCGTTATGTTAGTTCCATATTCCACCACCAGGGAGCGCACTGTATTCTTAACAAAAACATTTCTCAACGAAACGCCTTCACGCAACCTTTCCGTAGGTACATGGGTCGGGATGGTGGCGGTCTTAACGAAGAATTCTATTAGTTCCACATTCCACCACCAGGGAGCACTCTCTATTCATAACAAAACTGTGTCGAAAGGAAAGTCCGTTAAACAACCTACCAGTAGATATGTTACTCGAGGTGGTGGCGGTCTTAAGCAAGAATTTAAGATATTTGCACAAATTACTATTCGGAAATAGTGGTTACTAAACTTTTGACATTTTTATATTTAATAAGTAGCATATATCTCAATATGTTATGAAGTATCTTAAAGTTTCAAGACACATCTACGCGCTCCCTGGTGGTGGAATGTGGAACTAACATAACACGATATAGTTAAAATTAGAAATCTAACAATGCGATCTGTTTGAAACTGTGAGATAGTTCATAACATTTAATAAAAAGAACTTTCCGTAGATACATGGGTCGGGAAGGTGGCGGTCCTAACCAATATTTTAAGAAATTTAGAAAAGTGCCTCTCTAGGGGGGGGGTGAAAAGGAGGGATGAAAACCGAAGATGCATAACTTGAATCAACCTTCACAGACCTTTTCTATGATATATCACATGGCGGGTAACAGATAAATACAGAAAAGTGGGGGGGGGGGGAATTGGGGGGATGGACACCGGAGATGCATAAACATAGTAGCAAGAGGGGGGACAAACTGGGCTCGTTATGTCCAACAGTTTGATATGAAACACCGCTGAGTTAAGTCAAAACCAGAAGAAGTTGCAAAAGTTAACCCTTTATGGGCACGCTGAGAGGGGGGGGAGGCAGAAGAGAAGGATGGGGACAAACTGGGCTCGTGATGCCCAGAAGTTTGATTAGAACTTTTTCTAAGGCGGAACTTCCTACTTATAGGGGCAAAAATTACCGAGTTATTGTCTTTTGAAAAAAAAAAAAATGGAGAAATTTGCTTTTTTTGGCCATAACTTTCTGGAAAGAACCCGTAAAGCTTATTTAACATAATTTTCAGTTCGGAAATTTTAATACCTTTAATTTAAGGTGTCTTATGTAAGGGGTAGTGGCTTAAATTAAAAAGTTCAATAAAAACGGTCATAACTTTATGGTCGTGCCTCGTAAGTCTAAGCTTGTATGTTATTCAGTTCGAAATTTACTTTACCTTTATTTTAAGGTGTATATTGAGGGGTTGGGAAGGAAATTTAATGATGTCGAGTCTCAGATTCAATTTTGAAAGGATTTTCCATCGATAATGAGTTGTTAATTAGCTAATGACGTCCGTAATTACGGCGGGATTTTCTCGAGACCACAAAGTCCGTTTTTCTAGGAAAATGGCGGCCCGAATCGACATATTATAAGACCCTCTGCGTCGCCTGTGAGAAAAGTAGTTCCGGCGACACGGGCGAGTGTTACCAACATACAGACAGACGATTACGGACATTAATAGTAGTAGAGATTGTTAAAAAGAAAAAAAAAACCATTGTTACAATTTTTCCATACAATGAAACGATATATCTAAAAGCTATTCAAATTTGCCCCGAAACATTTTTTCATCATAGGCGATAACGTGGATTCTTTATTGTGTCCCTGTAAATGAACTATGAACGTTACACATTTCATTTTATATAGTGAATATTCTACAGCGAAAACCATGAATACATAAAATTTCATTACAATGCCAGTATATTTACGCAAATGAGAATTTAAAACATCGACAGACGGAAAGACAAACAGACAAATGAATTCAAAAGCCCTTTTCAACTATGCTGAAAAGTTTTAAAGGGACTTTTGATAAGAGTAATAAGACACACGGTAAAACAGCAAGTATATATACCAGAAATAAAACTTGAACTTTAATTTCCATGCCATTTATGGTAACAAAGTTTCAGGAATGGTGGTAATTACGATGAAAGTTGTATTAACAAGAAAGATAGATCACATCAGACATAGATTATGAAACTCTTTTCGACACTAATTGAATATTGTTAAAAAAAAAAAAAAAAAAAAAAAAAAAAAAAACATTGTTACAATTTTTCCATACAATGAAACGATATATCTAAAAGCTATTCATATTTGCCCCGAAACATGTTTTCATCATAGGCGATAACGTGGATTCTTTATTGTGTCCCTGTAAATGAACTATGAACGTTACACACTTCATTTTATATAGTGAATATTCTACAGCGAAAATCATAAATACATAAAATTTCATTACAATGCCAGTATATTTACGCGAATGAGAATTTAAAACATCGACAGACGGAAAGGCAAACAGTCAAATGAATTAAAAAAAAAACACTTTTCAACTATGTTGAAAAGTTTTAAAGGGACTTTTGATAAGAGTAATAAGACACACAGTAAAACAGCATGTATATATACCAGAAATAAAACTTTAACTGTAATTTCGATGCCATTTATGATAAAAAAGATTCCGGAATATCACGTTTGGCCCAAAATTTGCATCAGCGAATCACCTGGATGGTAAAATAATGCTTTAAAATGTACAGTCGTGGAAAAAAAAAAAGTAAACACCCCTACTAACTTCTCAACAAATTATCGTAGAAGAAAGTTACTGGTACCGAAGGATTGGAAATAAAGCCTACTTTTAAATCATGTGTATATAAAATTTGCTTAGAGGGCCATCTACATATTAAAACGAACCATAACTTCATTTTTTTCAATAGCAGTACACAATTCTGACAACCCTTTAATTAGCCTAAGAAAGAATTTTTATGCAATTCGTACCATAAGTTTCCGAGAAATTAATTATTTTAAAATGAGCGTATTTTAAGGGCTGAATCCAAATTGAAGTTCGGTACTCCACTGTTGACCAAGAGAGCCCGCTTCTTGATCAAGGCGCCACTCAAGCAATCGTTGAAGACGGCTAGATTACTGGATAGCATAAGGAATTTCAAAATATCTACTCACTTGCATCGTAGACGGCCCCTTAAACCATCATTTTGCCGTTTTTTAAGCATAATTTGAAAACTACTTGGAAGAAAAATGTGAAATTTTGGATTTCCATAAAGCAGGACTTAATAAATCTAAATCCATCAAAAAAATTGTAGGTTGCAATTCATAATTTTTTCGCATATTAATTTCATAAATCATAATTCATATCATAAAATTATAAAAATTGCAAATTCAGCGTATTTATGTTTGGGTATGTTAGTATTATTGTTGCAAAAAAAAATTAGCACATTAGGAGCATAATTTCAGGAGATATAAATAAAAATATGAAAATGTAATTTAACATTAGAAGCACTAAATTTTGAATGTATATAATTCAAAAACTTATCATTAAAATTACTTGAAATTTGGTGTCTAGGCATAGTTTGAACCGTAGATTTGAAATATCTCGTTAAAATTGGGTATTGCCATTGGAAAAAATGAAGTTTGGATTCGTTTTAATATGTAGATGACCCCCTAAGAAAATTTTATATACATCATTTAAAAGTAGACTTTATTTTCAATCGTTCGGTACCTACGATAATTTGTTGAGAAGTTAGTAGGGGGTGTTTACTTTTTTTTCCAAGACTGTACACTATATGGCCAAAGGTGACCGATCACTTGTAATTTTTGATGTTTTGTTAAATGTCTAGAAAAATACATGAGGAATTATCTGAAACTGCAGGTGTGTAAATAGTATGTATAGGTTATATATTTCAGCAAAGAGTTTTTCTCGAAACCCCATAGGAGACCGTCAACATATTGAAAAAGTATGAATATCTTTTTGACAACCCTGTAAAAACTAATGCAGCAAAAGCGTTCAAATTCGAGATTATTAATAAGTAGCTTATTGTAATGTACTGTGTTAATTTTTATGAGGATAGCATATATACTCGTAGAGAAATTAAGGTTTTCATAAAAACATTCCCAAATTTCGCCGATTTTTTTGCTTATAATTTGCAGAATTCTTAATATAAAAAAAAAGTTCTTTTCAGAAAATATGACGAACAACGTTGTACACAACACTTTGCAATCAGAATTAAAAAATAATAAAAATTGGATAAAAAATGAGCAGGTTTACTAAAAAAACTGTTTCACTGCGCATGCGCGAATGCAATCAAAATATAATGTACATAATGTGTTAGCGAAATGTATAGAGAAACTTTTGTAAAAATCTCAAAAACATAGTTTGAAACGTCTGATAATAATCCTTTATAGAATAAGCTCAAAATCCGTTGTTCCCAAAATGAAGCAAAAAGATGAGGGGATGTATCCAAATACAGTAATACGTGCAATACCGTGTATGCTAAATGGGCACTAATCAATGAATATCTATACTATACTGTTTACACCTCTGCAGTTTCTTGTTAAATCCTCATGTTTTTTTTTCTAGATATTTAACAAAACGTCAAAAATCGCAAGTGATCGGTCACCTTTGGCCATATAGTGAATACATAATCATATAGTTGGCTATCTTTTTTTAAATTAGATAATAAATAATATTTTATGAATACTTATAAAATGCTGTAGATAATTTAAAGAACAGAATTTCTAGTCTTTCCCTTTCCAAAATCAGTCTTTTTTATTTATTTATTTATTTTTTAATATATTTTAAAGAATTGTGCTGCTTTAAAATAAAATTGCAATATTTTTCAGCCAATAAAGTGTGTTTCTTACACGACCTATTGTTTCTTATTTTAAATAATAAATGGGAAATATTTCATCTTTAAAATTTTAAAATACATTTATCCTTAAAAAAATTTAATTAACCAATACACTTTCTTGATTCGACATATTTATCATTCTAATTTATTTTCTATGCATGAAAATTATCTTCAATGCTCCAAAAAAAATAAACTTTACATTTCAGAATTCTTCATCATTAGCTTTAAAATTTAATTTTAACTTATATTTTCTAAACTTTTTAAAAATATCTTCGTTTTATAAAGAAGGCTATTTTTATCAAGATAAAATATCTCGTTTTAAAAATATTAGTTTGCACGAGTTATTATTTATAATGAATTTAAAATAAATAATCTAATAATATACGATTACGTTAAAAAAATTTCGTGGCGTTTTATTTTAATTTTAACTAGCAATAAAGAACTTCATTAAAGAGTATAATTTATTACTTTTTGTATCGTGCTATAAATTTGATTATAAAAAACTATGTACTTCGTGCAAAAATGTTATTTCTAAGTAATTATTTGTTTACTCCATGAATATTAAAATCGGTTTTAATTTTTTAAATTTCAGTAGCGTGTTTAGAAAAGATCGAAATGTAAAAGATTGTATATAAAAACTATAATAAAATAAATAAATAAAATAAAATAAAATAAAAACTAAAAATAATTTCCAAGCACTTTTTTCTTAAATAAAGTTTAATATTAGATTTTTAAATAAGTTTCAAAATACTCATATTTAAAACTTTTTTTTCTCTCGAATTAGTACATTTCATGAAATATAACATTTTAAATTAATACAGGTTTGACATAAAAAAAAAAAATAAATAAAAATGGGCGAACATACGTATACGGCGATTTACATAGAAAATTATGAGACTGCACGGGATTATGAAAGAATGAAACAGACAAAGCAGCTTTTTTATAATTTGCGATGGTGCTTCCTTTCGTAATTCTGCAAATGTCCCATCGTTAAATCAGTTATTGAAAATGGTAGTTTAGTTCAGTTTTCCCAGCCAAAATAGTCTTATATAAGAGTCTATTTTATATTGCGACAGAATTTGTGTTGCATGTTTAAAACAGAAGAAATTTTATAATCCTAAAATTTCTCTAAATTTTTTAGAGCAGTTATTCTGTCTTTCTGAGAATACAAAATTACACCGAAAGAATGAGAAACAAACACAAGCTACAAAAGTTGTACCAAATCGTAAATTTCCACGGAGTAAACCGATTTTTTTTTTTTTTTTTTTTTTTTTTTACTTATTTGTTGAATGTAAAAAATGGAAATGTTCTTCTAAAGACGGACAAACGTATATATTACGTCCATAGAAAGAACAGAAAATGATCTATTAAAATATCGTGATTGATGTTTTGGATGAAGTCATTGAACGTGACCTGCGAGTTTAAGGTGCACAGCAATCAATCTCTAATAACAAGTACCGAAGTCGGAAACTGGCTGAATGTCAGGAGTGTGAAGCGTGTGTAATAATGTTCAGTACAAATATCTATGTTATTTAAATATGAAGGAGTAAATATAATAATATGGATATATATATATATATATATTATGATGCGCTATTATTTACATTTTTATTTAAAAATAGAAATTTCCCCTTTTGAAAAACGTTTTTTTTTTTTTTTTTTTAAACGTGGAAATACCAAAACGATCGTCTTTAAAACATAAACTAGTATAATGTGGCCATCACAAAATGTAAATCACGTCAATTAAGTAGTACAAGAAATTACATCAATTTAGCACGAATTCATATTAAAGTATATCTGAATTTGAAGGTTGAGGAAATTTCGTGCATTAGTTCTTGCTATAGAACTATAGCGGAAATTCTGAAAAATGCAGCATAACAGCGCCACCTGTTGAGCGATTTACACCAAAACATAAATATCACTAATTGGTATCAGGTATACCTGAATCTGAAGTTTCATGAAAATTCGTGCATTAATTATTGAGATAGAGCAATTGCAGAAATCGCAAAAAATGCAGCAAAGCAACACCACCTAATGAGCGATTTACACCGAAATGTATAGGACGTCAATTCATGTCAAGGATTAACTAAATCAAAAGTTTGATGAAAATCCGTGCATTAGATTGCGCTATTGTCGAAATCGTTAAAAATGCTGCATAGCAGCGCCACCTATTGAGCAATTTACACCAAAACACAAACATCCCTAATTTATATCCAGATATACATGAACCTGAAGTTTGTTGAAATTTCAAGCATTAGTTCTGGAGATTAAGTTATTGTGGAAATCGTGAAAAATGCTCCATAGAAGCGCCACCTGTAGAGCGACTTACACCAAAAACTAATCAGCACCAAGTTATATCAAGGACTAACTGAATATAAAATTTTATTAAATTCCGAGCATAAGTTCTTGAGATTGAGCGCCCACAAAATTTGTGTCACATATATACAAACAGACAGACAGAGCCACAGAATCACAGGCAGACATTTTGTAAAAACATGTTTTCCGGAATCTATGACCCCTAAAACGTGTTAATCTGTCGAAAACCGAAAGTCGAAAATTTTCATGAATCCAATACTTTCTTCTTGTAAAGATAGAAGAAAGTAAACAAAGTGCCAGCAGATGGCAAATGTGCTGTCTCTGTTATTGTATGCACATATATACAAAGCCAAAATAGGGTTCCGTTGAATTTCAATAAGTAACGTGAACAGGGCGCAATATTACATAAAAATAAACATAGATTCCTATGGCGAAGAAGGCGGTGTTCAGAACCTTTTGGAAATCATTTGTAATGATATCTTACTGTAACAGTAACATTGGCTATTCATGTTGTTATTTCTTTAGCATTTATTGTTTCAGCCTTTTCTTTAAAAACGTAGGTGCGAGAGGAAAACATTTCGGTAGAGAATGTATTTATGTTTTCTGCGGCTTCTTTTGCGAGAAGATTTGATGTTTACTTTTCCATGAACACAACAAACTTTACCAAAGTAAGTCACTTTACCAAAGTAAACATAAATGTCCTGCACGAAAGTCAAAGATTACTATATTTGGATAAATATTTCAAATCTAATTCCTTTGACTAATGTCAAGCCGTAAAAAGGGGAAAACTAAAAATTCTCGATAGAAAGTGATTAAATATCAAAAATCGCAAAGGAGAAAATTTATTATATTACGGTATAAGTTTGAAACTGAATTCATTTTCCGTATCTCAAAAAATCAACACGAACACTAAAAAGAAAGAAAATAAACTTTGAAAAATTGCATTAAAAATCGCTACATTTCAAAAATAACTCAGCAGGACACTTACCATAATAGGATAAACGTTTGAAATCAAATTGCTATAAAGATAGAAGTTTCAAATATTATTCATTTTTAAAATGTCAAAAAATCATTGTGAAAGCCGAAAAATCCCATTAAAAATCGTAAAATATTAAAAAATCGTTAGGGTAAAAATTTACTATTAAGGGATAAATAATCTGATTCGAATAACTTACTATTTTACGCAAAAAGTTTGAAATCGAATTCATTTTCCGAGTGTCAAAAAATTGTCACGGAACTCGAAGAACGGCTAAAAATCACATTGAAAATTGCATTAAAAACCTACTGCTGTAAAAGTTTAATGTTAAGGCGGAAGACATCGTAATCGGAAAACCTTCATGAAAAAAGAAAATGGACACAGAACTCCAAAATCTCTAAAAATCCAGAATTTGGTAAAATTCTGAAAAAGTATAGAGGACAAAATGTACTATATTAGACTAAAAGTTAGAAACAGGAATCCTTTTATCAATGTTAAAAAAATTCCGAGGAATTCGAAAAATTGCTATAAATTACACTAAAAGATCTCTAAAATTACAAAATCGCGGAAGACGAAATTTACCATTGTGGGATAAAGATTTGATAGCAAATTCTTTTTCCGAAAATCTTAAAATCGCCATGACACTCGAAAAAAAGTTGTATTAACAGTCGCTGAATATCCAAAAATAGCAGCGAACAAAGTTTACTAAAATGGGGATAAATATTGTAATCTGAATTCCTTCATTGGTTACAATAAATTGACTCAAAACACTGTAGTCAAAAATATTACAAGAATCATAATCAAGTCAACGTGCAACATAAAAAATCTCGAAAAAATAGCTAAAAATCACATTACTATATTAGGCTAAATGTTTGAAACAGAATTTCTTTTTCGAATGGGAAAAAATTGTCCTATATATACACAAAAACTTTAACTAAACACGTGTTAAAATGACGTAGTATCTTCATTTGAATGTTTTTAATGTTTAAAAATCTATTATATTACAGGAGTTTTAATTTCAAGAAAGCAGTTTAGGAAAAGATAATGATAAAAAAAAATGTTTGCTAGGTATGACGTCAATTTCTGTTTAACTGACATAACTTTGAAATGATGTTTTATTCGGAAAAGAGTCTCCTGATATTCTGAAATTAATACTTATTATTATCCTTATTATTAAGGTAGAAGATTTATTTTTAAGTCATACGAAAGAAATTGTCGGTAAATGCTAGTTCATTCGGTTGTATTTATTGCATTTTCTTGCGTATTGTCAAAGAAATAGCAGTATACTCCTATTGCACGAGCCAAAGAAAGCATGCGTTTTAATTTTAAAAGCTGAAAGACATTACTATAATTACGTCATTATAAAGCCAAATGAAATGAAATTTCGCGGGTTTAAAAAAATTAATATTGTTGGATCGAAAGTAATAGTCTAAGACAAGAACAGCGAACATATGGCACACGTGCCATAAGTGGCACGCTGCAGATTATTTTTGGAACGGCATAAATTTAAGTTTTACATCAAAATATAGTAGAATTTCAGAAAATGCATTAATTAATATAGATGTTGTCTTTGTTACTTGAATCCGCGTAGTTCGGTTGGTTGTGATTGTCACACAGATTAAAGAAATTGAAATATAACTTAATTTAACCGAATCTAGCTCAATATTGGCTAAGAAAATTTTATGAATTAGAAGATTATCGCTAAAAAAAAATTAAAAGTGTAATAAGCAAAAATGCTGATTGTAAAATTATAACAACTTGGAATTCAATTCCACACACTGAAAGCTGTAGTTTCTGGCGCTTGCTATTTTGACAATTTTTTCTGCAAGATATTCTTTTCGTAAAAGAAAAAAATATGAAAAATTCAACTAAAAACGTCTTGTCAAGTGACTGCAGTTAAACTTGCATTCTATCGAACATAACTAAGTACGAAGCGGATGTAAATTATTTGGCATTTAAGATGAGACAACAGAAATAATATTTTTTTAAATAAATTTCTATACAGTATAACATCAAATATTACAAGTATTTTTTTAATGCTAAAAAAAAAAAAAAACTTTAAGTAGTTTTGATTCATTATTATTTGATCCATTTTTTTTTTTTTTTTTTTTTTTTTTTTTTTTTTTTTTTGGCACGTCATGTTTACGTAAAGTATATTTTTAGAGAAATTTCGCACGTGGACGTGAAAATGTTCGCCATCCCTGGTCTAAGAGTTGGCAAAGTTTTCGTCACTTGATTTTAGCAAGGCTCATTTTTCTATATGCTCTTTCGTTTTATGGTGCAGTACGTATGCGGACGGTCTGGCTGGCGGGAGACGTTGCGTTTACCTGCGGGAAAAGAGGTTATGCAGGTGAAAAATCTTCAAAATGACGTCATGAAACACTTCTAACCTTCCTGGGACCTTTCAAGGCCAAGGTTTAGAAAGGTTGTATGAAGGAATGTCTTTACTTTTATTAGATGTAAATTTCCAACTGGGCAAAAAATATCCGGACCAGGATTCGAACCAGGGATCTCCTGGCTGAAGCCGCCAGTGCTCTGCCTTCTGAGCTATCCCGGACGAATCTGGTGGAACTGTTTCACCCAGCTAACCTTAATGATTATAGCATCTGGTCTGAAACATGGTTCAACTCAACAGAATAAATCTCAGGTAATGGAATTCCAGAAATCACTGAATACGAAAATACAATAATTTCGTATCCAGCGATTTTTAGAGTTCAATTACCTGAGATTTATTCTGTTGAGCTGAACCATGTTTCAGACCATATGCTATAATCCTTAAGGTTAGCTGGGTGAAACAGTTCCACCAGATTCATCCGGGATAGCTCAGATGGCAGAGCACTGGCGGCTTCAGCCAGGAGATCCCTGGTTCGAATCCTGGTCCGGACATTTTTCGCCCAGTTGGACATTTATATCTAATATGATTTATTCACCAATTGGAATAATTGTGTTAAAATTAATCTTGTGTGTCTTTACTTTGTTGGTTAGAAGAGTATAAATATGGCTTTTGGGATTAAATAATCCTGCGCGTGTACAAAAGTTACATTTCGATATATTCATTTGTTACGGGATAACACACACTAAAATAGTTTTACTGAAAGAGTGAAATAAACGCTACCTGTATATGTTGGTGAAAGTGCATTAAATGTAATTACTGTAAATTTTACAAAATAATTCATTTTTTAAGAGGTAAAACAAATCGTTGCATATTTTCTAAGGGAAAAAAAACCGCCATTTTTACAGAAACTGATATAAAATCGGAAAATAAATATAAACGCTTGATTGTTCCTTAAAAAAGAAGTAGTAATGATGCATTTTACAATATTGAGTAGTAGACTTGTTTTGAAAAGGCATTTAGCCAAAAATTAATGTGGGCAAATTGAGGTGAGATTTACCCCACGCGTGTGTTAACATTACAAAAATAGGTGCGTGCGTTTACGGTTCAGTTAATTATGCCCAAAACAACGCCCGGTACATGCGCCAGTTGTCTGTAGGTTCAATTATAATTTATCCGTACCAAATACGAAAATTGTCAATAGACTTGTTTACGTAATTTATCTCCTTAATTAATGCATACTTTACAACTTTCACTTACTTTCCAATTTTCCTGATTTTTTTTTTATCAGTGGCTACAGTTAGATGTAAATATGTTAATCATTAACGTGATATTTTAGTTTGACCTCCGAAATATTATTATAAGTATCCAATATTAGTAATATTTCTGATATTATTTACAGGTGTATTGTATAATATTTTCGATCACTTTTGATCATTTTTCTGCATCCAGTTGTTTTCAGACTTTTTTTAATTTTAAATTCCCATCAAGTTCAAAAAACAGAATTTTTGCCTTTTTATAGTTTTTTTGCAGTTTTAATTCATTTCTTATGACTATTTCTTATCCTAGCTTTTTGTGTGTTTGATGGGTTGACCTAGGATACATAGCAAAAAAATTCAAGCGATCATACTATGCATAAAACTAAGCCTAGGGACAAGTCTGGCGGTCAGTCCTGAGTAAAGTATAGGTCAATATCCCAATATGGGGTTTAGCAATAAGTATGGCGTCATCAGAGCTCCTGAAATACGCTGGTAAACCAATGTTTCTGTTAGTTTTTGGTTGGGCCGGTTAATTGGGATCATTGGTTGGTTAGTTGGGGCGATTGTTTGGTTAGTTGAAGTTGGTTGGTTAAGTTACTGAAAGGATCTGAAAAAGATGTGAAATGATATAAAAAACTGATGGAACCAGAGAGAAAAGTAATGCTCGATCTAAAAAAGTTACAGTAAAATATTATCAAATAGTTTCAGTTTAAAAATGTAAGCATTGCATAGAAGACTAATGGAATCCGATTATCTGTAAAGCTCATGAAATTAACCAAATTTTTGTTCATAGCTGAAAATGTGGACTGAGCTTTACTGGTGCCTTATATTCAAAATCATATTATCCACCCAAAATGAGTACTGGGTATAGTAAACAGAATTTGTAGTTATATACAAAACAATTTCTGTCAGTCACAGAATTGTGGACATGATTTCATCAAGACAAGCTAAACTCCACAAAGCTAAAAAAATATAAACCATGAAGTAATATTTTAAATAAAATATTAATATAGTCAAGTTGTTGAGGAACGGCTGCTATTAACATTTCTGACATCATGCATGTAGCGTAATAATTTTTATTTCACGTAATTACTGTGATAAACGAGCCTTGTGTCAATGGATTTAAGCCAGACGAGTAGTTATATGGTTAAATCGTACATGCTTTGGGCTTACTTTGGACTTTGATCTTCCAGGCTTATCAGTGGAATGGAATTTGGTCCATACTTCGTACTTAACGATCTCTCATGTTCTCGATACCTCTCATGTTCTCGCTCATTTCCAAATAAACCTCTAACCTACTCTTATGAACCCAAATTTTTAAACTGGTTATGAATGATTGGAAGTCAGAATGAGTTAAAAATCCCTTTAATTCCCTGATTGATTTTTAGGCACCAGTAAAGCTCAGTCCAAATTTTCAGCTATCAACAAAAATTTGGGTAATTTCATGAGCTTTACAGATAATCTGATTCCATTATTTTTCTACGCAATGCTTACTTTTAGGTAGATTTCGTAAGAAATACTACCTATTGCAGTCGTTACCATGGTGCGACTATTGAAAAATTCCTTCATAACTTTTCATTATACGACCCCAGGAACCCAAAACCACCCCCACCTAAACAGTTTATATATATATATATATATATATATATATATATATATATATATATATACATATATATATGTATGTATGTATGTACTAAATTTTGTCCGCACGATAAAAGTCGCAATTATGCACGAATCGTCTTCAAACTTCCCAACAACTTTGAGATGGCTAATATCTTGGCGGGGATTGAAAATGGGAAAAATCGGCCCAAGGGAATAGAAATGGGGAGGGTTCAAAATTTTGAATACTGTCTTAACATGATTCTGATAAAATCAGCTCTTTCACAACAACGACAGAAAAAAAAATCCCTGCCGGCTCCGGCCTACAGGCGGAGGTAGATTTCAAAGTTAAGTACTACATTCTCCAACAAAATTTAAATCAAGATTAGAGATAAACCCAGTTTCTTCACAAAGAGTGAGCTGTAGGGAGCTAAACTTTTTGTGAAAATTATAATATACACGAATATGGATGTACATGTATATGGAATAGGTTTAAAAAATGGCTACAAAAAATTCAGAGAACCTTAAAGTGTTAAAATATGTTAATATTTCCATAGTCGGGTTTTTATCATGTTTTAATACCTTTCTTCACACTCACATGGCGTTACATATTCACCTGTTGAGGTCCATTATATTTCCAATATGACGCAATATACATATTTTTTTAATTCGTCAAACTATTTATTTTATTTTGAGTTTTCATGTTGAAATGTTGCTCTAGAAAACTTATGACGTAATATTCAATTTGTTTTCAATTTGCCAAACTATTTAATTTTACACGTGAAAATTTTGCATTAGAAAAGTAATTGTTGTGGTGAGAATTTTTTTTTTTTAATTGTTGGCAACTGCTATAACGAAAAACTTTTATTTTTTTCCTGCTATTGTTGTGTAAGAGCTTGTTTAATCAGAATCATGTTAAGACAGTAATCACAATTTTGAACCCTCCCCATTTCCACCCTCTTGGACCGATTTCGCCCATTTTCAATCCCCGCCGATATATTAGCCATATCAAAGTTGTTGGCGAGTTTGAGGACAATCCGTGCATAATTGCTACTTTTATCGTGCGGACAAAATTTAGTACATACATACATACATACATACATATATATATATATATATATATATATACACTTTTTAGGTGGGGGTGGTTTTGGGTTCCTGGGGTCCTATAATGAAAAGTTATGAAGGAATTTTCAAAAGTCGCACCATGGTAACGACTGCAATAGGTAGTATTTCTTACGAAATCTACCTATTAAATATTTTTCCCAATATATATATATATATTGGGTAATTTCATGAGCTTTACAGATAATCTGAATTTGCTTTATCCATTTTTAAACCGATTCCTTATACATGCGTGTGTGTATTCCTGTATATTAGAATTTTCACAAAATGTTTAGCTCCCTAGAGCTCATTCTTGGTGAAGGAACTGGGTTTATCTCTAATCTTGATTTAAGTTTTGTTGTTGAATTTAGTACTTAACTTCGAAATCTACCTCCGCCTGTAGGCCCGAGCCGACAGGGATTTTTTTTAAGTGAAACTATTTGACAATTTTTTACTGAAATTTTTTTAGATCTAGCTTTACTTTTCTCTCTGGTTCCATCAGTTTTTTAAATCATTTTAAATGAAAACATACTCCTTTAAAAACTGTTTAAAGAATTCATAATTTTTTAAACATATTCCTAGCAAATTTTGGTACTGACACCATTTCAATAACAACAAAGTACTTTAAGTGAAAACCAATAAAATATTTATTACAAAAGTTAGTTACTTATATTTTTATTTACCACATGTGTAGTAAAGCCGTGTAAGACATTTTAAGAGAATATTTTCTGTTTGAATTTTCTAAACTGATTTCAGTTTATACAGAGTGAATTCATAAATTTATTGCAACAATATTCTTTAGTGAATAAAGAATAATACCCAGTACATGCTTGAAGATTGTTGAAGATATCGTGGAGACAGCTTTTTGAATATATCGTGGATCATTCAAGATTTTGTTGCAAAGCAGATCACCATTTTTATAAGTAAAATGAAATTTTTCATTGAAATGTAAATAAAAAATGTGCGAGATTTCTTTTTCCATAAGAAACTATTTCTATATTATATTTTGTTTACATTTCTTTTAATACTTCTCTTTAACAGTAGAAATATTTGTGTCTACACTTTATTTACTTATAAAATAACAAACATCTCGGAGCACAAAATATCCTTTAAATAATCTCTCCGCAATAAATAAGATTAAATCGGTTATGTACAAAATACAAAATTAACTGCATTCGCAAATATTTATTTCCTCTTGAGAATTGGAAATTCTAAAAGAAATTAAATTAGTATAATTGAATTTACTTTCAGTAAACAGAGAAAGAGTTTGCTATTATGTGTGTAAGAATATACTTTGACAAAGAAAAATTACTTTTATAGAAATAATTTTGTGAAATACGTATAAATTTAAAAAAAAAAAAAAAACAGCCTCAAATAAATTTTTTAAAACACCATTTTACACTTTTTATTTGACATAATTTGTCATATATTTTTCTCAAAATTTTCCAAAAAATGTATTCTAAAATGTGATAAGAAACTAACAAGAAAAAATTAATGCGTCAAGCATGGATTATGAAATACTTTTCAAAACAACCAGTACACTATAAGAAAACTTCACCGTTCAATAAGGTGAAAGTTGATGTCTAAGTTAACAATTTGGTAAACACTTTACACTTTTTAAAAACAATTTAAGTGTTTAACATATATACTCTGAAAAATCAGAATTGTTTCATACAGCACTGTATAAAACGTATAGCATTTACACGCACAAAATAATATGCAAACAACAAGTAAATTGAAAACATCACACAAAAAATTGAAAACGCTTTTGTAACAATTATTGCTGTTAGGACATACTGAAATAGAATCCTTTTACGTTTCCCTGTAAATGAAAGACAAATGCTATGCACATAACAGCTTGTAATAAACATCTTGTAATGCATCTGAGATTATAGAAATTTCAATTTAATTCAAATAATGATTCACCATTAAAATGCAGTGTAAAAGATTTTATCACCATAGAGCATAAAATACAGAGTTATTTTGAGCAAAGTAAACGAACCAAAGTCATAATTAAACTTTCCAATTTCATACCGAACATTCCATGGTAAACCACCATACTGCATCTTGATTACATCAGAATACGTATATATTTACGTGAGTTAAAGCACTGTCAGACAGACAGATAAACAAGCAGACGGATGGAAAAATAGACGAACATGCAAACAGACGGGCGGATAAGCAGTGGAACATACAAGCAGACAGGCGTTAAAACAGTCGGAGAGATAAAAGAATTCATAAACACTTTCTTACTATGTAGGAAAATGTTAAAAATTGGTTTTGCGTAAATATGTAAATTTTAGTGAAAAGTTTTTGCAATAAGGATTGAGTTCTGCAATAAGGATGTATAATAATTTATTACGTTATAATTTAAAAGTAATAATAATTCATACCTATATCGCATTACAAATGTAGTATCTTCTGAAGACAATAACCAATTCTGAAGGCAAAAATGTCTTCTCTTATTTAACATTTTTTTATCGATGTATCAAGTGCACAATGTTTGTTTAAAAGTTGCTATTTTCTTTCGCATTAAGTCATTTAATGATTCAAATTCAAAGGTTAACATTAAATCTAAAACAAAATATTGAAATGTTATTAGCATCTCTACGCATTTCGGAAATACGATTAATCTTGAATTTTGTTTCAGGTGAAAATAATAATGTGTTTTTTTAGTATATTAATTTATTTCATAACAAAATAAGTTTAGATATGTGATTGTATTATTTTTTTAATTTTTCTTTTTACTCAGGGCTTTCATTTCTTTATATTTTGGGCTTCAAATCGGGTGGAAGCTGAATGCGGAAGAAGTGTTTCGGTTACGATTGTGTTTAGATGGAAGGTTAAAATATTTTCTGAGCGTCCGGATGAGACGCTGATGGTAAAAATAATTTTGTCGAGTACCAGGTGGTTCACGAATTTCCTTAATAAATAATCAATAACATATTTGTCGGTGGATATTGTGGAAAATAAGACATTTAAAAGACTAAGTTGTTAAGCATCAAATAAACTTTTTTATGCTTTGATAAAAAGAGTGCTTTTATAATTTATGTGATCGCAAATATGCCTTGCAATTTGCACACAAACTACTTACGGATATTTTTGCTTTCGTTGATGCCAAATCGTGGCATTTAAAATAGGTAAACATTCAACTAAATATTTTCACGTGGCGTTTTAAATTGTTTATGAGAATGTTTATGTTGTATTGGAATGTATGAGTAAATTAACAAATAGTTACATACGTTTCGATATGTTATTAAATTTAAAAAAAAGAAAGATATATTTGAAATAAAAGAGAGCTTATTTGAGCCCGAGTTATTTACAAATCTGTAACATATTAATTATTTTTAAACAAAATCTATGTACAAGATATATAGAATAAGTGAACAAATAAATTAATACTAAAATTTCCTTATTTTAAACAATGTTAGTAGATGAAGGAGAATCATATTTACAACCAATTAACATCGTTTTCAACTAAAGCGAAATTTACGTACAAGATATATGCAATATGTGAAAAAATATATTAATAGTAAAATTTACCTTAAAAAAAGTTTGTACAGAAAGACGAAACTTGCATATAATCAATAAACAGCGTTTTCAACGAAATTGTAGATAAATATTTTTTCTTTGAATTCCTGTTTAAATATATGCATAATAGTTTATTAAATACTAGTTTCGTAATACTCACTAGTCTGAAAAGTAATATTTTCGAATACACTTTGTACAATATTTTGTTCAAAAAATAATCTATTTTGGATTGATTTAAGACGAATGAGAACTTTTTATATAGAATCATCATGCTCTTGTTTCTAATAATATTACTACATTAAATAAAATATAACAAAGAACAACATAAAAGAATGAAATTAATATTATGCTATAAGCAGAGTGTGGACAAAATTACACATAAAATTCTTAGTAAGCCACGATATTTGAAATCGGTTCTATATTGATAGTAGGAGAGCTGTTGAACATTTTTGAGTAGGTATTTGAGGCACCCTGAAAATTTGTGCAGCACTTCTTTTGTAATGCCTGAATACAAAATCGAATGTCTGGCTGAAGGATCGTGGCCCAAAACCTGCGCCAGACACGTGTCGAGTGCCATTTTTTGACACTACCCAAAAAAAGTATTTGAGGCACGCTGAGATTGAAACAGAATAATATTTATACTTAGAAAAAAATATTTTGAAAATGACAGACACTTTAGTCGGCCCAAAAACTGTGCCAGACACGTGTCAAGTGCCAATTTTTGACTACCCAAAAAAGGTTTTTGAGGCACGCTGAGATTGAGGCACAATAATATTTATGCTTAGAAAAAAATATTTTGAAAATGACAGACACTTTAGTCGGCACAAAAACTGTGCCAGACACGTGTCAAGTGCCATTTTTTGTCTGGCACAGGTTTTGGGCCACGATCTTTCAGCCAGACATTCGATTTTGTATTCAGGCATTGCAAAAGAAGTGTTACACAAATTTTCAGGGTGCCTCAAATACCTTCCCTAAAATGTTTAACAGCTCTTGCACTATGACATATTTTGTCTATGCAGACGTTTAGCAAAGAAATGTACAGGGTGCGTCATACGTTCTTGCAAAATTTAAGAAAAATCATAAAAAAAAAGTAATGCTCGGAAAAAAATTAGGTTTGCGCGAAACTGATCCGAGGGACAATGTATGGTTTTTCATGTATAAAAAAATATCGTAAAAATAATCAAACGATGTTGCTCACACGTCATATTGAGAAATTTTATGCAAATAGGCAAACACAATTAGACAATGAATTAAATTAAATAACATGACACTGTGCATTTATATTAAAGTAAAGAGGTATTTCAACACATGAACACCACCACCATGTATTAGGCAAGTGAAGCGAGTCAATTCCCTTATTACAGATGAGTGTAGCATCTGGTGCCACCATCGGTCCGTCGATTGGTGTCTTTCTGTTCCACCAAAGTGGCGCCCCGGTACACACGAGATTTTAAATATCACCAGAATCAAAAATCTGCCGGTGTCGAGCATTGAGATTGTGAGGGCCACTCAATCTTACATCCTCGATTCATCACTATGTCTGCAGTGAAAGTGTTCAACATTAAGGCCTTGACTTTACGTGTAAAGTGGGGTTTTTACCATCCTGCACGAAGGTGACGACAAGTAACGCACGTCTTTCCTGCAATGTAGGCACAACGTGGTCACCTAAAAGTACCTTTCTTGCCAAATAACTGATCGTGGTGTTCATGGTGAACATATTTTACTTTAAAAAAATACACTGTGTCATATGATTGTGATTTGTTTCATTGTCTGTTTGTTTTTCCCTGATTTACATAAAATGTCTCAGTATGAAAAATGAGCACCCTTTTTCGGTTAATTTTGAAATTATTTTTTATACATGGGAATCAATCCAATGCCCGTCTGATCAGATTCGTGCAAACCGAAATTTTTCCCGAGTTTTACCTCTTTTATGATGAATTTTTGGGTTTGAACAAACTTATGACGCAACCTGTATTTAAACGAAATACTTTTGTAGCGAGATTGTTTAAAAATATGTGACAGCTATCAAAAAGCTAGCAGCAATGTAGCCGAGAAAATATAAGACGAGAGTAAAAGCATATATGTTCGTCACTGTCAGGTGATGTCACTAAGGAAGTGTAAATTTCAGAAAGTAGTCTCTAATGCGAGCATTTTCTCTTTACATTCTTTCATTCGCTATTTTATGTACACTGCATCGCCATTAATGATCGGACACATTCAATTTTAGACACTTTGTCGAATATTTTAAGATACATTTGTCGGATTTTTCTGGAACTTCAGGATTTATAAGAGTATGTTCGATTTCATATTTATCAACGCCGATTTGATCAGAAGGACAATTAGAGGTCCATCAAAAGATAAAAACAAAAATAATAATGTTTGGGATCACCCTGTAAAATAAAAAGCACTAAATGATGTACCATTATATATTACGAATATATGTATATAGTTATACATACATACATAGGTGCAATATAGGTATTCATTTGTGGAAGATTAGAACGTACCGGGTGAGCAACAAGTCCGTATAAGCTTTAAAAAATCATAAAAACCGAAAAAAATAACCGAAATGAAAAACTGTTTGCAGGATTAGCATCTATAGGTCACGGGAATTTTTTTTTAAGACAGAAATAAAAAATAACTCAAAAAACAGCCGACAGATGGCGCTGGGTCGTGCGATTTTGGTGGAAATATGCAAATGAAACAGTTATAAGAACTTGTGCTCCTAATCCAGAACTAGTTCATATAAAATAACTTCACCAACGAAGCTTTATGCTTCATACTCAGCATCCTTGATCAAGTACAGGGCTCACAACGGTGAACTAGTTCTGGATTAGGAGCGCGAATTCTTAAAGCCGTTTCATTTGCATATTTTCACCAAAAATCGCACGAACCAGCGCCATCTGTCGGATGTTTTTTTGAGTTATTTTTTTTTATTTTTGTATTAAAAAAAATCCCGTGACCTATAGATGCTAATCCTGCAAACAGTTTTTCATTTCAGTTATTTTTTCGGTTTTTATGATTTTTTAAAGTTTATACGGACTTTTTGCTCACCCGGTATATTTATGGTGATATACAAGATCTTTTTTAGATAGATTTTTCCATGTTTTTTTTATATCATGTAGGGTTTCTTTACCATATTTAACGCCAGTTTCAGAACATTTAACAAAATGTAGTAGAAATAATATGGTGCAATTGGAATATAAATATATTAAATACTTGACGAAATATGAGCAGTTGAATGAAATATTTTTTATTTGCGCATGTGAGCACGATAATTTTTTTTAATGATTTCGTAGCATAGATGCCAACTTTTACACTTTCTTCCTACAACTAAAATTTTACAGTAAATGTTGTTTTATTTAATCATCGAAATCTCACGATTAGACAAAACGAAAATATCTGTGAAATTTTAGTGGTAGTATAAAAGCGTAAAAGTTGGCAGCTATGTGAGTCAACTCTATGGAGCAACTCACAAAAAAAAGCCAGGTAAATATCAGGAAAATTCGAAAGATATCGGCAATATAGTAAGCGAATTTTTAGTTGCTAACTAAAAGCTGCTATATGATAAGGGATTTCCGACAAATAGTCATTTTTTATTATCTGACTTTCAGTAAATGAGTTTGAACTTAATGAATTTCAACGAGTAGATGTTTAGATTTTGATACTTCCTTTTTTTTTTGGAATAGACTCGCTCTGGCGATTTTCACAGAACAAAATCATCTCAAAAAAATGAAAATTAAAGAAATTAAAAATTAAAAGCGACAATGTATGCAAAACACCT
This sequence comes from Maratus speciosus, assembly GCA_963932465.1. Lineage (NCBI taxonomy): Eukaryota > Metazoa > Arthropoda > Arachnida > Araneae > Salticidae > Maratus > Maratus speciosus. The sequence goes on along the minus strand of OZ010800.1, from coordinate 261,677,870 downwards.
CTTATCATTTAGCTGTTTTTAGACAACAACTAAAAATCAGCTCAGTTATTGGCAATAACTTTCTGAATTTTCATGATATTTCACTGGCTTTTTTCTATGAGTTGATCCATAGAGTTGACTAACAAATCATGAACAAAAAATTATCGTCCACGCATGCGGAGATAAAATTTATTCTGTTCAACTGCTCATATTTCATCAAATATTTAATATTTTTTGCATACAATTACACCATATTATTTCTACTACATATTGTCAAATTTTCTGAAAGTAGCATTACATTTGGTAAAAACCCTGCATGATATAAACAAATAACATGCAAAATATTTTTGAACGTTTAAAAAAAAATGATACATCTCCATGAACATATGTTCTATTCTTCTACAAAAGAATACATATATTGTACAATATCCATATATATAGCGATAGACCATTTCGTGCATTTAATCTCATAGGGTGATCGGAAACATTATTATTTTTCTTTGATTTTTTATTGGCCCCCTAATAGTCCTCCCGGTCAAATCGCCGTTGATAAATATGAAGAAGAACAGACTCTTCCTAATCCTGAAGTTCCTGAATAATCCGACCAATATACCTGTAAATATTTGGCTGAATGTCTAAAAGTGAAAGTGTCCGATTATAAATGGCCATACAGTGCATATTATTTTGGAAGCTATCGTTTGTAACATTTTAATCCTTTATGTACTGAATTCATGAAAGTTTATATTATAAGGCCTTTTTTGTGGATTTTTGAAACTACATTAGATGATTTATATAATCACTTAATAAATTTGAGAAATATTTTAAAAGGTTTGAAGGATTTAGAAGGATTAATTAAATTCGTATTTTTAGGGATTTTGTGCAACCCTACTCAAATCTTTTATTTTAAATATTTTCCTTTGTATTTTTTATAATTAGGAAATGTACAGATATAATGTTCTTACAATAGAAAGATAGAAATGTTTCCGAATTGAAAAAAATTGCAGCCCCCCCCCCCCAAAAAAAAAAAAACAAAAAAAAAAACAAGAATGCTAAAAAGATGCAAAGGCAAAAGCAATCATCCTTTTAAAATATTTTTGTTTTGTATAACCAATAATGCTTTTGGAACAAGATAAGGTAATACATCTAAAAATCATTCTAAATTATATTACTATTAATCGAGGTATTAAATGAATTTATTATAAGTTATTTTAATGGTACTTATAACTACCGTGAGTAGATGTGAAAATGTTAAAACGTGTTTCCTAGACGGTGATGAGTAGTATGCGATTAAAATTGTAGTAGCCTGTTTATGATAGTAGTTACTGTCTACAGAAAGCATACCTATTCTTTTAAAGAAAAATGGAATTTTAAAGTTATCAGACGAATGATAATTTGGTTTACGCCAAATATAATTTTAAATGAGATAACTATATGCGTTAAATAATCAAGAAGGATTACTTCGATATTTATTATTATTTTTAAATAACTCTATTTGCACAATCAGACGATATTATGTCGTAATCGTCACAAATGATCATGGTCACAACCAGCGTTAGCAGTTTGGCCCCCAGCTCATTTACCTTATTATGCCACAAGAGGCTCATATAATTTGCATTTTTTGAAAGTTTATCATTAGATTCACTTCGTGAGAGTTCGAATGTTGTAATTTGACACTATTTGAAATGTGCTGCGAGCGCGTTGCTTCAAGCGTATTGCCCACGCTCAAACGCAAAGAACAGCCATTCGAATTACAAATTAAGACTGCTAGGCGATAAGAAAACAAAATATTTTCTTTAGATTACGTACTTTCTCAGTGTCCGTCTTTATAGACATGACACATGCCACCCATAGCAATATAGATAGTAATGAAGAATGTATCATGGAATGGAGAATCCGTATAATCATACATAATCTGCCATGCAAACAACTGAGTGATATAATTTGCAACAGCTCAATCGATGTTCTTTACCTCATTGTCGAATTCGATGCAGGAAGCATGCACATCTCAGATTTTATTTCTATCCCATGTAATAGTTAGTTGTGAAGTGCTCGAAGTTATAATAGAAAAGTCCCGTTATGACCTACCTATTATTTTTTATGTTTTTGTTCATTCATGACTTTCAAACAGATGCTCCAATTTGTTTGATTGCTTTGCAAATGACTCGTTTTCTCCCTTTTCATGTTCTCAATTCACGTAGAGAACCCAAAACATGGCTAATATACAAATTTTGTCTTTATCAGCATCCTGTCTTGTCAAAATAATGGCAATTCAAAACTCATTTTGCCCCAGCTGCACTCGCCAAAAACATTTAAGGGGGCACAGGACCTTTAAACTTTCAGAAAATTAGTTTTCGGTTTTTTCTTTATTCTGAATGTTTTAAAAATACTCAACAATATGCATAAAACCCCATTCAAAAATCTGTATTCCACTGTAAAAAAAATACGACCAGTTTTCCTGTAGGAATTGGAAAAATAGTTGCCCTTATCGTACCGGAAAATTAAAAAAAAAAGTCTTTTCTATATGTATAATTTAGAGTTTTATCATGAATTTTTTAATTTAAAATTTAAATATTAATTTTGTACATATAAAATTTATTTTACTGGATAAGTTAGTTCAGGACATATACTTTAGGCAGGAATGGAAAAAAGATATGTTAATTGCATATTATTTGTGTTTTGAAGAAGACGATGTTTTTGATTGCTTCGACAAACTCAAAGGGCCTGTGCCCCCTTAAGGGGTTTAAAACATTTGAATATTTTGTTTTCGATTTAATATTAACCTTTTAAATTTAATAATTAAACGAGTTAACGCGATAGAAAAAAAAAGTCAAGTTTGAAATAAATATTGTGGAATTGCATCAATAAAGAAATATTATATATGAGAAGGTCTTTATATTCTTCAGAGAGCATTACATTTGTAGTGCAAAATAGGTATGAACCATTATTATTTTGATACTATAAAGTCTGTAATTATATAAATCCTTACCATAACTTTTTATTTCAGAAAATTACCACTATATTTATATATAATATTTACATGTTCCCGAAAAATACATTTTTAATATTGTTATGTATAGTTATAAAGTGTTTATGATTTCGTATATGCGTCCGTCTGTTTGTATATTCGTTTATACCTCCGTCCGCGTGTTTGTCCCTCGCTCTGTATGACGATGCTTGAACTCGCATAAATATATTCGGATTCTTATGCAATCGATATACACTATTTAGGTTTACCCTGTACTGTTCGGTTTGAAAATGTAATTTGTAGTATTTATGTTTCGTTTACTGGAAAACACAAAATTATTCCATTATTTTATGGTCTTTGTTTCAACAATAGCATTCAGTGCATTTTAATGTAGGGTGACCCTGCCAGTAGTTGATAATTTTTTTTTAATTCCTACTATTAGTTCACGCTCTCCCTATATTTACTTATTTATTTATTTATATATATATATATCTTGTTCAAATATCCAATCGTTAATAAAATACTTATTATTCATCCTATCAAGTTGAAATAATTTTTTTTTAACTTGTACTGGATGACAATTGATGTTAATACAGTTTTTTCAAGTATTAATTCATTAATTAAATTTTAATTAATTAATTTTAGTTTTACATGGGAGGCAAAATGGCAGCCATTGGATATTGAAGCATTTAATGCATCTTCATATCTATAAGGGGGTTACCATAGGGGGGAACCTGTTCTGTTGCCAAATACCGCCAACTTTGTTGCCAACTTGGCGATATATTGCCAAATTTGGCGAGCCATATGAGTCGCCAAAAGTGACATCAACTTGGCGATATCTCTACTATTTCGCCAAATTCCATAGACTTCCATTGTAAACCTACTTGCTTATAGAAATTCAGCAAATTGAGATATTTTAATGCAACAAAAACTAATATTAGCTTAAGGGATTATACTAAATTTTTCTTTGATGACCAAAGTATGAATTGACTTTAAAAACAAAATTTTTATATTACTTGTTTAAATATCACTCCATTTCAGATGGAAATTAGTTTTATACGTGGCACTAGATACAATATTTTTGTGTCAAAACAATGAAGAAAAATATATGTCATATATAGGAATGACAAAAAGAAAACTGGAAGACAGGATAACGTTTTCCAGTTTCCTTTTTAGTTTTTTAAGAACAGTTTACTTAAGAACATAAACAAGATTCTCGACTTAATAAATCCTCTACTGCAATAGCAAGACTAAATAATAAATGCCTCATCACAATAGATTTTTAAAATGTCGAAAAATTAGGAAAATACAATAGTTTAAATTACGCATTAATACGAGAAGCCATTGAAATAATCTCATCGAAATCAGAAGCCTGTAATGATGTACTGCACGCAACTATCGACAATAGATAGCGACACATTTTAAAAAAAGTCCTTCCGGCCAGTGCCGGGAGGAAGAGGTAGCTTTCATAATCCTTATTTAAAAAAAGCCAACTTATATCATGCAAACACACGAAGCTCAATTTAGTGGAAACCGAATATAGGAGATTCAATACTAATTTTTATCAATATAATGAATGAGAATTTCGCGAAATTAGTCAGCTTTATCCAAGCTGCTTTTCTTTAAAGTAACTTATATTTGGCTGCCAAATTCGGCAATTTCTTAAAGTGCCTGTCATTTTAAGACAACATGGTGGATGAGGCTAAGCAGTGAACTTGGTCGAGACCTTAGTAATTGCTGTGCACATGCTCACTCACATCGGAATCGGTTAATATATAGGAGTACTGTCGCATGCAAAAAATCAGATTTTTCAAAATGTCACCCACAATAGAAATTGAAACTGCTATATCTGAGCCATTTTTTAAGGTAAAGACAAACAAAAAATGCTCCTGAATCCTTATATCAAGATCAAATACTTAAGAAAGAAACCTTTTTCAATTTCTAAATTTTTTGCACCTAACTTTAAATATATATATATTTTTTAATTTAATGGCCGCCATTTTGAAACAAGATGGCTGATGAATCTGGCCAGCGAACTTGGTCGAGGTGTTGATGTATATTATCCACATGCCTTCTTACATCGAAATAGGCGAATACGTGTGTTATCGCGTGACAAATACAAGATCGTTTCAAAATGTTAGCCATGCTAGAAACTCAAAGTGCTATAAATCAACCATTTTTTAAGATATCAACAAAAGAACAAATTTTCAGAAACAAAAACTGCTCCGGAATCTTTGTATCAAGGCCAAACACATAAAAAAAATCTTTTTCATTTTCCAATTATTTAATACCTCATTTTGAATTTTAAATTTAATTTTTTTTAATGGCAACAAGATGAAACAAGATGGCGAATGAAGCTGGCCAACGAACTCGGTCGAGACATTGGTATGTACTATGTATAGACCAAGTTACATCCAAATAGGTTCATAAATACGCCTGTTATTACGTGAGAAAAATCAGGACGTTTCAAAATGTCAGCCACGCTAGAAATTCAAAATGCTATAACTCAGCCATTTCTTAAGATATAGACGAAACAAAAACTGCTCCCGAATCTTTTTATCAAGGTCAAACACATAAGAAGAAAATATTTTTTCAATTTTCAATTTTTGGTACCACATTTCAAATTTAAATTTTTCTTAAAAATTTAAATGGCCGCCATTTTGAAACAAAATGGCGGATGAAGCTGGCCAACGAACTCGGTCGAGAGATTGGTATGTACTATGTACACACCGAATTACATCCAAATCGGTTCATAAATACGCCTTTTATCGCGTGACAAAATTCAGGACGTTTCAAAATGTCAGCAACGCTACAAATTCAAAATGCTATAACTCAGCCATTTTTTAAGATATAGACGAAACAAAAACTGCTCCGGAATCTTTGTATAAAGGTCAAATACATAAGAAAAAAAAATTTCCATTTTTAATTTTTTGGTACCACATTTCAAGTTTTAAATTTTTTTAAAAAATTTAAATGGCCGCCATTTTGAAACAAAACGGCGGATGAAGCTGGCCAACGAACTCGGTCGAGACATTGGTATGTACTATGTACACACCGAATTACATCGAAATCGGTTAATAATTACGGGAGTTACAGTGTGACATAGGTCAGATATATATATATATATATATATATATATATATATATATATATATATATATATATATAATTTTGAACGGAGGGTGGTTTCGGGGTCTGGGGGTCATGATCGATGAAAATATACCAAAATTTTTTGAAATCGCTTTCCTCCGAACGGCTGCAATAGGTAGCTTTTTTGTAAAGAAAGCTACCTAATAGGGATAAATGACAGGGAATATTTAAAAAGCAATGGCTATCTAGAGAGAGAGACGAAAACATCAGTGACTGAAGGTGCCTCGGTAAGAAAGAGGTGAAAATATTTTAAAACCATCTTAAATGTATGTTTTAGAGTATATATGTGTTTTAAACTTTTGACATGTACACTATTTTTTGGTGTATGTTAAACTGCGGTAACTTAGTGTGTTTTAATGTCTGTAAATAAATTGGTAGAACAAATGCAGATTATGACAATATTTTTGTTTTAATCTTAGTGTAACCGTTGTCGCATTATTGTCAGCTGTATACTGTAAGAGGAGCCATTTTATGATTTTTTAGGAAAAAAGTAAACATTTCGTTTTTGATTAGTTGGAAACGATTACTGTAAGCAAATACCTTTATAAGAATTACTGTTAATCACAGCCCAAGGATGATATTTTAAAGATTAATTTTTAGATTTTTGATCGAATCTTTTCACTTGATCGAAAGTTTTCGCTTGATCAATCGCTGGGATAATGCAATAAAAAAAACTATTTATTTATATTTTTTTTTATATTTAATTTACGAGAATTTCATTTTTGTCCATTATATTACATTCAATAAACAAACATGTTAGTTTACTTCTAAAAATTAAAAAGGAGTAAATAGAGTATAAACCCCGTAGCTCTGATTTTATTTGATCAACTACTGCCTGGGTCACACTAGTTATATTATTTGAAACATATTGAAATTGCTATACACCGAGGTTCACTACAAGATGCTTAATACAGACTATGATGTGCATGGCATTTATTGTTCATTTACAGGGACACACAAACAAATTTTATTACAGTACATCCTAAGAGCATAACTTGCAGAAAAATTGCGTTTTCAATATGTGATATGTGGTTTTAAGCATATTTATTTTCCCCTATTACTTCTTCCGTGTAGATCGTATACGTTATATATAGAACAGAACAAAATAATTCTATTAATGTCCGGGTATAGATGGTAAATACCGAATTTCTTTACTTATTACTTATTTTTTTTTTTCATATCAGAACACATTTTTTGGTATATATTCAAAAAGATTATGTGCAAATTTAAGTAAAATTGTACTATGTTGTTTTGAAAATTTTATTTGAGGTTGTTTTAAAAAATTGTTTCATACGTATTTTACAAAATGAGTTCATATAAAAGGTATTTTTCTTTGTCAAAATAATTTCTTACACACACAATAGAAACCTCATTGTCTGTTTACTAAAAGTAAATTCGATTGTACTAATTTGATTTCTTTTAGAATTTCTTATTCTTAAGAGTCATTTAATTTTGCGAATACCGTTAATTGTGTCTTTTGTACATAACCGAATTAATCTTATTTATTGCGGTAAGATTGTTTAAAGGATAGTTAGGGTTCCCAGTTGTTTGTTATTTTATAAGTAAATAAAATGTAACACAAATATTTCTACTGTTAAAGAGAAGAATTAAAAGAAATACAAACAATATATAATTTAGAGACCGTTTCTTCTGGAATATGACATCTTGTGCATTCTTCATTTACATTATAATGTCAAATTTTAATTTATTTAAATAAATAGTGAACTGTTTTGTTAGAATACCTTGGATGATTCAAAATATTTTCAATAAACTGCTTATCTACAAGTAGATAACTCCCGAGTATTTTTTTTTTTTATTGTATAATCCATATCGTTGCAGCAATTTTATAAATATCGTCTGTATTACATAAAATCACTTTAGAAAAGTCAAGCCTGATACATTGTGTTAAAATGTCTTAAAAGCCACATGGCGCGTTTACACGGCTTTAGTACAAATGTGGTTGAAACTGCTGTGTACGTGTACGTGACCACTACTGGTCGTTACAAGAGGTCCAGAAAGAGCCGCCAAGGCGTTCACAAGTGTCTCTGCTTTGACCTTGATCCAGCCCTAACTAAATAAGTCTGAATGTTGCGAATGGAATCTGGCTCAATAAAACTCTAAATAGGGGTCGGAACAGGCTCGAGCTGATGCTGGGACTCCGTCGAATCATCTCCGTCTCTTATCGCGGGACACCTCACAGGAAATGTCCGTGGTCAGAGACTGGAGAAGGGCGCCCCACACCGGCTTACTTTACCGTCAGCCGAAACTGAGGATCCCCTATTGTCAGGCTACATCTGCGATTCCAGCCAGCGGATGAGTGTTAGTAGGTAGACAAAACAAAAGAACAGTTAATATTCCACAGCTCCAACAGCCACCTAGCCCAAAACCGGAGGGGGAACCCGAAACCCAACCCAGATGAACCAAGAAACATGTCGAAGCCATGAGACAAGAAGTAAAGAACATAAAACACAAACTTAACCAAAACATAAACACGTTACCAGTCACCAAAAGATATAAGTAGCTAACATTTTTTTATAAAACATTTTATTGATTTCAGTTAAAGTACTTTATTTCTACTGGAATGCTGTCAGTAACGAATTTTGTTTGGGATCTGTATATAAATTTATATATTTCTTAAACAGTTATTAAATGAGTATTTTTTAAATATAAATTTAGAAACGTGTGTTAAATAGCATAGAATACCAATTGAAACAACAACAGAGAGAGACAAGAAACAAAAAAATTTAATTTTCTGATTACTAAATCTTCATGTAACCGCTTTTACAGACGTGGCACATGATATCCAGGAGATCATAAGTATGAATGAAGTATATATAACTTAACCTTCTCAGCGCCATGAACTGATATATCCGTTCCCTCAAATCTAGCTCTCACTGCAATAGAAGTATTATTTAACTTAATGAATTTCTACAGACGTAATGAATTTTAACACTCTGTAACAATTAATTCTCTCAAAGTTTATATTTATATACATAGTTAAGTTTTTATATCATGTTGTAAAATCACATTTTTATGGATTAAAAAAATAATAAAATAAAACTAAAGTACAATTTTATCATTTTAGTTAAATTAATAATAAATTAAAATAATTCCTAAATGGGAAACGGTGACAGTTGAGCATACCATCAAAATGGGTAGTGTTCATCTCAGGCCCACTATTTTGCCTGTTCGAAACTTTACCATTATTTGAAAATCATGTACACGTCAACGATATTTCCTTTCACAGCATCAATTATAACACAAGCGGTTGATACATTTGCATTTTTTGAATGTTTGTCATTAGAGGTCCATCGTGAGAGTTCGAATGTTGTTTTTGCCACTATTTCAAAAGCGCTGCGAGCCCAATGCGTGAAACGCATTGTCCGCAGCTGCGCAAACGCATAGAATAGTCACTCGAATTACAAAATAGAGCAGTAAGTCGGTAAGAAAACAACAGCTTTTATTGGGATTACGGGATTTCAAAATATTCGTCTTTATAGACTTGATAAATGACATCTAGAGGATTTTAGATAATATTGAAGAATGTATCATGGAATGGGGAATCTTTAGACACATGCATATTCTGCCATGTAAAAAACTGAGTGATAGAATTTACGTTATTTTTAAATATTTTGTCATTGCAACGCAACCACGAAAGCTCAGTCGATGTTCTTTACTTCATTGTTGAATTCTATGCACTAAGCATACATCTTAGATTTTATTTCGATCCTATGAAAGAGCTGGTTGTGTGAATTCGAAGTTATAATAGAAAAGTCAACTTATGACCTACCTGTAAAGTTTTTATGTTAGCTCTATCCTAACATTCAAACAGGTGCTTCAGTTTGTTTGATTTTGTTGCGAATGACTCGTTTTTGCCTTTTTCACCTGTAAAAGTTGCGTAGAATTTACGTTATTTTTAAATATTTTGTCATTGCAACGCAACCACGAAAGCTCAGTCGATGTTCTTTACTTCATTGTTGAATTCTATGCACTAAGCATACATCTTAGACTTTATTTCGATCCTATGAAAGAGTTGGCTGTGTGAATTCGAAGATATAATAGAAAAGTCAACTTATGACCTACCTGTACAGTTTTTATGTTAGCTCTATCCTAACATTCAAACAGGTGCTTCAGTTTGTTTGATTTTGTTGCGAATAACTCGTTTTCGCCTTTTTCACCTGTAAACGTTGCGTTGAATTTACGTTATTTTTAAATATTTTGTCATTGCAACGCAACCACGAAAGCTCAGTCGATGTTCTTTACTTCATTGTTGAATTCTATGCACTAAGCATACATCTTAGATTTTATTTCGATCCTATGAAAGAGTTGGTTGTGTGAATTCGAAGTTATAATAGAATAGTCAACTTATGACCTACCTGTACAGTTTTTATGTTAGCTCTATCCTAACATTCAAACAGGTGCTTCAGTTTGTTTGATTTTGTTGCGAATGACTCGTTTTCGCCTTTTTCACCTGTATAAGTTGCGTTGAATTTACGTTATTTTTAAATATTTTGTCATTGCAACGCAACCACGAAAGCTCAGTCGATGTTCTTTACTTCATTGTTGAATTCTATGCACTAAGCATACATCTTAGATTTTATTTCTATCCTATGAAAGAGTTGGTTGTGTGAATTCGAAGTTATAATAGAAAAGTCAACTTATGACCTACCTGTACATTTTTTATGTTAGCTCTATCCTAACATTCAAACAGGTGCTTCAGTTTGTTTGATTTTGTTGCGAATGACTCGTTTTCGCCTTTTTCACCTGTAAAATTTGCGTAGAATACCCGAATAATGACCAATATGCAATTCCGTTTTTGTCAGATTCCTGTCTTGACAAAATACGCCAATTCTAAATGCATTTGCATATTTTCTTAAAATATGCATTGTTTTCTTACACTCATAATTGTATTATCTTTCTTTGTATAGTTTTGTAAAAAGGATATAACAAGATGTGACAATATTTTTATCATCTGACTTAGTTATAGACATGGCCTTTACAAAGTTTGTTCATGTTTCTGATACCTATAATTTATACAGCAATCTTTCTGCAGAAGAAAATGATTCCTTGTCTTCCTATCTCCCACATTTTGTTCACAGGAAATTTTAAAAAGGGAAATTTATTATCGTTTACTTCCGATTATTCTTCACATTGTTTTATATTTCACGTAGTATTTTATAATTTTTACGCGTAAATTACAAAAAATTTCGGAATTGTGAAATTTCATTCAGTAATAAGACTGATTTTAATAGAAAAACATTACTGAAGGGTAACCAGTTTATCTGTAAGTTTTAAAATTTAACTAGTAGTAAAAGAATAAAAGACGTGTCGAGAATGTTTGCAATTGTGGTTGGAATATGCAATGAAATGTTGATTTAAAAAAGAATGGAATGACAGACGATTTAAATTTTAAAAAGGATATTTAAAGTATTAGTTTTATACAGGATTTTAAAACTAAATGTGTCTAAAAAAAAAAGTTGCAAAATAGAGCGATAAAAATCTGCATGACTGCATGTCGGGTAAAAAAGATAACATGCAATAGTTGAATCAAAGTTGCAATCAAAGAGCTACAGTCCTAAAGTATAAAATATCAATTTAACTGGAGTTATTTTAAACCCATATGACATTGATCAGTAATTAACATGTTACGAAATGAGAGGCAATTTCGGCATTCAGTACAATGGTAATAAAAATGCGAATGATGCTTTTTGAAATGATTTAAAATATTCTAAAAAATTATTAGCCCAAAACACGCCAATTTAATGAAAAGCACAGGATATATCATTTTAAGAAGGACCTACATTATTATTCATAATTTTAGCATAAATGAAGTTACTCAAACAAAAATATCAAGGGATTTATTTTGCAGTCTGTCAATCGCGTTGGCGTCAAAGGAAAAAAATTCGCCCATCTCAAAGCATGTAAGATTAAAGTATATTTCTATTATATTCATTATTGTTAAAACTTGGCAATCGAACCTGGGATATCTGGTCAAACATGCCCGGTTATCTTTAATGTACAATACGTGTATGAAAATCGTTTTAATTGAAAACTGTAACAGATTTTTGATTGTACTTCTATTACATGTTTGCTAAATTCGTGTTATATTAATCAAGGTGTGACTTTTAATTTTTGTTTGTCAAATTGATTATGGAATAATACAAAGAAATAAATCCTGATTTATTTGAATCATTTTAAGTATAAGCTTGTTAATCTTCAGTAATTTTGGTTTACACAGATTAAAGAAAATCGTACTTGAAAATTATTTCAAAAACCAAAACAGAAAATCACTAAATTTAGATTTAGTTTTCAATCTCATTTCATTTTGAAGTATTTCTTTTTCTATTCGTCGGTTTTAAAATTAAATACTTAAAGCGAAATTTGTTAGTCAAGTGTTGACTTCATCATATGGCCTCAGCGTTACTCACTTCAATATAGTTTCTTTGTAATTATACTACAACTAACAAGGAAACCACTTTTGTTGCACCTAGCATTGAGACCTGGTGCATTTTAAAACACTGTATTATGAAGTTTGAGAATCGATAAAATTTTTCGGCTAAAATAATATTTTTTTGATTTTACAGCAGCATAACTTTATGAAAATGCAATTTTCAAGACCATTTATCGGACTATTAACATTGAATTTTTTTTAAAACGAAAAGCGTTTAAAAATAAAAATTACTTAATAATAAGTATAAAATATTGAAAAAAAGTTTGAAAATTGCTTCAAAAACCCACGAATTGGATTTTGAAAAATTGCAACATTATATTCATATTTTTGGCAGAGAAACACTTAACGTTTATTTTCAAAAGTAGAGGTTTTCGGCAATCCTAGCCAAATGTCATGTTGAATTTGTAATATCTAGGAGATCCGAAACGTATTTAGCCACAGTAATTTTTCTAAATTGTGTTAAAATATTAATTTACTTTATGATTACTTTTACCAAAGGACCATTTAATACAGCAACATTTCATTTTAAGCATTCGAAACTTTATTCCATTCGATATTAACAGAAAATAGTTTGCTTAAATTGTATTTCACTAAAAAACAGTTTTCAATAATCTTCGATGCTTTTATAGAATTATATTTATTACTTATATATTTAACGTCTGCATAGAAAAATAAAATAAAAACCTAGTATTTGTTTCTTATGCTATCAATTATTTAAAACAAAATCGCAATCTGATATAATTCTTGTAATTTGTACTGTACATGTATCGGACGGATAAATCGGACGGGAAAATTGTAGTGCCATATTTGGCGACTTAGCTCACTTTTGGCCTGAAATAAACAAATAAAAATGTAATAATAAAATATTAAAAGTATAAAAAAGTATATAAAATATGATTTTAACAGAAAAAAATTATCGGTTCTCTAACTTTTATATATAGGGCTACAAAACGCACCAGGTCTTGATGCTAGGTTCGAGCAGCACAAAAAGTGGTTCCCTTGTAAGAATCCGAGTTCTGAATCGCGACTACTCGTTTTGTTTTTTCTATAATCACTCTATTTTCACAAGCACTTAAAACCACCCAGTATATTGCATTAAACGAATTAGATTATACTTAATCAGTAATTCACATTCTAAGAAGACGGTACGAGTCTGTTTAAAATAAAAACCAAATATATGTTTTTTTTTTTTTTTTTTTTTTTTTTTTTTTTCTAAAAGATTCCTTTATTTCGTTAGCGGGATGTGAATATATATTAAAAATATTTCCTATCCGCATTAAATGTAGTTTTGAATGAATATCTCTAACATTTGTGTGAAATTTATATATTTCCAAATGAATATTATTTCTGTAAGTGTTTTAAAGTATTAATTTCGAACTTTCAGCATTAGAAGCGAAATTTGTCTTTCATGTATAACCGAAAGGCAAGAGAAAATACATCTTGTTGATGAGCACTAAATTAAACTGATTTAGATTTGTAGTTTAATACAAATAGATATTGAAATATGATATAAAAAATAAGTGGCTGCAAATGGATTCTGGGATTTATATTGTTGAAAGAAAAATCATGAATAGAGCTATCGTGCGCATTTTGAACATTTTTATATATTATCTCTGGTAATATTAGAATTATTCAAATTTAGACTGTAGACCAGAAATTGCCAAAGATTCGAAGTTTCAAAATTATTGCAGTTGTATTTTAATGCTGTGCCACTATTACAATTTTTTACCTTTCTGCCCCAGACTTTTTTGTTAATTTATAGGCAATGGGTGAATCTTAAAAAAAAAAATCTGCAAATCTTATATAGAGACCTTCAAGTCTACGTGTTTTAAAAGTAACATAAAAAATATTAGCGGAATAATATTTTATTTAACTCCACAACAAAAATAATAATGCAGAATAAATAATTCGTAAGAATTAATTGTAAATTAAATTTAAACTGAAGTTAATGTTAATAATTTTGAATAAGCGGGGTTAAATAGGGAAATTATCTGGTTGAAATTTAACCCTTTATCTATTGACGGCACTTATAAGTCCCAATAAAATAACTTGTTATAAAATTCATTTAATACATCGATTAGTAGTAATACAATTCAGAATGAGTTATATATGCATTAATTTATCTTGTTCCAAAAGCATTATTGGTTACACATACAAAAATATTTTTAAAAGGATGATTTCCTTTGCCTTTGCGTCTTTTCAGCTTTTTTGGAGTTGGGACGGGAAGGGGGTGAAAGGATTCTTGAATTCGAAAATATTTATTTTGTAAGAACATTATATTTGTACATTTCCTAATTCTACAAAATACTAAAAAAACTATTTAAAGTAAAATATTTGAGTGGTGTTATAAATATTGCACAAAATCCCTATAAATAAAAATTTAAATAATCCTTCTAAATCCTACAATTCTTCTTAAATCATTCTAAAATTTATTAAATGATAATGTAAATCTTCTAATGCAGTTTCAAAAATCACGAAAAATTCTTTAGAAGTTAAAATTTTCATGAATTCATAAATCAGTACATATGATAAATTAAAGTAAAAGAAATATGTAACTGAACCCCTCCTATCCGCCCAAAAAAGTACATTTGACGCTTACATTTATTTTAAACCGACGTGGATTTAAAAACATTTGATTGCGACGAGTGTATAAAGTGCCACCAAAGAGACAGCTTTCATAAACGGAGATATGTTTCTTCAGATACGTTTCTCACTCAATGTATTTAACACAGTCTTTGATATAATAATGCTATAAATATTATTTAGTGTTATCTTAAATTTAAAAACAAAGGCGTAATTTATGTAAAAATATTTGAAAATATTAATATAACATCAAAGTTGTGAAATTTCTTACACTGGACCTTCATCTTTGACGGTTGAATATTTTCACATGATGAAATTATTTAAATAGAGAAATACTAGGTTGAGCAAAAAGTCCTGGGAAATTTTTGAAAGTTACGTTGTCATGCGCAAATTAACAACAAAAGCAACAAGGACTATTCTTCAAAGTAGAGACCATCGTAGTGCACGACTTTCTGCCATCGTTCTGCCAGATTCCAGATTTGCTAGAAGTACGAAGTTTGTCACAGTACCAGCACACTCATTAATCCCATCGACGACTTTCAGAATCGTAAGACCTTTTCTCCAATAATACCGGATCGACACACCCAAATAATATTGTTCAATGGGCATTTTGGAGCCTAAATTCCTGAACTCCTATAGATATACCAGTAGTAGTCCTATATACGATACAAATTCTGGTAACAATTAGATTAAAAATTTCTCAGATCTTTTTGCTCAACCTAATAATATAAACATGTTACCTACATGATTATGTTACATGATTGTTACATGATTTTTTTAATGCTAGAAATTAACAATTGAGAAAAACTTCCGTAAATTAACTGGGTTGAACACGAACAAAGTAATGAAATTTTTTCCTGCAACCAAAAACTTATTTCGTGATATTTTCCTTAAAATTCCTTTAAAAAATTTTTTCTTGTAAGTCAATGGAAATTTCAGAAATTTTCATAATGTGCGATGTAGAAAGGATAACAGAAATGTCACTGAAATATTTTTAACAAAATGTACCAGTCATTTATAGGCTAATGAAAAGCTTCACTCTTATTTTTCATGGAACGTGCTGTTTAAACATGTCTTATGAGTTCTTTTCTTTTCCGTGTATAACACTTATTTCAATTAAGAAGCTTGCTTAGGAACGTGACTGATTCTGTACTGGATTAAGTGAGTGTATTGGACTTGTAATAAAATCTCCGTACGTGGTCAAAGAAAACAGCTATAAATCTTGTCTTTTTCTAAAAAAAAATTACTTCCAACTTTTATTAATATAGAATTATTTCATAATAAAACTAGGATATAAATAAAACCAGGAGTAGAGTTTTTTTAATTCAAGTAAAATAAAAATAAATAAATAAAACTTACTTTTAATGTTAGAAAATGTGCACAATTGATTCCATTGAATTTCAATTGAAAAAGAGCAATTGTTTCAAACATTTTAATGGCTGTTGCACTATATCGATGCCCGCTCTTCAATATCTGCGTTGTGTAATCCCAAACTGGGATGTTTCCAATGTTTGTTTGAGGATTTTCCTGAATAGACCTTTAATTTCAGAATAAACTCGACTGCATTTCGATACCCGTATATTAGTAATAATGTTAATTGTTGGCGTCAGGATTTTGAAGCGGCATTTACAATTTTATTATGAACCTTGAGTGAAACATTGAATGCTAATATACTGCGAATATTATCACTTTTCTTCAGTTTGGCATTCCTGAATTCAAATGAAAATCGAAGGTTCTTGAATGAATTTCTTAAACTTTTTCAATATTTTATGTATTCTTATTTTATCAAATTAGTGTTATTTTTTTTTTCAAAACAACCCCATGTTAATAATCCGATAAGCGGTAACGTACATTTGGAATGGTATGCTGTTGTAAAACCAATCAATGCAATTAAAAAAAATTATCGATTCCGTAACTTTGGCGAATAGGGTTGCAAAATGCAACAGGTCCCAAATGCAGACATCAACAAAAGTTGTTCCTTTCTCAGTAAAAAAGTAGGACAATGAAATACCAACAAAACAGACAAATTTTTAATATCATGACTTGCTCTAGAAACATGACTTAAATTGAGACACATTATTTCAGTTCCAAAACAAGTTATTGAACATTGCAAATTTTAACAAGAATGAATTTTTGATTGTTGTTTTTATATTTCATTCTTTCCGTTATTTGATATAAAATGTTTTTGTTTACCTAATATGCATTCCAAATACTTCGTAATAAGAGCTATTAACGAGTATTAATATTATTCGATTGACCATGCAAAAATATGGAACAATATACTCCATATGATTTGGTTGCCAAATACCAAATTGTTTATTATCCGCCGTTGGGCAACCATAGAAGTACTGTTTAAACCATTAAGGCGCTATTCTACCTCCACCGAACTTTTTTAAAAAACTCTTCAGATTCTTGATTCAGGTGCTGGTAAGTACATGTAACTACAGCTTCAGAAAAGAACCAATTTTCTTTCATTATTCAGTCTTCTTTTCAAGCTACTTTACCTATACTATTATTCCGGAGAGTGTGGAAGAATAGAAGGATTTTATTGTTGAAAATAAAAACATGTCTTAATCGTTCATTTTTCCTTTCTTTGTTAATTGAGATACATGAAAACACATTCACTGGATGTGATTAATACTCATTTCCCTTTAAAAAAACTTAAGTTTTTGCCTGCGTTTAAAATAATAATAATAACAATGTATATCTATATCTATCTGTCTATCTATATACTAGGGGGCTCTCCCCCCTGCAAGCTTCGCTCGCCAACCCCCGTTCAGACACCACAGAATATAAAAACACGCTAATCTGATCGGTTTTAAAAATATTATAGAAGACTTATAATAAAAAAAAAATATATTTATATACATATTATTATAATAAAAAAAAATTAAAAATATTATAGAGGAAAAAAGCTGTGCAGATCTCCCTGTAAACGGGTTTCCATTCAATTTCCTTTGATTTAAAAAAATTAACGCCGAATCAGTTGCTGTTAAGACATCCAATGGTTGTTTTCGTGTTTGATTAAAGAGGATCAGTTAAACATTTGAAAAGAAGCTAAAAAAATGAATTAGGTGTACAGAGTCTTTGTCTCCCGGTATTTTAAAACAATTTCTATAACAATAGCCTAAGTCATGTGGCTATCATCAACAGTTCCGGGCGAACCACTTCGCTTTTTATAATCCCGGTGCTATTTTGGTACATTTATGTTAGCCAGGTACAGGCGATAAGTCGCCAAATATTATTCTTTCGCCATCATTTCATCTATATTATAATAGTCCATGTCATGTTACTGCCATAAATAAATACGCTCTGATCCTTTTTTTTTCATATGAAAGTTTGGCTCTGATATCATATACGGCCCCATATTGCCGCGAATTTTTTCCGACGCTATTTTGGGGAAAACATCAACAACATAAACAACAACATCCGGCTTACCAAATCAAGCAAAATAACGTTACTATGGCGCCAGTTAAGAACCCGTTGAGTATATGACACTGGCGTTAGAAAAAAAAATGCGTCAATATGGGTCCGTATATGACATCTGTGCCGAAAGTTTTCCCTTTTGATTAAAAAGTCAAATTTCTTTTTCGAATAAAACTACAAAAAAGTTTCCATGGTCGCAAAGAATTCTTGGTACTGTTACGCTAGCTGGGTGCAAATCTCGCCAATAGCTATTTTTCAACTCGCCAGTTAGCATTTTTCTTTCTTTTTTTTTCGATTGGTAAATTAAAACAATGCTTTCAATTTGAAATTAAATGTCATCGTTTGTTACATCATTTAATATTTGCCCAGATGTCATATACGCACCGGGTTTGGCATGATTTTGTTTACGAAAATTTGGCGAAAACCTCGTTTTCGAATACCAGTTGCATATGTATTTTTGGTACCACTTAGTTATCCCGTCGACCAAAAATCTTTCACCAAACTATAAGATTAAATGCCATTAATGGTTGATCGTAAAGGTCACATTCACTCGACTTTAAGCATGTCATCTTTACGTCATCAAGTGATTTTATTTCGACGTTTTATTTGTATATTTATTAATGTTATACTATTTTCTTTGTTCTTTCGTTATTTAAAATAAAAATTATGGCAATTTGTATAATTTGGAGAGTGGTTTGGCGATTTATATAATTTGGCGAAATGGGTCGACGGAATAACTAAGTAGTGCCGTATTTTTTAATTATTTTCTATTATTTTTAAAGGAAAATAACCAAAAAAATAATTAACTATAGAACATAGCAATTTATGTAATTTAAAAAAAGAAAATAATGTAAATAAACATTTATTATTAAATAAACAATAACAGCCGGGTTACCATGTCAACCAAAATAATGCCATTTTGGGGTCAATTAGGTACCCCGGTACGTATATGACATCTGTGCCTAATATTTTTCTTTTCATTTCGTTTAAAAAAATAAAGAAGTGAAAGCCATTTATTTTAAATGTTTCAGTTTGTATTAAATAAAATGATAATGAAATACAAATTGAATTATGAATAAAAGTAACATGATACATTTCTTAGCATACGTTTAAGGGAAGCCAAACTTCTCACCAAATTAGTTTAAAATTGTAACCTTTTCAATAATCTGAAAAAAATACACATGTTATGATTAAAATTTAAGTTGTCATCATTAGAGAAAAGTATATAAAATTAGAAAAAAAAATTAATATTTCGAAAACTAATTCGAATTTAAAAATTCTAATACCAGTTTTGAGATCTGCAGAACAATACGGATTTCAGGTGTTAATTTCATCGTAAAGTATTCCGTATTTTAGGAGAAATCGCCGTGAAACACAATCAGTTGTTTAATCAGTCGTTTCATAGAATCGTTACATAAATTCGTTTCATAATATCCGTTTCATTAGGATTATATATATATATATATATATATATATATATATATATTTGCAAACCAAACAACGCATATAATACATATAAATAATACATGTGCATTCATCATAACATTGTATACATAATTACTATTGATTTATCTATACAATGACACACAGCTCTAAAAAACTGCTAACAAACATTGATATGTCGATCCGTTTTATTTAAAAAAATCTGCATAATGCATCGATATTTTTCTGTACATACATTTTCCGTTTTCTTTCTTACATTAACGAGTTAAAGACATTTATATTCCACCTTTCCACTACCGAATGCATATATTTATTCTCTACAGCATATAACTTCAGGAGAGAATGCAATTAATATTCTACGGCTGTTTACTTGCGGATCACGTACTGCGAGAAATAGGAGAAATAACAGCTATTCAGCGCCATTATGAGATCTCTGTACAGCCATTTTATAGTGATCTTGCAAACTCCAATGATATACGATATTTCAAATACATTAAAACAGGTTTTATTACATACCATTAAAAGATTTTAAAAATATTTCAGCAGCAAATATTCATTGTAAATTCCGGTATATTTAAATTATTTTATATTTAAAATATTCGCATGATTTTTCCACCCATTAAAAATTTACAAAAATATATCTTCCGAAAAAGAAAAGAAACAAAAAGAAAAATGAAAACAATATGGAAAAAATACTCAACTGATAAATGAAAAATTGTAGGATCACGTACTAGTGTATGACGAAAATTAATTTGCAATTGCCTCCTTGTCACATGATTTTGACTTTTAGTCCCTGAATAATATATTTTTTTTTATTTTAGTACATATTCTTGTAGGTTTTTTTTATTTCTTATACTAGAAAACATCCCATTACTTGACTGTATAACAATATTAACGAGATAAATAAGTTTTGGACGATATTGGGGTCCAAATATACAACGAAATTCCTATACAGTACCGTGTTTCTTATGCTGATTATTAAGTTTGAGCTGTTTGTATAAAATTGTTTCAATAAAAGTAATTCGATGTAATTTTTTTTTCCAAAATTGGAATTGTTTTATATAAATGTGTAGAAAAAAATTATTCTGAACACATTTTTACGGTTCTTCTTATTATTTTTTTAATCTGTCCCTGAATTTTAAATTCCTTGCTAAAATTATACAGAAACTCACTTCAGATGCAGCCACAAATTTTTTTCAACTTTTTTCTCATGCAGAAGTATGCTTGAGAAAAAATGGCTAAAATTCTTTGCAGGATTTAAAACAGCATTTAAATATCAATTTCAAGCATCGTGGCTTTATTGCTTGTCTTACCGTCCCCAAGG
The DNA here is from genome assembly GCA_963932465.1 of Maratus speciosus. Taxonomy (NCBI): domain Eukaryota; kingdom Metazoa; phylum Arthropoda; class Arachnida; order Araneae; family Salticidae; genus Maratus; species Maratus speciosus. The sequence goes on along the minus strand of OZ010800.1, from coordinate 261,656,549 downwards.
TTTATTCCTGCACTTTTCGATGTAAATTATTTTTTTTTATTTAATCCAATATAAATAACTGGTTTTAAAAATCAATAACATTGTGGCTATCTCTTAGTCATAACATGATTTGCCAAAAATAGGTGGTAAGTTTCCTTACCGTCCTGTCCTTACCATCCTTTTTTCTCCTTACTGTCCCTTTTTACCCTTACCGACCGCTATTTTTTCCTTACCGTCCCTTCTTTAACACCCATTTTAGACAATGTTATACCAAACTTTTGAAATATAAATAATACATTGTTTTCATTCCATATTTGTATGTTCTGTGGGTACTAGGCAAATTTATGATAAGTAAAAATTTAGAAGAAAATAAAAAGTTAGAGAGGTAAAACAGTAAGTAAAATTAAGCTCGCTAGTTTTAACTTAAACATCAGTTAAATAAAACAAATCTTCTTTGCTGACCATTTTTTTCTTTATTTTGAATAATTAAGGCATTCGTCTATAAATTTATAACGTTATTTTACTAAGTTTAATTTCACCTGATTTTTATTCCTAAAAGTTACAATTAAGTGAGAATACCTCAGATCACGGCCATTCAACCACAACGTAATATAATACTTTTGGAAATATAAATACTGGAATCCACCTAGAATTCCTGGTCTTTAACGAAACTTCAACCTTCAGGTTGAGATTAAAAACTTTGCATCTGTCTATGTCGCTCGGTCCTTTTATTTGGCACAGATGTCATATACTGGCCACATTGGCGCGAATTTTTTTCTGAAGACAATATCATATGCGAATTTAGGTACTTAACTGGCGCCAAAGTGTCGTTATTTTGCTTGGTATGGTAACTCGGATGTTGCTGTTTATTTACTTTTTTTTTCTTTTTTTTTAATTATATAAATTGTTTTGTTCTATAGTTATTAATTATACTTTTATTTATTTACTGTTATTCCCTTTTTAAAAATATATGTGTAACTGGTATTCAAAAACGAGGATTTGGCCAAATTGGCGTCAGAAAAAAATCGCGCCAATGTGGTGCGTATATGACATCAGTGCGTTTTATTTAAATCTTCCGTACATGATATGATCGCCTCATATCTTCCAATTTCCGAACGTTCCTCGTGTTATACTTTTCTTCCAGTGTGATATCGTGTATCGATTAATTAAAACCTTGAGTTCGTTAAGTTGCATTGTTTAGGTTGTTTATTAGCGCACATTCAAAATCTTTTGTTCTTCTTTAACTGTTGGTAATGGAAAAGTTTTTAATAATAACTTTTTCTGGTAATCAATTTTAGCTTTGAAAAAGGTAAATTCAAGCTAATTGCCCGACTGAAAAGAAGGGTTATGTATTTCACGCGTATCTATTTCTTTATATCCTCGAAACATCCTAACTGCTCGATGGATTTTAATAAATGATGAATCTATCAATTCCCCTTAACGGCCCGATGGTTATAGGCTAAGTTTTGTTTTTATAAATTCAAAATGGCGGTAGAGACGAAAAAACATGCGCACCCTATTGAGTTGCATATTATTGGATAGGTCTTACAAAATGAAGACGATGTTTCATTGACTATTTTACAGTCAGAAGCTCCGTTAAAATATTATACAACCTGGAAGTTGTGTATATAGGATCTCTAGCTTTACTGCAACTCTAACCATCATAGACAGCTATAGACCTCATCATAATAGTGTTTATAGATAAGAACTAACAATTAAACACAACTTAAAAGTCATCAATGCAGGTAAATAAAAAAATAGGTAAGTAATATAAACGAGTAATATAAAAAAATATATTTTAAGTCAATTCCTACTTAGGTCAATAAGAGAATTTTTTTCCTCCCATTCTTCTCTCCTCTTGAGTGGTGCTTAATACCTTGATCAAGAAGAGAGCTCTCTCGATTATTGAAAATTAATTGTAAAAAAAAAATGTGTATTGAAAAAAAAAGGAGTTTTACATTGATGAGAAATAATTAATTAGTCTGCTTTTTACGCAGTCGGGTTTTGTGATTTTTTAAATTTAACTGGTTTTTTTTTTTTAAATAGTATTCACTGAGAGGCTTTTTGTAAAATGTAAAGTGTAACAGAAACAAATTTTGCGATTTTATTTTAAATTCAAATTGTTCGTTGTTTATCATTATTATGCAAAAGGTTGACATAAGGGAACTTTAAGCATTAACTGGGAGTGTAATTTGACTTTCAACTTAGTAGACACGGAAAAGCTTTTAATCATTTGATCTTTCACGCGTAGTATCAAAAATGAAAGTCCCTTTAAAGAACAAAGGCAAGCATTATCCTTTACATTATTCTGCCGGAAACTCCACTTTAATGGGATCAATAATTATTTTAATGCTTTTCAGGCTTGATGACTGTGGCACTTGCTCTTAAGAAGCAGTATTGAAATTAATAAAACACCTTATTTTACTGGTGTATTTTCTGCGGCTTTTTAAACATAAATTTCGTTATTTAAATCTATTTTTATATACCATTAACTGTTTAGCCAACCGATGCATTGCAGAGAAGAAAAAAATGTATCATTGACTTAACATTAATATTAGAAGAAATGTATAATATTAACTTCATGAAATACCAACTTTTACGTAAGAACTCGGATTTACAATACATAGAAAAAAGTTTCTAAATAAAATTTCACTTTTTGATTGATGTCATTTCTTAGAAGGAACGCCATTTCTAAAAAGCATTTCTTTCTTTCCATAATAAGCAACTAATTTGGGAGATGGAGAATACAAATGACGTCAGTTTGTTTATTTTATCCAAGAAAATAATTTTTCTGAATAATGTAAATACTTAAAAAATATCATTCACTCGCTAAACTATTTATCTTTATACCTTGTGAAATGTTTTATCTGCGTTCTTTCAGATATAATTATATGAAAATTTACGTTGTTTTCATTTGACTTAAATCATGTGATATGTTTAAGGTCAATCCAAGGTGCTTAAGTGGCCTCAGGACATTTAGGTGATTATACTATCGAAATTTTCAGAATTTTGCCTTAGCTAAATGCAATTTTGTATTAAAAATATAAAAATGCTCTAAATACAAATTTATTTAGTTTCAGGATATTTATTGCAATCCGAAGTATAAGTAGGCACCAAAATTTCCATTCTAGTTGTAAAATGTATTATGTAGCCCTGCCCGTAAGCTGTTTAACCAATTTTCTGCTCGTAAATGTCTCACAGTTTGTAGCCCCCTATAAATGCTAATTCTGCACCTGACAAATTTTCTAATACATGAAATGAAAGAACATAATTATATCTGAAAAATGTGTTTTAAAATCATACACATTTTAAGATATTAAATGTTGAAAATAGTACTTTGTTTTTCATTTTTTTTTTTCAATTTTATGAGTCACCCCTTAAAATAATAACCCGTAAAATATATTTTTTTAAATCACACCCTTTTCTATATATTCAATACTGATCTTGAAAATCAAGGCTAACTTTTTGTCTGCAATCTATGTTTATTCGCAAAAATTTTCGATAAATGCAATTTTTTTGGCCCCGTAGGCAACTAATAGATTATGAAGAATTCGCTGTTTTTTTCGCATGGTAGAAAGCGTAAGTAGGTCATTTATTAAAAAAATATTTATTTTTTGTTAGGTTTTTGTTTTACGATATGGCTACAGGACAGAATAAAACTTTATTAGCGCTCGATATGTTATTTCTTTCAAACAACAAGTAAAGTGCCGTCACTAAAAAATAACGTTACACCTAACCGTAAGCCACCCGTAAAACGAAGCAGGTGTATCATTGCACGGTTAAATACTGATAATGCTATCTTTTAACCCTTATGAATTAATGTAACTGAATTATGAATTTATGAAAATTTAATCTTGTAAAGCATTTTTCGTGAATTGTTTAAACAACATTAGAAGATTTAGATAATAATTTAATAAGTTTTAGAAGGATTAACGGATTTAGAAGGATTAATTAAATTTGAATATATAGGGATTTTGTGCAATATTTATAAACCTAACTCAGATCTTTTATTTTACATATTTTTCTTAGTATTTTGTAGAATAAGTAAATGTACAAATATAATGTTCTTACAATAGAAATATAGAAATATTTTCGAATAGAAAATCCCTCACCCACCCCAATGCCAGGAAAACTGAAAATATGCAATGGGGAAAGAAATCATCCTTTTAAAAATGTTTTTATATTATGTAACCAATAATGCTTTTAGAAGAAGATAAAGTAATGTATCTATAACTCATTCTAAACTGTATCACTTTATCCTAAACTGTATTCCCCCCAGTCGATGTATTAGATGATTTTATAACAAGTTATTTCAACGTACTTACCGTCAGTATATAAATGGTTAAACTTAAAAAAAAGCACATTTTCAATCTGTACACCGTCGTATAGGTGTAAAAAGTTACTTTTAAATACAATATGTTTGGAAACTGCATCTCGATTTATTTAAACTAGCATTTTAAAATTTCTAAATTGATTCCTCAACGTATTATCGTAATTAAATACTATTAAACTCTTAATTGTTAATAGCATATCATCATATATATTAAAGTGTAAACCTGATTCTGTAAGATAAGACTCAACAATTCATGCATCTGCGCATGCGTGAAGTTAAATTTACTAGATCTTCTATTTAGAGGAAAAGTAGAACAGGTCTGATTAGCAGAGTGGTCTAAAGCCCCACTTTGAAGCTCTGAACTTTTGGAAACGACGCGGGTTCGAGCCCAACGCCCAGCAAAGTTATTTCTGTACCATTTTTGGTGATAATTCACTTCGATAATGATATTTTATTAAGAGGTGAAGTTATATGATTTTGATTTTATTATTATTTAAATATTTTGTCATTAAATAAAATTTAACACTGAAAAGTATTTTGTAAAAATAATTTTATATTTAAAATATTTAAGATATTTTGCATGTAATTATAAATTCAATAAATTGAGCTGATCTACAACTTTTGTTTATATTTTTTTACCCTTATCAAGAATATATAGGTGTGTGAGTCAGAAAGAAATGTTTGCCATTTTTTTTCCGTAAAAAAAGAAAATAATAATAATAATAAATAAATAAATAAAAAGGAAAAAAAGAAAAATATTTATATAAGGACTAAAAAATAAATTATATTGATATCCATAGTTTAATGTTTAAAAAATGAAGAAAAAGGTAAAATAAAATTATATTGTAAGACGTTTGTTACATCAAGTTTCAAAATTAGGCTTTTAGAGAATGAGACTGATATAAATAAAATTCATGGCAGCTTTTAAAGGTCGTGTAGTTAAAAAAATAAAAATAGATATTGTTATTTTTTCAACAAAAAATTTGAGACTGCAGTAAGTAAAAAAAAAAAGTTCTGCCCAGTATTTTTTGGTAAATTTCTGAAAAAGGCAAGCATAATTGGTTGTAAATTATAAACTTAAAGTTCTTTCACTTCATTTAATAGGTTAGACTGAGAACACCCTCCAGATCGCCTTCAAGAAATAGAAATCACTTACGCAATATTAAAATTTGCCACGATTTCGATAATTAATATAAAAGCAACTAATTCAAAAGGCAAGAATTTTTCTAATGGAACATTCAAGTTAGTCAAATCTTGACGTGCACTATCTAGTATATATTAAAACACAAACCTATTTCTGTAAGTATCGATTTTTCGGGCATATGCGCATGTGCTAAAACTCTTTTTCGGACTGCTTCAATTTAGAAGAAAGAAAAATGAGTTCCTGCTGGCGGAGAAGTCTAAGGCACCAGTTTAAAGCTCTGAATTATTGTAGAGGACGCAGGTTCGAAGCCAACGCCAGGCAAAAGAACTTCTGTGATATTTTTGGCGATAATTTATTTCATTAATCACATATTTTATTAGTAGAAGAAGTTATATGATTTTTATTTTATTATTAGTGTTATTTGAATGCTTTATAATTAATAAAATTTAACACGGAACAACATTAAAATAAATAATACTGATAATTTAATATTTAAAACATTTTGCATGATATTATCAATTAAATAAATTGAGCTAATCTACAATTTTGTCATATTTTCTGCCCTTTATTAAGAATAGACATGCGTGTGTGTCAGAAAAAATAGTTTGCCTTTCTTTTACGTAAAAAATAAAAGGGAAAAAAAGAAAAATATTCATATAAGAACTAGAAAAGAAATTACCTTGATATCCATGATTTAATATTTTAAAAATGCATAAAAATGTAAAATAAAATTAAAGTAATAAAATATATATTATACGTTGTTAGCCGCACGAAGTTTGAAATTTAGGGTTTTAGAGAATGAGACTGATAAAAATGAAATTCAATGGCAGCATTTAATCGTCATGTAGTTAAATATATATTATTGTTTTTTATTCGAAAAAAAAAATTAGACCGTAGTATTTAAAAATAAATTCTCTACCCATTAGTTTTAGTTAAACTTCTGATAAAAAGCAAACGAAATTAGTTGTAAATTATACACTTAAAATTCTTTGAATTAATTGAATAGGTTTGGCTGACAGCATCTTCTATCGTCTTAAACAAATATGAATCAATTATGCAATATAGAAATTTGTCATAATTTCGATGATTAATTAAAAACGACTAATTAAAAATTCAAGAATTTTTCTATTAAAACATTCAAGATATTTACCATCAAATCTTGACGGGTACCATCTAGTTTTTTATAATATTATACATCATTTTTAAAAATTGATTTTCTACTGTTTAGATATTAAAACTTTTCATTGTTGCAGTTTTGCAGCCATTTGCGGTATTTTGGAGAGCGTTTATTGGCGTATCATTAAATACTCGTCTGCAATTGTACGAATTGCAGAGATATTTGTAGATCTATCACGTGTGTAGATCACGTCATATAGGACAATATATTAAAATTAATTTATTAATATATAATGAAGTTCTAAAATTACTACAGCTTTGTATTGTCATCGGTAACATACTTGCGCAAGTAATTTGCATAATTCTAGCCAAACTGGAGGTGAGTTAATAATTGATTACAAAAGTCCATCTGGAGGTGAGTTAATAATTGATCACAAAAGTCCATCTTTACGTACAAAACAAGCCGAGTGTAAGAAAAAAAGTCTAAAAAAGTTATTAAATAGATTCTTTTTCTTAAAATACAGATAAAACAACCAATAATGAAGTGATTTCTAAAAGCTAACAGACGGTAAACAATGTTCAACGACAGCAGACGATTTGTCTTTAAAAATAAATTGTTTTTGAAACATTGATTTATGAAAATATGTTTTTATTTCATGAAATTTTCTCCAAAAATTAAATTTAATAAATTTAACTTTTCCCTTCAATTCGAACTGGAAATAATCATTTTTTTTTAATTTATTGATGAAACCATTTTCAATAAAAATAATATAATCCCAATTATTAAGTTTTTTTATCCATAAAAATTTATTAATTTTGATTCCGCCATTTAGAAACTTCATTAAAAGATACAAAACATATAATTAACCTAAATTTTAAAATTTTGAGAAATATTATGACATTATTTGATCCTTCAAAATTTTTTATGCTTTTTCATACCCTAGCCACTCTTTTTTTTAACAGTAGATGGACAATATAAGCACACATTGAAATTATCATACAGTGGTGGTCAAAATTAAAAGGACAAGACAAAAATCGCCAAATCTTGATTGCATTTGGCCGGAAATTTATTCAAATTTAATGGCTAGAAAACAATGAAAAATGAAAATTATTTTTATAAGTTTTTATGGAAATATGGGGAAAATTCATATTCATAAAATATATATTAAGGATTTATAGAGCCATCTGATATGGACAAAATTATAAGAACAACTGTATTTGTGTGTTCTAAAAAGTAAAATATGCATGTTTTTTGCTCTGCACACAGAACTCATGGACGATGTAAATGTGTAGCAAGTGTTTGGGATCGTCATATTCTGTTTTACAGTCCTTCCACTAGGTATAAAGCTTTCGGAGTTTGAGAAAGGGAAAGTGCGTGCATTTAAAAGTTTAGGACTTTCTTTACACCAAATTGCGACAATGCTTAAAAGATCAAGAACGGTTATTTAAAATTATCTTAAAAATCCCGGTAGATATGGACAGCAAAGACATACAGGTAGGTCATCTTCTGTTTACGTACGGGCGAAAAGAATGATAATAAGGCGAGCTTGCTCCAAAAAACAAATGTCAACAGAAATAAAACGGGAATTGAACTTAGAATGCAGTGCTCGAACTTTTCGATGTGTTTTACAAAAAGAAAAAAAAATGTTTGCTATGGTAAACATGTGTCACGACCGCCTCTTACAAAATTTCATACGAGACTGAGGATGGAGTTTGCCAAAAAATGCATTACTATGGGGAAAAAGTGGGATGAAGTTGTCTTTTCCGATGAGAAAAAGTTTAATTTGGATGGACCAGATGGTTTTCGCTACTTCTGGTATGATCTCCGTAGAGAAATATAAATTTTCTCAAAGCGTGCATTTTGAGGTGCCTCAGTAATGGTTTGGGGAGGTTTGCTACTGGTGTAACTACTCCAATAGCTTTGTGCAGGCTAGAATTAATTCTGAGAGTTATGTTGATGTATTGGGCGATAATCTTTTACCGGAAACACCAATAAAAACGAGTGGAGATCATTTTTTCCAACAGGACAATGCCTCAGTACCCGTTTCCCAAACTTCAAATTCGTGGTTTGATGCTAATTTTGTGAAACTACTTGATTGGCCAGCCAGAAGCTCTGAGTTGAATCAAATGGAAAATCTGTGGTTATTCTGACACACGAAGTATACAAAATTGGTATGCAATATGATAACAAGCAAGAGCTCATGTCCTCCATCGAAAAAGCCTGGTCAAAAATTTCCAAGAACGTTCTTAAGGAACTGTCAAACTCCATGACGTCAAGACTGATAAAAGTGATTGAGAAGAAGGGGAGATTATTAATTATTAGTGTGTTTCAGGCAAAAACATTCATTGTCCTTATAATTTTGTCCAATTTTTACAATGACATATTTTGTTAATTATGGAAAAACATTCATATTTTACATTTTCCAATGTTTTGGATTCTGCAATGATTTTTAGCATAAAAAAGCATTTTATATATAAATTTCACTTTATTTTGTACAGAAATAATTTTTTCTGTGCAATTTTCAATTGTTATTATAATTTTGATCATCACTGTATCACATAGAAATATTATACTAATATACGGAAATATTATACAGCAGATACTGATAAAATGAAAAGAAAGCTGAAATTTCGTTCATAATGATGCCAAGTACATATTGATGAAAGATACAGAATGTACAGGGTGTGCCGGAATTCCCTCCGGTGTTTGGAAGGCTTGTAGATAAAAATATTACCAATACAGCAAGAAAGTTGACTTTACTGGAGAAAGAGGTTTTATTCAAAATATAGCAAGATAAATTTTGGCAGTAATTTATATTTCAAGGCACTTTTTTTAGCCAAAGAAAACGATTTTTTGTTATAAACATGCGGAAAACTTCAGCTCCCGCACACAGTTGTAATTTTCTACGCTTTCCAGAATATCTATGAATCGGAGATAGAATGTCTGAACAGTTTTACATTATGAAGGCTCAGAATTATGGCTTGAACTGAAAAATATAATACATTTTATATTATTTTTTTGTGTGAAAATAAATGGGTAGTCAAAATTGTTTTTCTTTATTTAGGTGGGCAGAAAAATAGATTATATCGAAAATTATACAGTAAAATGTATACAGGAACATGTGTACAAATTTCCTTCAGATCGGCCAAGTAAGATTTCAGAAAACTTCTGATGATGTAACAAGAGGTTGTTTCAAGTGATATGTTTTTTCAGAAAATGATAAAACTATTTCAATCAAGTACATTCTTCTACTGTTATCACGAAAATAAAAGACTTAAGATAGATCTGTTTCATAAATTTTTATTTTATTTTTTGAGGAATAGCAAACTGTTATTCGTACTAAACTGCGTAAAGTAAGGCATGTAAAAGACAAATTGGTTTTAATTTTTTTAATGAGAGTTTTTTTTTTTCACTAGAAAACATTGATTTTTTTTTAACTAACAATTAATCAACGGTTAAGGAACTATAAAGGACACCTTTATCGTCCTCGTACACAAAATGGCGTTTTTATTTAATATGTGTATTTAATGTAGGTATTTAATATATGTATCTAGAGAACAAAATCTATTACCTGACTTGTTTTATAGAAATTTCTATTGTATTTCATTCTCTCATTCTCTTTAAATTACTTTTATTAAAAGTATGTATTTAATATATGTATTTAGAAATATATTCAGTATTTCTTTTGTATTTCGGTATCCTTATATTACTTTTATTAAAAGTATTTCGATCAAGCATGTTCTTCCTTTCCTATCACGAAATGAAATATTTTAGATAGACCCGTTTCCTAAGTTTTTATTTTATTTTCAGAGAAAAGACGAACTGTTACTCGTACTAAATAGCATAATAAACTGTTTTCTACAAGATTTTTATGCTTATGCAAGAAATCTAAAAATTTAAAATTCATTAAGAAATATGTCTCCTGTCCTGTGCTTCAGTCTCTTTCAGTTACTTTTATTAAAAGTATTACAATTAAGCATGCTCTCCATTACTATCATGAAAAAAAAAGAGTTTAGACGTATCTGTTTCTTAAATTTTTATTTTATTTTATGTGGAATGACGAACTGTTACTCATTTTAAATTACGTAAAAAATGCATGTAAAAAAAAAATATATATTTTTTTTTTTCATTTTTTTACTGAAAGTTTTTTCATTGTTTATTGAAAAACTTTGAATGCTTTAAAACTAACGATTAATCAGCTATTCCGGAGCTATAAAGGAAACCTTTCTCGTCCTCGGACAATGCTTTCTTCAATGCGATTTTTTTTTTCTCGGAAAAGTAATTCTCTCCTCTTTTGCACCTTTCGACATACTTATCATGGATCGATGCAAGTGGACGTTCAAAAATATGAAACAGGAAATTCAGAATATCAATAAAATTAAGAATAAAACTTATTACAACGTTTAACTACTACACTAAGAAAACTAAAAATTCGTTTTTATGACTTAATTGTATCAGAATTTAATATTTGTTAAAAATATCATAGTGATTTCTCAGAATTTAGGAGTATATGGATGTTCTTACGTATCTATGCACATACATACTGGTTAAATGCATTCTGATTATAAAGAGGTATTTATTTATAGATCAAGTATTTACTCTGACAGGTTTCTATACATCAATTTCTACAATTTTTTTATTAAATGAAAATAAAATTCAGAGAAGATGTATTTCTCAAATGACAGGCTTTTCTTTACCATTGAATAAATTTAAACATCTCTGACAGGTCTATTTATTGGGCTACGTCTAGATTTTAAAATATATATGAGAAATATTTTCCGTTTAAAAGAGACAGGGCAATAAAAGACAGCAATTCTATTTAAAGCTTATCCGGGGAGAAATAAATGCTGTGCGTTATCTTTTAAAGGATTTATACGAGTCCGTTCCAAGTATCAAAGCTTGAAATGTGTCATTTAAAACCAATGTTGGTAGACATTTTATGACCGAACGAAAATCCGGCTCTTTTTTAAGAGAAAATGCTTAGAGCAAAGGAATATACTCAAACACATTTATGAAATCTAATATATACATAGTTATATCTTTATATAGTTATAAAGAGCGTACAATTTAACTATACCCTTTCAAATATAGTTGTTTTAAAACATATAACTTTTGGTGGTTTGAAAGGATCAAAGTTTTAAATATAATTATAACAGAAATTTACATATTTGTATGAAATGTACTTCTGAATAATGCGGTTCCAAAACGTTCTTAATTGGTTACAAACTAATGATCAATGCATTTTTAAAACTGGCGATTACAGTTGTTATCGGAAATGTATACTATCAATTATAGCATTTTCAGAGGCGTAAAATGTATTAAAAGAGTGTGTACTCAAACATTTTTAGTGCGTTTATTTACATAATTCAATTAACCTAAAATTCATGAGTAATTAGAACAATGTTTTAAGTACCAAAATATTTTGGTAAATTAATTGTTGTTCAAAAGTTGTTTTACTTTATTATATTGTGCAGCACAAATTGTGCTCTCAATTTTCAACTTAATATATTGTTAAATTACGAAATTTAAACTAAACATAGCAATTTAAGTATACGCTTTAAAATGCCATTGTTTCAGAAGAATCAAATTCAATGCTATAGTATACACTGAAACACATTTTAACATATTTTTAGCAAATATTCTGATATGTATATAATACAACTGTAACATGTCTATGAATACTGCTGATGTCAGTTCAATGGTGTCAACAACCTGGGTAATCAATCTGGTTTTTATCGCAAAATTATTAACTTATAAAAATGGCTCAATTTAAATATTCACACATTCCAGTAGGAAATAGCAGTACTTAAAGACTCAATCTGTTTGAAAACTGCATCTCAATTTATTAGGATTTTACAATTTAAAAAATAATTTTAAATGACAACTTATTCCAACGGATTAAATTAACCTAAAGGCGTTTAACGCATTCTCATTCGAAACAATGTAACTAGTTCAGATTTTTTTCTACGGATAATATTACTCAACAAAATTAAAATATTACTAATAAATAAATAAATGAATGAATGAATAAGTCGGCTAATATGAAAGTAATACCGTTTTAAGTAATTTTAAAAACTTTATAATTTAAATGCATAACTGATATTTTTCATATCAAATTTCTTTTTTGTCCAATTGGAGGACAATCTAAAAAATATATCTTAGTCATAAAAAATCTAATTAAAATAGACATAAAGCACAAATAATAGTACAAAAAGGACTCTCATGTACATAAATATAATATAAAGATATTTAAAATATCTCAAAATACATCAGAAAAACCTAGAATGTTTTCAACCATTACAAGGCCGTCTTCAGTAGGATTTGAATGCTGTTATTATATTGTTCGCGCTTATTCGAGAACCGTCCAGAAGAAAAATTGTAATTTAAATATTTTTTCAATTAAATTACAATGTTTTCTTCTGGACAATTCTCGAATAAGAGCAAACAAAATAATAACAGCATTTAAATCCTACTGAAGACGGCCTTGTAATGGTTGAAAACGCTCTAGGTTTTTCTGATGTATTTTGAAATATTTTATATTTGTATTTTAAATATCCTTATATTATATTAATGCACCTGAAAGAAAATGTTTTACAATTATTTGTGCTTTATGTACCGGGTGTCCTAAAAAGGACTGACTGGTTTTAATATTCAATAACTTGCAAACGGTGACAGATATTTAAAAAATTTCTTGCAGGAGGGTTATTCATAAGGTCAAAAGTTTTATTACAGTGATTTTCAATTTTAGTTCGAATTACAGACAATAGATGGCTCTGTAAACTATAGTCGCTAAATGCAGGCTCGATTTTTGGTCCTTTCTCTTGTTCCATGCGGAAAAAAGAGATGGAAATGTATTGAGCGGGACACGAAGTACCAAAAATTGAGCCTGAATTTAGCGTCTATTGATCGCAGCGCCATCTATTGTTTGTAATTCGAACTAAAATCGAAAATCACTGTAAAAAATCTTTTGACCTTATGCATAACCTCCTGCAAGAATTTTTTAAATATCTGTCACCGTTTCCAAGTTATTGAATTTTAAAATCAGTCAGTCATTTTTAGGAAAACCCGGTATATTTTAATTATTTAACTCAATGCTGAATATAGCCCCACCAGTGGCTGAGAGGTTCTGCTCTCGAAGCTGGTAGACGGGAGGTGCTGGGGTCGATCCCAATCGCGCCCGTCGGCCTAATCATTCGTGGTTTTCTTCGAACCTTGGTTCTTCAAGCATTAATACGGGTAGGTTCCCTTAGAAGGACCTTCACGTAAGGCACTCCCCCCCCCATAGGGCCTATATCCCAAGTGCTGATAATTGGCCGACATAAATGCAACCAACCAGTGCTGAATATAGCACTAGAATTTTAATTTTCATTAATTATAAAAAATCTGTTAGTGTTCAATTAAAAATTATTTTCACATGTTCTGTTCACCGGCTCCTTTATTATGTACCCCGGGAAGATCATTTTGGATCCGTTGGTTTGGTTAAATATCAGAAATTTATAACAGTCATATATTACATCTGACTATTGCTGACTATTACTGACTTTCATCCTGATTCTACAAAACCTTCAGTCCCCACTAGTTCAATAGTTGATACTGCTGAACTTGTAAATTCTAATTCTTCTTCTCCTTCTCCACAGGCATTGAGAAGATCCGGTCGGTACAGAAGATCTCCTGACCTACTTACATATTAAGTGGGAGAGAACTGTCATGTTTGTACTTATATTTCCATTTAAAATATGTAGATGGCTGCACCAAAGTTCCTCCCAAAGAAATAAATATCAGAGATTTGTTCTCTAGCTTTGTGTTGTCATGTGATCGACGTCTGTAAGTGTTGTGATGTGTTTGTGAGTTTATTATTAAATATTTATCTGTTTACGATGTGCCTTGTCAATTACGAGTTATGTTAATTATTATTAATTACTTACTAAATATACAAAAGTGTTCAATTAAAAATTATTTTCACATATGTTCTGTCCACCGCCTTCTTTATTATGTACCCCTGGAAGCCCACATTGAGTCCGTTGGTTTGTTCAAATATCAGAAATTTATAACAGTCATATGTTACATGAATGAAGTTAATGGAACACTTTTTGCTTTTATCATTTCGCAAAAAAATATATAAATTACACTTCCATTTTCAGTGAAATATTGTCTTCATAATAGAAAGAAAAAAAAATCATCATTTTCGTATTTCTTCACTGTAAAAAAGTTATCATGCCAATTATTGTTAACGAAAATAAAGAATCATATATAATGAAAACTAACTTAATATTTGCAAAAATTAAAGAAAAAAAAATACATTCACTAGCAAAAAAATACTTTATTTATTCAGATAGACACATTTCGTTACTCTGACGGCGACAGTCCCAAGATTTATTCTGCTACAAATATATCCGAAAAAAAGTTTTAATTCCAAAGGCTGTTAAACAGAAATCACGTGATCTCATACAAAATGAAATTTCGTGAATTATTTTATACCATTATTTCATTATTCTGCCGATCATATCTTTCAAAATTTCAGGAAGTTCCATGGAGGCTGAAGTTTTGCATATATTATCACTGCGTAAAAATATCTCTGTTGATTCTCGGATAATGGATTGCAAATAAAATCTTGATGGATTTAATTTTATAGTCAAGTCTATTAATCTCCGTTAAGAAGCTATTGATTTGGGTATATGTATGTTGCCATATGCTGAATATTTCATGTACGTATCTAATCCATGTATGGAGGGTATAATCCAATTTATTGTATATATCTGCTTCTAGGGGCAGTAGATTCCTAAAAGTTGGAAAGAGATGTCCTGCAAAATAATGCAAACAATAGTATAAAATAACGCACCTCAACAAATATCCATTTTTTATGTTGCAGTTAATTTTATTATACATGAGAACGCGTGCTTTTTGTTTACATGTTTTTTAAATTAAAAATTTTTGCGAAAATATGTGTGTGTGTGTATAATCTTGAGAATACCGCCGTCAGAACGCCGATGAAACATGTTTTAATGTTTTAAAAGATTTTCATATATAGTTTCATATATATTGATATATTTTTTCCTCACTGCTTCTCTTTTAACAAATGATATTATCAATTGTTATAATAAAATAAATAAAAATTATATTCAAAGCTGGAGTAGCACAGTTGAAGTTTATTCCAACAGAGCGAAAAATGTCCAGACCAGGGATCGAACCTGGATACTTGGCGTGCCGTGCCAATGCCTTACCTGTTAGGCTATCCGGACCGATCCTGTCTGACATAATTCACTCTTATTAGTTGGACTTGGCTGCGAACTGCAGCGCTATTTCATTCATCCGAGCTATAACTATAGCATTTACATGATGAAACTACTTTAACACGGAAACTCCTGTATACCATGTAATTAGGTCATAATGAAGGGAAAGAATATTTTTTCCAACTGGATTATATCATATTCAAAGCTGGAGTAGCACAGTTGAAGTTTATTCCAACAGAGCGAAAAATGTCCAGACCAGGGATCGAACCTGGATACTTGGCGTGCCGTGCCAATGCCTTACCTGTTAGGCTATCCGGACCGATCCTGGCTGACCGATCCTGGCTGCCTCCCTGCTACTCCAGCTTTGAATATGATATAATCCAGTTGGAAAAAATATTCTTTCCCTTCATTATGACCTAATTACATGGTATACAGGAGTTTCCGTGTTAAAGTAGTTTCATCATGTAAATGCTATAGTTATAGCTCGGATGAATGAAATAGCGCTGCAGTTCGCAGCCAAGTCCAACTAATAAGAGTGAATTATGTCAGCCAGGATCGGTCCGGATAGCCTAACAGGTAAGGCATTGGCACGGCACGCCAAGTATCCAGGTTCGATCCCTGGTCTGGACATTTTTCGCTCTGTTGGAATAAACTTCAACTGTGCTACTCCAGCTTTGAATATGATATAATCCAGTTGGAAAAAATATTCTTTCCCTTCATTATAAATAAAAATTGTATTTTAATAGATCGTGAATAATATAATTCAGTTAAAACATTTTCAAATGGTCTTCGCATGTTATATTTTTTAATTAAAATGTGTTTATATCAATTGAAAGTATAGACTGTTCTCCAATTATTAAAGATTTTTTTTACGTCACACATACTTATTTAAAAAATTGCAAGATTTGTCAAATACTTACAGCTTTACTAATATACACTACTTGGAAATGAATCAATTGTTTTTTTTTTAATTATTAACATATCTTATGAAATAAATGCACATATACAGCTCATATTCAAAATACTAGAATAATTACATTTTTTAAAAATTGAAAAAATCATTTGGGTAATTTAATGTCTTTTAATGCAAATATGCCAACGATATTTTTATTAAGAACATGTTGTTGATTAAACTTATTTATTATCTTAAAATTAATGTAAAGTTTTACAAGATTCCTTGAAAAAAATTATTTTGAAAAGTCAAAATATTAGAATATTTATTTAAGTGGTTCAAAATATTAGAATATTTCACATTAATTCTCCTACAATTATCACCAATTCATTACTGGTGGCATCATTGATTAAATTCAGACGATTTTATTTAAAATCAGAATTATTTTTGCAATTTGTTTGCTTTTCCGTCTTAAAATGGGTCGTTTGAGTTATATTCCTGAATCTTTTAAATTTCGTATGGTTGATTTGTATGGGCACGGTAAAAATCAATGTTACATAGCGAATTATTTACATTGTTTGCTATAAAGCGTTAGTAAAATACTAACACAATATTTAAAAAATGGAAAATTTCAAAATAATCGCCAAAATGGCGGCCGAAACCACAAACATCTGCTAAAAATGCAAGAAACTGGAGCATATAGTTAAGAAAAACCGTTTTAAAAGTGTGCGATTCTTAAACCGAAAGTGAAAAGAAGAAGGAGTTTAAGTTTCTACATCGACAACATTAAGACGTCTCTATAAATTTAAGTTTGAATCTCGTGTATAGAAAGCAAAAACTCTCATGACTGAAAAAAAAGCTTATAAGATTGAATTGGTGTAAATCAAGGCATTTATAGAGCGAAGAAGGTTAGGAAAATATATTATTTAGTGATGAAAGTATGTTTTGTGTTTCATATGGTAATCAAGGTATCCGAGTTTGGAGAATGAAGGAACAAGCCTTTGATAAAGAATGACTTAAACGATCCATAAAATTTTCTGCTAGAGTCATGGTTTGGGGTTGCATGAGTACAGAAGGACCTGGAAGGTTATGCATCGTCTACGAAAACGTTAACTGTCAGAGATATCAAAAAATTTTTGAATATTGCATGATTTCATCATCAGAAGTTTCATTGAAAGATGATTTCATTTTTCAACAAGATTTCGCGTCACCGCATACCTCGGTATCAACTATGAATTGGTTCCGCAAATGTAACGTTAAGGTACTTCCTTGGCCACCAAACTCTCCAGACCATAATCAAATTGAAAACGTATGGTGTATAATGAAGAAAAAACTTCAAGAAAATCTTCCTTCAAGTAAAATTGAGTAGTGGCACGTATAAAGCTTATTTGGGCTAATACTGATAGAAATGTTTGTAAACACCTTGTATATAATATGCAAGATAGATTGTACGGTGATATGAAATCTAAAGGGGATACTACAAAATATTAACTACCATTTACTTCATATTCATTCGGCAATATTGTTACGTAAAATAAAATATTCTAATATTTTGAACTAATCTGAATTTTATTCTAATATTTTGATGTGCTTCAGAAAGTTGTATACTTAATTTATTGTACTGTATTTTATATTTTTTAAATGGTAAAATCTTATCAAAACATACCAGATTTAATTTATAAGAAAGATCATTGCATTTACTTAGTATCAAAAATAAATAAATGAAAAATATTTTTTCTTATTACTTTTTCTCAAATATTCTAATATTTTGAATATGAGCTGTAATTTCTTAAACCTAAAATACTTAAATTTATTTTAACTTTTTCGCGAAATACTTTGTAATGTTTTCAATTATGCTATATTTATTATTTTTATATTTTGTTTTTTTTTAAACCAAATTTACCCATTATTTTCCTGCAAGACGATAAATAAATAAAATTTAGCAAAACTCTTATAAATAATTTTCATTTAACCTCTTAAATCATTTCACCCTTGTCTAAAATAAAATGTTCAATAAACACTTAATATGAACACAATTTTTTTTATTATAATTTTATACTCAATTATCCCATGCAAAAGACATTACAAAAATGGAAAATGAATAATAAAGTGATTACCCTAAATTCCATTTCTTTTGTAACATAGAAATGACGTTTTTAGAGAAATTGATATACCAAATTTGGCACATAACCAATTACATTCAGACCCTACTACTTTGCGTTATTGTACGACATTAGTCATTCCTTTGATTATGACTGCTTGATAAAAAGCGGAATGAATGTGTTTGAAAGGACCGTTTAATTATGACAAAATGTCATAAAATGTTAAATTTAATAAAATTCATATGAATGATGTACTAATAGTTATATAGATTTTCAAGTTAATTAACCACCTCGCTGCGCATCCCGCGATTTCCCCAGCAAATTAAACTTTATAAAATTTTTGCAATCCACGAGTTCGCGATCTTTTTTTTTTATTATTATCTAATTCTATGTTTTAAAAATATAACTCTTTTACAAAAAATACGTATTTTAACTCAAAGATATATGTAGATTTGAAATATATAATAAAATAAATGCACACTTTTTAAACCTATTTTGGTTAGAAATATGTATATATATATATATATATATTTCTATCATCGAAAATATAGCAATGGAAAATTTTAACAAGGGGGTCATTGTGTGTTTTAAAATAAATTGTTATAAAATATTTTCTTTCAATGCTGTGACATTAATGACGTTTCTGACGTTTTTGAGAAACAGAACTGAATTCTACGAGAACTTAACTCCTATTTACGCAAACATTCCATAGATATTGCAATTAAAAACTCTTATATATACTATGTCTTTCGGATATGATTTTTAGATGATGATAGTTCTTTTATTCTTTTTTGTATTATTTAAAGGAAATAGAAATAAAGTAAATGTTTCAACAAAATTCTTACTAAAATATCATTTACAATTTTTGATGTCCAATGGAATACATTCAAGTATCTATATGCATCTGAAAAAAAATCTTTTATATGACTTATTTTATAAAAAAATGTCTATTGTATTTCAGTCTTTTAAAATTAATTTTATAAAAAGTATATATTAAATATACGTATTTAGAAAAATAATCTATTATATTTGCTATTTTATAGAAATGTCTATTGTACTTCAGTCTCTTTTACAATTCTTCGTAAAATATATTTTAACATTTTTTAGGCCCAATGTAATACATAATGTATTTGAAAAGGAGTATTTTATGATTATTTTTATAGAAATGTCTATTGTCTTTAAGTCTCTTTTAATTACTTTTATTAAAAGTATGTGTTTATAAAAAAGAATCTTTTATTCGACTTATGTATATAAATGTATCTTGTACATTAGACTATTGAAATTACATTTATTAAAAATATGTATTCAATCTATGAATTTAGAAAAAAGAATATTTTATGCGTATACTAAATTGCGTATTAAACACTTTTCTACAAGATTTTTATGTTTATGCAAGAATTGGAAGAATATAAAATGCATAAAGTAAATGTTTCGATAATTTAAGTTTCTCCCAAATATCTTTTAGAATTTTTGATGTCTAATATAATATATGTATTTAGAGAAAGACCCTTTTATATGACTTAATATTTTATAGAAATATTTATTGTACTTCAGTCTCTTTAAATTACTTTTATTAGAACTATGTATTTATAAAATGAATCTCATATATGTCTTATTTTATAAAAATGCCTATTGTACTTCAGTCGCTTTAAATTACTTTTATTAAAAGTATGTATTTAATCTACGTATTTATAAAAGAATCTTTTATGCAATTTATTTTACCAAATGTCTATTGTACTTCAGTATCTATAAATTACTTTTATTAAACTTATTTCAATAAGACATGCTCTCCCTTTTCTATCACGAAAATGAAATACTTCAGATAGATTTGTTTCCTAAATTATTATTTTGTTTTCTGAGGAATGACGAACTGTTACTCATACTAAATTGCGTAATAAACTACCTTTTACAAGATTTTTATGTTTATGCAAGAATTCCAAGGATATAAAATGCATTAAGAAATATAAAATGCATGTAATTACGCTCATCATACTTTGACTTTCGGATGTGATAACTTTTTTTTCCATTCTTTAAAGGAAATAAAATAAAGTAAATATTTCGACAATTTAAGCGCCTCCCAAATATATTTTAGAATTTTTGATGTCCAATATAATATATGTATTTAGAGAAAGAGTCTTTTATATGACTTATTTTATAGAAATGGCTATTGTACTTCAGTCTCTTTAAATTACTTTTATTAGAACTATGTATTAATAAAATGAACCTCATATATGTCTCATTTTATAAAAATGTGTGCCCGTCGCTTTAAATTACTTTTATTAAAACTATGTATTTAATATATTTATTTAGAAAATAAATGTAGTATATATCTTAATATAAAGAATGTGCAAAGATTTGGTTAATTACATATGTTTTTTATTTATTGGGAGTGACATGTTTTCTTAATTAATACATTTATCTTTCTTTTAATGCTATGTGAACGAAGTCACGGGTAACAGCTGTTACATGTATATGTGTATTTGAAAAAGAGTCTTTTATATGACACTCATTTTCAGAAATGCCTATTGTACTTCAGTCTATTTAAATTAAATTTATTATCTACGTATTTAGAAAAAGAATCTTTTATGTAATTTAATCATTATTGTAAAGCATATTCTTCCTTTGATATCACGAAAATGAAATACTTTAGATTAGTAGACGACTTGTTTCCTAAATTTTTATTTTATTTTCTGAAGAATGACGAACTTTTACTCATACTAAATTGCGTAATAAACTCTCTTTTACAGGATTCTTATGTTTATGCAAGAATTCCAAGAATATAAAATGCATTAAGAAATATGAAATGCGAGTAATTACACTTATCATACTATGACTTTCGGATGTGATAACTAACTTTTAAAGGAAATAAAATTAAAAAAAAAATTCTTTAAAGGGAATAAAAATAAAGTAAATATTTCAACAATATAAGCCCCTCCCAAATATCTTTTAGAATTTTTGATGTCCAATATAATATATGTATTTAGAAAAGGAGGCTTTTATATGACTTGTTTTATAGAAATATTTATTGTACTTCAATCTCTTTAAATACTTTTATAAGAACTATTTATTTATAAAATGAATCTGATATATGTCTTACTTTATATAAATGTCCATTGTACTTTCAGTCTCTTCAAACAAATTTTATTAAAAGTATATATTTAATATATTTATTTAGAAAATAAATGTAGTATATGTCTTAATATAAAGAATGTGTAAAGATTTGGTTAATTACATATGTTTTTATTTATTGCGAGTACCATGTTTTCTTAATTAATACATTTATCTTTCTTTTAATGGTATGTGAACGAAGTCATGGGTAGCTGTTACATATATGTGTGTATTTGAAGAAGAGTCATTTATATGACACTTATTTTCAGGAATGCCTATTGTACTTCAATCTCTTTAAATTATATTTATTAAAAGTATGCAATTAATATATATATTTAGAAAAGGAATTTTTATGCAATTTATTTTAGGAAATGTCTATTCCACTATTGTATTTATTAGAAGTATGTATTTAACCTATGTATTTAGAAAAAGAATATTTTATGTAATTTATTTTAGGGAATGTCTATTGTACTTCAGTATCTTTAAATTACTTTTGTTAAAAATCATAAATGCTCTTCCATTGTTATAACGAAAATGATACACTTTATATAGATCTGTTTTTAGAATTTTTATTTTATTTTCCGGGGATTGATCTACTGTTATTAAGTTTTTGTTTCTATATTTACAGTTGTTATATATATATTAAAAACACAGTAATACCTCATTAGCAATTTGTTCCAACATAATCGTCGTTAGTCGAAAACAACGTAAGTCGAGGTACATTTTGTTAAGCAAAAATGGATGAGTAATAAAAATTCCTCAAAATCAAATGAGTTTATTCAAATTAATGAGCAAATGATACATAAATTTTTGCCTATTTCCTAGAAGTAATAATAACGTTTAGCTGATTTGATATGTATAAAAATTAAGAAGTTATGGGGATCTTTCGGTTTTCACAAAACCCCTCATTATTTCCACCCCCTTGGTCCGATTTTGCCAATTAACAAACTTGACAGAGATTTTCTACCCCTTGATTTTACGTATCAGTTTGGAACAAATTTGTGCAGAATTACGGAAATTATCGTTCCCATAAAAAATTATATATATACATATATATATATATATATATATATATATATGTGTGTGTGTGTGTGTGTGTGTGTGTGTGTGTATATATATATAATAAATTTGAAATCACAAATATATGAATAAATTGGTAAAGTTCTAAAGATGAATTAGAAATGAACATAAGAAACCAGTATGCAAAGTAAGAAACTATGAATAACCCACAGAATCTTTAGAGGAGCTTGTGAGTTCATTCATAGAAGATGCGTTATTTCATCCAATTTTGTCGGCAATAAGCCTAAAATGACAAAATTTAGCTCCTTATAACGCAAAAATAACAGAAAATAGATAATAAAAATCCAAGAGATCTAAAAAAAATACATTTCACACAGGATATTAAAAATTAATAGAGCAAAATACCTAAATTACATTACATAGATAGATAGATAGATAAAGTTTTTTACATAGGGTGGTTTTGGGTTATAGGATACATGATCGGTATAGATCTGCACAAATTTTTCAGAAATTCCAACATAGGGGCGTTCGCAATAGGTAGTATTTCATACGAAATCTACCTAAAATACATTTGCGATACAAGAATTTGGAATAAATCAATAAGTTATTAACTTATAATTTATTGTTCTTCTAGTTTCCCCGTTTGAGTCTTTGAGCATGTGAAATAATCTTACAATGAACTTTATCCAACATTTTTTTTTCTTTTTTTCTCTTAGAAGCTCTTTACGACAGCAGAGTAAGTTTTATAAGCTTTTTCTAGTCGTTGTTACACACTTTGCTTGTCTGAATCAATACCTTGAAGAAACGCCATTCATGCTTCAGTAAGGTTCAGTCCTTCAGTTAATTTTGAAACCGTCATATTTTTTTCCGTAGGCTAAAGAACTTCATCTATTTATATGGTAATACTTTGTTTCTTTAATTCAGTAATTTCGTCGATTATTAATTCCGGATCAGGATAATTTATGAGTTCAACATCATTTTCAGTATCCATCTCTAATTTGAATTCACTTCCATTTTCGACAATTTCATCAATTAGGAGAAATACCAAATCACAATTTTTAGATCTTTTCTTAATCTCAGCGAAGAGAAAAGGTCACAGTATTTAAGCATCTCTCATTGTTTTTTGCTGAGCTCCATCCCATGAATCCCCTATCACTTAGACTGCATTAGGGATGTTAAATTTTATCCGGAACACTTTCACTGTCAATTCTGTAATTTCTCTCATTGCTACATTCAAATTGACAAACGAACGTTGCATACAAAATGCTTTAATAATCTTGGTCACACCCTTGTCCATGGGTTGAAGTATACAGGTGGTACTTGGAGGCAAAAACGCATATTTTTACTCTTGGATCAAAATTCGAAATTTCTCGTGAGTGTCCAGAAGCGTTATCGATAACTAACATCACCTTAATGGGTAAATTATGGGATAGGTAATAATGCCCAACTTCTGTGATAAAATTTTGAATAAACTAATCTTCAAACAGTGAGATAGTTACCCAATCTTTAGAATGTGATTTCCAAATCACTGGAAAATTAGACTTCAAATTTTCATTTCACGGTTTCCTCTTCCACTGTTTTTTAAGAGCTAGTGGATTCTAAGAACAGTAGGGGGCAGTATAATTAGAGGTTTTAGTTTGCAATATCCAGCTGCATTTCAGCAAAGAATTCAACAAAATGTTAATCTATGCTTCGACACTTTAAATCCAGGAAACATTTTCTCCTGCAGAGCAATGAAAGTATTTTGGGGCATTTTTTCCAAAAAAAAAAAAAAAAAAACGCTTCATAAACATTGAAACAGTGTTAGGGGAACATCCCTCCTGTTCTATATTATAAGGTTGGAGAATTAAAAGGCTGATTCCTTATCAGCACTTGCAGCGTCTCCAGATGTTGAAATGCTATTTAAATTACAGCGTTGTTTGTAACAATGAAACCACCCGTTACAAGTGACGAAAGGTTCTTCGCATGTTTCACCTGATTTTATTTTCAATTTTTCAAAAAAATCACTTGGCTTCATTAGATATAGTATTTTGCTCGAAAGGGACATATTTGCTGATCACTTGAATCTCACATATGTTATCAGCAATGTCATTCCTTTTCAGATACCAAGTACAGTCGATTGCGAATCATCATCCTGTTCACTGAGAGAATCTTCTTCAACTCGGAAAGTATTCGTTCTTTATCTTTGATAATTGTTCCTACAGTAGTACGGGCTAAATTTAATTTAGAAGCAATTTCAAGTGTTTTCATTCCTCCTTTTTAAAACTTGATAACTTCATGTTTAGCTCCAGGTGTAAACGTCTTCCGTTTTCTTTTACTTCACTTGATAAGTCCCTAGTTTTTTCTTTCAGCTGCCCTCGTCGTAATACAACCGTCACTTCGCACTACATGAACAAAGGGCGAGCAAATTTTGACTAACGTGTTTCATGCATACAACATATTTTTTCTGGGCTGCGGTTTTGCGCATTCCCCTTCTTCCTAAAAATAACCTAAAAATTAAGAACAAATACGAAATTATTCCGACTTCCGCGCACTTGCGTGTAAGGCATTTTGAGAAGAGTGTATTTTGACTTTTGGATGGCTGCGATTTATCGGCTGGTCTTATCTTTATCTCTCTATATATATTTTTAAAGCCTATCCCATAGCCTAAACTTTGTAAGTAACTCTTTTCTATAAAGTTCATAGTATTGCCCCCCCCCCCCTTCTGTTGCAGTTTTAAAAATTGTTAAATTTTTGTTCTGCTAATAATTTTATTTTCATGCCTTTACCGGAAGTTCTTTTTTTTTTTTTTTTAAGGATTGGCGTATTAATTTGTATGTTTTTTTTTTTTTTTTTTTTTTTTTTTTTTTTTTTTTTTTTTTTTTTTTTTTTTTAGCCACTTTTAATGTCCATTTTTCTGCAACAGTTCCTTGAGGGACATTTTTTTTTTCTCTCTCTCTCTCTTTTTGGAGTAGTCAATATTATTTCCTGGAGTCTTGAACACTCACAATAAATTAAAGTTCTATAATATCAGTTTTTTTTTTTTTTGTATTTATTTATTCAATGTATTGTTATTTTTACAATCTCGTTTCAGTAAACTCGGGAAGTATTTCACAATTGAGTGTATCCCCTCCTCTCATTTCGGCATAAATTTCTCTCTTTATTTTTATATTATTTTATTTATTTTTAATTTATTCTACAAAATTAATCTTCCCATTTTTGATTTAATTTTATCTTAGTCATTTTCGTTGATTTCGATCACCGGTTTTTGCTTTACACTTATCTATTATTCCTTTCTTTCAAAGAGATCAGTGTTGTTCTCTAGTGATGCCTGGTTGTAATTTTCTCAGAGTACTTTTTATTGATAAATTGTAATTATATAAGTAGCTGTAGTGAAAGAAAGTAAGAAGTTTGCGCTTTTAAATAAAGTAAAGAATAAAATGTTGGCAAAGGGCACTCCAAATAACTCATTAGTCGTTCAAAATTCCTATTCAGAGTCTGGAACCGACAATTCATCTAACAACGACGGAAATAAGATGGTTGATGGTACACAAGTGGAGTTATCAACAGAAAATCATAACCAACAAACGAGTTCTGAAATAACTGACGGGTTAAGCTTAGAACATTCAATGCCACTTCGTTCACAACGAATTAGAGATCTGCGAAATAATTCAAATGAGCAATCTCAAAAATCACCAAAAATAACCAAATGTTCACCATTAAAAGGAGAAGAATTGATTCCTTATGACGAACAGAAGGCATCCCAAATGACAACAGAGGTACTCATAAATCAGATGTATTGTCATTTAAAAGAACATGAAAAAGATAGTAAAGAATATGCTCAGTTATACCGAGATCATCTAAAGCAGAGAGCACATAATTGTGAAACGGAATTGGAGAAATTAAGAAAACAAAAAATCACAGAAGAGCAGCAGGACATGACGCAGCTAAAAGAAAGTGTGGATCAGATAAATGAACAATTGCAGCAGCTGAAAGCCCAGTCCCAGGCAAAAACAACAAAAGACAAACTGACCCCAATCATAAAAAACCTTAAGGAAGTAAGGCAGATATTAAACAATAAGGCTATGGAAGTAACGGCATTTAAAGCCATCATAGACAGCCAGAAAGAATACATAAATTATATGGAAAATTCAAGATCTGAAAAAGAAGCGCAAATGCTTAACGATATGCAATTCCTTTTAGAAGAACACCAAAGCAAAATTAAAAAGCATTTAGAGCAACAAACAAAGGCCATACAAGAAGCTCTACAAAAATCAGCAACCAATGTGACACAAGCTTCAGACATGCCACAACGTGATGACCAGCAGAATTTCACATTTGCTGAAATGGCGAACTTTCCACCATTGCCAAGAGACCGCCCATCAATTGTAATAAACCCGAAGAGTAATGAAGTAACACTTCCCATAATGAAAAAGATGTTAAACAATCTAAATATGCAAGACTTGCCAAAAATGGATTGTCAATCGACAAGACATAACAAAATCATAGTAACCTGTAATGACAAACAAGATATAGAAACAATAAAGAGCAAATTAGCAGAGGTGGAAGATATAGCAGAACTCATGGAAATAAAGGAACAGCATCCTAAAATGGCGAGGATAATAATCTTTGGTGCCCCAGAAGCCCCCTAACACTAAAATCACATGATAAAGCTGATGGAAATAAAAAAGAAACGGATGTCGAACAACTCAACTTATACAAACAACAAATAGTTGATCCAGCACTACAACGTAGTCTAAAAAGAAAATCTGTAAACTATAAAATAATAAAAGTTCTCAAAGGACGTCAAGGACAGGCAGCCTCCCATTTAGTGCTGCAACTTGCAGAAAGAGATGCCATAATCTTGTTGTCTCAGAAAATTTGTATCGGCTTCAACAGATGTACTGTAAAACGCTACATTTCGATACAGCGCTGTTTCAATTATCAATTAATCGGGCACACATCTAGAAATTGCCCAAACGAAGAAGCGTGTGCGAACTGTGGTGGTAACCATAATGCGACAGACTGCACAACACATAAATATAACTGTGTTAACTGTAGACTTATAGTAAATAGACATGGAGGTGATTATAGGAAGGCTGGTGTCTACACCCAACACCCAGCCTACGATCGCCAATGCGGCACTTATTTAAAGAAAAAAGCAGAGGCCTTGACATCACTGAATCATAAAGGTAAATATTCAAGCTAATCCAGCCTAATCTACAACAGGAACTTCCGCCATTAAACTCAGTAAAATTCTTGCAAATCAACCTCAACCACTGCAAGGTTGCTAACACTGTAGCTGGGCGGCATATGGAGGAGAACTCCATAGATATCGCGCTGCTACAAGATGCCTACTGCGGTGGGGGAGGAGTTTTGCTTGGATTTCCAACCACCTGGAAGATTTTTCCCTCTAAAAAGCAATCCGCGCACTTGATAGTTCGGAATACTAGTCTGATTATAAATCATCTTTTCACGGGTGACCATTGTATTTTTATTTCCATAACCTCGGCGGAAGGTGAGTTCATTGTCGGCTCAAACTATATTGCACCTTCACTTGACTTGGATAACTCACTACAAGAGTGGCAGCACCTAATTACTCAAATAAGACCTTTTTTATGTGGTGGTGATTTTAATGCGAACTCTCCGCTCTGGGGAAGTCCCAGAGAGGACGCTAGGGGGGAGAGTTTCATTGAATTTCTCGTCACTAACAACCTCGCAATCTCTAATATTGACAACCGTAAACATACATTCATTAAAAGAAATAAATCGGGCACAATCGTGGCAAAAGGATTCCCAGACCATACTCTTGTTAATCCTATTGCACTTACTTTTATTCGTAACTGGCAAGTTGTTGATATACACACATTTTCTGATCATAAGTTCATTGAATTTTCTCTTCAAACTACTCCTCTTTTAGTCACGCAACGCAGATACAATACAAAATTTGGAAATTATAAAAAATTTGATAAAATTCTAAAATCCAAACGAAACACACTTAATTTGACTTTGAATTCTATAACTAACACAGAAGAGCTTAATATATTTACAGAATTGCTATTAGACACAATAAAAACGGCGATACGAGCCACCTTCCGCCTTAAAAATCCTTGCAAAGCACCTGTTTTTACATTTTGGTCTCCGGAATTAAAATCAAAACGTAATTTACTAACAGCTTTGCGTAAAAAAATTAAAAATTTGAAACAGCTAAATTCACCCCCTGAAATTATCCAACAATTCAAATCCTCATACAACAAACAAGCTGCCATTTACAAACGGTCTATTCTTGATGCCAAAAGCGCAGCTTGGAGGTCCTTTTGTTCGCACCAGAAGAATCCCTTTGGTGTTGCACAAAAATTCTTTTCTGGGAAGTTCTTCACTCCGGATGAAATCCTCCTAGAGCGGCCTTCGGGCTTCTCGTCGAAACGTAATAAATAATCTCGAATTCCTTACCAAACATCTTTTTGGTGAAACAGTCTATCCTAACCATAATAATCTTGACATTAAATTTTCGAATTACTCTGATAAGCCTTTTTCTAATGCGGAACTTCGCGCCACACTTGGCAAATTCAAGGATAACAAAGCTCCTGGTGCTGACTCTATTGATTTCCGAATTCTCAAACGTTCCTTTAATATATTACCAGAGATTTTTACCCAATGGGCCAATCTCTGTCTTTCTTTCCATTATTTTCCTCTAACTTTGAGACAAGGGGAAGTAGTATATTTCCTTAAGCAAGGGAAGACTCCCTCTGAACCCAGCTCTTATCGCCCGATCTGCCTGCTTCCGGTGTTAGGTAAATTACTAGAAAAATTAATAGCTAAACGTCTTATTATTTTCCTCGAATCAAACAAGTTATTAAGTAATAGGCAATTTGGATTCAGAGAGGGCAGATCATGTGAAAAAGCTCTTTCCGAAATCTTGACTTCCTGTGCTTTTAAAATTAGTGAAGGCAAATACACTTCCCTGGTCTCTCTTGATATTCAAGGCGCTTTCGACAATGTTGAGTGGAGAGACATTCTCCTCCAACTTAGCTTTCTAAATTGTCCGGGTAATATTGCTGGAGTCATTCGTTCTTATCTTTCTGAGAGAAGCATTCTTGTTAACTGGGGAGCAGGAATCTCTATCCACCCACAGAAAAAGGGTTGTCCACAAGGTTCCTGCCTGGGGCCAATTCTTTGGCTCCTCATAGCTAATATTATTCTCTCAGAATTCGAAAAACTTGGTTACTTGCTTTTTGCGTTCGCGGATGACTTCAGCTTTATTTTCTCTGGTTTTCGGCGTCTGGACTTGGAGTTGGAGGCTGCTTTTGCTCTCCCAATTTTCTGTCAGCTGCTGGAATCACTGCACCTGCAACTTTCCACTAATAAATCCCAAGCCCTAACATTTGCAAAACCTTATAAACTTAAAAGGAAACCCACCATCAGAATAAATGGCACTAGCGTCCATCATGTCTCTAACCTTAAATTGTTAGGATTGTCAATAGATGAGCACTTGAACTGGTTCTCTCATATTAATTACCTTAAAATCAAACTAGTAAAATTTTATCATAACTCAAAAAGATTAACCACTAAATCTTGGGGTATTAAAAGCCATATGCTAAAAATTTGGTACTCTACTATTGTTGAAAAAATTATCACCTATGGAGCATCTATTTGGGGGGGAAATCTTACAAAAGCAGCACTTAATAAATTAGTTTCTATACAAAGGATGTTTCTCTTGCAAATTTCTAGGGGATATAGAACCATTTCCAGTGATGCTCTCAATATCTTGACAGGTATTCCTCCCATTTCCATTACCATTAAATATGAGTTCACTAAAAGCAACATCATCCATTTGGAGAATGAAGCTATCTCACAGCAATTTTTTCCACAAATGATGATTCAGCGTAAGACTCTTGGCTGGCAGTTTCATCCGGCAGATGAGACTTCCCACCTACAAGTAAACCCGACTATAAATTCTTACTCTCCCACTCAAAATGTTATGGTCTTCACCGATGGCTCACGCACTGTTACCGGAGTAGGTGCAGCTTTCTGCGCTACGAAAGGGAGTGAAGTGACTCATCGTTGGTCTTGCAGGCTGGATAACAATAATTCCATTTTCCAAGCCGAACTCTTTGCCATCTTTAAAGCTTTAGAGTGGATTTCTCAACAAAACCAAAATTTTTTAATTCCAGTTTTTAGCGATAGTCTTTCAAGCCTGCAGGCTATCTGTTCGTTTGGCTCAACAAATCCCCAGGTTATTGAGATTAAATCACTTCTCAAAAATCTTCTCTGGAAAACCTATTTAAGCCACGTTTCAGCCCATAAGGGTATCCTGGGAAATGAAACGGCAGATATGTTAGCAAAGGAGGCAACTGCTAAACCATCAGTTGATTTTTCACTTCCAGTACCGCACTCACACATCAAAAGACATCTACGCTCTCATTTTATGAAAAAATGGCAGGATTACTGGGACTACTCAGATAAGGGTAGATATACCTATGATCTTGTCCCAGTGGTATCTTTAGATCTTCTGCTGCTCACTCCATCCACCACAGCTTTCCTTACCGGTCATGGTCCTTTTGGAGCATACCTCTTCAAGTTCAAAAGAGCCCTTTCTCCTCTATGTGAGTGCGGTGATGATGCTGTTGCCTCTCATTATTTCTATAATTGTCCTTTAACAGCTCGCTGGCATATCCGCCGCCCTCCTGTTCTTCCAGTTGGTTGGTTAGCAAATATTTTATCGCGCCCGATTTTGCTCTCAAAGCTTAAAAACATCTTCAACTTCTTATGTAACCTTTCAGTTTTACTCCATCACTGAGACAGAGACTTGGATTCTCCCTTATTCAGTACCCAATGTTGTTTCGCAGCAACTTGTATAATATTGTCTAACTTTGTATAACACTGCATTATTTAATGTCCTTATGTTTGTTTCACAAAGCTTGCTAATGTAACATTTTTTTTTTTTAAATCTTATATATACCACTCCGCCCTCTGTCGCGCGTATTGGCGGGCTCAGCCTCGGCTGAAATTTGTAAACTTTTTTTTTTTTTTTTTTTTTTTTTTTTTTTAAGACCTCAATAAAGGGGACCGGGAGGGACAATCTATGCTCTACAGACTCACTTCCTAGTCTGAGCAGTCTCTCTCGGGCAGTAAAAGTAAAAAAAAAAGATAATATATTTGTTAATACAAGATATTTAAAATTAATTGCTGCGGTAAATTATATTCTTTAAGTCTTTTTAAGAAAAATTAAAATTTAAAAATCTATTTTCTTTTAGGTAAAAATTCATTAGTTTTTATTTATTTTCATTTATCGAATAATGAAAGTGATTTAATTTTTTCTCACATGTCTCTCATTATCAATTATTTCATGCTTCTGCAGATAAAATAAGTAAAACAAATTATATTAATTTTAACATTTCACTATCTCTCTGTAACACAATTCAAAGTAATACAATGAACAAAATAAGATAAAATTCACTTATTTCAAAATGTCTTATGATCTGTTTTAAAGGCATACATATTTAGTAGTTTTAAGCTTTGCAATTTCCTTTTTTATTTGTTTATCACTATCACGTGACTGTTGTGGGAAATATTCCTTTCAAATAAACAAAATTTTCAAAAAAGCTCAAAGTGCGTCTTAATAAGCGAGAAAAAATTTCCATGCCAGACGACGTAAGTTGAGGGACCGTAAGTCGGGGTATTACTTTAATTTAAAGTGACTGAAGTGCAATAAACAATTTAAATAAATTACATAAAATACACTTTTTTCTAAATACATAGATTAAATATATACTTATAATAAAAGTAATTTCAAGAAAATGAAATAAAATAGAAATACTCGACCTAAATTGCGTAAAATAAGGTATGTAAAGAAAGAAAATTGCTTCCAGTCAAAAATCTTATATTACTGCCTTTGGACTTTATTGCTATATTCCGTTTGAATCTGTCTTTTGTGTTTATTTTATAAGAATGTTTTTTCATTAATACAAACAATGCTTTTGTGTATGAATCATGTTTATGTGTTTATTACAAGGTGTGTAATCTGTTTATAAGCCTTTAAACGTACCGTTTTCACTTTTAACATGTATAACTTCAGTTTTAGCATCAGTTATATTCATCATTTATGTCTATTAGTTATAGACAGTCCACGATATCTTGGATGATGGGTAACACGTACTTAACGTACTTAGGTGTGTTATTCATATTCATGTTATTCATAATCACAACTATTGACTATAGGAATCGAATTTTTCATGACGAAATTTACTCACGATTTTTGTTTCATAAATATTTTCTTGTACCGTAACATCACGAACACTTTGAAGGTCATAGCACAACTTACCGTGATCGGCATATACTTCATTTCTAAATTTCTTTGTACTGAGTAAAATGTATCGTTAGTTTCACATTATTCTCACTTTATTCATGAAAATTTATTCTGCGCATACATGTTCTGTTTATTCTGTTACATAGTTTTACAGTTATTTTTACCTCATATCTGAATGCAAAATATTCTATAAAGTATTTGAAAAGTCGAATTGTATCGATTCATAATTTGTTTTTGTTTTGTCTGTTTTTCAAGATCTAGTTGGTTTTTACACCAAATATGCTTGTGTTTACCAGAGTGGTTTAAGTCTAACCATGCTTTGAACACATTTCCTGTATTATTGACCACCTTTTAGTGTAACAAAAAATGTATGATGAATGATTAAGAATAAAAGAGAACTCGTCCTACATTACTTAATTTTATAGTGTTTTTATGAAGGTTTGTCTTTGTATCGATCCTGACACCAGAATACATAAGGATCGTTCTAGCAAATTACATTGATTTTAAACTTCGTTATTCAATTTTCTAATTTTCCTCAAAAATTTCAGTTAATATCTTAAACAAAATATGCCATTACAAATTCGCCACATATTTCTTAAATATGTTTAATGAAAATGTGAAACCTAAGAAATAATATATTTTCTGCCAAACTCTTGTAAGTATCCGCCAGGTTACTATTCCCTTTGTATTATTTAGTTTCCTATATCGGTATGAAACATTTGCATTCATAAGATTAAATAATGTGATTTTTGATAATTTTATCTTATTGATTTTTTAGCTAATTGATAATTCTTAACTTCTTGTAATCGAGCATAATATCAATTTCAGTATTATTGTTTTTCACTGCTTGTAGACTGCTTGTAGAAGCAAGCAACTCAAGTGACTTACTTTCGTTAATTCTGTATTAACATCAATTACAATATATCTCCATAATTATTCTAAAGAACAACAACATTTAATTGTGTTATGAAAGGAAAGAAATAGTTCCTATTTAAATTTAGAATTAACATTTCGTAACTTACCAAAAATGGCATCTATATGCACTACAATACCTAATATGGAAACAAAAAATCACATATACGTCAAACTGCATAAGAGTATATCTAAAGCTAAGTATCGTGAAATTATTTAACCTAAAAATGTGTTAAATATTTATATTTAGCAGTATCACCCTATAAAGTTTAAATATCTAAATAGCAAACACACAACGAAGTGCCTTAAATTTGTATAACTATTATATTTTATCATTGAATAGCCTGTGCACTCTCAAGCTACAGTTCTTCTGATTTTCATTGCAGCAAAAATATTCTGAATTTTATAAATTATAAACAATAATGAAAGTCATGCTTCAAGTATAGTATATGAAACACTTTCCAACACACTTAAGAATGTGTTAAAACTTCACCATTTAATGACGTGAAAGAAGATATTTAACTAAACATTATAGAAACGCATAATACATATAAAAACTGTGTTTATCATAGACTTATTCCTCATTAACTTATTATTGAAGACGCATCGAATTTAAAACACAAATTTATGTTTTTTATTAAAAAATGTCTAGCTAAAAGCACCTTAGGGTACATTTGTTTATCAGAAAGCTGGACTTTGCGGATACCTGTCTTAATTAATGTATGTTAAATAGTTTCGCCATAAAATAGTCGTGTTTCGATTAAAATTTCTTTTCCTATTTAGATGTAGATTTATAATTATTAAATCGTATATTTATTTTTTAAAAGTACAATTGTAATTTTTTCCTTATTTTCTTATTTTGTGAAATGAAAAACAAATTTATCAATACTGACAGCAAAAAATATATATTTTACCCAAAAGAGCACTATACATTAAGTGTGTTTCAAAACTTTTTGCATACTTACCAACTTTAAACTAAACTTCCGTAAAATATGAATTAAATTAATCTATGTTAAACACATTTCTATATGCAAAATTTATTTGATGTATCATTATATATTTAATATCATATTTCTCTATGAAATCTATTTGAATCCATTTCTTTAAAAAATGTAAGTTTGGAAACGTGTTTAACCTGGGTCAATTAAACATTTCTTGAAGTTGGCAAGGAATTTTTGTTTTGTAGATATCCAAATAGATTTTATTTTAATCTAACTGATATCGTCGAAAAACATATACAGTGTTTCTGTAAACTATTTCATTGAACTAAAATGGATAAGTGTCACTGTAAGAAAAGGCAACTTTTTCTTAATATAAGAAATAAAATATAAACCCGAACAAAAAAATGCAGTAATTTCCTCCTAGTTTTCTACGATTCGGAAAACCATTCATTGTCTTTAGGAACCTCTTAATATATATATATATATATATATATATATATATCGCATATTCAAACAGATTCTTATACAAACAAGGTTTTTTTTATGACATTAATTAAAAAAAATATTTCCGAGTAGTTGTTATTGCCTCACAGACTATCAAAGCCTGAGAGCTAATGTGCCGCAGGTTCTGTATGTACATACGTATGTACGTCTGTACATAACGCGATAACTCTTGATAGAAATATCAGATTTGCTTCAAATTTTGGATATAGGTTCATTCTAATAAGGCGTTTCCGTTCACTGGTTACATATAAAGGGGTTACGGAGAGGCTAAACTTACTTTAATTTAGATAAATGGGCTTTTCAAACAGAATTATCCAATTTGCTTCAAATTTGGTATACCGGTTTATTCTGATAAGGCGCTTCCCTGATTAGATTTGGAGGTTCGTTGGGTATTAAGTAGAAAGGGGGGAATTAGTGGAGCTAGCCGCTCCACTCCTTAAGTTAGCTAAATGGGTATTTTGTTGATTTCTTTATTTTTCGATGGGCATTATTCTTCGAAACAATAGTATAATATATAATTAGTGTGGATAGCCTGTGAGGTCAATGCCATCAGTTTAACTGAGTATTTTTTCTTTTTATAGTGTGTTCATCATTTTTATCATCCAGGAATATAAGTTTTTCTTATGCTATTAATTCTCAACTAAACTTTTTCATGTTCAACTAACATGTTTTACAAACTAACATGATAAATCAACATCTTAACACTCAGATTAAAATTAATATTATTTTGCTATTCATCCGTGTATAAGTTCAGTTATGGTCCGAAAATGTTTAATTGAGACTTGTTAATATCCTAAAAACCTATATTATGGTTAGAGAAAACTATTTAATAGACTGTAAAAATTATTTTAAGACGTTTTGAAAAAGCAGTGGCAGCAAAAGAAATGTTGTATTTATAAATTCCTCTTGAAATCTCAAAAATGTATCCTTTCTCATTTTTTTAAAAGAAAATGAACGGTTTTCGGAGTCATGCGTTAACAAGTATTCGAAAGGAGTAATTTTATATTTTCGCCTTTATTTATATTATATTTTCGTATAATAAGAATAATTTTTTTTGTAGTGGTATCCATTAAGAATAAATATTTTTTATAAACAAAAGTAGAGTCATGGTTCACTGCTTCTGTATATGAATAAAAGGTGTTTCGTTCTATGGAGAACCCGAAATTTCTGTCAAAATTTTGCTTTAAAATATTTTCAACAATAATTGAATTTGCTTTGTATAAAATCTGGCAACATTGCGAGAAGTTTTGTAAGTATTTACCCTTTTGACAACTGAAATCATAACTGGATACTGTAAAATTAAAAATGTAGCTTAAATTATATATAATTGCGTCATTTATGTATTACATTTATGCATTCAGCGCTTTCCGGAAAACTTTCACATTTTTCATAGAAGCAAAAAATGTCTGTTGCAAACATCGTTAAAATATCTTGATAAAAAAGAAACAATTAAAACGAATAATTTTTGCTTTATAGTTGCATAGAACATTTCTCTATTTGAATATTACTGTAGTATAAGATTAAGCCATAATATATATTTAAATGTATAAAAATAATGTAAAGAACATAACGATATGCGTTAAAAACTATGTTAAAAACTATGATAATAATTAAATAATTTCATTTTTAACCTCAAAACTACATTAAGTACACTATATTAAGCATGAAAATTAAGGTAATTAGAATAAAGTTTTTAAAAGTCTTAATATATATATTTTTTTTTCAAAACACTTTTGTCTGATAATATGTAGCTTAATTTAATAAGAGTAACTTTTTCAGAATTTTTGCAAAAGTTTGTTAATGTGCTGTTTCAAGAGGAAGTTTTTTTTCAAACTAAAGTTAAACAAATTAGTAATCATCATAATATGTTCATGCATTTTCGGGAGGGAGAGTAACGTTTAGGTGGCATATCATTAATACTGTTTATAATTTTATATTTTTTATAGCTAATATATTAAAACACAAATAATATTTAATTTTCAACAGCAGAAGCGATTTTGCTTTTTTAATAAATTTCCATAGAAATAAAAATAAAATGTTAAGGATTTACGGTAATGTTCGTTATATATCTCTAGACATTGGATTAAATCTAGATTTTTTTAATGGCTCTTTAATTGTTATCCATTTTATATTAACCCATTCTTGGTCATGCTGTGCTCATTTCCCGCCCTTGAAAACAGTATACCCAGACGACGTTTGATGTCTCTATAAATGGTGAAGGTTTTACAATGCTTTAGAACTTATACAATGCTTATAGAACTTTAGCAGTGCTCAACAATAATTAAATTTGCTTTGTATAAAATTTGACAACATTAAGAGAAGTTATGTAAATATTTACCCTTTGGACAACAGATAACAAAACTTGAAACTTAAGGAATGAAAACTCACTGTAAAATTAAGAATGTAGCTTAAATTATATATAATTTTGTCATTTATGCTTTACAGCACATATTAACGCTTTCCGGAATGCTTTAATAATTGTCACACAAGCAAAAAATATCTGTTGGAAGCACCGCTAAAATATCTTGATAAACAAGAAACAATTAAAACGAATAATTTTTGCTTTATACACTCTAAATGAAAAGGAGTGACTATTCACTCCGGAGGAGTGAATAGTCACTTTATCGCAGAGTCAAAATATGCCCAACCTCTTTAGAATGACTATTCACTCTGAGCAAAAGTGAAATTTTTGACACTCTGAAAGAGTGAATAGTCACTCCTGGAAAGTGAATATTCACTCTAAACAGGGGTGAATAATCACTTTTTCGAAGGAGTGACTATTCACTCTTGCTAAAGGAGTGCGGTTTTTCACCCCTGGTAGGAGTGAATAGTCACTCTTTCATAAAAGTGAATGTTCATTTTTTATGTAGTCGTTTTTTTTTTTTTTTTTTTTTTTTTTTTTTTTTTTTTTCGCTTCTATGTTCATTTTAAAAGAATCACATATTTTACAGCATGCAATGAAAATAGATACAAGCGTAGTAAAGATTGGAATAAAATACTTTATTAGCAATATTTATTTAATTCATAGTTTGTAACACTAATTGAACTTTTAGGGGAAAATTCAGTTAAAGTTACATACGAGTTTAAATTAGATTACTAATAGTAATAAACTAAAATATTTTATTCAAATCTTATCCTTTGTGTTTGATTTTATTGCATGCCCTATAAAGATATTACTTTTAAAGTTTTATTAATAACTTTTTAATCAGCGGATGTTATATGTTTAACAATGTTTGATTTGATTTTAATTTTTGTTTTAAATATAAAACCGTACTTTTTCTTTAAATTATTGCTATTTTTGCAAAGTCCTATTGTTCTAAAATATTTTTAATTTTTAAATTTAAAAAACAGTACTTATAAACTCACATCTTTTTAAAATAAGTTCTAAGCATGATTTAAATATTAAGAATGTATATATATATATATTATCCGCTGTCATTTTCTTTTGGTTTATTTAATATGAATATGGAGTCTAAAGTTAAACTTTTAAGTTCTCTGGAATATGTATGTATTTTTCTTTTAAACATATTCCTTAACTTAATCATGATTTCTAATTTTCGTCCGTCATTGCTGAAAAATGAAATTAATACAATACTTATTAATGAAATGACGCGATAAGCCATGTTTAATTTATTTTTTTTATTCGCGTAGATATTGTATTTTGTGAATATGAGCAAAATAGATTTTATATGTTTTATAGGAAAATATTGACCTCGGAAATAGAAACAAGTTGGAAATTGCTCGTCAAACGTGGCAAATGAGGTGCGTTCGTACTATAATTTTATAAATATTTTTTGCACCGCATATTGTGCTGAATGTATATTTTGGTGAACTTTATAAGTGCATATCAATTTAATTCTGTTCAAAAGACTGTAACATCATTAAAATGCACTTGAAATAATTTTTTCCCATTGACCTAAAAGTTAACGGAATGCTTTTGACTCCCTGTAATTAAACTGTACATCCGATTTTCATAAAATTTGAAACGACTTGACAAAATTTTGCAACAATTAAATAGGGTAGATGTGCCAGTAATGGACACTCTTAAGGAATTTCTTTTAAAATTATTTTTTTATTAATAGTTATAATTATTACATTGCAGTTTTTTCAATATTACATTAATCTATCAACAGTATTTAACCATTCTTATAGTCTCATTTCCCAATGTGAATCGAAATTTAATTTTAAATAACAGAAATATACCAAAACACCCAAAAGCCCAGTAATGGACACCCTCTGGCCCAGTAATGGACACCCCATAAAAAGTAATAAATATAATTGTTTTTATGACTGTATTTAGAACCAGAATTTAATGAAAACATACTAATGAAACAAAATGGTTATTGTCAAATAAATTTAACAATAAGGATACCAGTAATTAATAAAATATTTGTGATGATCATTTACTGTTTGCATCAATTATTGTAATTATCAGACGATCAATGTTTTAATTATTTTAGATGGATAGTTTAAAATACTAAATATCAGGCAATTACAGCTATTAAATTATTGAAACAGTGGGGGATTTAAAAGGTAATAATAATAAAAAAAAGTTTTGGAATGTTAGTGATGTTTATTTTTGTCTCGCTATTTTTAACAATTAATCTTCCAGAGACTACTTGATATATCGTTTATAATAATTATTATTGCAAATATGAAAGAAATGATATTGTGAGTTGAATATTTTAAATGCTAAGTGAAATAATTTCAAAATAAAACTGTAGAACTGATGTTTGAGGCCACTGATCTGCAGATTTATCAGTTTCATGAATATTGCCTATAAATTAAGGAATATTATTTTTTTTCCTTCTTTTTTTCAGATAAGAATAACCAAACATTTAACACAGAAAATAGATTTTTAATAGCTTCTGTAACTTAATTGCTTTTATTTAAAAGGAGAGGTATTAAGCCCTATGAGCCCGTCTTTGGCTGTGCTCTTAAACAATATTTTCTACTACCTAGCTGGTTTGATTGCCAGATTTTAAAAGAGCAAAGTATATATACATAAAAAAGAATAAAATATTGAAATTTTATTAATCACATAAACTAACTTAAAAGCAGCTATTTAAAAAGTTTTGGTGGAAAATGACTAATTAACCATTCTAGTAATAGACACCCTCTCTTAAAACCTTAAAAATAAATGAAATTTCGTAAATGACCGTTAGTATATAAAAGTCTAAGTTTTCTATAGCTACTCAAACAAAAGCATTCAAATTTTGCAAGAAAATAAATAATATATAAATTAATTAAACGAAGCCAGCTCTTAGCCTCTTCATTAAGATTTTCACAGAAAAACAGCAAAACTTTGAAACATTATTTTCTACTTCCTAATTGGTTTGATTAAAAGTGTCAACAATAACCCAGTTTTATAAAACATGCAAGGGGAAATTATAAAAAAAAAAATAATTAAAGTTAAATATTTATTACTTATTTTTTTATGAACCAAAAACATCAAAGGGTGAGCATTACTGGCACATCTGCCCTATTTAAAATTTCAGACCATTCGGAAGTCTGTAACAACATTAAAATGCACTTGCAATAATTTTTCCCATTGGCCGTAATGTAACAGAAAAATTTGACTGTCCCTGTAATTAAACTATACATCCTATTTTCATAAAATTTGAAATGACGCGACAGAATTATACAACAATTATATATTTTAAATTTCAAACGATTCGGTTGGGTAGTTTTTGCGCTGTTACATGCGGGCAGACGGACAGACAGACGGACTGAACGACGACTATAGGTGCTACGTATTTATATAACTACGAACGCACCTAAAAAGCATAAAAAATTTTTATTTTTTATATCATTAAATAGTTTAAACTTTTGTCTTTCCAACGATGTGTCACACATGTTTATATATATATAAAATAAGTGTTGAAGTTATTCATTCTTTCTAAGAGTACTTCACAGCTTAATGGCAATAAATCTTTAATCGACTTTTTCTCAAAACTTGGATTTTTCATGTTTATGTTCCTTTTTTAGGTGCGTTCGTAATTATATAAATACGTAGCCCCTATATTCGTCGTTTATTCTGTCTGTCAGTGTTGATTTCAGGGGGTGGCCCGGAGGGGGCGCATTTCCCCTCCGGAAGATTTGAGATTTTGTGTTTTCAATGGTCAAAAAGTGCAATCCCCCCCGGAACTCTATAATGCCCCCCCCCCCTTCGGAACCACAGAAATCCCTCCCGGAGATAAGGGTCTGAATTCAACACCCGCATATAACAGAGCAAAAAATACCCAACCGAATGGTCTGAAATTTTAAGTATATAATTGTTGCAAACTTTTGTCGAGTCATTTCAAATTTCATAAAAATCGGATGTATCGTTTAATTACAGGGAAAGTCAAAATTTTCCGTTACATTACGGCCAATGGGAATAAATTATTGCAAGTACATTTGAATGATGTTACAGTCTTCCGAATGATCTAAAATTTTAAATACATATTTGTTGCTAAATTTTGTAGACTCATTTCAAATTTCAGGAAAATCGGATGCATAGTTTAATTACAAGGACAGTCAAAATTTTTCCGTTACATGACGACCAATGGGGAAAAAAATATTTTAAGTGCATTTTAATGATGTTACAGCCTTTCAGAACAGAATGAAATAGATATGCACTTATGTATTGCACTAAAATATACATTCAGTACAATATGCGGTGCAAAAAATATTTCTAAAACTAGTTATAGTACGAACGCACCTCATTTGCCACGTTTGGTGAGCAATTTCCAACTTGTTTCAATATCTATTAAAAATAAGAACTCAGATTTTTTTTAATACGTATACTATGTTATATTGTATACACAGGGATTTAATGATTTGTTGAGAATTATTTATTTTAGGCAGTGAAATCTTACCAAAAAGTGCTAATTTAAAAATGACTTTCAATAAATAATTAATAATTAATTTTGAATTTTACTTAGAACGAAAATGGTCTGTTAAAATACGTAAAACATGTTATTCAAACTACTCTAAAAAATCTAGACCTCTATCTTTCACCATTTCTGAGAAAAATGTACATAAAGTTGGTGAATTTAATATGGCGGAGATACGGCTTCCCGGTCCCCTTAAAACAATTACATTTCAGTCTGGTACATGAAGAAATCTCACAATCACTTTAGAACGAAAATGGTCAGTTAAAAAACGTAAAGCATGTTACTCAAACTACTCTAAAAAATCTAGACCCCTATCTTTCACCATTTCTGAGAAAAAGGTACATAAAGTTGGTGAATTTAACATGGCGGAAATACGGCTTTCCCGGTCCCCTTAAAACAATTACATTTCAGATCGATGGCTACATGAAGAAATCTCACAATCACTTATGAAAACTCCACGATCAATCTTTTGCTATACAAACATACAACTATTTAGCTCATAATCTGCACATTCCACATATCTACACGGATAAATGCTTAAAATTAAACAAGACTTAACTTCATTTTATGTATTCCAAAGAATAATTTTAATGATATCCTAATCTTAAAATGGCGGACGAAAAAGTGATCATTTTTTTTTTTTTATCTTTAAAGGGTGTCGTCGCCTTGCTGCTCTGATTGGTTAATAAGCAATGCACACGTAAGTCACTCTTCTTTCAGGAGTGAGACATCTCACTCCTTTCTAGAGAGTGGAAAACTCCACTGTTTAAGGAGTGTATTTTTATAAAACTCACTCCAAAAAGAGTAAAAATGCCTGTCACTCTTTCAAAAAGTGAACTTTTCACTCCTCCAAATTTTAGAGTGTAATTTCACTAAAAATTTCTCTATTTATGTATTGCTGTAGAATAACTTTAAACCATAATAGATTTTTAAATGTATAAATATAATTGAAAGAACAAAACGATATATTTAAAAAAACTATCATAATCATTAAATAGTATCATTCTTAACCTCAAAATTA
Source organism: Maratus speciosus (assembly GCA_963932465.1). Lineage (NCBI taxonomy): Eukaryota > Metazoa > Arthropoda > Arachnida > Araneae > Salticidae > Maratus > Maratus speciosus. The sequence goes on along the minus strand of OZ010800.1, from coordinate 261,613,080 downwards.
CATTAAGTACACTATATTAAGCATGAATATTAAGGTAAGTATAATAAGGTTTTTAAAAGTCTTAACATATTTTTTTTCAAAACACTTTTGCCTGATATTATGAAACTTAAATTAAGCTAAGTAGCTAAAAGTAGCTTTTTTCTGAATCTTTGCAAAAGTATGTTAATGTGATGTTTCAAGCGGAAGTTTTTTCAAAGTGATGTTAAACAAATTAGTAATCATCATAATATGTTCGTGTATTTTCGGGTGGAAGAGTAACGTTTAGCAGGAGTATCATTAATATTGTTTATAATTTTAGTAAATTTATTTTTTTATACGTAATATATTAAAGCAGGAATAATAGTTACTTTTCAACGGCAGCAGCGATTTTGCTTTTTTAATAAATTTTCATAAAAATAAAAATAAAATTTTATGGATTTACGCTAATGTTCGTTATATATCTCTAGAAATTGGATTAATTCGAGTTATTTTTAATGCCTCTTTAATCGTTAATTATTTTATATTAAGAAAACTTGTGTGGGTTTTTATATTTTGCTGCTGTAATAATAATTCTCGAAAGGTTGTTTTTTAGTTGTTCATGAAATATACAAAAACAAAATATTTACGGGAATGAACGTATTCATAAAATATTTGTGTAACATATGCTGCATTTATTTTTATTAAAAGTTTTTTTTTTTTTTTTTTTTTTTTTTTTTTACAATTACAAAGGTAACAGTTTCCATGAAAAGATGCCCGTGTGAAATAAAAATTCATCAAACTATCAGAAGGATGTTTTCAAAATATACCTTATTTTAAAAAACTGCAGAAAAAGAAACACGAGAAGCTTAATGATATATTTTTGGTGAGAATAATTGAATGCAAAACAGCAACGAGCAACAACAGCAGTAAAAACCATGATGTGATTTTTGAAAGGTACAGTTGCTTAAACACTATTTCCATTTGAGTCCATGTATATTTGCAATGAGAAAGCATTTTATTTACTAAGTGTTAAAACATAGCGATCTATGTATGTGTTATGCATTAATAAGACATGTTCCTTTTTATTTGGGAAATAATAATACTTAAAGTTAATATTGTCTAAAATACAACATTCTTTTAATTAAAATGACAAATACATTATAAGTTTTCTTAGATGCCGTTAATAGGATAATTTTTGTTAAGGGAATCTGAAAAAAGTGGTTTCCAATAACTCTTAAATTATCTATATATATATTTCTTTTACGTAGCGCTAAAAAGGGACTGTAGGTAGCGCTAAAATTGACTGTCTATTTGGTGACAGCCAAAGCAACGATTTTCAATGGTTAAATTATGATCACATGTCCCAACCCACTCAGTAAATCAAAATCCAGAAAGAATCTCTCTTTTAACGCAAACCGTTTGAGCAATACATGAATGACAATTTCTATTGGCCCATTTTACGGTGACGTGAAGAATTCAGCGAATCAGCTTTTTGATCCAAGGTTGTATTTAAACACAGGCGAAAACGTTTTGTTTACAGTTTGGTAGCGTGATGCGTAGCATATTTTATAGCGTCTTATTATAGTTTTAAATTAATTTAAGCAGTGATTTTCCATACTATATGCAAAATGAAAGGAGAAAGACGAGGTCTGACACTAACACGCCATTTAAATTTAAACGGCGTCAATTTTCTGTTCGCTTAGCTTTCTCAATAATGATCAACAAGTCACAGCGCCAAACTTTTGATTAAATGCATTTTTATTTATATCCAGCAAACACAGAGCTATCGGTAAGCAATCGGGCGACAGCCGCTTGCCACTACCGGCGGTATTGGCACTATACCGGTTGCCGCTACCGGTTCCGTATCTTTTTTTATACGCCGCGCGAATGCGGCCCGATTCATGGGGCACGCAGCCGGTCCGGTATCGGCAGATCACTATGCCGACAGCTATCCATACGAATGCCGGCCGCAGCCCGACACCAACATAAATTGAAAAAAAAACTGTTTTGATGGCGCCATCTATGAACCATCGTGGAATGTATATTCAAAAGGAACGTGTTTCAGCTGTGGAAGGGGCGGGATTTGATCCAACGAACCCGAGGACAGGAAGCAGATGCCTTAACCACTTGCCCACATAGACTTGATTAGTGGAGGATTATACGAGGTAATATGGGGAAGACATATCAATAAGTAATTGTTTGTCGTTGCGGGTAATTGGTAGATGGGAAAATTAGATTTTTAAGTGTTTTTATTTTATTTATTTACTTGTAATTGTCCTACGCGCGTGTATTTAAAAGTTAATTTAATATTTAAATGAATGAAATAAATATCTTATCGAATTCGTTAAAGCAAATTAATTGGTTTTTCTTATAAATTTAAGAATAATTAAATATAAAAAAAAATATTTTTAGAGGTTTTGTTCAGTTAATCAAATTTTCTTATTAGGAATTATAATGTAATTACATGCGTTGCGTTGCGTTAATTTAAAAAATGTATATTTTTAACATGGAAAAATTTATTTTAATAAATAAAAAGTTGGTAATTAATAATTTTAAATTAGAATAAGAATTCAGTCTTTTCTGGTGATTTAAAGTAGAACATATATTTAATGAGTATGCTGCAATATTAATTTGTTACTTATCAATATTTTTAATTTAAAAATAAAATAAATATTAATTTATATATTTTTTTTTCCTTTTGGAAGATAATTTTTAAATGGAGTATATTTCTGAATCTTTCTTATAAATTAAAAAATGCTTATTAAATAAAATAAGTGAATTTCAGAGGTTTTTCTGTTATAAAAATGTATATTTGTAACAAAGAAAAACTAATTTTAATAAAAAAAAAGATTGGTAATTAATAACTTTTAATTAGAATAAGAGTTCATTTTTTGTCATTGAATGATTTCATGTAGAATATATTTTTAGTGATTATGTAGCAATAATGTTCTTTTACTTATCAACATTTTTTAATCATCAAATAACATTAAAATGTTAATTTATCTGTTTTTTTTTTTGTTTTTTTTTTTTTTTTTTTGGTAAATAATTTTTTAGAAGTGAGAATTTTTTGAATCATTCTTTTAAATTTTAATGCTAAAAATTTGGGTAGTTTTTATTTTTATTTTTATAGCTTGTAAAATAATTTTAAACACTTTTTAATAATTTGATTTTTAAATAAAAAAAAGAAACACAGCTTTTTTTTCTACGATTAAGTTTAAAATGAATAATAATTTTAAGGAGCGATATAAAAAACTCTTTTGGGGATTCAAATAATTGCAAATCCTTTTTAAAATGAATTCAATGACAACTTTTTAAAAAGAAATAAATTTAGGCTATTTTTTACTTTTTTTTTTTTTTTTTTTTTTTTTTTTTTTTGTTTATCAAAGTTAGAATTTTATATGAAATACATGAAATATACAAATTTTATCAAAACTCAAACTCAATCAAAATTAAGAAAAAGAAAAAAAAATGTCGGCTACGACTAAAAATTCCGAATTCGGACCAATTTTGGCAAATCTAATCGGGCCACTATCAGAAATTACATATCGGTCCTGAGTCACTTGCCGGTGTAAGTCGCTTACCGATATATAACCATAAGGGGACCGATTACGGTAACCGGCAGTCGAAAATGCAGATTCTTGAGTTTCAGTTGCCGACATGTTGCCGACACTTCACCGAAACCAATATGCCCATGCCGACACTTAACCGACACTGCCGGATGCGGTCCGATCGTGTGCCGAAAGGTATGTGTTTGCTGGGTATTTTCAACAAAATTTTCAATTACTTTTTCATGAATTAAAATATTTATAAATTTTATATGTTCTCCTATCGCATAGCGGCCCAACTAAAAATATTTTTTATAGTGTTTTCATTAAGGTTTTAAAATAATTCTGCTTCCAAGGTACATTTTTATTTACATATTCACAAAGTTTTCCATTACTTTTTTATACATTAAAAATATTGGTAAATTTAATACGTTGTAATAATTTATGATAGCACTCATTCTGGCTAGAGTTGACATAAATAGTGACGAGCGAGTGAAGCTAGATGCGATCGCATAGCGATCCCAATATGAATTGTGTAGCAATTCATGGGAGCTGGCGAGCGTTAGCGAGCAGGGGGCCAAACCCCTAGTTTCTGTATATATTACGAGTAACTTTTATCGTCCAATAACAAACCAGGATTCAAACCCGACACCACGGAAATATGAATTAGTTTCCTAATCAATACTGTATTTTATCATCTGTGAAGGGGTATTATTGTAACGGTCTTCTTTTCCTTGCTTACTGAAGAATTCACCATTATTACTTTCCATATAATTACAATAATGTATTATATTATTATCATAGTGCTACAATGCATAATTTTGCATTGACGGTTTAGTTATGTAATATTAACGTAGATTTCGAAAAAGGAGAACATAAGCAAATTTGATGTAAAAGATGTATGAGCGAATCGAGACATAGAATTTTAACGGACTAAAAATATCTAGCTAACTTTTACGAAATTATTCTTTATTTTTTGTCTGGCATGTAATAATATCTCCGTTTTTTTTATATAAATATTTTTTAATATAAGTAATTTTCCTATAATGTTATAAATCCTATAATGTTAATTTAATACACTCAAAATTAATTTATTTCGTAAATTATGTCATTTATTTCAGTTAAGTAGCCATTAATCTCGAAATGAAACTTTTCGAATCGAATCAAAGGTGCTTTCATGTTTACATGTACATGTGTACATGTACTTAATCATGCGTGCATGTACTTAATCATGTGCACATGTACTTAATGCCCGCCCTTCATAATCATTCATCTTTCTTTCTTCGACGAGTTCTAATAGATAAAAATACATATGACAGATCACCATTACAACAACAAAAAAATATTGAACTTCCTCATATACGTCTAAGCAGGTTTATAATCTCAGCAAATCACTAAGGATTTTTTTGGTAAATAACTTACGGTTACTTTTTGATTTTCAAAATTCATAAGTGTGCCAAATGTGATAAATCCTTGGCGGACTTCATTTGAAAAATTTAGTGAGGATTTGAGGCTAACCGTAAAAATTCTTCTTCTTTATGCGGTTCGATACGGACACTTTTAATTGTAAATCAAAGTAAGATTCATAAACTCACTTCTCAACTAATCTTCTTCAGGAAAGGTCGATTATTTTTTGTGTAGGGGACCCCCTTATGTTTTTAAAGCTTTGCCGCCATTTAAAATAAAAAAAAAAATCATTTTCATTCATTCAATGTCTTCTTCAGTTAACAGTTTTCTTTCCATTTTACAGGAAATGAATCACTGTAAAAAAAAATGGTAACTTTCCATGTAAAATCCAGGAACGTTTCGCCTTTTATCAGGTTTTCAGGATAATTTAGCTCTTTCCTGTGAAATTCTGGTTTTCTTATCTGAAACGTTCCTGAACAAAAGTTGGAAACAGCAAAACGCTGCGGCCGCCATTTATTATTTTTTTTTCCCTATAATCCGTTGCTCGCGCGCGAGTGTCGAAAACGAATTCCTTAAATGAATGTAAAAAAATCAATATGGAATGCAAATAAATCAATAGACGACATAATCCTTTACGTCTCTATTGTCAAGATAATTCAGATGAAAATACAATACCTCTGTGACATCACTAAGAGATTATCTCTCGTACTTGTCTGTGAAATCTTTAACGAGCAGACTGTGTAAAAAAAAATACACCTATTATTTGGATCTGCATTAACCAGGGGACAATCAAATATGATTCTCACCTATTTTGATTAATTTAAAGTATGTTTTAGAGTCCTTATCTCTAATTATTCTTGTGAAAGGATTTCTTCAAATGGGCTTTAGATTTTCAGAAATTAGATGCCGAGTTTTAGCATACGTTTCAAATACCCATTAGTTTGCAGCTCTCAACGTGTCTTTCGTGGTGTGGACGCAGAAAGCTTGCACGCCACCCGTACGGCCCGGGTTCGATGCTACCTCTTGACTTTTTTTTTCTTTTTTAATTAATTTTATATTTTAACACTTTATTACAATTTGATTTAAATTTGACATATATTTGACACTTTGAATTGCTGCAAATTTGATTTTTTTTTTTTTTTTTTTTTTCGGAAAAAATATACAATTACGTTTAGGTTTTTTTTTCATGAAAATTTATATGTATTTTATCTAACTTGTAAACTAATATAATCACTGACGAAAATCCAAAATATTTTATGTCTAGATTTTTTTTCTAATTATTATTTACATTTATATATTTTTATATTTTATACAAAGTTCAGAAACAATATATCACATATATATTTACTTTATTGAATTTTAACTGAAAATTTATTTTTTCGTGTAAATTATAAATAATAATTTTGATGTCAATTTCAAAATATTTTTTCATTCTAACAAATAATGATAATAAAGCGAAAATTGTCAACTGGAAATGTAAAAATCGTCTGCGGATCCCGCATGCTGTGAAATGTCAGTAATGTCATAATGAAGGGAACGAACATCCAGAGTGAATTATGTCAGCCAGGTATCGGTCCGGATAGCCTAACAGGTAAGGCATTGGCACGGCACGCCAAGTATCCAGGTTCGATCCCTGGTCTGGACATTTTTCGCTCTTGTGCTACTCTAGCCTTGAATATGTCAGTAATGTTTTGCTGTCAACAGAAATATTCCTGGTATTTCGCAGGAAACTTATTGGCATTTCTGTAGAAATTTTTAACATATACAGTAAAGTACCAGTCATTTTCAAGAAATGTTTCTTGGAAATAATGGGCAACTCAGCTGCCCATTTTTTCCCAGGAACGTTGCGGAATTTTTTTTACAGTGATCTGCAGGTTTTGACTTTAAAGACGCAATTCACTATATGCTTTCAAACGATCAACGCTCTCAATAGCCTTTCAATAAAATCATTAATTACATGCACTTAAAATTTTCTTTATAATATATTACATCACTTCGATACTTCAAAATTCTAAAAATACTTTAAATGATACTTTAAAAATAGTCATTAGTTACGAAAAAACGTTTTAAAAATCCTCACTTCAGAGAGGTTTTATACTTTAAATGAGAACATTGCTTACAAATTTAGTACATTAAAATAAATAATAATAAAAGCCTTTGCGATTCATAAATTTTTATTGTTGACTACAGAATATATTCGACTATAAGCCGAAAGTATTTCCCCCTAAAATTGTCTTTTAAAAAGCGGTAGTCGGATTATATGCAGCCCAGAGTTTGGAAAAATGATCTAGGCCACAGAACTTAATGACGGACGTAGGCGAATTGATGTTTGCACCAACATATCATTTAAAAATAGATTGCGTAAAATATCGATTGAGTAGATGTGTTCGCCAGATGTGCAGAAAAGAATCGGTGGTTATTTTTTTAAAACAAAAAGCGGGAATCATTAATATAGACTCTTGAGTTAAAGAGACGGGATGTCAATTCCAAGGGAGAGTTCTGAAAGCATTTAAAAAACATTTCATTAGCAATGCAATGAATGGCACTGGCGATGATTTTATTTAGGAAACTGATGACGAAAATTCATTAGATCGTGAGTCGAATTTTTATGGCGAGGAAGCAACGGAACAGAACTTCATCGAACTTTTTGGAGATTGAGATTGGGATTCCAAATTAGATGAATTCGTTTGGTGTTTGTTAATTTTTTACCCGACTGAAAAGAACGGTTATGTGTTTCACGCGTATCTGTGTATGTAGATTTCTTTATACCTTCGAAACATCCCAACGGATGGATGGATTTTAATGAATTAGGTCTCTATCAATTCGTCTTAGAGACTCGTCTAGAGAGCCGTCTAGACAATTCGTCTTAGAGTGTGTTTATAAGCTAGGTTTTGTATTTATAAATTCAAAATGGCGGCCGCAAAATACAAAATGCCGGTAGAGACGAAAAAAAAAACGCACCCTATTGAGTGGCATATCATTGCATAGGTCTTTCAAAATGAAGACGATGTTTCATTGACTATTTTACAGTCAGAAGCTTCGTTAAAATATTATACAACCTGGAAGTTGTGCATGTAGGATTTCTTTCTTTACTGCAACTCTAACCATCATAGACATCTATAGACCTCATCAAAACTGTGTTTATATATAGGAACTAACAATTAAACACAACTTAAAAGTCATTAATACAAGCAAATAAAAAAGTAGGTAAGTGATATGAACAAGTAATATAAAAAATATTTTAAGTCAATTCCTACTTAGGTCATTAAGATAATTTTTTTCCTCCCATTTTTCTTTCCTCTTGAGTGGCGCTTAAAATGCCTTGATCAAGAAGAGGGCTCTCTTGATTATTGAAAATTAATTAATTTAATTTAACTAATGAATTAATATTTAAAAAAAAACTGGATTAGCATCAAGTGTCATCCACTACAAGTTTTAAAAAAATATTTGAGCTTGATTGGATAAATAACTTTATTAACGATTATTTATTAACGATATTTTATTAACGATTGAAAATTTGAACAAGATATATATAAGTGAGAGTGTGAGCTAATAGTAGAAGTTAAAAAATAGTTTCACATTGATGAGAAATAATTAATTAGTTCGCTTTTTACGCAGTCGGGTTTTTTGATTTTTTAAATTTAATTATTTATTATATAATTATTTGTTTAGTTTACTATTTCATTGAAAGTGATTTTTTTCTGAAAACATATTGGAACTTTTTAGAAAAGGCTTACATGTGGGTAAAGAATTTTACCAATATTTTGTCATTCAAAATAGGGGGGTGGACATATACACGAGTATATATGGTATATATTTTATACAAATATCTGATATTGAATTATAAATAAGAGACATTTTAAATGTATTTTGTTCATTAATATCTCAAACTATCATATTAATGCTTCAGATGTAAAATTTCTTAAATAAGTAAAATAATTCAAAATCAGTGGCACTACATTCATATGATTCATTTTTGTTTCACGAGTTGAATAATGTTGCTTAATGATAACCTTGGAAGAAAAGAAAATATGCTTTCAACTTGGACATAAATAAATCTTAAACTTGTTAGAATCAGAATGGTAGATCAATTGCGTTTTTCTAATAATTTAGCATTCATTCATTTTTAGGTGCGTTCGTAATTATATAAATACGTAGCACATATAGTCGTCGTTCAGTCCGTCCGTCTGTCCGTCTGTCCGTCCGTCTGTCCGTCCGTCTGTCCGCATGTAACAGAGCAAAAACTACCCAACCGAATGGTCTGAAATTTCAAATATATGATTGTTGCAAAATTTTGTCGAGCCATTTCAAATTTTATGAAAATCGGATGTATAGTTTAATTACAGGGACAGTCAAAAGTTTTTCTTTACATTACGGCCAATGGGAAAAATTATTGCAAGTGCATTTTAATGATGTTACAGCCTTCCGAATGATCTGAAATTTTAAAGATATAACTGTTGCAAAATTTTGTCGAGCCCTTTCAAATTTTAGGAAAATCGGATGTATAGTTTAATTACAGGGACAGTCAAAATTTTTTCCTTACATTACGGCCAATGGGAAAAATTATTGCAAGTGCATTTTAATGATATTAGAGCCTTCCGAATGATCTGAAATTTTAAAGATATAACTGTTGCAAAATTTTGTCGAGCCCTTTCAAATTTTAGGAAAATCGGATGTATAGTTTAATTACAGGGACAGTCAAAAGTTTTTCCTTACATTACGGCCAATGGAAAAAATTATTGCAAGTGCATTTTAATGATATGAGAGCCTTCCGAATGATCTGAAATTTTATAGATATGACTGTTGCAAAATTTTGTCGAGCCCTTTCAAATTTTAGAAAAATCGGATTTATAGTTTAATTACAGGGACAGTCAAAAGTTTTTCTTTACATTACGGCCAATAGGAAAAATTATTGCAAGTGGATTTTAATGATATTAGAGCCTTCCGAATGATCTGAAATTTTAAAGATATAACTGTTGCAAAATTTTGTTCAGCTATTTCAAATTTTAGGAAAATCGGATGTATAGTTTAATTACAGGGACAGTCAAAAGTGTTCCGTTACATTACGGGGAATGGGGAAAAAATATTGGAAGTGCATTTTAATGATGTATCAGACTGTGCGCTTTATGAAGTGCAAAAAATTATACATTCAGTACAATATGGGGTGCAAAAAATAATTATAAAACTAGTTATAGTACGAACGCACCTCATTTGCCACGCTTGACGATCAATTTCCAACTTGTTAATTTCTCTTTTGCTTTATAAGGTTATATAATTTTTCGACTATGTTGATTTTCTTTCACTTTTATGTCAAATTTTATGTATTTCTTTCCAAGCTATGTTGCTTTTAATCCGTATAAGAAATATTAGTTTCTTTCTGCTCCAATTTTGTTCTATTTTAATTTTGTTGTATTTTGCATTTTTTCTTTGATTTTTATTTGTTTTTCTTTTTTCTTTAATGCGAATTCTTTTTATTAAATTTTCTCTTTTTTTACTCTACTTATCGTAAGAAGAAACTAATTGTATTACATTTGCTCCTTGTTTTATTATGTTTCCTCCCACATGTCCCTCTTCATTTTTGTCTCTTCCATTTTCTGTTACTTTCCAATCATTTCTCGTACTGTTAACACATATTTATGTAATTCATGAAGATTTATAAATCTTTTGAAACACTCTGTTGTTTCTTCACTTTTATGTCATAATGTGTTTTATTCCTCTGTACAAATAAATTTACGTTGATAGAAATTAATCTGATATTATTATGTAATTGATATTATATAATAAATTATAATCACGTAATAAAGACCATCAGGTAGGAAGCATATTGTTCAACTCATAATTTACAACCATGGAAAAGTAAAACATTTATTTTTAATAACATTGATGATACACAAGAAATTACTCTAAGTTTGCGTATCAAAAGTTTAAAAATGCAGTGTTTTAGATAACGAACACAGATATAAGAAAATAATAAAACAATTGTCAAATATTTGAAGGAAGTTTCTGAAACAAGTTGGGGATTTTTTTCATACCAGTTAACATTTCGCATTACTTCTCTCTATTCATTACGTGAACTTAAAAGGAAGAGAGCTATTCATTTTAAACTGACCTGAATCAATGGGTTTTGAACTCTATGGATGGAAGTTTCCTAAAATTAATTAATTCTGTAGGATATATTTAGGAATGACATTATTAAAATAATTCCAAATATAGTTACCTAACGTTTTCTATAACTTCCGAAAAGAGTGCAATAATATATTTGCTTCAAAACTAGTTATGATCTTTTCATTGAAAATAACTCTAATGTAAAAAATGGGATTCACTAACTCATAGGGGTTTTATTATACGCATATATAGCCTATCCACACTAATCTTTATCACATAGCCAATTCCGATACCACTAGTTTTCAGAGGTAACCTTCCAATTGCTTAAATGTCTGAAATGATGTTATAAATCTTATCACACACCCATAAATAAATGAAGATATATTTTTAAACATTACAAAATTGTTGCTATCAGTAGCAAGATATCATAATTATAAAAAAAAGTATTAAATTCATATGCGTAAACAATCCGCGGAAATTCAGTCCCTCTATTTAGGAGGGTGTCGGGGAAAATCAAAACGCACACATAGATGTAAAGAAAGTGATTAGAATTCAAATTAAATTGCTAGAAGTTATTGGACTACCATTAAATTCGTCTATCAATTTAAACTGAAAGGAAATAAATTAACGGCAAATGACCACATAGAACAATTTTTAATTAAGCAATAGAAATAATACTGAGTATACTGTGAACCGAAAAATACTTTGTTATGATATTAAGTTCTTTAAATTACGCAGATGAAATACTTTAAAAGTCGAAGAAGTACCCATTCATCGTGCTTTCGTTATTATGTATTTCTTTATTTAAACAGCAACATTTTAATTATAAATGTTACTTCAGATTCTTGAATCCGTGCCATATTCATTTTACGGCAGACTCCACTAACTGTGCAGCCTTAATTTCCTTCCAGTGACTTATAAAGAGAGTATAGCAGTTCCTGAAACAACCATCATTTTGTTCATAAATGCAGAATTGTTTGAATAAATGAAGTTAATTTTGAAGCAGCGATTTATTAAATTTGTTCTCGGACGTTGAACAAACATTTCTTACGAGACATTTCTCAAGCCATTTTTCAAAGCTCACTTTAAAAATCTTAAAACATTCTTTTACTTAATGAAGCGCCATCTTTTTATAATGCTTTCAAGTGTAATAAATAAACGTATTTATTTAATAATCCTTTTGAAATATTGTTCTACAAAGTTAAAAATTACATAAACTTATAATATTAAATGATTAAATCAATTAAAATAAAATTGAAAAGAAACATTTAATGAAACTGATATAGGACATTTGCTCTCATTATCGTTACTGAAGAAGTTAAAAAAATATTACACACGAAGGTAACAAATGAATCTTATAGACTCAAATGATTTGCTCTAAAACAATTATTGGTCACACATGTAAATAAAAAAATGTAGGCATTCAGATGATAATATGCGCCAACAATTACAATTTAGATAAATAAAATAAATAGACTAAACTTTATTGTATTTTCAGAACGTCTTGTTTACCTTGAGACTTAAAAAAAAACATTAACCATTTAAGACCGGACGATTTATGGTAGAAATGACAATTTTTGGAGGTTTCTTCTAATTAATATGAACATATGTGATAGAAAAAAAATAAATACTCGATGTAAAATTATGCCACGCAATTCTTTGGGTGCAGACTTGACTTTAAACACCTATGTCAATTTGTTTATTTCTATATACAGGCGTACTGCAGGCTAATATTAGTTTACCTAAATGTTCAACGCTATGAATTACATTTCACTGACTACTAAATTTTTACCGTATTTTCAATATCGATTGTGGCGTGACGTCATAACTTCAGATCTACTATTGTTTGATAGATGCATTTGTTTTGTAGTAATTTCATTATCATTTGACTGCTTTTTGACTTGTATATCGTATTCTGGCATCGGACAGTGAGTTACGTGACGTTCTATGACCCTGTGACTTTAGATTTAATTTTTAAAAATCCTTAAATTTAGTTTACCTAAATGTTCAACGCAATGAATTTCATTTCACTGACTAATAGATTTTTACAGTATTTTCAATATCAGCTGCGGCGTGACGTCATAACTTCAGATCTACTATTGCTTGATAGATGCATTTGTTTTGTAGTAATTTCATTATCATTTGACTGCTTTTTGACTTGTATAGCATATTCTGGCATCGGACAGTGAGTTACGTGACGTTCTATGACTCTGTGACTTCAGATTTAATTTTTAAAAATCCTTAAAATTAGGTATACAATAATATAAATCTGTATTAATTAAAATTTGAGAAACTTTGCCTAACATTTGTCGCTTTTATTCTATATTTTTACGATCTGCGTGGTATCTGTAACTCTCCATCTTCAGAATAAAGTTGCACCAATTTTAATATATGAAATGTTCAGTATGAAATCATTGCTGGTTAAAGATGTATTCTGGTGACTGACACTATATGAGCTATTATTGTCTTTTTTGTGATGAATTTTATAGCCGTATCGTATTTTATGTTGGGAGGTTATTTTTGAGTGTATTATCATTATATAGGCCGCAAACAGTGTTGCCAAATCTGGTGTTTTGTTAATCAAAAATTTCGAGTTCAGAAAGGCAAATTTTAAATACTGATTTTCCTTTATTTTTTTCTCGGAATATATATCATTATAATGACCAAAAATATTTATTCAAACAGTCTACACTGTTAAAATTTTGCAGCATTCTGTCCAGTCATTTGACCGTTTTTGTCGAAAACGGTTACACAACCGTAATTTAACACTATTCTGACAATATTATTGGCCATTTTATGGTCAGAATATAGTTAAATTACGGTTATGAAACCGTTTTTTCAAAAAAACGGTCGAATGACTGGACAGGATGCTGCAAATTTTTAACAGTGTAGTTATAATTTAAAATTTCATAAAAATACTTTTTTAAATAATGCATAAATGTGTGAGCGGCCTGTATAGTGTTAACATAAACACACATTTTATTCTGTTTATGTCTTTAAATGTATAACTGATAGTACTTTATGGTGTACATAATTGTAAACTATAACATTTTCAAATGAAAATATGCATTTTAATAGAAGACCAATAAAATTACTGTACTTATATCAATATGCATCAAACTTACTGACATTTATTTCTGTATGTAAATAGATTTAACCTCAACATTGTTGTTAAAGATCTTTCACGAAATAAACCCTTTCGGAAAATTGCGCCATTCCATGTAATAATAATTAGTATGCAGTTTCTTAAATGAAACATTTAATTTTAGAAAACTGGATTTAAATGCTATACTTGCGATTTTTTTTTCATTTAAAAATGTGTCATAGTTATCAGAAAAGCATATTCTCATTCATGAAAAATTACTATTATTGCATCATAAAAGGAAAGTTTTCTCATAATTTGCATAGAGATTAAGGTTGTAGTTTTCTGTGACAGAAAAAATTCGTATATATATTCGGTAAAAGATCTTTCCCAGATATCATGAAAATTAGCAGCAAGTTTAATTTTTTCTGACATTATCCTGCCGTTACAAATTTGAATTGAGAAATTCGCAGCAAATTTCCTGCAAGGTATACCATCCCCCACTTGCATGACTTGTTTGTTGTGAAACTGATGGCAAGACTGTCTTTAATTCACGAAAGTGACGAAAGCAAAAAATTCCTTAGGTGAGAGAATGTACAATCAGCATATACGCAGAAATTGCAGAAATTTTATTCGGTTGGCACCCTTTTTCTAAACGCTATTCTTATCAAACACCAAAAGAGGTTAGTGCTAAAATGTACAGATATTTCCTTAACTTGCTTATGGTGATGTAAATGATGCATGCACCTTCTGATGGTGTGTTCACATAAATAGACCGATCAGGTCTATGGACCCCTCCGAAGGGGTTGAACGTATAGTGTAGCAGTTGTAAACAGATAGTGGGGCGTGGGAGGATTACTACTTTGCAGTAAATTTGCAGTATTTTTGATTATTTGTTTACCGTTAATTTGCAATAAATTTGATACAGCATGAAATTAACTTGCACGGCAAGTTAGCTGCAAGTTCAAAGTGTGGTGACTTTGGCGTTTGCGTTATCTTGTTGCAGTCTTGTTATGAACTTTCAGTCTTGTCATGCTGAGCTTGATTCAAATTTGTAAGTTTTCAAAGCAAGACTGCTGCAAATTTTCTGCAAATTAAAAATTCTATCTGGGTTGGTTTTAAAATAACAAAGTCCGTTAGAATTGCTACGGTAAATAATCTATAGATATCGAATAAACCTCTCATACCGAACATACTCTGTTGATGTAAATTTCTACAAATGTGTGTCTTGTATATAAAAGGAATAAATTCGCAAAGGACATGAGGAATTATCATAGACTGTTTACAGAAGTGCTGAACATTAAGTTGTTTAACAACAGCATCAGGAAAAAGTTAAAATTAATATCAAAATAATCGTTATATTAACAATATAAATTCGAAATCTTGTATTGAGTCATTATTATCTGGCATTAGATATAAAAAAAACGAAGTTATAGCAATTTTTAAGTTAATGAGACATTTTTGCATTGATGACGTTTTACCTAAAATTAAACGGCAACATATCTGTAAAATAACAGAGAGGTTTTTTTCTGTAATTTTGACTGCTGATAAAACTGATAAATTTGTCAGTAATCACGGGAAGACGCTTAAGGCTATAGATTAAAACTTTTTTAATTTGTACGTCACAAAATTCAGTTTACATTTTCTGAATAAGTTTCAAGATCAAACATTTGATAAAGTGGCTATTTTTTGACCAAAAAGTGCCAGGTGTGAGTTCAGGGTGATCTATATGCTGCGCACTTCATTTTCGAACAAATTATGGGGAAGGAAATAAATCAGAGAAAAAAGGGTATTGTTGAGGAATTTGTTTATTAGGACAAACTAATATAATCAAGATTTCATTTTCAGCCACTTATTTCGGTTTTACGAGGTTTAAAAACCTGTGTCTGAGGGGGCAGAGTCCTAGGTGTTAGAGGTTTCATCCCCCTAGTATTAGTGTCATTTGCACTATTAATTTTAAAGGAATTCTAGTTTTAAATTAAAATAAATTATAATAAATTCGAAATCCTATTTATAACAGCAAATGAAGTTAATGTAAAATTACAAAATTCGTTATAAATATATTTAAACTTTTTAAAATGTTAAAAATTTTTAATGACGTCCGTGACAACATTTAAATTTAAAACTATTAAATGCCTTTGCATATAGGTGTATTTTAACCCAGAAAGTACCATAGGCTATTTGTTATTTACTTTATCAAATATTTCTGTTAATAATTTAAAATTTCGTTATTTTCATTGAGAATCAATGGACATAATTCCCATAAAATTTAACATTTATGTGATTTCCAAGTGAAATTTTAAATTTGAAAAAAATAAATTTTGAAGAAATAAAAAGGGCACATTTATGACGTCATAATAGAAAAGAAACGGATATTTTCAAATATTTGGTGTCTACATAACGAGCGTGAACATCAGTATGTAGAAAAAGCAGCTTCATATGACGACATATTTCAAATAAAAAAGATATTTTCAAACGCATGTTAATGAGACAAAAAGCATCAGTATGAATAAATGATGATAGCAGGTGAATATGACGTCATACTTAAATAAAAAATATAAAAGCATGAATATGAATTACACACAGAATAGAATTTTCTTTCAAACATGATGTCATAATTCACAGGGAATGAAAATGAACTAAGAATTATATCTTTAAAAATTGATTTCGCCTGGTAGAATATCGAAGTCTTATTACAGACGGTCATTAGGAAATGGTTATATTGATAAAACACCATCTACTTTTGTGCTTTATTTCATATGATAGTTTTTTCCTCTGACAGTCCCCTGGAGGAAAATTGCAAAAATACAACGTTAAAATGGAATTTTTTTATGTTTTCTCACACGAGAGCTATGCACCAAATTAAAATTAGAGAATATACATTTATTTTTTGCGTATGTGTGTTTATAATGATCCTTGGCCGGAAATAGGATAACTAAATTTAAATACAATTGATTTAAATTTTCTTTTTTAAATAAATCTTCCTAATAACATTCTGCAGTGTATGTTTTATATTTTGATAAAAAAAAAAATACAATACGATTTATTTGAATTAATATAACTTTGAAATATTTTTAATGTTTTCTCTTGTGGCAACCATACTCTAAATTAAAATTAGGTACCGAAATTTAAACTTAACCGTTTCGTACGTAATGTTATAACTGCACCAAAATTCCACAAAAAGTCATAGCCGGGTTCAGCCACTTGATTTAGCACAAACCCCACTAAAATTATCATTGAATTAGTTGATTTCTACCTTGCCCAAATGGTCATAGTTTTCGCTCAGGGTTTGAACGATTGTTCAGAAATTCGATTGTAGATTGCAACGCCTTCTGTCGATGAATTTCACACATTGTGAACGAATGAATATACCTTCTTTATGTTGTATGCTACGATTCAACTTTTCTTTCGCCGATAACAACACCAAGCGAGATATATATCAACCAAATTTAAGTGAAAGTGTGTTTTCTTTTATGTTTCACTGCATGACGGCCGTACTCAAGAGGAAAATAGGTAGTACTGATTGAGTAGAAATTTTTTGCGTTTGTAGAGCCGCCAGGGGGGGGGGGGGGGGGCATCGGATAAGCAAAAGAAAATATATGTTTTATGTCTTATGTCGATTTGTTTTTCTGTTTATGGTATGAAAGACATAATAAAGTTAAAAATTGTTCCACAGATTCAAAACAATTTTCTTTTGTTTTTATAACGCCGTGTGGCAGAAAATAGGTTAACTATTTTTTTTAAATATTTCTATTGTTTTTTAAATAAATTCTTAGAATAAGCTTCTTTGTCGACAAATTTATGTTTAATAAAATTTTTAACATGATGTTTTTTTACACTTGTAGCGCTGAGAAATTCTGCTGAGAAATTGCATAACTGAATCTTTAAAATAATTTTTTTTATTCTTGCATTTATAACGCCCCATAGAAGGAAATAGGGTAACCAAATTTTTTTTTTTTTTTTTGGTGAAGTGGAATTCTGTATATTTCACTCTGCGAGAGCAATACAGAAATTAAAAATAGGTAGCGCAGATACAACACATTCTTCTTTTGCATTTAAAATGTCCCCTGGTAGGAAATAGGATAACTAAATTTAAAAAATGTATTTTTTTATGTTTATTTATTTTTTCAAATAAATTTTCATGACAAACTTCTGGTACGATAAAATTGACAATTTTAGAGAAAAAACTATTATTATTATTACTTTCTACGCTGGAACTATTAACGTTAGTAAATTACAGAATTAAAATTTTAAAATGGCTACTTAATGTTTTCAGATATGACAACTACAATCCAAGTTAAAATTTTGGAATACAGATACAACAAGTTTTTCTTTTCCGTTTGTAGCGCTTCCTTAAAGAAAATAAGAAAACTAAATATTAATAAAATTGATTTATATTATTTTAAATTGGTTTTCTATATATGCTTCTGCCTAGGTCAAGTTTATGTTTTGATAAAAACTTTCACATGATAGATATTTTTACGCTAATATCGCTTCTGGTGAGGAATTGCATAAATAAAACTTTAAAATGGATTTTGTTTTCCAAGATGGGAACCATACACCAAATTAAACTTGTTTAAACTTTTTCGTTTGCGTTCTTATCGTAACCTGGAAGGAAATATAATAACAAAATTTAAATGAAACTGATTTACGTAGATCAGTAAAGTTTAAAGAAAATTTATTTTTGTCTTCGTAGCGTTGTCGAGTAGGAAATAGGGTAACTAAATTTAAACAATATTGACTTTTAAAGTTTTTATTACATTTTTTACGGTGAGATTGGAAGTTTTTATACAAAATACGAGAACCTGCATTAAAGCACTGGTGAAATATTTTGGATTAATCATCGGTAAATTACATCACAAATTATGATGCGATACGGCATAAAAGAAACCGTGATTTTAGTTCTGTCTGTTAATTTTAAAATGAGTTCGTCTGAATGCAGTAGTTATTACAAAACTTTAAACAAAAACATAATTTGAAAAAAAAATTGCAATCGTTGTTTAATTTCGAGAAGGGACTAAGACAGTTCATTCAGTTAGTTCTAAATTTCATATTAATTTTAAGAAATCTAACAAATATTTAAACCAACTAAACATAAAAAAATCTAACAATATGATCCTTAAAATATCATAAAACTTAGAATTTGTTCAGGTGAAGTCGAAATACATCTTAAGTTTATTTTTCGTTTTTAATTTTCAAGTATTTGAGTTGCAAATTTTGTTTTATGTTTATGATGATTGTATATAAAATGATTGTATAAAAAAGACCAAGATTATTTTTTTTCGATTTCATTTGAACGTATTTTAAGTTTTTAGTGTTTTAAGTATAATATTGATTTATTTTTATTTTTTAATGTTCAATTTCTTTAACATACTTGTTACAAAAATTTAACATTAAATGTGACTAGCTAAATGAAATATCTCGAGCTTAAACTGTGAAGGCAATAAATTGTTTTCTTTTCATTATTCGTTCTGCATTTTTTTCTTGTTTGTTTGTTTAATGTTATTTTTATTTTGTTATTATAAATGTATAAGTTTACTAAATTCAAATTAAATTTAATGATTTTTTTTTTGAAGGACGAAAACTTTTCTCCCTTAAAGAAATTGCTCCATAATTTTCCCACTGATGAAATGAAAAGGCCTTTACAATAGGACTAAGCACTCATAGAAAATTCCTATAATTGGGATAGTCAAATGCCTTTTTTATTTCTTTTCCCAAATACTGGAAAAATTCCAACGCCAAAGAACTTTCGTAATAATAATACGAAGATGAAAATATTTTATTTAAAAATCAGACAAGCCTATTATGTTTCTTAATTTCTTCACAATTTTATTCAGCTTTGAAACTTTATTCAATTCAAATTCGTAGAAATATTTTATTTATCCGCCAGTCGAATATTTTGTTGAGATATGTAATCCAAAGAATGACTCTGGAAAAGAAGGTTTTAAGAAGCTTGGAAAATGTAGTTTAAAGCAGCAGACATCGAATATGTTTAGCATGCAACATCATGAGATCATGAGTATTTTACAGAAAACGCGTATGTTTTTTTTTATTGCGCGAATATTCTTCCTCCGACCAGAAAAAAAATCTGTCCATTTAAAAATATTGCTGAATAAATTAATATCTTCTAACTAGAAAAGTTTTAAAATGTGTTTTTTGCTAATTTTTTTTTGACCAGTGAATAAATAGATTTCTTTTGAAGTTCAATTTAGCGCTATGTTGTATCTCAATATGTAAAGAATCAGTCAAACGCACAATATTATTAAAAAAAAAGCATTGAGGATAACTAGTAGATGAAAATATTTCACAATATATTTCCATGATAATTATGTAATTTTTATGTAGATATTGCAAAACTTTCCAATTTTCAGAATACTAATTTATTTCTACTGACGTCATTTTCATAGATGGTCATTTCCAATTTTTGGAAAATTTTCCTCTAACTTCGAAGATGCTAGGATAAAATGACTCTAAAAAATTATAGTTAATAAATAATAATGTTGCATTCAATTTGCAATTAAATAATAATAATAATGAATAATAATGTTAGATCAAGCAAAACAAGCAAGACAAATGAATGAATTAAGTTTAAGCAAGTTTATTTATTACACATTTAAATATATCCCACAGCTTTATGAGTGATTGAGATATGCATTACTAAAGTATAATATTAATTTAATAGCTAAACCTCCAGCAAAATTGAAAGTTTTGATTCACAGTAAAATTGATCCAATTCTAGATTATGAAAAAGCAGGAATTTACATAATCCCATTCAGCACAGATAATCAAAAAATTTTATTCTATATTGCTATGGCATCTCAAAAAATTAAAAAAGGCTAAAAGAGTACTTATCTGATATCAAGTTTAACAAGCCAATTACAGATTTCTCCAGATTGCATCAAAAAAATATTAAGATAAACTTCGAAAAAGCTAAAATGCTAATATCAACATCTAACCATTACTCTTGAATAATCAGCTAATCCATTGAGATTTTTCTTAGGAGTGATATTGTTTGTAAAGATGTCCTTTCTTATAATAATCCAGCGATTTGGTTTAAATTTCAAGAGCTCTTGAAAATATGACTTGATCGTTTCAAGCCTCTTATAGGTCAGCGGATTGTACTGCTTGCTCATGCGTAGTATTTTTTTTTTTTTATTTTGTTTATTTCTATTCCCAGTCAGTTATCTTTCCTCTTTGAAAATGAACGAGTGTGCGTTCGACAGAACTCAGGTTATATTAACTAATATCTTTAAATATTTTTAGCACTTTTTAAGTAATTACGAAACTAGTATAATCAGGGTACACGACATTTCGGTCCCGACACTTCGGTCCCGCCGTTTCGGTCCCGCCATTTCGGTCCTGAGACATTTCGGTCCCGAGACATTTCGGTCCCTGGCCATTTCGATCCCTGGCCATTTCGGTCCCGAGACATTTCGGTCCCTGGCCTTTTCGGTCCCGAGACATTTCGGTCCCTGGCCATTTCGGTCCCTGGCCATTTCGGTCCCTGGCCATTTCGGTCCCGAGACATTTCAGTCCCTGGCCATTTCGGTCCTTGGCCATTTCGGTCCCGAAACATTTAGGTCCCTGGCCATTTCGGTCCCGAGACATTTCGGTCCTTGGCCCTTTCGGTCTTTAACCGTTTCGGTCCCTTGCAATTTTGGTGCTCACCACCTTATAACTCGGATTTTAATTGTCGTGGGCCCGTCAAACGCTGCAATTTGAACATTATTTGGGCCCTTTTAAAAAATATCCTGCCCCTCTCAAATTTTATAAAAAGCTGAATATAACAACCCGATAAATTTAAACTTTTGTAACTCGTGATTATGAAATCACAACGAGCTGAAAATTTGTTTGATTGAAGAATGTGATATAATTTTACAGGGGACACTGTCTTTTTTTTTTTTTTAACTGTTATTATTTAACAGAATGGATTTTTTAAGTTTTAATATTAATTATTATTATTAGGTATTTTATATATACTATAAACTGCCATAAAGGTTTTTTGTTGTTGTTTTCATACATTTTTTGGAACGTTTAAATTATCATTAATTAAATAATTAAACTGTGCTTATTTTTTTCTTCTTCCAATTATATTAATCATAAATGTATTCAATAATTCAATTAGACACTTATAAGCTATTATATGTAAATATTTCCTCAAATCACCCCTCTACACCCTCTCCTTTTAATAAATCAGAAATGAGATATATTTATTGAAGCACAAATTTAATTTTTCTTATTATTTTTATAACACAAAGTTGCATCTTATAAATTTGCTTTCATCAATTACTTTACCATTACAAACATTGGAAAAACAATAGTGATTTGGTAACTAGGCGTGCTATGAAAAATATTTTGTTTTCAGAAAATTCCACCCACCACTTCATTTATATATATATATATATATATATATATATATAGTTATTGCTTGCAATTTTTTAAGTATTCTCACCCTTTGAAGACGATTTTTGTGAGCTAATTTTATTGAAACTGGACCTATTTCTTTGTAATAAGATTATTATTTTTAATTTTATATAATAATATAACTATTATTTTAATTAATTTTATTTGTAAATTTTAACTGACAAAACTAAGCTTTTTTATATTTGTCGTTTATTTATTTTTTATATTACCCTTTTCCTCCCACTTTCCCAGAAAAAAAATAATAATATATTTTTATTTTACTTTTATCATTAATTATATTAATAGTTTTACATTTCGGTAACTTTAAATATAAAAATAAACAGGTAAAGGATAAATTTCAGTTCATAACTACTATAAAATATAATGATAATTGAATATAAAATATATTATGTATCGATTTTATTTTAAAGTCGAAATTTGTAATGCATATTAATAATGTTATTAATTTAATAAATTAAGGATACATTAAATTAAATATATATATATATATTTAATAAAATATTAATTTAATTTTTATATTAAAATTATTAACTGTTATGAGAATTAATTAATAGCAATTATTCATCACTTAAAGTTTTCATTCAAAATTTTTGATTTATTATTTTCAAAAAATAGCAATTTTTTTAAAAAAATCAGTCAAAAACATAAATAGAATAATACTTCTATTTGGAGCTTTATTTAGCATAGTCAAATGGGGGAAGTCAGGCCATCTACACTTGACCTAGTACAGAAATATTTATGTATATATATATTCTTTTGAATAAAGAATATATAGATATAAAAAAAAAAAAAATATGCTTTCTAAATTACCAAATTTCTTCTTTGTAATATAATTATAAAATTTCTTCATTTTAAATGAAATTTTATGCAAAAGTGATTCACCATACATTACTATTTTGAGATTCTATTTTTTTTTTAAATATATATATTTATATTTTTTATTTGTCATATTAAAATAGGTAGGCTGTTTTAATTTTAAGTATATAAGTCAAATAAATAATAAGTAAATATTTTAAATACAGAGTTAATTTTAAATACGAAAAGAATATTTTATGATTATTAGAAATTTGAGCCTTTGTATCCCAACTTTACAGAAAAGTCCTTTTTTTAACACTATTTCAAGCGGTGTCAAATAACGTTTTTTTTTTAATTTTGATTTATGTTTATTTTGCTCGTAGTTTTTTAATGTAATAAGCATAAAAAATTCTTAGATGTATTAAAAAGGATTTGTAATTGTTGCAATTTAAAAATTACGAATGAAAAACCTTAAATCGAAATCTTTCCAAAGGTGTCATTCGACACCGGTAGAAATAGCGTTGATATTACATGTAAAAAGATTAATGCAAATTTTAAAATATTTTTTTAAATAGTAATTTAAAATAATTATTAAAATGAAATAAAAAGTTGTAGTCTGTTCCGATGCAGAATTTAAAAAATAATATGTCTTTATAACAATTCCATGTTAAGAAACCTCTTTTATAAAATATGTAAAATGCAATATAAATCTAAAATTCGCGTGCCGCTAAAAATAGAATTAAATAAAGATTTGTAAAAATATTTGCAGATTTTTTTCTTTATTAATCACATAGTGTCCAAATTATATGCAATTGAATATGTGCACTGCATGGACATTTGCATACGAAAATTAAAGCTCGACTTATAAATGTTTTTAAATTGTCTGGACTTTATATTTATGATAGGCTAAAATATGAGGAGCTTCTATAAAGAATCCACAGAACTCTCCTTCCACCCACTCCTAAAAACGATTACTTCAACCATATGAAATTTGCATGGTGTGCTACAATTTGTATCCGAGTTATAAGTGTTTGCGGTTTTTGGGCCCTTATATTCGGGTTATACTAAAATTTCGAGGGTTCAGTTAAAAAAATCCGATAATGTCCCTCCTTTTATAAAGATTACGTTTACCGTACAAAATATGAGTGTTTTGCGATAATTATAGAGAGAGTTATAAATGTTTTAATTTATCAGGACCTTACACTTATGATACACTAAAATATAGAAAATGTCAACAGAGCCCCCCCCCCCCCACCCCCCACCTGCTTTTTAAAGCGATTACGATTATCATACGAAATTTGTGTGGGCTGCGACAAGCTTGATCTGTGTTATAAGCGTTTGCGTTTTCGAGTATTTATATTCGGGTTATACTAAAACTTAGGGCTTTCAATTAAAAAATCCGATAATGTCCCTACTTTTATAAATATTACGTTTACCGTACAAAATATGAGTGTTTTGCGATAATTATAGATCGAGTTATAAATGTTTTAATTTATCAGGAGCTTATACTTATAATACACTAAAATATAGAAAATGTTAATCCCCCCCCCCTACTTTTTAAAATGATTACCATACGAAATTTGTATGAGCTGTTACTAAAATTTTAAGGCCTTTATTTAAAAAACTCTAAAATATCCCCTATAAAATTATGTCACCTATTTCAAGTGCACAAAATTTTAGCTTGCTGGAGAAGTGACAGAAATGTCAAGGGACCGAAATGGAGAAGGACCGAAATGTTTCGGGACCGAAATGTCTTGGGACCGAACGAAATGTCTCGGGACCGAAATGTCTTGAGACCGAAATGTCTCGGGACCGAAATGTCTCGGGACCGAAATGTCATGAGACCGAAATGTCTCGGGACCGAAATGTCTTGGGACCGAAATGTCTCGGGACCGAAATGTCTTGGGACCGAAAGAGCGGAACCGAAATGGCGGGACCGAAGTGTAGGGACCGAAACGTCCTGCTTCCGTATAATCAAGATTTTGTGATGAGTAACATTCATTTAGGTATCACAACGGTATTTAAGGTATTTTTCTCAGTGTTGGCGAGCTATAGCATGCATTGGGTTGAGCCCCCCCCCCCCCCCTAATAATTAAAAACATTTTTGTACGTATTAACATAAATTTTTAGTTTTAATTCTAAATTTCAAAAATTACATTTTCGATATTGCGAGATTCCGAAATACATTTAGTAATTTTTTTCAGTTTTCTGAATGAAAACTTAATTTTTATTGCATACGGTAAGTGCAGTATTACACATTGCGTATAAATCCCTTATTTGTTACTTTCTTTATACCCCTCTCTATAAATATATTATTACTCGGTATTTTTTTACTATATGTAATTCAGAAACTAAAATTTCCAATGTAATACGATAAAGCGCTAATGAAAAGTATTTTAGTGCTGCAATCACACTGGTTATAATGCAAGATTAAGACATTACGAATATTTTGTAAGCACAGTTTCTTAATTTTACTGATTATATATTCCTCCTGTCATCAGAGAATGATATGTCTTAAATTTAGCGTCTTAAATTTAGACACATATGTGACTGAAAAAGAATTTTGGACACTTAAGTGTCTTAATCTGAAAATTAAGACATTATAGATGACTTAATTTAAGATACATAAGTGTCTTACTATGACCATGGTGTAAACAAACTGAGAATATTATCTAAAATATCTACAAACATCTTATTTTAAGACAATTCATTGCTTTAAACGTGTCTTAATTTAAGACATTTTGAATCTTTCGACGCAATAACCAACAGAGGCACACTGAGTTGCGCATGCGTTCTAGATGTATTTCGTTCGAAGTTGGTATACGTTGTAATTCAAACTGAAAGTTTGTTTTTATGTACGCGTGTATTTTAATTCGTTTTTTGCGGAATGTGAAGTTCTGTGATTTTAATTCGTATTCATTTGGATTATTTATTTATTGAATACATACATCTGACGTGTGTGCTTGGCATCAAATATCTCTTAAAAGTTGCGTCGATATAAGGGCGGGATTGCCACAGAAGTACACCACACTTGAAGATTACACCGGGGAATTCTAAAAAGCGTGTTCAATGGACGTGGTGTTAATTTGTATTAATTTATAGCAGTAATATTGTGTTATTCGTCTTCGTCCTTTCGAAGCTGGCAAAAAAA
The DNA here is from genome assembly GCA_963932465.1 of Maratus speciosus. Classification (NCBI taxonomy): domain Eukaryota; kingdom Metazoa; phylum Arthropoda; class Arachnida; order Araneae; family Salticidae; genus Maratus; species Maratus speciosus. The sequence goes on along the minus strand of OZ010800.1, from coordinate 261,586,613 downwards.
GAAACTTTCTTCTGGCGGGTAATGTTTTGAGAATGAAACATTTCATTCTTTAAATATGGCTAGTCGGATATATTATGGGATTTCCTTTTAAAATGATGCAAGTCTTTCTCCCTCACTGTGGTACTTTTTAACGTTTTAAATCGAGGAATTTTTCTTACCTCTTGCAAACAGCGATTGAAGTAAGTATCATAATTTCTTTATAGTACTAAAATTAGCGTATTTTATGATTTTATTTATTGTACTAAACAAAATCTTGCATGAAATTTAAGTAGTTTTGAATCTATTTGAAAAAAACTCTAATTTTAGAAGTATATATTTTAAAACTTATGTCATTGTCTTTTATTACAAATTATGTATTCTGAATTTTCATATTTTCCCCCAAATTTCAAGTAATAATATCACTAAAAGACAGACATATTTTAAGTGGGTCCAGGATACAAAAATCTTCATATTTTGCAAAAACATTTTGTTTCATTAAAAATGTCTCTTTTTTTTTCTTGCTTAAAATGACATTTAAATCATGTTTCTAATTGAATTAGAACAAAAAATATATTTTTTTTTTCGTTTTAATTTGTTTTCAAAATCTAGTTTTCAACCAATGGAATTCATGGAAACGACTTCTTGTAAAAATGCGTTTTTCTTCATGATAGGCTATTTCACCATTTCTCGTATTTAAATTCTTATAACTCGAGAACCAATAATGATAAAGGTTTCAAACTTGGAACATATATATTTTTCAATTGTTTTACTTTAATTTTGATTCAGCATGTTCGAAAAAAAATATTTACTTTTGAAAATATGATTAAAAAAAAAAGTTGTACCACTTCTTTAAAAAAAAAAATTCGTTAAATATTTTTAATTTTTTCATAAATTAATATTTTTTAAAATGCTGAATTAGAATTAAAACTTATATATTTCTGTTTATTTAAATAAAAAAAAAATAAATTCTTTAAAAAATATTTCGAGTTATATCAATTTTAAACTATCCCACTTTAAAAAATTTTTAATTTTGAGTAAAAAAAAATGAGAAATTTTATCATGTGATTTTATTTACGTTACGATAAGGTTAACCACCACAAAAATTATTCAGAATTTTTACTCAATAAATAAAAATTATTTTAAAATGTGCCCGGACCCCCTTAAGTTAAGTTCATTCTCTTGTTTTTTAATATTGCAGTTCTTAGTTTGAATGGCTAATTCTTATCTCACACTAAACGACCACAAGGAAATATAGAGAAAGAAAGCTTTGGAAGATCTCCTAAAGATTTCTTACTTCCTAGCTATAGATTACAATCCCGGATTGAGATCTCGGGATCCCGCTTTAATTTTAATCCCTAAAATACCGGGATTTTTTCTGGCAAATTCCGGGATTTTCGGGATTGTCTGTTTTTTTCAATGGAAATATTCAGCTGAAATTAAAAAAAATATATTTATAGACTTTCGCTTTTGGAAAAAATGTCAATTGATTTTTATGAAATTTATATATCATTGAGAAAGTATATATATCTCAAGTATTTTTTAGATATTTTTCTAAAGCTATTAAATCTTTTAATTTGGAAACCTTTTGAGTTGCAAACATCTGTAACCTAGTCAGGAAAAATGAAATCATTTGTTTATTTCGATTTCGCTGTGTGTGTAGAAAATGTCTTTCACTTCGAAGGTCATTTTCCAATTAGAATTTACAGATAAGCATCGCATGTGTGTATCATAGTCACTATTATGTGCTAACTTCTTTTTATTTGCGGCTTTATACTTATTTTGCTTTAAAGATGTCTAATGAAAATGGTTTAGTAGCTCATAGGAAAGATAACGATAAGGAATTGCGCATGTGTCAAATGTTTTAAAAATCTAATTTTTAAATGATAAGGATTTTCCTTTTTTCGGGGAGAGGGGGGGGGTGGCGTTGTATGAAATTTTCATAAAGCTGATATCTTAAATCTTGCACTGATTATAATGAAAGTTTTGAACTGCTAGAATAGGGTAAGATTAAAAACACAAAATATAATTAACAAAATATCGAAGTAATATTTTTTTCTCAATATTAAAGTAGAATATATATATATTCATAGTTAAATATCTGTTGTGATTACCATCTGATATATATGTAAAATTACCTATGTGGCAATATAAATAAAAAAAAAATCTATTTTTTAAAGTATATGAAATAGAGTAGGACAATATTATAAAGAATATATATATTTATCCATGTACCTTAAAAGCCCTTAATAGACCGTGCCGTTGAATTTGTCCGATAATCGGAGATGTCTGCTTTTGTGAGGTAAAAATATACGAATATGTATGCCTTGCGGATTAAAAAAGTATTCGCTAAATAGAGGTTTCAGCTATTCGGGAATGTCCATTAACCTCCACAACGGATACTCCCGAATACCGGACATCTCAATTTAGATAACCATAATGCAGAGTTGCATTTTTTGCAAAAGAACTTCTTGATTAAAGAATGGGCATACTGGGCTGTGTCCCGTCCCCCTACAATTTTAGTGTCCACAAATTTGATGTGCAATATTTGTAAAGCTTATAATTTAAATCTGTTTCGAAATTGTACTGATTATAATCAATATTTTGAACTTATAAAGTAAAATAAGATTTAAAAAAAAAATCTAATATTTAGATAAATATTTTTTGTTTTTAATCTTGTTCTACTCCTGAAGTTCAAAATATTGATTATAATCAGTAAAATGTCGTAAAAGATTTAAATAATCAGCTTAACAAAAATTGTATACCAAAATTGGGAGCACCAAAAAAATCAGGCTGTATGGGGGTGGAGGGGGTAGGACCACAGCAAATAATTTTCCATTATTCAACGTAGTCAAACATGGCTACGTATGATTCTTACAAAAAAAAATGGATGCTATTAAGACGTTTGAAGTGTCTGAAAAAATTAAGATATTTTAATATGTCTCAAAATTGAACACTTCGTTTCAGACACTTAAGTGTCTGAATTTCAGACATTTTAAAAAATATGACGAGGCCCCATTTTTTTTTCTTTTCCATGTGTATGTACATACTTCCAACTACTACGTGATATATTTTGTTTTATTGAACCGTCATGCTGTTTTGAGAAAAGACTAATTGAAATGCTGCGTGTTTTGAAATTTTTGAATATTTAACAGACTATTCCTGCTAACAGCAGCAATATTCCGGTAAAGTTTTATATTATTTAGCTTGTCCTAGTAGTACACTTTGATATTCTATAAGAAAAGGTTTGGGGTACTATTACTTAAATAAGAAAATACGTGCGGAAAACGGACAAAAACGTCATTTTCGTTGCATTTTGAGGCAACATATCAATGTAAAATAACAATGCCCCATGGAAACCAATACAGTCTACTAAGCAAGTAGTGTTATACTAATATTTCATCACAAAAGAATTTTGGGATGTCGTTGCTTTCCCAAGCTTTAGCACTGCAAACATACTCGCATTTCACTTTTCATGAAAAATGACGGTCACAACCTTGAACTTTGACATTTTCTACAGGGAAGGAAAAATTTTTTCAGGGCTTCAAAATTGCACATTATTCATTAAATATGATCTACTTCTACATAAAAAAAATCAAGCAAAACAAAAATACAACTATCACACTTGTCTGATTTTCAAAATAATGCCTCTTTAGTTGCAGCATTGTGACATCATGAATATTTTATAAGCACCGTTTTTGAAATTTGGTTTGGTAAATATTCTTCCGTTCTTTTGAGGAAAAGTGTGTATCCATGTAAAAATGTTCTTTAATGAATTACAAGTTTAAAAGTACCACAAAAAATATCTAATATATTACTATATCTTCTCATGTTTTTTTTTTTTTTTTTTTTTTTTTTTTTTTTTTTTTTTTTTTTTTTTAACAGCCAATGCGAAGATCAGTTAAGTACTTGTACTTATTGAGAAACTATTATATTCAAATAATCGGTCTAGCAATAAGCAAAAATTTAGTTGAATTAAGTGATGATAAAAGAATTAATGTATTAATATTCTAAAATACCCACTTGAAAAAACTCGCAAGCTAATGTGAAAACCGTGGGAGCGTTCTTTTCCATTTTCTTGCCTGTATTTTAATAGTTTTATTACTTTTTAAAATAGTACCGCTGAATTTTATCTCTAACCGAGTTAGATTTAGCTTTTTTTTTAATTAGGTGGGCATATATTGTTTATAGAGTTAGTTTCACTTTTCGAACCGTCTCCGAAGATGAAAGTAGCACCATTAAAAAATGAAAAAAAAACTTTCAATATTTAAAAATACACACTAACATAGTTATAGGTCAACCTCAGAATTATTTAATCAATTAATAGGTTGAATTATTTAACTTACGGTTGGACGCAGTGGACCTGACTGGCGCAATGCCAAGGATTATTGAAGGTTTTGTCTCGGCAATAGCTTTGTGTTTAACTTTTATTGAGGTTAATAAATTCAGTTTTGTGAATCAGGCTGCGAAAATCCTCTATTTCCATACCCATTAATACCTTGAAGAATATTAGAATTTGTTTTAAGAGGTGCTCCAAACTGAGAGTTGAAATAAATATTGGAATAATCCCTAGGTAGTATCATAGTCATTCAGTATCAAACTCGAAAATTGATATAAGATGAGCGAGTCGAATGAAACATGACAATCCATAGGGTGCACGGCACATACGGTTCGCTCTGTGCAGCAAAGTTTTTACTGTTTCTTATCAAGAGAAAAGTCACATGTAACGGCAATGTGTAAAACGGCAATAAATAGTGTGCAAGATGCCGGATTTGATACTTCATTTCTAGAAAGAAAAGAAAGAAATAACTAAAAAAATCATGTTTAATTTTTGTCAAAGATAATCTAAAACTTTTGTATACGTTAGTATTATGAAATATCTTGAGCATGAAGGGCATTTCAGGAGAGGCAGTCAGAATTATTAGAAAACAAATTTATTTTTAATTTTTTTACTTAAAATAAATGTAAAAAAATACATTTAACGAGTTCAACAGTCATATTTTTATCAAAATCGGGTGAAAATATCCAAAAAGTTTTATTGGCTTCTGCTTTCGAAGAAGTCTGTCAGATGTTTGCCTTTCCATTCTTCTGGACCGCTGCACTGGCCGAAAACGCGTACCGGCCATTTCTTTAGTTTGAGTATCCAGTTTAAACGCTCGTCGCAGATTATATTATTACCTAAAGACAAAAAAAATGTATATGAAACTAATGTTTGATTAAGAAATTTAATCTGGACTGAAGAGATTAAACATACAAAATTCGACTGCAGATTTTTAAGAAGATTTCAGTAAATTGTAAAGATATTTCATTTTCTTGTTGCCCATTCTGATTTAAGTTTTAAGAATAAATCTCTGAATTTTTCAGAAATTTAAAATGCCCTGGAGTTGATTTAATATTTTAATATTTTGTATTTAATATATTCGTTTTGTGTCATATACTTTTTACTTAGTCTTGAAATGGAACAGCGATTTAGTAGCACTTCAAAATTATTTGAAAAATTAGTCTTCTTTTTCAATCAATACTTTTATAGCTACCTTTTACTTATCAAGTGTTTGTAGAGGTGGCAAAAACAAAGAGAATACGAGCATCAAGTTGTACCACAAAAAACTGAAGTTGTTATTTGACTAGAAATTATGTCTTCTTTCAAATTATGCAAAACAATTAAGCGCTTTCCCGTTACTAAAATTCTTATGCGATATGATTTCTAAATGAATTTTTCCGCTGCCAACAAACTCCAAACTCAAAAGTCCTATTGAGTTAACTAATGGTGTATCTATATCATTAATTGTCAGAGCGGTCTTTCCTTATTCGATAAACTAAACATAGATTAAATTTTATAATTAAAGAACGCAAGCAAAACAAGAAAATAAAACTGCCCTTGCAAAACATTGCTGTGCGATGAACTAGACATTCACACTCAGCTAAAATTATCTCTAATCCCAATTCTATGCATAAAGCTAACTTTTTTTATGCATTCCACAGAAAGTTAATACGGCGATAGTTATAACGGGAAATATAAGCTCTGCGTACATAAATTTTTAAAACGAGAATTATGATAACAGATCCATGCGCTCTACATGCTTCTTAACCGTTAACACGGCAATCACTATAAAGTGTCCATATCAGCTTAAAGCTCATAAGTCCTTAATATGTAGATCGTTATTTAAATTTTGAATCTTTACTTGTAAAAAATGTTTTTTTTTTTTTAGATGAGAAAAAAAATCTACTATGGAAATCCATGGACTAAAACGCGGAGAGCGTAAAAACAATTTATAAAACACTAGCACAACCACCTATCTTTCCCCATGTTAATCACGACAGCCTTAAATATAAAACAAGTAATATAAAAATTTTGTTTTTCAAGTCAATTCCTACTTAGGCCATCAAAGAAAAATTTAATATAATCAAGCTAATATTAGTTTTTGTTGCATTAAAATATCTCAATTAGTTGATTTTCTATAAGCAAGTAGGTTTACAATGGAACTCTATGGGAATTTGGCGAAATATTACAGATATCGCCAAGTTGGCGGCAAACTTGGCGGTATTTGGCGACAGAACAGGGTCCCCCCTATGGTAACCCCTTATTGAAAATACTTTCATTGAACTTCAATAACCAATGGTCGCCATTTTGTTTCCCATGCAAAACTAAAATTATTTAATTAAAATTTAATGAATTAATTAATATTTGAAAAAACTGTATTAACATCAATTGTCATCCCGTACAAGTTTAAAAAAATTTTTTTCAACTTGATAGGATGAATAATGAGTATTTTATTAACAATTGAAAATTTGAACAAGATAAATATATAAGTATATAAATAAATAAATATAGGGAGAGTGTGAGCTAATAGTAGGAATTGAATAAATAAAAATGCAATACTGTTGCGATCAAAATGATGAAGCGTGGTACATTCCTTCACATAAGTTTTAAAAGACAATCAGGAAAAAAACGAAGTTAGTTTGACAAAATCATAGAAGAAACTTTGACTTTATAAATTAGAATGTGTCTTTTCTTTTGAGCTTGTAACAGAAAAATATGAGATTTCCCTGACAATAAGAAAAAAAATCAACAAACTGGCTTAGCATTTAGTAATATATTTTTTTTTCTGTCTCTAAATATAATACGTTAAAAACTTTTCACTGGAAAAATGTCTTGCACAAAATATGTAGTTGAAAATGAAAAAAATTGCGAAAAGTCAGCAATAGTTTACTGCCGATTTTGGTTGACGAAATTGCAAAAAAAAACAGATCAAAAATCGCTTAAATACATGATTTAGGGATTTTCAAGCGGATTGGTTTTGTTGTGCTTCATACTTCTACTTAAATACAGCAGCTGAGGTGTGGTGAAAGGATATGGGACTTTCGAACACCCCCATTTAATCCCCGTGGTGGTTGAATTATTAAAATAGCTGAAATACGCATTTAACTATTTTTCAGAACATTTGCTGCGCTGAATTTTATGCTTTTACCTCAAACTGCTACTGAGATATGGCGCAATGAATCGAAAATTTTCGACCTCTATTTAACAATTTTAAGTAGTGAATTTTTAAATTTAGTAGAATGTAATTTCTGAATTATTTTAGCAATGGTGGTGGAATTTTTAACAATATGGATATTGGCGAAAGGAGGGCAAAAAATATTACGGTCAAATTTTTCGTGGCAGTTCCAATGTTTGAAACTATTGGAAAAAAGCGTATATTATGTTTATGAACATTTGAAGCGAAACACCATCCTCAGCAAGAGACTGAAGGATGAATATAGGTTTTTGTAGAGTTAAGAATTAGAGGACAAGACTTGATAAAGGATTTAATTCGCTATGATTCTAGTGATAAAGGGTCCCTATACAAGTTTATATGACCATCATTAATAAGATCTTTTTACTCCGTTAGTATATCTTTTTATGAAGGACGACAATCTGACAGCCTTTCTCAGATTTCGTAATTACAATGATATAATTATAGTCAAAGAGCTTGCAACGTTTTCGTCACCTATTTTACCAAGGATCATTTTTCTATATGTTCTTCCGATTTATGGTGTAGAACGTTTGCGGGCAGTCTTGCAGTCAGGAGACGTTATGTTTACCTGCGGGATGAGGGGTTATGCAGGTCAAAAAACTTCAAATTTACGTGATTTTATCAAGGCTCATTTTTTTATATGTTCTTCCGTTTTATGGTGTAGTACGCTTGCGGGCGGTATGGCAGTCGCGATACGTTGCGTTTACCTGCTGGAGAAGGGGTTATGCAGGTGAAAAAACTTCAAAATTACGTCCTTTTAGCATGGTTTTTGTTCATAGCATCTGTTTCTAATAACTATTTGTGATATTAATACATTATTACCACACGTTACCAATGTCGCGAAGACCCTGCCAGATCCACATTTATAGGTAATATATTACCCTTTGGTTAACAGACAACCAATAATTAATTTTCAAGACACAAATTCGGTTGCAAAGTTAATGCCGGACAGCTTTAAATATGGCAACGAAAGTGCCTGCTTCAGAAGTGTTTTACAGTTTAAAAATTATAAGTCATCTTCACTTCATTTTATCAAGTTTAAAAATAACAAGATATTAAACTTAGTTTAGCAGAAAACCTATAATTAATTTGCCAGACACAAATTCGGTTTCAAAGTTAATGCCTGACGACTTTAAATATGGCAACGAAAATGCCTGTTTCAAGAGTGTTTTATAGTTTAAAACTTATAAGTCATCTTCACGTCATTTTATCAAGCTTAAAAATTATAAGTCGTCTTTACGTCCTTTTATCAAGCTCAAAAAATTACAATATATTACTCTTTGGCTAACAGACAACCTATAATTAATTTGCCAGGCACATAACGGTGGCAAAGTTAATGCCAGACAGCTTTAAATATGGCAACGAAAGTGCCTGTTTCAAGAGTGTTTTATAGTTTAAATATTATAAGTCATTTTTATGTCATTTTATCAAGCTTAAAAATTACAAGATATTACTCTTTGGCTAGCAGACAACCTATAATTAATTTGCCGGACACAAATTCAGTCGCCAAGTTAATGCCAGACGGCTTTAAATATGGCAACGAAAGTGCCTGTTTCAAGAGTGTTTTATAGTTTAAAAATTACAATTACATACATTTACATTAATTACACAAAATTAAACATTTTTTTCGACATATACTATATATATTTACAAAGAAACGATTAGTTCTATGGTAAAAATTAAGGGTTGACTGTCATTAAATGAAGCCAAATCTCTACAAAAAGGGCATTTCTTGAAACAGGCGCTTTCGTTGCCATATTTAAAGCCGTATGGCATTAACTTTGCAACCGAATTTGTGTCCGGCAAATTAATTATAGGTTGTCTGCTAGCCAAACAGTAACATCTTGTATTTTTAAGCTGGATAAAAAGAAGTAAATATGACTTATAATTTTTAAACTATAAAACACTCTGGAAACAGCACTTTCGTTGCAATATTTAAAGCCGTCTGGCATTAACTTTGCAACCGAATTTGTGTCTTGAAAATTAATTATAAGTTGTTTCAAGAGTGTTTTATAGTTTAAAAATTACAATTACATAAATTTACATTAATTACACAAAATTAAACATTTTTCTCGACATACACTATATATATTTACAAAGAAACGATTATTGCTATGGTAAAAATTAAGGGTTGACTGTCATTAAATGAAGCCAAATTTCTACAAAAGATGGCATTTCTTGAAACAGGCACTTTCGTTGCCATATTTAAAGCCGTCTGGTATTAACTTTGCAACCGAATTTGTGTCCGGCAAATTAATTATAGGTTGTCTGCTAGCCAAAGAGTAGCATCTTGTTATTTTTAAGCTGGATAAAATGAAGTAAAGATGACTTATAATTTTTAAACTATAAAACACTCTTGAGACAGCACTTTCGTTGCAATATTTAAAGCCGTCTGGCATTAACTTTGCAACCGAATTTTTGTCCGGCAAATTAATTATAGGTTGTCTGCCAGCCAAAGGGTAATATCTTGTAATTTTTAAGCTTGATAAAACGACGTAAAGATGACTTATAATTTTTAAACTATAAAACTCTCTTGAACCAGGCACTTTTGTTGCAATATTTAAAGCCGTCTGGCATTAACTTTGCAACCGAATTTGTGTCTGGCAAATGAATTATATGTTTTCTGCTAGACTAAGTTTAATATATTGTTATTTTTAAACTTGATAAAATGACGTAAAGATGAAACTGTGAAACACTTCCGAAACAGGCACTTTCGTTGCCATATTTAAAGCCGTCCGACATTAACTTTGTAAACGAATTTGTGTCTTGAAAATTAATTATAAGTTGTCTGTTAACCAAAGAGTAATGTGTTACCTATAAATGTAGATCTGGCAAGGCCTTAGCGAGTTTGGTAACGCCTGGTAATAATGCTTTAATATCACAAATAGTTAGTAGAAACAGATGTTAGGAACAAAAATCATGCTAGAAGGACGTAATTTTGAAGTTTTTTGACCTGCTTAACCCCTTTTCCCGCAGGTAAACACAACGTCTCCTGACTGCCAGACTGCCCGCAAACGTACTACACCATAAATCGGAAGAACATATAAAAAGATGAGCCTTGATAAAATGACGTAATTTTGAAGTTTTTTGACCTTCATAACACCTCTTCTAGCAGGTAAACGCAATGTCTCCTGGCTGCCAGACTGCCCGAAAACGTACTACACCATAAATTGGAAAAACATATCGAAAAATGAGCCTTGATAAAATGACGTGTTTTTTGACGTTGCTAGCTCTTAGACTACTATATTTAAGATCTTGCAAGGCAGTTTTTTTTAAGAGATGAGAAGTGATTTAGAATCATAAGAATTGAAATTAACATTAGTAGTAATGAAATGACGTAAATTTTCTTTTGTATTTAATATACTATTTTGAAACGCTTTTTAAACTGAAGGAAAGAAATTTTTTTAGAAATTGCAAAATTTGTGCTGAACATTAGAACTCAATATTGTGTTTCCAAAATATCGTTAACAAAGAGTTTCAGAACAGCATTGTGGTTGACAATAAGAAGATCAATAGGTGCCATTGAAAGAGGTGATTCAAGAAGAGGGGGAAATTTAGGATTTAGTGTCTATGAATGCTTATTGGAATGTCATTTACAACAAAGAACGAATCATCCCTAAATTCAAAGACGACGAATCTTCCGGAAGACAACCAATCATAACTAAATTCGTAGTTCTGTACTGTACATATTCTGGTTCGATTTTCGTAAAAAAAAACCAATACATAATTCGCCATCCGTCGCGTCATTATTACTGAAAATCGGTTTATTATTTTCAAAATTGATAACATTCCTTTGAACCCATTGATCTTCCTATTAGCAATAAGAACGTTGTCTTCAAACATTGTGGTATAGATTTATCGGAAACACAGTATTAAGCTCTAAAGCTCAACTCTTATTTTGAAATATCTAAAAATTAATTTTTTCCTCAGTTAATTGTTCCTATTTAAAATGCCTTTAAAAATAATTGCTTAACTGAAATACAAAAAGAAAATTTTCATCACATTATTACTAATGTTAGTTTTAAATCTTATAATACCCAATCTAATCTCGCCTCGCTTGAAAAAACTGCCGTGAAAGATTACTGTAAATACAAAAGCTGACAAGGTCGGCAAATTGAGATTCTTGATAAATAGCAATATATTGACGGAGTAAGGAAATCTTATTAAGAATGGACCATAAAAATATATATCTCTCGAACCTTCCTCACAAGGATTATCATGGATGAAATACGTTATTAAGAATTTTCCTCTACTTCCTAAATCTACGCATAACCTATATTTTTTCTTCAATCGCTGAGTGCGCAAATTTTTATGCTTTTCCGAAAGTTTATAAACCTAATATATCTTTCGTGCCCTAGTTTCAGTGGACGGTCTCTTACAGCTTAGCGAATGTCTCTCAATAATATATTCTGCTCTCCTGCCCACCAATATACATTCTGTTAAGAATCTCATCACATTTTCTAAAATAGTTCAGAATTTCCCCCCTCTACTAAATTCATAATGGTCTCCTTTGATAAATCGCTATTCCAATTTGCCAATTGGAGGTGCAGTTTTATGTATAGAAATGAGACTTTGTTAATTTCATTATTCATAATTTGAAATTCAGGAGCTGTTATCTTTTGCTTGTACTTGTCAATCATAAACATGTTTTTATTCCAATGTAATTACAGTAAACAATCGGATGATTTGTCAGGAGCTTCCCCTTGTCACCGATCCTCGCAGAAATCTACATGCATCATTTATTGACTCGCTATGTTGATGAGACATTCGACTTAATTTACACTCTTCTACACAATATTGCTAATATTATTAACATTATGAACTCGATCGATAGAAAAATTATATTCACTTATGAATCAGAATCTAAAGCTTCTCTCCTGTTTCTGGTTACCCTCGTCATTCGCATTACTAACTGTTTCTCTACATCTGGCTATCGCAAAAGTTTCGCAGTTTCTCTAACTCCCACCACAACCCTAACTCTTGTAAGTAGGATTTCAAAATAACTTTTATTACTACCAAATAAACTTACCCTTTCAAAACTCAAAGATCCTATTGAGTTATCTAACGAATGGGGTATCTATAGTATTAAATGCCAGTGCGGTCTTTTCTACATTGTAGAAATAAAACGTGTCTTAAAACGTCGCATTAAAGAACACCAACATAACATTATAAAGAAGTAAGGTTTCATGGGGCAACTTGAACTGGACCATGATTTTATAATGCGTCCCTGGAGATTTCAGCAATTCAGCTTCAAAAGGATAATATTAATTTGAATTAAAGCCTGAGCTTTTGTAAATGTGTTCAGTTAGGTTCCCTCTATCAGGCAGAAATGTTCAAAATTACATATTTTAATATCTAAAAGTAAAACAAATATATTTCATTTTTCTTTACTGATGGGTCCAGTTGCCCCATAAAAATTGGGCAAGCAAACCAGCAGAGCCTATGTTCCACACGCGTTTTTTTTTTTTTTTTTTTTTTTTTTTTTTTTTTTTTTTTTTTGGGGGGGGGGGGGGGTATCAGGTTCTGTTTGAAAAAGTGTAAAAGACTAAAAAAAATTTAAACCAGGCAAATCATGTTCATTATATATCAACTAAAGGGCGTTGTAAGGAAAATCTTTACTGTAAATTTGTCTAAAAAATCACTAAAAGTGAAAATATTTGATTTATTTATACAAAATCTTAAAAATTAAGTACCTTATGTATTTTTGTATAGGTAATAAGTATAAAAGTTAATATTGGAAGGAAAAATTAACAAGATAAATCGATGAAAAAACGGCTACGTAAGTACTTAAGTATCTCATTCTTATTTTTATTTACCACATTGGAAGTTCGATATGTCCAATAAACCTGTGGAGAATGTAACCAAATTTTTATATCGAACAGATCTATTTTTTGTCCCTTTCGATAATTTTATAATAATCTCACTTTGCCTTATGTACACCTCTTCATCAGTATCATAAAATTTCGAGCTATAGCTATCACACTTAAGAAATTTGGTTTGATACCCCCAACATGCTTTTTAAAAAAATTATGTAATTTTAATAAGGTAAATGTAATTTTCTTTATTGCAAGCTAAAAAACAATGGAGAAAACAATTTACCGTAGTAAGAGAAATTCAAAAAGATATTTATAATTGTTGGGGTAACTGGATCCTGTATGGTTCAGTTACCCGTGATACATGTCCCAGTTACCCATTTCTTGAAAATTTTATGGGGTAACTAGAACACCGGCCTTATACTTGAAGCATGAAGTAAATATGTATAGATACCTAATAATATTAATGTACTTATGTGTCTAATCTTTAAGGGGACAGAGTACCTTTTACACTACTTTTTCAATTTTGAATAATACTGTAATATACTTAAATATAATGTCACTGCATATATTAGGTACTATAAAGCAAATATAATTTCATATAATTTCAAAAAAAAAATCTTGTAGAACAGCCTATTTAACTAAAATTTAAATTAAAAAAAAATTAAAAAATGTTTTTAAATCCCTACTACTTTTTTAAATATGAATATTTTTGCTTCAAATTTTTTTCCCATAATCCTAAAAACATACTACATAAAATTTTGCATGGATTTAACATTCAAGGTTATAGTTATTTTTTTTTTTAAGAATTTCAATTATTTTTCCTTGATTTTTTACTATACAAAAGAGAAAAAGATTGATATTAAATGTAATATCCCATACATCTAAAAATCCATGAACAGTTTTATGTAGTATAATCTAAGGAATATGGAAAAAAATTGAAGCAAAAATATTCATATTTAAAAAAGTAGTAGGGATTTAAAAACATTTTTTAATTTTTTTTAAAATTTAAATTTTAGTTAAATAGGCTGTTCTACAAGATTTTTTTTTTAAATTATATGAAATTATATTTGCTTTATAGTACCTCATATCTGTTGTGACATTATATTTAAGTATATTACAGTATTATTCAAAATCGAAAAAGTATTTTAAAAGGTACCGTGTCGCCTTAAATAAAAGATTCTTTAATAAAAGTACTTACCATATTTTTATAAAAAGCCGAGAAGTTCAACCAAATGGACGTTGATTTTTTTTTAAATTAAACTACATTTTCGGCAACCTATTACAGCAAAGGAAGAGTTATGATTGAGTTGATACACGCTGTTTTAAGGAGTAGAGATGGGGGTGCAATGCTGAGAGTAGCTGAAACTTAAAAAAAAAAAAAAAAAAAAAAAAAAAAAAAATCAACGTTTTTTTTTTTACAAAATAGCCTATGGCCCAGCTTCCTCGTGGGTCCGGTTACATCAGTTTACCTTAATCAATAAATTTAAAATTGCAAGATTTGCCTGAGAAAGGAGCAATCATTTTAATATCGGTTTGGATAAAATAATTTCTAAGCACATGAACTTAACTTTCTTGAAGCATTTCGTATCTATAAAAAATACGAAAATATTGTTAATTGTGGATTCGCTATTCCTCCATTATCAGAGTATTGGAAATATCCTTCTATATATATAAAAAAGTTTTGATTTGGAAATGGACCAATGGAAATCTGCGTAGATAATCCGGGTAGATCGCCGTCCAATTTGAATGCTTAAGCATGGCCTTTCATCGTTAATATTAAAAAACCTGTTGCATACAAAAATATGAATATCGTTGGTATTATAGAGAAATATTTTATAAACACGCTGATGCAGACAGTTTTCAAATCGAAGAATTATTTTAAGAGATATTTAATGCTGAAGTTGGACAAAATCGTTCCAGTAAAAAAGTTTTATTGGAGCAAAAACTATACATGAGAATTTAATCATTTTTAGATCATTTTATACGTTATAAGTTCCCGGTGTGCAGATTGCATTTATTTTTCTTATTTGACTCATTTTTTGAGGTTTTATTTCAATTTTAAATTCAAATTTTCAGCATTTCGAGAGATATGTTTTACAAATTTTAGAAAATGTTACTAATTTAAACTGTTGCCAGTTGTATAAACAGCGCAATAAATAATGTTTACTTCAAATTAAAAATTTATTTACACGTGACTATTACAAACAGAAAAAAAACTTTAAAATTAGAATTAAATGATTGCATGTTAAAAGCAGGAAAATTACGTCATGAGAACCATAGGCACAGATGTCATACACGCCCCTTATTGGCGCAATTTTTTTCCGACGCCAATTTGGCGAAAACATCAATGGCATAAACAACAACATCAGGGTTACCATATCAAGCAAAATAACGACACTTTAGCACCAGTTAAGTACCCGTTGCGTATATGAAATTGGCGTCAGAAAAAAATGAGTAAGTATGAGAAAATGTAAAAATGAGAAAGTATATGACATCTGTGCCGAACCATATTTACACTTGAATTTTAAAAGAGAAAGAAAATCATAAAAAAAAAAAAAATCATTATTATGCGTTAAAACTTGTAATTTGAGGAAATTACGTCATATTTAAAATGGCAAAAAATATAGCAAAACAATTTAAATTGAAAAATATATTTGCACGAGATATTTTGAGATAATCTTTTGAACTATTATCGAGAATTCGAAGACAGCGCAAATAATATTTCCTTCTAACAACAAAAGTATTTTCACGTGAATACTAATAAGAGAAATAAAACTTTGGTGTAAATTATGTCAGATTTAAAACGATACATTTAAAATGAATTATTTAAAAGAACTATCTTATAGCGCTGTTATAAAATACCAGGAGACAATGGCACTGTTTACTTAATTCATTTTACATTAGCTTATTTTCAAGTGTTTAACTAATTTTTTTTTAAATTAAATACGAAAACAGCCATTGTATATTTTAACAGCAGCAGATTTGGCCTTAAAAATCCCCAATCCAAGGAAAACGAATGGAAACCCGTTTACAGAGAGATCGCTACTGTTTTTTTTGTTTTTAAATTTTAATTTAATATTTTTAAAGCCGATCAAATTAGCGTGCTTTTTAGATTTTGGTGTGCCTGAACGGGGGTTGGCAAGCGTAGCTCGTAGGAGCAGAGCCCCCTAGTTATATAAAAATATGTTTTCCTTAAGTTCTTCTAGCATTGTTCACATTTTCGATTCCATTCCCGGTGCTATTTTTCTGTTGGCTGTAACCCATAATCTCCTATTTCACTATTAGTGAAAAAACTTGTCACAAGAATTCATTTCACTCCTGTATATTCGAGTACATTTACCTCATTCTTTGCACAGAGGACGGTTAGTTTAATTTTACAGAAAGTAGTATTCTTTTAAATTTAAATTTTTGGCCCTATAAACGTTGTTTTTTTTTCTATTTATATTATATCGTGCCAAGTATAATCTTAATAATAAAAAAAAATATCCATTATAACACTAAAATTACTTTTGAGTCAAATTACGCTTGTTAAAAAACAATATTGGGTTAGAGAGGATTGCGGAGTAAAGGGTGTATTATTTTTAATCTTTATACTCCTTTCATCTCCTTATAGAACAGGAGCCGGCAGCACAGTCACATGGTTCGTATGGATACCATTATTTCTGCAGGAAAGCTACCAGTATATTTTTATAGAAAAATAATTCTAGGTTAAACGCGCAAAATTTCGCCTTCTTTTAAGAAGAGTTTTTTCTGTAAGATAATACTGGTGCCGAAAAGTTTTTCTGGCCTGCAAAATTCAAGGAGGCGAACGGACCATGAGACAAATCCCTCATCAAGTTGAAGACTGAAATTCTAGAATTATCTAAAACGCGATTCCCATATTAAAACGCAATCGGTCTGCCAAGTCATATCTTGGTGGAAAATACCTTAAAACCCAATTTTATATGTTGACTCGTAGGTTTACCATTTTGTTTTCCTGCTCCCAGTCAGCCATATTTTCATGCCTTTGGGTGCAGCAAAACGCAATGGTAAACCTACGAGTCGTCCGCTAAAATCGGATTTGTAGGTGTTTTCTTCCAAGATATGACTTGGCAGACCGATTGCGTTTTAATATGGGAATCGAGGTTTAGCTAATTCTGGAATTTCAGCCACCAAATCATTGAGGTGGTAATCTATGCTGCCGGTCTATTAGAAAAGAATTTCGAAAATCGATGGTATAAGATGAAATGACGTAGAACTTTCGAACCTCCCTTGAACATATATAATAATTGAATTTAAAAAAAAAAACTTCTATATTCGGCATCTCTGTTAGGTTTTCTAATATATACCGAAGTGTAGCAATTTCTATCTCAGCGGTTTCGTTAGTAGGTAGGTTAATCCTAAAGTCAAGACAAAGCATTTTATAAGTATAAATTACAGATAGTATGACATGCTTACTGTAGAATTGCACGGTCGTCAACTGTTGCCAGATGGGAGACCAAGTACGTTCATCCAGTGTCCCAATCTTATTATATCTAAGAGATAACCAATTGAGAGATGGCATTCCTGAGAATATATCTTCGGGTAAATCGGTTAAGCTATTGTTGCTGGAAATTAAGAGTACGAAATTTTATAAATAAACATTTTTATAGAAGTGAACAATTAATAAAACTGATATATAATTAATAGTTCTAAAAACTGTATTCAAGGATTCCATTTATTATCGCATCTTTGTTTGAATTTATTCAACAAGTATATTCTCATACATATTTCTGATTCACCATGAATGAAACTTTACAACGCGTAACATTACGCTCAATAAGTTTATGCAAGAACAAATTTTGTTACAAAATTTCACGTTATACAGCTCACATTGAAGTGTCTCTTTTGGAGGAACTACTGAAGGAATATAAATAATTTTTTTAAAATAATACGGTCGTAGCTTAACCGTTTGAGTCACGAGGGAAGTCCGGCAAAATGATACCACCAATTTTAAAATGTTCTTTTTGTCTTAAATAATCACAGTTACTAAACAGAAAAAAATCTTTTTTTTTTTTTTTTTTTTTTTTTTTTTTTTTTTTTTTTTTTTTTTTTTTAAATTAATGGTAGAAATATTTCTGGCGCTCTCTTTCTCCCCCGTGGAGTCGGCATCTATGAGCTAAACAAAAAATAGTTCATTCAGCGAGCGAGAAATTAAAATAAAAGTTACTCGATTTTGAAGAAAATATGGAAAAAAAAGACATAAATAGAAATTTATACTAATTTAAATTTTTCTTCAAAACTACTAAGCGCTTTTGTTATATTTCTTAATATTTTCGGCAGGAACTAAATGATTAGTTGACTTCACAGCAAGGAATAAAAAAAATAATGCAAAAGTTATTTCAATGTTAATAAAATTAAAAAATCGAGATTTTGTTTATTTTAAAAATGCAACTAATGAATAATTTTATTTTTAATTTTCATCGAACGGTATATTTATAGAAGTCTATTTCCAAAGATATTTATAAGAATTAAAATCCCTTTAGCAGTTCCTGAAAATAAAGTACATCACTAGCCAACTATTTTACATATAATATCGCAACTGTTGTCGAACTGGCGACTGAACAAATTTAGGACAAAGTAAATTACATTTCTATACGGATACGAGGAGTCGTCTGTTACCAATGTGAAACTAAAATTATACTGAAAGAATATTATTATTATTATATGAAGCCATTCTAAGTATTCCATATTTCCACTTCTTTTCTGCTTTGCGTATATGCTGCTTTCCTTTCTAAAAGCTTTCTTAATACATCTGCTTAAAAAAAGTATTGTATGACTATACCAATTATTATTAAGAATGCAATTTATTCCATATTTATATATATTTTCCCTTTTTTTCCTCTGGTTTAGCATTCTTCATTCAGCTGTTTTGCACATTATTCTTTCATGTATAAAATGATTCTTAACCACTTCGTGTGATGCACCAAGTATACATGACGCATATGAAACCTGCAGATCTTTTTTTGTACTAGTGATATCAAATAGAAATTATCACATTATGCAATCAGAGAACTTCTGCGAATAAAGTAACCAATGGTAGTTATTCGAATTAATGCTGCTAAAAGATATAAATTTTGTAGCATGTGCTCGTCTAGAAGGGTTTAAGATATCCCTTATTGAAAAGGACTGAATCCGAGATATTTATCCTTTTAATAATAAGTTGAAAAAACCGCCTATTAAAATCGTTTGCGTTAAAATTAAAAGGCAATCAACTAAGATTTAATCAAAATTTAAATATAGTTTCATTTCAATTTCAATTTATTAAAGTATATGTAATATAGTTGTGGAACACTTACTGTGTGTTTATTAATTTTAAATGGAATAAGTTTTGTCTTACTAAAAATTCAATTATAATACATTTATGATTATCTAAATGCTTCATCTGTAAATTCAATCCTTTAGAATTTTATATATTAAGGGCACATTTTTATGATACATTCAACAATACACATATCTTTTAAAAAACGGCCTTTTTAGTTAAATAATTTAACCAAGAAGTTAATTTATAATTGTGTTACACCTTTGTTTTTGACTTTATAGGTTGTAGTTTTTTTTTGGCAACACAGTTAATAAGGGTCCTGAATATGCAAGTAAAATTGTAATATGTATGATATAATCCAATGTGAATTTCATAACATACAAGATTGTTTACTTAATATTTAAACATTAATAGATCACCTTAAAACTTTTTTAAAAAGCTTAAAAAATGTCTAATATTAAAGAACGACACTTTACAAATCTTTAAAAAGAAGTATTATAACGATGCTCCAATTAGAACCGGTTTTATGTTGAAATATATGGAGACCTATATAAATTCACATCAGCGTGAACTTTAAAGCAATTTTTTGTAAGAACAGATATTTTTCACATTACACGCATCATATTTCCAAAACTAAGTAACTTAACTAATATTTTGTATATATATTGTATTTTATATAGTTTTATAACATCTGCCTATTTTTAAGTAAGTGCCCGGAATATATATATTAATTTTATCGTAAACGTTTGCATTGTAGTGTTTGATTGCATGAAATAATAATTACATCTGTAATTTTCATTATTATATTAGGTTGAAGTTAAACTAAAAGATTTTATGATATTATATATTATGATATTATATATATGATATTATATATATATTTTGAGATATTATATTTAATATTAACTGTATGTATCAAATATATGTTTAAAAATCATGCGCGCAACATATATATATCAAATCACCTTTTTTTATAATCCTCCATTAGTCTGTCTCAATTAAATTAATTTCTAATTATTTTTCATTAAAAGTATTTAAATAAATACGTACTTGTAAAATTTACACAAAAGACTTGTAAAATTTACAAAAAAAAACGTTTAATTTGAAGAAATATTTACAGTTCTAAGAATGTTTTAATATTGTGTTAAAATCAAGCAATATCGAGTTGATGAAGACGATCTCCCACCTTAAACTGAAAATAAGGTTACTTATTTCATTACCAACTTAAATACAATTTTTCATCACTTTTCATTAATCGTGCAGTCATAGTAAAAAAAAAAAAAAAAATCTGCCACTGGCATTTAGAAAATATTTTTTGGCTATAGATAGTTCCATGCCGTCCTTAAAAATCCTAGTACCCATTGCTAGAGAGTTCCAGTTATCCCTATGAAAACTCAAAAGAATTTTCCTGTATTATCTTGGTTTTAACTTATTTAAAAATCTCTGCAAATAAATTCGAACGCAAGAAGTGAGCATTAGTAACTATAATTCTAGTTTATGAATTAATTCTAGAAATCAAGTGATAATTTTTCGCAATTCAAACGATTCATAATATAATGTGTCGTTTCATCGCATAGAAAATTATAGAATAGAAAATCCCGAACATTTCGTCTATCTTATTCGTACAGTTCGGAAATCTATATTTCTTGTTCAGGGATTTAGAAAATGTCTGCATATTTTTTCTACATGAAGGAGAGTAGTTAAGATAGGAAGAAAAACCGATTTTGCACTAGGTGCTCAGGACGTCGCGAATCAATGACATAAATACACTGCTGGCCATTACAATTGCAACACCAGGAAGGAATGATCTGACGAACGTTAAAATCACATGAAAGGAAGAAGAGGTTAGAATACGCAGATGATTAGTATTTCAGCGCATTTAGACGACGCAGACGGGAGAAACGACATCTGAAGCACTGCATAAAAGAAAAGTTGTATAGTGGATTTCTCTTTCGGAACGCGCTTTGTAAAGTCGGTCATTGCTCAGAATATCGTGTTATGCCTCGAATAATAAGAAGAAATGCTTACCACCAAGTGTCGGTATTGGATATAGGCAGTATCGTTGCCTATCGAGATTGTTGATTACCTTTCCGTGATATCGCTCGTTGCATTCGTCGAAACCTAACCACTGTCAGGCAAATATGGAATCAATGGATTGCTGAGGGTCATACTGAACGGCATGCAGGACCTCGGCGCCCTCCCATGACTAACTCCGCAGATGACAGATATATTGTGAGATCGGCCCTACAAAACCGTATAACTACATAACGAACCAATAGTCAGGAAATGGTCATGTTTGAAGCTCACCCAGTATCCGCTCGTACGGTGCGACGACGCTTGCAGCAGTGTGGACTGTAAGAACGGCGACCAGTACTGCGGCTTCCCTTGACAATGCAACATAGAGAGAGTCGGCGACTCTGGTGCACCGAACGACAAAGATGGATGCATGACTGGCACAATGTCGTCTCGGTTGTACGTGCTGTATTCTGATGGCCGTATACTTGTCTGGAGGCTCCGAGGATAACACCCGTCGCCTGCTTGCATTCGATATCGGCATAGGGGTCCTGCACCTGGTGTGATGATTTAGGCAGCCACTGTGTACACGACATGCACATCTCTAGTTCCGATCGACGGTAATTTGAACACATATAAGTACATTTTTGACATCTTACGTCCAGTGGTATTGTTCTTTCTTCGAGGCCTGCCAAACGCCATATTCCAGCAAGATAACGCAAGACGGCATATTGCACGTCGTGTTCTGACCTTCCTCGATACACAGGGTATTCGATTGTTGCCCTGGCCTGCACGGTCTCCAGATCTGTCACCCATTGAAAACATCTGGTCATGAATTGTTTAGAGACTAGCCCGCCACCCTTCTTCAGCTAATACGGTTGATGACGTGTGGCATAGGCTTGAAGAAGCATGGAATGAGTAGCCCATTTCTGTCCTCCAAGCCCAGTTCGGCTCCACGAATAACCGGATAAGGGCCCTTATAAACCCCCAAATTGTTTACAAATTTAATCATTTTGTTTTCATGCCGTACTGTTTACGTACAATAATTATCTTTTTTATATTTTCAATCTTTCATGGTGTTGCAATTTAAATGGCCAGCAGTGTATATGTTTCCCCATTTCGCAAAATTTTTTATTTGTAATGTAGGAGTTTTTTCCAGAGAGACATTCAGTTTGCGTCAATTTTTCCACATTCTTGCTCCCGTCATATTCACGGGCTGAGTCTTTTATTCAGTTTATTCAGATTTGTTTGATTCCCACCAGTTTTATAAAATAGGGTAATTGGCTTTATTATGCAATCATTTTAGCTGTCATTAAACAAGGTCAATATTTCTTTTTCAGAAAAGTGGTGCCAATAAGAAATTTGAATTTTGAAACCGTAATTTTATGCGACCGTTAAGGTGTTAAGAGTCTTGTACCTTTTAAACGCGACGAGATTTAACGAAAAAATTCAAAGTTTGAATTCTTCAAAACCTTTTTATGTATAAACATGAAATTTTGGATATGGATTAAACAAATAGTGCTTTGTAATATGCTACCATTAGAAATTTATTAGCCTTTTACAGAATTTGCATATTGCTGAAATCAAAATAGCTCTTTTTTTACTCCATAAGTCGCGCATGATGTCTTGAGAAAGTATGTATGGATTGTCATGAAATTTGGTAAAGATACTAAACACATACGAGTGTTTAAAATGAACTACTTTCAAGTATTTACAATGGTAATATTTTTAGTTATGACTATTTTTATTCATTAAAAATACAAACTTTTTATGTTTTTTTTACAAAAATATTTTTTATATAGTTAATTAAATAATTTTGGCCTAAGAGTAGTTCATTTTAAAGACACATATATGTTTAGTATCTTTACCAAATTCCATGGCAATCCATACATACTTTCTCAAGATACCATGCGCGCAATGACTTATGGAGTAAACAAAAGAGCTATTTTTATTTCAACAACACGCAAATTCTGTAAAAGGCTAATAAATGTCTAATGGTAGCATATTACAAAGCACAATCTGTTTAATCAATATCCAAAATTTCATGTTTATACATAAAACGCTTTGAAGATAGACTAATTCAAACTTTGATTTTTTTCGTTAAATTTCTTCACTTTTAACCCTCCCGGTGTGTAAGTAATTCTTCGCGATGAGCATCTTTTACAGAATTTTTAAACTTTTATCACCGGTTCTTTAAAGTAGAATTTTTTTACTATCGTAATCGGGGAAAATGTCCTGATTAAATCAGACAAAGTTTTCTATAAACAATAGCTGGTGGGAATAACCAAATAGCATTAATTAGCAGTGGTGTAGTCGTAAAAAAAACCCAGAGGTTATACGTTCTAGGCAGAGAGTATACGCTCAATGCAGAGGGTGTACCCTAGGTAGCATATGCTATAGCTTTTATGAGAAACAGAGGGTATACGGTGTTACTTAAAAAATCCAGAAGGTATACGGCGTATACCACCGTATACCCTCCACTACATCCCTGTTAATTAGACGGAGCAATGCATGCCCGAGCATATCTCGAGCTGCGCAGTGAGAGGGTTAAATGGTAAAAGACCCCTTAACCAAAAAGTTACAAAAGGGTTTATTATTCTCATTATTAAGTTTTAAAATAAGTGCAAGTAGGATTATCTATTAGCAAATTGACATTTATTATTTTTTACTATTATATTTTCGTTAAAACGCATCTCTGCATTTTTTTTCGTTACAACAAAACATTAGTGATATAAACATAATAGGATTGACTAAGATATTATTTTTTTAGCTTAACCCAAAAGGAATCTAAGTTATAATTAAAATTTTATCTTTAGTTATATGTATATATTAATATTATTGCATTTATTTATTTATAGTGTTTGTTTATATGTTTGAAACCATGTACCAAATTGTGTTGTTTCGTCCCTGGACACAGATTTCACGCACAAGAAAACAATTATAATGCATTTTCTTCATACCAAAGATATTCGGTCTTCCTAATATATTTTTTTTCTGCACAGCCATCAGCAGCTCATTACGCAGAAACGACAATAGTGCATTATCAATGTTAGTGCTATCTGTTGTTGTTATATGAGTAAATTTTTAATTTGCTATAAAAAAAAAATTGTGGTATTCTTATTTTAATAACCAGTCAGATATTCCAGATTTATGTCAAAACAACAAAATAACCCAGAAACATGCTTCAGTTCAAAGAGAAGAGAAAATTCTTTGAAAAACTATAATGTTAAAGATGAAAAGTTTTTCATTAAACTTAGACAACCTGACGATGTTAGAAGTTAATTGTTATGCAGAAAAAAAAATAATTACTTACTCAAGGCGAAGAGATTTCAATTTGTCAGCTTTTGTGGGAAGCATACTACGTTTAATGGCACCAAAGTGATCGTCTTCCAATCCTAATGTCTTTAAATTATTCAGCTGAGAAAAAACATTATTTCCGATCTTTTTAATATTATTTTGAAAAATGTAGAGGGTTTCCAAATTAGAAAGACCACCGCTAAAAACGTCATCTTCTAATTCTGGAATTTGATTTCTCCTTATAATTAGAGATTTGAGTTTATCCAGTTGTCCAATATTGAGTTTCTCTTGAACTGTTAAGCTGTTGTCAATGATGAGATCCTATGATAAAAAGATATTATATGAGGGATTTGTTGGAAAAAATAATACTATATAAAAGTACATTCAATCGTGATCCGCTAGATTGCAATCCTCTAGTTACAGAGATATCACCAGGACAGGCTATTAAACCATACGCGGGAACAGTCCCTGAAGTCTGGGTAGTAGTACACTTTTCCTTTGAAATAAAGATATATTCCAGAGAAAAAGTTCCTTTACAGAGTCGTATAATAAACAATTAGCACCAAAAAATAAGGTACTTCGAGATATTATAAAAACTTAGAACATCATTTTCTCAATGAAATCTACATATGGTCAAGTAAAATTAAATTGATGCCACATACTATTTTTTTCCCCAAAATTATGAGGTCCGAAAGTTAACATTCGACAAGGAATTTTCCCTACTTTTCTTATATGAATTTTCTAGCGCAAATTTCCTAATTGGTGTCATTTTCTTGTTAAGTGCACTCGGTATCATTCAATTTCGGAAAAAAGGCAAAAACAACAGTTTTTCAATAATTAATTCATGCATTTATTCCCCTCAAAATGCATTCAGCAACCTTAGTTTATTCTCACGAAGAGATTTATTAACTGAAAATATTTCTAACCGAAGAGATTTATTAACTGTTTGTTTAAATGATTAATTTTCTTTAAGGTTACCCCCTCCCCCACAGACACAAAATATCATCTCTGATTCAACATAAGGATCTCGCAAATAATCTGAACTGTTAAAAATCTTTACTTTAATTTTTTATCAAGTTCTTTCAAATTTTTCAAACTGTTAAGATAAAATTTAGTACAGTAAATAAAGGAAAAAAAAATAGCTGATGTCGGAACAAATTCGCCCCACCAGTGGCTGAGAGGTTCTGCTCTCGAAGCTGGTAGACGGGAGGTGCTGGGTTCGAAACCAATCGCGCCCGTCGGAATAATCGTTCGGAGTTTTCGTGGTTTTCTTCGAACCTTGGATTTCCAAGCGTTAATACGGGTTAGGTTCCCTTAGAAAGACCCCCCCACGAAGGGCACTCACCCCCCCCCCCACCCCCCCCTGGGCCTATATCCCTCGTGCAGATAATCAGCCGTCATAAATACAACCAACCGGAACAAATTCCTATAAAATGATTTCTCTTACCCATGATAGACCGTGGTGAAAGGATAAGTTTCACGAAATTGCAACATATAGGCTTCCACCTTTATTCCCGATTCCCGCAAAATATGACAATTGCAATTAATATATATTGAAATAACATTCATATACGTTATGGCAGGTTGCACAATCCCTGAATTAAAAATAATGATTTACGCTTATAAAGTTCTATTAATTTTTCGAATTTTTATTTTAAGGAATGTCAAAAATAATTCATGTATATAGACCCAAGATAATACTGACCATATCTACCCTATATATATAAAAACCTAATGAAATGAATTTATGAAACGGATTTCATGAAACGACTGAAATGTAACGAATTTATGAAACGATTCTATGAAACGACTGATTAAACATCTGATTATGTTTCATGGCGATTTCTCCTAAAATACGGAATAATTGTGATGAAATTAACACCGAAAATCCGTATTGATCCGCAGATCTCAAAACTGGTATTAGAATTTTTAAATTCTAATTAGTTTTTGAAATATAAATTTTTTTCTAATTTTATATATTTTTCTTTAATGATGGCAACTCAAATTTTAATCATAACAGATCATTTTTTTTCATATTTTAGAAAAGGTTATTATTTTAAACTAATTTCGCGACCAGTTTGGCCTCCCTTAAATGTATGCTAAGAAATGTATCATGTTACTTTTATATTTCATTATCATTTTATTTAATACAAAACATTCATGTAAAACTGAAACATTTAAAATATATGGCTTACACATCTTTCTTTTTTTAAAAGAAAACGAAAAGAAAAATATTAGGTACAGATGTCATATACGCAACGCTGTATCTAATTGGTGCCAAAATGGCTTTTTTTTTGCCAGACATTGTAACCCGGCTATTATTGCTTATTTGTTAATAAATGTTTATTTGAATTTATTTTCTTTTTATTTTCAAAAAATGTTATAAATTGTTTTTTTCTATTGTTATTAATTAAACTTTTTTTTATTTATTGTTATTTCACTTTAAATATAACAGAAAATAATTTAAGAATACATATGTAACTGGTATTCTAAAACGAGGCTTTCGCCAAATTGTCGTAACGAAAATGCACGCCAAACCCGACGCTTATATGACGATACAGCAAATCATGACATTTAATTTCGGCTACAAAGCAATGTTTTAATGGTATTACTTATCCCGTCGACCAGTTTCGCCAAATTGTATAAATCGCCAAATTATACAAATTGACATATTTTTTTTTTATTTTAAATAACGAAAGAACAAATAAATTAGCATAACATTAATAAAAATGCAAATAAAACTTCGAAATAAAAATCACTTGATGGCGTAAACACGTGTAACTTTCTTAAAGTCAAGTGAATGTGACATTTACGATCAACCATTATTGGCATTTAATCTTATAGTTTGGAGACAGATTTTAGATATATAACAGGCAACAGATTGTGAATTAAACACGAAAATAACCATTGGTTGTCTTAACAGCAACTGATTCTGCCTTAAATTTTTGCAATCAAAGGGAATTGAATGGAAACTCGTTTAATGGGAGATCGCTACAGGTTTTTTCAGTATAATTCAATCTTCTCTAATCTTTTTAAAAGCGAGCAGATTAGCGTGCTTTTAGATTCTACAGTGACTGAACGGGGTTGGCGAGCGAACTTGGAGGAGGCAGAGCCCCCTAGTTTAAACTTAAAAACATAATTTTTTTATTGAATCTCAATGTAAAAAAAAAAAATATTGAAGGTTTTCACGATAAAAATAATATTTAAACGGAATAAAGTTTGTAATAAATAAGATTAAATAATCAGGTGAATGTAACACAGCAGTAAGTCAAATCCTCTTTATAGATTGATAATTAAAGCAGATGTCAGACAAGCGATTTGCCCTACTGCAAGAATTCACACTCAACTTTCAAATAGCTTCAATTTTTTTTCCAGATTATGTTACCCGAATGAGTTTGGAACACTTTAAAGATTAAAATTATCTAAAAACTTTGTTTATTTTTATTATTATTATTAATTAGTAAAAAGAGAAAATCAAAAGTCTCATCATGAAAAAAAAAAACACTTTTTTTTGTAATTGGTATTTTTTAGCATCTAAGTTATTAATTTTAATAGAATGCTGTTATTTTTATGAATGAGAATATGAGAAAAAAATGGTTTTAAAATCGATATAATTGAAGAACGTTGTCAATTCGAGACAGGTTTTTAAGCAGTTTTATATAATCTTGCATATTCAAACAATGAGGGTTGGTTACACTGTTAAAAAAAAACGACATTTTTACAGTACGAAGTACTGTTCATCTCGCTCACAAACTTGATGACAGTGAATGTGCTGTATCTTTCTTTGGTTTGCTGACTATATAAACATGAAAAATACTGTAGTTGCGTAAAATTGCCAGCACAATGTGCTGGCAATTCGGACGCCAGCAGTTTGTGCTGGCGTCCAAATTGAAAAAATTGCCAGCACATTTTGCTGTTAAGTTTACGCAACTACTGTATTTTTCATGTTTATATAGTCAGGAAACCAAAGAAAGATACAGCACATTCACTGTCATCGAGTTTGTGCTGGCAAATTTACAGTGGTTTTTTTTTACAGTGTAGAGATGAGACGTGAGAGACTACATGTGCAAATAAATCTTTTAACAATATATATATAATTAAGGGAAAAAACTAAGTTTAACCCTTTATATCCTAACAGTACTTTTAAGTGCCATTAAAGAAAATTCAATGGAAAATTTATTTAATTCGTCTACTAATAAAATTAGAGTTGCACTTCTCATACAAAATAATTTGGTCAATCACATTTAAAAATCACAGCGAAACAGTCGAAGCTAAAAATCAGTTCGTGAAACTATGTTATATTTTAGATGAATTTTTTTAATACTCCATTTGGTACCAACAGTGTATTTTCTTCAAATGATTAATTTTACGTGAATTTCATTTTGAGCCAGTTATTACGTTTAGCCACAGTAATGTTAGTATAATGCAAAATTTTACAAATATCTTACCGCTAACTGATTCTATAATCTAAAAAACCACGCTTGGTCAAAACTATAAATACAACAAGAATCTAAATCCAATTCTTTATTTACTTTTAGTATTATTTTTAAATGTAATATTTTTAAATGCTCACTTTCGTACCAACAATGTAATTATTTTTTTAAATGTTTCATTTCATGTGAATTTTATTTTTCGTCAATAATTACGCTTGGCGACAACAGTCTTAGTATAAAGGAAAAATACTCAAATATATTATTTCTTTAAATGTTTTATTTCACGTGTAATTCATTTTGCGCGAGCTATTACGCTTGGGGACAATAGTGTTAGTAGTATAACGGAAATGTACCAAAAAATCTTACATCTAAGAGATTATTTAATCCTAAGAACTCCGGCTGATTAAAACTATGCATACTATAAGAATAAAAAACAAATTCCTTAGTTATTTTTAATGTGAATTTTAAAATGCGCGCTTTCGTACCAACAATGTATTTTTTTCAAATGTTTCATTTCAAGTGAATTTTACTTTGCGTTAACTTTAATTTGCATAACGGTAAATTATCCAAATATCTTAATTCTAACTTATTTTATAATTCTGTGAATCACGAGTGGTCAAAACTGTACACAATTCAAGAGTCAAAATCCTTAGATATTTTTATTGTTATTTTTAAATGTAATATTTTTAAAATGCTCGCTTTCGTACCAACAGTGTAATCTTTTTTCAAATGTTTCATTTCAGGTGAAATTTATTTTGCGTGAACAATTACGCTTGGCGACAACAGTGTTAGTATAAGAGAAACATACTAAAATATATTGATTTTTTTTTCCAAAGTTTCATTTCACGTCAATTTCACTTTGCGCCAACTATTACAATTGGAGACAATGGTGCTAGCATAACGGAAAATTATCCAAAAATCTTACCTCTAATTTATTCTCTAAGCCTAGGAACCACAGCTAGTCGTCATTAGTCTAACTATACATATGACTTCCAAGAATGTATTACAGCACAATAACATGCGAATATATCTTTTTCATCTGGACAACTGTCCTCCGTGTATACTCTTGATCTTAATCCCAAAATCTGCATAGCCACATGCAGGATAGTCACAAAACTATGCATACAGCGAGAAAAACAATTCCTTAATTATTTTTAATTTTATTTTTTAATGTAATATATTTAAAATGCTCGCTTTCGTACAATTTTTTTTCCGAATATTAGACTTCACTTGAATTTTATTTTGCGTCAACTGTTATGCTTTGCGAAAATAGTGCTAGTAGTATTAAAGAAAAAACACCCAAATATATATATATGTATATATATATGTATGTATTCAGGCATGCCGCCTGTCTCCATTGATTTAATTTCTTTTGGTTTTGGTTATTAAATAATATTTAAAGTTTGCTGTCTTTAAACTAAGTTGTTTTTGAAGTTGGTTGTTTTTAGTTATTTTGGTTGTTGTCATTTGGTTTAGTTTATTTGTCTTTGGATCAGTTCAGCGGTTTTGAAGTTTTGGTTTGGTTTTTGGATATGTATAAATATATATATTTCAAATGTTTCATTCCACGTAAATTCCATTTTGTGCCAACTATTTCGCTTGGCAATAGTAATATCAGTATAAAGGAAAAGTACCCAAATATATATATATATTTTTTCAAATGTTTCATCTCCCGTGAATTTTATTTTGCGATTACCTTTCAAGATTGGCGACAACAGTGTTAGTATAAAGGAAAAGTACCCAAATATACTATTTTTTTAAATGTTTCATTTCACGTAAATTTAATTTTGCGCCAACAATTACGCTTGGAGACAATAATATTAGTATGACGGAAAAGTACACAAACATCTTACCTCTAATTGATTCTCTAAGCCTAAGAACCAAGGCTGGTCGCCATTCGTCAAACTATACATATGACAAGACTCAAAAATCAATTACTTGATGTCTATACCAGATAATAATTTTGAAGGCATGCTGATTTTATAACCCTTCAATTTGAGATAAACATCTTTTATGCCAGATAAGCTACGCATACTTTGCCGGAGGGATTCAGAATCAGCTATCTTCTGATTGGATTCACAAGTAACCGTAAGTTCCTCAACATAATTTCCAAACTTGTCAAATTTTTCTATTCTGCAATGACATGGGAATAAATCTTCTTTCTGCGGGCAACTGTTAGCATACACTCTTGAATTTAATCCCAAAATCAGGATAGTCACATATAACGACCACATGTTGTAAATGGAATCTGTAAGAAAAAATTATTTAGTTTTAGAAATTATCGAAAAGTAAATTTTATATGTTCAATTTTTGTAAAGTTTCATTCCTTAAAAAGTATGTCTTAAAGCACTTTTATTTAAATGTACAATAATAAATAAATACACATATTTTTATTTCATTTGTAATACAGGGTGATGAAAAATCATAGCAATAACATCATAACATTTAAAAACACGGGGGATGCATTTCTTTAGCAAAATTTCATGCTTACACCAGAGAGCGCGCACTCAATACAACTAAATACAGGTACTAAAGTACATTTTTCTTTGTATTATTAGGGTTCCGTACTTAAAAAGTAAAAACGGAACCATTATAAGATCACTCTTGTGTCTGTCTGTCACAACCATTTTTCTCGTAAACTATCGAACGTAGAACGTTCAAATTGGGGCAAGTAATAAAGACTATTGACCCACATATTTTCAGGTTATTAAACATTCATAAATATATTTAGTAAAAGTGTAGAGGGGCTAATTAAGCTCATTGAAAAAAACTCTTTCCTTTGTATATCGTGTGAAAGCTTTCGTAAGGCTGAACTCAAAAATACACTCCTGTTAATTTTGGTACACTGAAAAAAATGGGTTCTCAAACTTGAGTAAAATGTACTCATTTTTAAATACGTCACATACTCAAAATTGCTCCGATCCAAATGTACTCAAAATTGAGAAACACGTGTACTCATTTTTGATTCTATGGATGTGTTCAAATATGAATCGTTATGTACTCATTTTTGATATTATGCATGTGTTCAAATAAGAACTTGGAAGTAATTGTTTTCTGTTAAATATTCAATACATCTTTTTCTTATTTTATGTAATCAGTTGTACCTCAGCAAATATTACATTAATGCAAATAATTAATTATGCACAGTATTTTAAAATAATTTAAAAGTGTTTGAAAACACCGCTTCTGTTAAAAAAATATGAACTAAAACAAGATGGCGTCCAAGATGGCCGATTAGTAACACGTGCGAAACCAAAATAAGATACTGGGCTAAAATACACACATTTTAGTAAACACTTTCAAAAATAAACTAAATTAAATGGAAAAAATATTTTTCTTGTCAAAGCTCACCCCCCCCCCTCTCTCCCGAGACACTCTACTATAGACTAAAGTAAAAAAAAAATCTGACATTTAATTCCCGCTCAAAATTATTAACAAGTAACATTTACATTGATTATCTCTCTATTCTAAAAAAAAGTAACTACCGCTGTCACCGCCGCCGCCGGTTTTGAATTTTTTGTGACCGGAGGTCTTTCTTCGTTAATATTGAGAAAAATAATGCATACAAAAATATGAAAATCAGTGGTTTTATACAGAAATGTTTGATAAACACGCTGATGCAGACAGTTTTCAAATCGAAGAATTATTTTAAGAGATATTTAATGCTAAAGTTGGACAAAATCGTTCTACTAAAAAAGTTTTATAGCAGCAAAAACTATACATGGCAGTGTAATCATTTTTAGATCATTTTATGCGTTAGAATTTGCCGGAGTGCAGATTGCATTAATTTTTTTATTTTGACTCATTTTTTCAGGTTTTATTTCTATTTTAAATTCAAATTTTCAGCATTTCTAGAGATATTTTTTACAGATTTCAGAAAATTGTACTAATTTAAACTGTTGCCAACTGTATAAAAGCGCAAGCAATAATGTTTGCTTCAAATTAAAAATTTATTTACACGTGACTGTTATAAACAGGAAAAAAACTTTCAAATTAGAATTAAATAATTATGTATAAAAAGCAGGAACTTATTAAAAATTGCGTCATAAAAAGTACACACGTGAATTTTAAAAGAGAAAGGATATTGTAAAATAATAAATTCATTAACATGCGTTAAAAGTCTTAGGAGAAATTACGTCATATTTACGTCACATTATAGTTATTACATAAAATGAACACAAAATAATATTGCAAAAAAGTTTAAATTTAGAAATTGCGCTAGACATTTATTTAATATTTTGAGAGGATATTTTCAACTATTTTTGTTAGGAAACCGCAAATAATATTTCATTGCTAACAAAAGTACTTTCACGCGATTATTTAAAAGAGAAAGAATAGCTTGGTAAAAATTACGTCAGATTAAAAACGATTAATTTAAAATGTCTCATTTAAAAGAACTTTCTTTTCGCTTTGTTAAAAAATACCAGGAGACAAAGACTTTGTTTACTTAATTCCTTTTATATTAGCTTATTTTGAAATGTTGTTACACGTGTCTACGTCATCAAGTTATTTTTATTTCGACGTTTTATTTGTATTTTTATTAATGTTGTACGAATTTATTTGTTCTTTCGTTATTTAAAATAAAAATTATGTCAATTTGTATAATTTGGCGAGTGGTTTGGCGATTTATATAATTTGGCGAAATGGGTCGACGGGATAATCAAGTAGTACCGCAGCGGATTTGGCGTTAAAATTCCCCAATCAAAGAGAAATGAATAGAAATTCGTTTATAGGGAGATCGCCACTGTTTTTTAAATTATAATTCAATCTTTCGAAATCTTTTTAAAGCCGATCAAATTAGCGTGCATTTAGAGCCTGCGGTGTCTGGACGGGGGTTGGCGAGCGTAGCTCGTAGGGGGTCGAGCCCCCTAGTTTACTAAGAAAAAATAGCAAAATTTTTATCAAGATACGCTAAACAATTACTTTTATGACAAGAGCATTGTTTCCAAACACTTTTAAATCATTTTAAAATACTGTGCATAATTTAATTATTACATTAATATAATATTTACAGGGGGTACAGCTATTTACATTAAACAAGAAAAAATGTATTGAATATTTAACAGAGAGTATTTACTTTCAAAGTTGTCGGCGAAATATTGAAAATCCCATTTTTCTAATCTTTGTTGTTACGAACAAATCCATCTCACTTAGCACACAAACCAGACCGAATTTTCAAAGCACTGATAAACAACAACAGCAACAACAACACAATGTAACCGTCCTCATTATAAAGGAGATACGGGATATAGTTCCTTCAAAGGAATAAAACATTAATATTATACCCCTGATTTCCGCGGTATATTACATTGTTTTCCGATTAAAGGACATCTTTTTAGCCGCCGTGAATGAAATAAACCACTACAAAGTACAAAATTATCGTTTCGTTTGGGTTTGATAACATGTGTTGCATTAAAATTGAGAAAGCATTAGGTTTATTTTTGAACCAAACATACTCAATTCGATATGAGTACATCGATTTGCTCATTTTTGAGTACTTCATTTTTTTCAGTGTATTGTATTTTCAATGATATCGTCGAAAATACAGTGCAAAAATATGTGCCCTTCCCCTATGTAATTCCGAATCTATTGAAACTAAAATTATAAAAAAAAATTAGACGTAGTAGACGTTAGTTTAAACCTCGAAGGAAAATTATAGCGATTATCCTAGGTCACATAGTTTTTAAGAAAATGACATTTTTCCGTTACACTCAAATTTCGATTTACGGGTATTCAACAAAAATGTTGAGCAGCGCTGGAGGTACCTACCGTAGCAGAAGTATAAAAGCATTGTTGATAATGATTTTCGAGAAAAATAATCAGTAATTAGGCGAGATATTAACCCTTAAAGATAAATACGGTTTGGACATACATAATGACAGGAGCGGCGCACTCTATGTGCCATCGGCTTTTAAAGCCTAGTTATCAACTTTTAATGATATATATGTGTAATGCAATGTCCAGTAACAGTATAAAAGCAATAAACGTGAAATTGTTAAAAAACAGACTAATTTAAGGGGCCTCGGGATTCTTAAATTTGAAAAAAATGAAAAAAAGGCGACCATTTTCAACATTTAATGTCTTAAAATGTATATGATTTTAAAGCATAATTTTTATTGGTATGAAAGATATGACTATGTTCTTTCATTTCATGCATTTAAAAAACTCAAGAAGCAGAATTAGTATTTATAGGGAGCTTGAAACTGTCAGACATTTGTCTAGCAGAAAATTGGTATAACAGCCCACGCGCAGAATTACAAAATAGATATTGCAACGAGAATGAAAATTTTGGCGCCTATACTTATTACACTTTAGATTGTAATAATTACTCTGGACCTAAATAAATTTGTATTTAATGTATTTTTATATTTTTAATGCAATGTATTTAGCCAATACAAAATTTTGAAAATTTCAACAGTATAATCAACTAAAAAATACATTTTTTGGAACAATACAAAGGAAATTTTAGGTTCAGTTTATACAGACTAACATGAAATATATGTTTAGAAAATTTTTTGAGGTATCCTGCGCGTTACGCCCAGAAACGTCATTTAGAGAAAAAAAGACTTCAAAATTTCGGAAACACCGCTTTAGCTATTGAGCGGGTCTAATTCTAAAAGCCACAACTTCTGTTCTAATGGTTATTTCAATAAAACAATTATATCAAAATGTTCAGAAATGATAGGAGTTTAACATTTGAAAAAAATTAAAAGTTCTAAAATTTTGAAGCTATAAGAGTCTTGAGCTCCCTTAATTAGAATTAATCATATAAATACTGAGAAATTCGCGACTAGTTTGAATTGAGTGGAGCTCTCAATACGACTCGAACAACATTAAAAGTTAGTTAAATACCTATCTGGAAAAACGCGGCACGGACCAAGGCGGCGTTGAAACTTTGCGACCTCCTTTCGACGCGCGCTTAGCACAATGCCAAATTAAAAGTAGAAAGAAAGACTATTATTACGCTGAATTTAGTTTTATGAAATGACAAATGAAGTTTAAATATGTACTGCTTTTATTGTCAGTACCGAATTAATTTCATCATAAACCGATTTGGATAATATTAAAAAATGTTTTATGCAGAATAGCTATATTATTTAGATTCCATATCTCTTTGAACTTTAATGGTATATCCATTTACACTTTTCCTAATATACATAGTTATACCCAACCCTACGTTGTATAGTTTTTTTTTTTTTTTTTTGACAAAGTCTTAGTATTCTTTATGCAACAATTTTTTGAATAATACAATTACAAATTCATATATTCATTCTATGAAAGCCTCATTCCGCGAGTAAAACTCACACTTGACCGTTTATATTCTATTATTACATTTGCAAAATCTTCAAAATCAGAACAGAGTGAGTAATATAGAAAGTATTCAGGCTAATTTTAACTGAATTATACTTCGATCATTTTTGTAAGGAATTTTATTGAACATGGTAATAACAGAAAAATTAATTTTCTAGAAATCGCATTTAAAGATTTCTTTCCTGTATTATTTCTTATCTGTAAAACCACTCTGAAAAGTTTAAAATTTCCATTATTTTTTGTAGCTTTTTACGCAATAATTAGTTCGAAATCAATTCCCAAACGGAAAGGGCATTTTCAGAATTCTTTAGAACAGCATTTTCAGACTATTTACACTCCTTAACCCGTTTAAACAACTTGATTTTTCGGGAATAAATTGTCGAATATTTTTCTAGTAAATACGGAGAATATGTTTACAAAATATGGGTACATTGCTGTTCTGTGTAAATTTAAATAATGAAATTTCTTAAAAAATAGTTACATTTCACATTGAATTCTTGTCCATATCATTAAAAAGGTATATTTCAATATCTTTCACCGGCTATTGAACAAAGAAAATTAAGTCATTTGTTACGTCGTTCTAGTTGAAGTCTGATATATTTACATGTACACCGCTCTTTCCGAATCGCTACAACTCGACACCTGTCAAGCTGACATTTTTTTTTTAATTTTACAACTAACAAAAAGTAGACATTAATTACTGTGCATAATAAATTGATGTAAACAGATTTTTGAAAACCTTTCGCTTTTCTTTTAAACGTTTCTCGAGAAAGCCTTACATTTCAACCCGTGAAAGTGGTTTTACCCATTAATGGTTTCAACATGACATCTCCAGTTTCATAAGGGCAGCTAATGTGTTCGAATCTATCTGAATCATTATGACAGAAATTTATCAAAATCCACGGTAATATATAAAATGTTTAGATTGTAGATTGGAGTCAGTTAGAAGGTTTTAATGCAATAACAATATACACAAAAAAGTTATTCATGTAAAAAAAATACAAATATACAATTATGTAATTTATTAAATGCGTAGATATTCACGTAAGCAACGAAACAAAGGTGAATTTATTTTGAAAATATGTATAAAAATTATTGCGATCATTAATCTACAGAACATTTAAAGATAAAAAATATTAGACAGTCATTTGAAATGTTTCAGTAGTCTTTAGCTTAGAATATTTTATATTTGTTTCTCTTTCGCCGACTTTGAGAAATGAAGTTTGCCCATTATTTCTTATTTTGAAAAGATACCTTTTAATAATAGGTGTCCAGTTGTGAAAAAAAGAGGTGATCACCGCCTACTAACTCTACGAATTACCGTTATAAAAAAGTGACTGGTACTCTTTGGCTGTTAAAATGATTTATAAATAATTGCTGCACTTCAATTTTCTTTAGGTATCGTCTACATATACACTATCAGAAAAAACTCGTCAATATATGGGAGGCTAGGGACGGTTGACCATACGGGAAGTTTGACCCACCCATCAATTTTAGGTAGATTTCGTATGAAATACTACCTATTGGCGTCGTTCCTATGTTGGAATTTCTGAAAAATTTTTGCAGATCTACACCGATCATGACTCCTAGAACCCAAAAGCACCATCAGTAAAAACCTTTATATATATATATATATGTATGTATGTATGTATGTATATCTATCTATCTATATATATATATCACTTTCTTCTGGACGCGATAATTTCCGCAATTCTGCACAAATCTCTTCCAAACTGATACATAAAATCAAGGGACATAAAATCTCGGTCATGTTCGTGAATGGGCAAAATCGGACCAAGGGGATGGAAATAGGGAGGGGTTTTGTGAAAACAGAAAAAAAACTATAACTTCTTAATTTTTATACATATAAAATCAGTTTAAAATTTTTATTACTTCTAAAAATAGGACCAAAAATTTATATATCACAGATTTTGGATAAAATTAAAAATTGGCTCAAGAGGCGCAAAAAATAGGGTTTTTGGGAGAAAAAAAATTCACAACTTCGTCAATTCTCAAGATCTCAAATCCAATTAATTTTATTATACATCTCCTTAATATTATCTACAACTTTTGTATTCATAAGTTTTTGATAGGACCAATTCGTACCGCAAAAAAAAATAAAATAAAATAAAATAAAAATAAAAACGAAAAAAAAAAGGGGCGGTGACGAAGAAAAAAATTCTATAACTCCGTCAGGTCACAAGATATAAAATCTCCATGAATTTATCATATATCTTCTTAATATTGTCTTCAACATTTATATAGACAAGTTTTTGATAGGACCAATTCTTACAGCAAAAAGAAATTAAAAATGCATAGCGGTCGAAGAAAATAATCATCTTATTAAAAATCTATTCAAATCCAAACTGCTTAATTTCTTACTCATTTTTAGATTTATTTGTGCTCTCAAACGCGTCCAATGGATAGGTTCTCCTCTTCAGAAACTAAATAATGTACCGTAACGATCGATCTTTTGATAGA
The DNA here is from genome assembly GCA_963932465.1 of Maratus speciosus. NCBI lineage: Eukaryota > Metazoa > Arthropoda > Arachnida > Araneae > Salticidae > Maratus > Maratus speciosus. The sequence continues at coordinate 261,547,492 of OZ010800.1, read as the reverse complement.
GGCAGACTATATTTAAAAAAATGATGTCAAAGTGGGCATTTTGAACAGAATTTCCCGAAGCTGTTTTGTTAGAAACGAAAAATATTGCCCTACTGAGAAAATAATTGTTTATTAATCAAGTTTCAATTAATTGAAAGAAAAATAAAAACACATATCGCTTATAAATCTTTTCAAAAATCACGTCAGCAAGTTTTGTATTTTTTCTATTAAAAATTAATCTGAAAATGTGCGAGAAAATTTCGAGTTGTTGAGCATGGAAAAGTATTTTTTTAATACCGCCTTAACATGATTATGATAAAACCAGCTATTATATAAAAATCAAATAAAAACTCGTCAAAAGGGGCCAGATAAAACTGTTAAAGTGGATTTATATCTAATCATGATTTAGTTTTTGTTGGTGCAATTAATATACTTAACTTCGAAATCTATCACCGCCTGTAGGCCGGGCCGGCAGGGATTTTTCATATTTAAAAGGATTTCGGATTTTTATCGATAGGTGTCAAACAAAGCTACTGGAATGCTCAAACAACAGCATTTGTTTCATACAGATAATCAAAATAGGTATGGAAAAATCGATTGTGAGTCGTTTTCATCCTAAAATTTGTGTTTTTAGAAATATTTTGTAAGCTTTTTTCAGATAAAACATACCATAGGAATTTAAGTAAGTAGGTTTTGAGTAATGAAGAAATATCGAACTTTCATTCCAGGCATAAATATTGTACAGTAAGTTATGCTTAACGAAACAATGTGCTATTCTTTAGAAAAGGGCTATTTAAGGAGTCTTGACCTAGTCAATGTGAGGGAGGGTTGACCAGATGCTCAAGACTTCCTTAATCAAGTGGTTTTGGAAATCTTTTTATTATACATTGTGCATAATGAAAAGTTAATGGTTATATATATAAAATAATGTAAATTTATTCCGTAAAGCTACAGTAAAAGGGTGTCGTGGAAAAGAAAACGCTTATAACCGATTAAAAACAAATGTGAAAAAAATGCTAGAAAATGGGAAAGTTGATAGGAACTTTTTTTCCATTTAAATATTACTTACAATAGGTAAATAGAAACAATGGGAAAGCCTAGAAAGGATGAAAGCAGCAGACTTAACGCCTTCGGAGGCAGTGACATGTTTATAAAATCACTTAATTTTAATTCCGAAAGTCACAATGGCACTAGAATTTTGCTAAAGTCTTTTCCATTTAATATGTATGTGAAATATATCATTTTCTTATTTCCAAATAATTTTTTCCTAAATTCTGGTGCTAGTCATTTATTTCAACATTTCAGTACTGAAAGTAGTTTGCCTCTTAAAGGATTAAATCATGGTAATGATAAGTTATGCGCTCATGTGGCCGCAAAAGAACATAGCATAGATCGAAAAACTTTAGGAAGGTATGCAGACAAATTTTACCAGGGTGACTACAGTGAGATGAAGCAAAACTATGTGACAACTAGAGTTGCCACATCGTTGACATTGTCATGTCGAGTGTCACGAAAATAGGGCAAGGAGACATAAAAAAGGGGGACAGTGGCTCCTAAATCCGCACATATTAACAAGAAACACGATGAAAACGGAATCTGTCTCTAAGAGAATACTGCCTTAAATGTTAAAATTTCATTTTCCCTGCTTTACAAATATACCTGCTCAGACAAAATCCTGTTTAAAACAAAAATTTTCCTCTGGCTTGCGATTGTGTCTCAACAAGTTTGTTTACGCATCATATTTTTTTAAATATTTTTTATAACAATTAAAGCATGTAGTATAAATTTATTTTGCATTTTTTAAACCGATTTTATTTTTCTTCACAAATATTGCAATATAAAGCAAACTGGGTCAAGTCTCCCATACTGTGGGTCAATCCTCACATATGTGGGCAGCCTTGACCCATTATTTTTTCATTATTAAAATCAATCATTTTTCAAATTTCTTATATGATACACTTATGTAGTAATTTTATTTTGATAACTGGTTGTATAACGAATAAAATGATATATAAAACTTTATTCTACGTTCAATATTTAAAAAATAAAAAATCATTCTGTAAAAAGTGGGTCAACCCTCCCTGGTCTGCCGTACACTAAATTGTTTCTTATTTTTTATCAAATGATTTCCGTACTCCTAGAAAACAAGATTTATCCGAGACTTCTTCCAGAATGTCTGTAAGGAAAAAGAAATTCTTTTCCTTCCTGGCACTCATGCGCTCTATTTATACTAAAATTCGAATCTATTTTTGAAATGAAAAATCAAAATTTCTATAAATTAAGATTTCTAATTTAATTTTCTTAAAAACTGTTCGAATTTAAAAATAAATTGCAATTACGTTTCTTATTCATTTAAAGTACTCACAATTTATTTTTTAAGTTGAATAAGTTGAATACAGTTAAATAAAATTGAATTCATAGAGTTGTTAAAAAAATTATTCGCATTTAAAATATGTTTTAAATGAACACATTTAAAAAATATCAAATGGTAAAAAACGGAAAAAATTGATTTAGGTAAAAACATTCTTATCGAATAAAAATACAATTATCATGTTTTACATCTAGCATTCTACTTTAAAATTGTTATAATTCATATTTTTATCATATACCAATACTAAAGTATTAAAACCCAAGATGCAATCTCATTAAAGACTAATTTTTTCCAAAATTAGCAGCTTTATAAAGAAATTAATCAAGCCATTCCCATCTCAATAAACATATTTACTTCAAAGTGTTGCACTACGGTACAAATGTAAGCCAGTGGGTAGTATATTTGGTTCGTAACGCTAACCCAGCTAGTTCAAATCCAAGGTCAGCAATTTTTATTTTTTCCTTATTTCCTTCAATTGAAGTATATTTTACTTCCTTAAACGGAGAAAAAAAGAAGAGGATATTCGTCAATTAACAGAAAAATGCTGTTATCACTGCTCCTAAGAAAATTTCCGCGAAATAAAGAAAATGCTTCTAGACGAGGCAATAGGAATTTTACCTAGCAAAATTAATGGTAGTTCTGGAAATCGGCTTCCTTTAGGTTTTTTGGGTCGCTGAATCCGAATTTGTAACTTCCCACCAAATTTCCATCGGCAATCCCCCCCCCCTCCCCAAATTTTGCTAAAAAGACCCCCAAAAAAGTTTTTTTTTAAATCAATTTTTTTATTGTTTTAGGGGAAAAGTATCTAGAAATTCAGAAAGTAGACAAAATTTGCAACAAATTAGATATATGACATTATGACTTAGGATGAAGGGAAAGGAGGGATCTGCCTCGGAACATGCGCGCGGTGCTGCGTGGACTAAGTTGCGCAATTCCACTTAACCACTCACACGTTTACATTCCTCCTCCCATCTCCCCTCCGAACTTTCCTTATAAGGTTTACTTAAAGTTTTTTGGGTCGCTGAATCCGAATTTTTAACTTACCCCCAAAATCCCCACCCCCCCGGATAACTCCCAAAATAGTTGTTATTAACTTAAATTTCTTATAGTTTTAGGGGAAAAGCATTACGAAATTCAGAAACTAGACCAAATTTGCAATAAATAGGATATATGACATTATGACGTAGGATAAACGGGGAGAGAGGGGGCTGCCTCGGAAAATTCCCCGCGCCCTTTTCTCAAAAAACAATTTTTTCAAAAACTCAATTGTTTAGGGGGTTGCCGGGTGAAATTTTGGTGGGAAGTTAGAAATTCGGATTCAGCGACCCAAAAAACATAAAGTGAGTCGAAATCCAGAACTAGTATTAATTTTGCCAGGTAAAATCCCCTATAACTTGAACTTCATAACTTAGTGCACGTAGCGCCGCAGTATATGTTCCGAAGCAGCCCTCTCCCACCCCTTTCATCCTACGTCATAATGTCATGTATCCTATTTGTTGCAAATTTTGTCTAGTTTCTGAATTTCGTAATGCTTTTTCCTTACAACAATAAGAAATTTAAGTTAAAAACAGCTATTTTTTGGGGGGGGAGGGGGTCGCGAGGGGAAATTTTTTTTTTTGGGGGGGGGAGTTAAAAATTCGGATTCAGCGACCCAAAAATCTTAAAGTAAACCTTATAGAGAAAGTTCGGAGGGGAGATGGAAGAGCGAATGTAAACGTGTGAGTGGTTAAGTGGAATTGCACAACTTAGTTCACGCAGCACCGAGCGCATATTCCGAGGCAGATCCCCCCTTCCCCTTCATCCTAAGTCATAATGTCATATACCTAATTTGTTGCAAATTTTGTCTACTTTCTGAATTTCTAGATACTTTTTCTCTAAAACAATAAAAATTTTGATTTTTTTAATAAAAACCTTTTTTGGGGGCCATTTTACCAAAATTTGGAGTGGTTGCCGGGGGATGCTTTGGTGGGATTTAAAAATTCGGATTCAGCGACCGAAAAACATATAGAAAGCTTTTTTCCAGAACTACCATGAATTTTGCTAGGTAGAGCCCCTATACGGTTTCTATTGGCTGGACTATTCTGAGAGTGTAGAAATTGAAACAAACTGCTGGTGCGTTTGCACAGCATATCAAGTTTTGGCAAAAATGCAAACTTTGTAAGGTAAAAAAATTTAATGTACATTAATTAAATATTGTTTTTATGTAATATGTATAAATGTATGTATATTATCTGTTTTTCATTAATGCATGTGTATATTGTAAATAAAATCATTGCTAAATGTCAAGTAACTTTCTCCGCACTATTTATGTCTATCTAGTATAGATTTATTAATTTTTGCATCGAGTTTGAGGGGTATATATTTATTTATACTCCTCATCGATATGCAGGTGTCAATCTGCAGTTATGATTCTAACCTCCTAGATTTTGAGAACTTTAAGGTCTAGTGCAGTCTTTTCCAAAAAGTTCAGAGTTCTTCAAAAAATATATACAGCGCTTTGGTTTGATTTAATTTATAATTTAGAGTAATTAATGATTGTATTTTTATATTATGCAATTTTACCTAATTACTTTTCCCTCTCAACTAGGAACTTATATGATCCTAAACATTAATTGTTTACCTGCAAATCGATAAAATAAGGATAGGATACAGGAGGTTTACCTGTATGACTCCACCGCTGTGTTTTGGGTTGCTCTTTAGGGCCGTAACATGGTAAAAATCTTATACTTGCCCAGAACTTCCCAGCACAAACATTAAAAATTTCCGTGCTAAATCTTTTTTCGACATCATATTTTAATTATTCCGTAAAGTTTACCTTCGGATACTAAATGATAGTCATTCGGTCCTTTAGCTTACGAATAGCATAGGTTTAAATTTCGGAAATTAAATTCAGTTTTAATCGTTAAAAAATATGTTGCATTGCGGATAGATTTGTTTAGCATAACTTAAAAAGTATTTTATAGAATGAACTGAAATAAGGTATTCTCATATCTGAATCTTTTAGAAATAGATTGAAGTTAAAAAATTCATACTTACAATTAATATATTTTTCAAAAATTATTTTTTTGATATACAGAGCGTCTCATCATGACCGCCAAAACAATTAAAGCCAGTTAGCGCTCTTGGATTGCACAATTGCACAAAGAACTATACCTCTACGGCTCATATCCTTCGAAAAATTGCAAACACAAAGCATAACGGCATGTCTGGTGCAAGAAAAAAAAAGCTTAAATTGTAAACATGAATATCGGTATTTGCATATGTTTGCAGACGAAGGTACTCAAAATATGCATTGCGCATATAGAAGCATGTGACATCATCTAAAAGAATTCTATTGATATAATCATACGACAGAAATTGAGTTAGTTGCTCGTGTTCATGCTGCGTGTACTTTTGCAATAAACATTTTTATTTCTTTTCGCAGCTGCCATGCACAAGGTAGACAACTCGACTGCACAAATTCGAAAGCTTACACAGGAAAAATGTTGTCAATAGCCGACACCAGCATCAGGACAGCGGGATAAGAATCAGAGAATTTGTAAACATATTGAACAAACATTTGATATGGGACACATTCCGTGATTAGCTTGATCGGCGGCCAGCAAGCACACAGCAATTTATGTAAGCCAATATTTTATGGGCGAAAATTTATTGTTCGTGAAACAATACTTTTTTTTAACGCCACCCCCTTTAAAGGCACTATAACTGGACGCCCGTATTTATAGTGTAGTTGTCCGTAATTAAGATATGATAAATACTTTTATAATTTTAATAATAAGGTGCAAGTAAGTAAAACACCGCCAGGTAAAAAAAGATAATCAGGAGAGCAAGTTCAAAATAATACTCCACATATTTTTAATAGTGTTATTTTTTTTGTAGATTATTTTGCCATGAAGCAGGATAGACGTCATTAGAGCCAATTTATTACAAGAATGAATCCAGAGCTAAATGGCGAAAATAGTAATATTAAGAACTGTTGATGTGTTGGCATAAAAAATAATCAAACTCGCCTACATTCAACAAAATAATATAAATTTGAAACAATCTTGGCGAACATAGGAACAAACAATTGTTAATGACAAAAAATAACGTCAGTTTTAACTTATGGAAAATGTGAAAAGGTTGCTGCAGTCAACCATTCTACGGCGTGCACATATATGCCCCGATAAACGCCATGGACATTTCGAACATATTTTTACCTGTTCAAATGCAGAGACTGATGTTCGTGTTTCCAATAAAAAAAGTTGTTTGTGTTCATGGGACACCCTGTATCTACTGTTTTAGCTATTTCTTTTTAAATTACTTATTCATTGATTCCAGTCATTTCCGTATACTATGACTTACAGTAGAGTTATTAGGGATTTATCATGTTTCTACCCATGATTGGGCAGTTACGATCTTAGTTGCGACAATTAAGTCCCAAACACTAATTGCAAGGTAGAAATACAAATGTTGCTTTAAATTAACGCGAAATTTTCATGGTAAAATTTTAGAAAAATGCATTTATTTTTAATGATACAATTTTCTATTGTTATGGCGCCATTTTCAGCAGTGGAAAGTAAAAATAAATGATAGTTTCGAATATCGGAATATACAGTTGTTTAAAATATCAGAAAATCGATTCAAAAGTATTGCCAGTAAACAGTCCTGCGTTTACGACAGAGGTTTGAAACCAGTGTGTGGAGAAATTTTTAATCCCGTTGTATCAAGATTTTTAAAATTAACGGAAGTGTTTTTATTGCACTTTTTAAATTACGTTATTTAGGCAGAATGGGGTAATGGCGGTCACAATGGCATCTTGTGCGCACAACGGGACATCAATTCGTTGGAAGAACCGTTCTTGTGACTCTGAGGTCTGTAGGCAACACCTGGTGCAAGACACGTTATCTTTCTACTGTAAATGTGCTAATTGTATGTTTGAGTTGTCTTTTATGCATTTCAATCTAAGAAATAATCGTCTTTACACACCTGTACTTGACTGGAATAAACTTATGTACAAAATATATTACGGTAAACTATGCTGTGAATAAAAAATATATAACGGTATATTTCATTTAAAGTGTAGCGTTTTTTATCATTTAGTTTATTATCATTTAATTTCTATTTTCACCAGTTTGCCCTAGTGGATGCTGTCTGGTAATCAGTAGACTTATTGAAGTAATAGCAAGAAAAGGAATAAAAAGAATTTACGTAATCTATATAAAACACTAAACCGATTTTTTTGTACTAAAAACCAGTAACTTTCAAACTCAAAACCTACAAAATCTAAATCGGTAAATTCAATATTTATTAATTACTAGCTAAAGTACCCGGTGTTGCTCAGAATTTTAAGATTTTTTTTTATTATTAATTTTTTAAAATCAACGATTACGTTAAAGCAAAAAAAAAAGAAAATATGTAGTTTTAACTCTTTTTTTTTCCTTTAATGCGGCCGACAGATTACCTACTTAATTATAAAATATAATCTGTGATCTGGAATCTGCCCGAGATTAAAACCTTTTGATGAAAAGTTGTTTCCGAATGTTTGTTTTATTTAAATAACTTTTTCATGATTAAAGAAAAATGGTAAGTACTAAAATTCTATGATTTAAAAAAAAAATCTGAAACTCATATTTCACTTTTCACTAAAAATGAGACCTAAACATTTGTGCAAATTCTAATATACACGCATAAACACGCGTATGGTAGATTGGCTGAAAATGCTCTAGTTTTTGACTTAATTGTTTTAAAAATCGCCTGTTTTTTATATTTGTTATTCATTGATTTCTTGTAAAAGTTTAGACTCTTATGTATGATTTAAAAAAATATTTCATTTTGAAGATGTTATAGAAAGCATCGAAAATTTTGTTTTTGTAAAAATTTGCATTTCAGCATCTTACCCATATGTATGGGTATGTAGGGGTAATATGCCTTATGGAATTTCAATGTAAACAATAATTTTTGTGAAGCAGTATAAAACATAATGGGCCGAATAAATGTAACTTTAATATTTTAGACATACTAAAGCTGTTAAATTAATTAATATTAGGAAATTACAAAAATATGAATGTAACAAACGTTGGTACTTTAATAAAAGGACAAATTAATATTTGAAAAAAAAGTTATGTTCTACTTAACATTTGAAAGAATTATGTCTCTTAAGTATGCCTATTTTAAAACATTATAATAAGTTTAAATACGATAAAGCTACTGTGATACACAGTGCAGATTCTTTGTTGGTGTTTTTCATATGCCCTTCTGTTCTTTTCAGCTGTAACTCAAATCTGAAACAGACTGCTCATTTGTTTAGGCACTTTGAGCAACTTTTATGTAACCAACAATTTCACTGAATTCATTTGATCCAATCACATTTTTCAGAGGTTTCACTGCACTCTGGAAGACACACTTAACACTGATTCTCCTTCACTTAAAAAAATCCTCATCTTCTGAATCTTGGTAGGAAATTTAATCCGTTGTCTTTTCAAAACAGATCAAATTAACGTGTTTTTAGAGTCTGCGGTGTTTTGATGGAGGTTGGAAAGCGTAGCTCGTTGGGGCAGAAGATCTTAGTTATCTAAAACTATATTATATACTAGCAAACTCCGCGGCTTTGCTCGCGTAATAGTTGAAATATGCCAAGTGATACTTGTATGACTATTTTTTATAAGAAGAATACTTTTTGAAATAATTCAAAAGTTACAAATTAAGCCACAGTTTGACTAAACTTCATTATAAAACTGCAATAGACAAAAATGAGATTTTAATAAATAAGAACTAATACTAATTCCAATTATATGATAATTTAAAATGTATTTTGAGAGTTTTATGCTAATTTCATTCACTGATTTTAGTATTCATTTGAAGTTTTGAATTTTTTAGTAATCATCTTAACGCATTTACATCTTAAAATTAACCATCATGTCAAATTCCAAGATTCTTTTCTAACAGTCTACCACCTTTTTGGTGTTCGTGGATCCAACATAAAATGCCAAAACAGAGTTGAAATAGAATGTCTCGAAAAATATTGAAACATAGACTGTCACCATTAACTTGCCAACATTAACCTTGAAATCGGTTGTTATTTCCTAATATTATATAGAAAACGAAATTTAATTTAGATATTTTTAAAGACATTCTCGTTGTTCCTGTCAACCAGGTGGAGTGACACCGGCATAAAATGTAGCCCGTATAGGATCAGGGATTATCACTCTTGATTTGCAACCAATAACTTCTGTAATTAGTTTATTATTTCCTGAGATTCCATAGGAATCGTAATTTAGGACTCTTTTAGAATGCCATTCGCTCCTTCAATTTGCTTTACCCCTTTATAATTTCGATTTTATTTTTGGCTGTTCTTAGAGGACATTTATATTTAAAAATTCTAGCTTCTTCAGTACCGCCGAAATCGTAATTTAGAAAGCTTTTTTCTCCTGCAAACGTCGACATAAAATATAGCTTATGTTTGAGCAGGTTCTATCACCAATTTGCAACCATTATGTTTGAAATAGGTTTCGTATTTCATACGATTGCATAAAAATCGTAATTTAGAACGATTTTCGCTCATTTCAACCTTTTAAATTTGGAATTTTCTTTCGAAAATTCTTAGAAAGCATTTTCCTCTTTGAAGAAGTTACCATTCCAAATTTAAAATGTTAGACCCTCTCTTTAACACAAAAAACGGAATTTAGAACATTTTTTGCTCCTGTAACCCCCCGGTGGTAGTGAAAACAACGTAAAATATCGGCTACGTTGGAGCGGGGACTGTCACCATCAATTTGAAACCATGACTTCTGAAATCGGTTTATATTTGCTGGGATTGCGTAGAAATCGCTATTTAGAACGCTTTTAGAACGCTTTGCGTTTTATTTTCACCCCTTTTAAATTTCAAATTTTTAAGAAACTCTTCTCAGAAAGTATGTACATCTCATAAGTAATTACTATGCCAAATTTCAAGTTGCTAGCCCCTTCAGTATCACAAATATCGCAATTTAGAAAGTTTTTTAAAATGCAACCGCAAGCTGCTAGTAACTCCGATATGAAATAGATCATATATTGGAGTAAATGGCTGTCATCACCAATTTCCAACTATTACTTTTGAAATCAGTTGGGTACTTTCTGAGATTGCGTAGAAATCGCAATTTAGAACGTTTTTCGCCCTTGTTAAATTCGAATTTTTAAAGAAATGTCCTTAGAGATAATTACTATCTTATAAGTAACTATCATTCCAAATTTCATGTTTCTAGGCCCTTCAGTAACACAAAAATCGCTTTTTTAGTACGTGTTTTGCTCCTGCACTCCTTTTTGGTCAGGGGCACGGACATAAGGTATAGTCTATGTTTTAAGTTGGACGAACACCATCATTTTGATACCATTACTTTTAGAATCGGTTCGGTAGTTTCAGAGCTTACCTCCTACCAGTAAACAATTTTTACTTCTTTATAATATGAGCATAGACAAACCCTGCGGCTTTGCTCGCGTAATAGTTGAAATATGCCAAGTGATATTTGCATGACTGTTTTTTATTAGAACACTTTTTCGAATAATTAAAAAATTACAAATTAAACCACAGTTTGACTAAACTTCATTATAAAAGTGTAATAGACAGAAATGAGGTTTTAATTAATAAGAAGAATTAAAACTAATTCCAAATAAATGATAATTTAGAAAATATTTTGAGACTTTTATGCTCATTTCATACGCTCATTTTAGTATTCATTTGAAGTTTTGTATTTTTTTAGAAACCATCTTAACACATTTACATCTTAAAATTAACCATCATATCAAATTCCAAGATTCTTGTCTAACAGTCTACCACCTCTCTGGTGTTAGTTGTCACCAACATAAAATCCCGAAACAGAGTCGAAATAGAATGTCTCGAAAAATGTTGAAACAGAGACTTTCACCATTAATTTGCCAACATTAACCTTGAAATCAGTTGGTATTTCCTAATATTCCATAGAAAACTGAATTTAGATGTTTTTAAAGGCTTTCTTGTTGTTCCAGCCAACCAGGTGGTAGTGACACCGGCATAAAATACAGCCCGTATAGGATCAGGGACTATCACTCTTGATTCGCAACCAATAATTTCTGTAATTGGTTTATTATTTCCTGAGATTCCATAGAAATCGTAATTTAGGACTCTTTCAGAATGCTTTTCTCTCCTTCCCTTCGCTTCACACCTTTTTAATTTCGAATTTATTTTCGACTGTTTGTAGAGGACATTTATATTTTATAAGGTACTACCGTACTATATTTAAAGTTTCTATCCTCTTGAGAGCCGCAGAAATCGCAATTTAGGAATATTTTGGCTCCTGGGGGTGTGGCACCGACATAAAATATAGCTTATGTTTGAGCAGGTTCTATCACCATCAATTTGCAAGCACTATGTTTGAAATCGGTTTCGTATTTCATACGATTGCATAAAAACCGTAAGTTAGAACGCTTTTCGCTCACTTATCCTTTTAAATTTGGAATTTTCTTTCGACAAATCTTAATAAGCATTTGTATCTTTGAAGTAATTACAATTCCAAATTTAAAATGTTAGACCCTCTCTTTAATACAAAAAACGGAATTTAGAACATTTTTTCTCCTGTAACCCCCAAGTGGTAGTGACAACAACGTAAAATATAGGCTATGTTGGAGCGGAGAATTTCACCATCAATTTGAAACCATTACTTCTGAAATCGGTTTATATTTTCTGAGATTGCGTAGAAATAGCTATTTAGAACGTTTTTAGAACGTTTTTAGAACGCTTTTTGTTTATTTCCACACCCTTTAAATTAAAAATTTTCAAGAAACTCTTCTCAGAGAGCATTTACATCTCTTAAGTAATTACCATGCAAAATTTCAAGTTGCTAGGCCCTTCAGTATCACAAAAATCACAATTTAGATTATTTTTTAAAATGCAACCACAAGGTGGTAGTGACTCCGACATGAAGTAAATCCTATATTGGAGCAAGGGAGCATGATCAATTTCCAACCATTACTTTTGAAATCAGTTGGGTACTTTCTGACATTGCATAGAAATGGCCATTTAGAACGTTTTTTAGAACACTTTTCGCGCATTTTTACCCCTTTTAAATTTCGATTTTTTTAAGAAATGCTCTTAGAGATCATTTATATCTTATAAGTAACTATCATTCCAAATTTCATGTTTCTACGCCCTTCAGTAACACAAAAATTGCATTTTCGAACGTTTTTTTTTGCTTCTGCACACCCTTTGGGGGTAAGGTGCCGGCATAAAATGTAGCCTATGTTGGAGCAAGCGTTGTCCATGGGTCGCAGCATATAGGAAAAATTTAATGTTCTTACCAGTATCTTTCATCAATAATCTTCAAGAGACATTTTTATAAGATATCCGATAGGATTATACAATGAGGATTATTGATAAAATATACTGGAAAGAACAATAGAATTTGTCCTATATGCTGCGACCCCTGGTTGTCACCATTATTTTGACACCATTATTTCTGAAATTGGTTTGGTACTTCTTGGGATCGCGTAAAAATCTCCATTTAGAACGTTTTTTAGAATGCCCTTTTGCGTATTTTCACCCCATTTTAAATTTCTAATTTTTAAGAAATTTTCTTAGAGATCATTTATATCTAATAAGTAACTACCATACCAAATTTCATGTATCTGGGACTTTCAGTAACACAAAAATAGAAATTTCGAACTTTTTTTGCTTCTGCACCCCCTTTAGGGGTAGTGGCACCGAAATAAAATGTAGCCTATGTTGGAGCATGGGTTATCACCATCATTTTGTCACCATTATTTTAAAAATCGGTTTGGTACGTCTGGAGACTTCGTAAAAATCGTCATTTAGAACGTTTTTTAGAACGCACTTTTGCGGATTTTCAGCCCTTTTAAATTTCGAATTTTTTAAGAAATGTTCTTAGAGAACATTAATATCTAATATGTAACTAACATGCCAAGTTCCATGTAGCCCTTCAATAACACAAAAATCGCAATTTCGAACTTATTTTTGCTCCTGCACCCCCTTTAGGTGTAGTGACACCGACATAAAGTGTAGCCTCTGTTGGAGCAAGGGTTGTCACCATCATTTTGACATCATTATTTTTTAAATCAGTTTGGTACTTCTTAAAATTGCGTAAAAATAGCCATTTAGAACGCTTTTCGTGCATTTTCATCCCTTTTAAATTTCGAATTTTTTAAGAAATGTCCTTAGAGATCATTAGTATCTTATAAGTAACTACCATTTCAAAATTCATGTTTCTAGGCCCTTCAGTAGCACAAAAATCGCATTTTTAGAACGTTTTTTGTTCTTGCACCCCCTTTTGGTCAGTGGCACGGACATAAGATATAGTCTATGTTCTAAGTTGGATGAGCACCATCATTTTGATACCATTACTTTTGGAATCGGTTCGATAGTTTCAGAGCTTACCTCCTACAAATAAACAATTTTTACCTCTTTATAATATGAGCATAGACTACGATATTTACATTTATGAAAAATTATTTATAACTGCATTTAACATCAAATTTTTAATAATGATTTAAATTAATAATTATTAAACAATTATTTACAATGCCAATAAAATTTATTTATAACGCAGAATACATATAGAAATCTTTCATATTCACCTTCGATTTTAATATTCCTTTATGCCATTTTAAACATTTAGAAAAGTTATAATTTTAACTAATGATTTTTTAATCAGTTGATTAAAATCATGATGTAATCAATGATTTAAATAATTTGATAAATATATCACATAATTTCATATGCGCCTGCGCATATGAAAACTACGTAATTTGGCATCTTGCACAACACATCATCTCATATCATGTTACGCTATTTATTTATTATACAATTTATTATGTTATGTTGATATATTTCTTTGTATAACATTTATTTAATATATTATGTTCTACTTAAAATTTAAAAGAATTATGGCTATTAAGTATGCCTATTTTTAAACTTTATAACAAGCTAAACTACGGCAAAGCCACTGTGATAAAGTACTTTAGAGTCCAGCTTTTTTTTTAATGTTTTCCATGTATCCCTTTGTTCTTTTTAGTAATATCTCAGGTCTGCCACAAACTGCACATTTGTTTAGGAACTTTGAGCAGCTTTTATGTAACCAACAGTTTCACTGAATGCACTTGATCCCATCACAATTTCCCGAGGTTTTATTGCGCGCTGTTAGACACTCTAAACAATCATTCACTTAAAAAATCCTCGTCTTCTGAACCTTGGGAGGGAATTTATCCACCATCTATATCATCGTCAGCTGAAGATTTTGTCTTTCTACACTTTGACGTCTTATATAATTCCTTTTTAGAAAGGCTTGAGATGCCTGAAAATTTGCTGTTGCTATTGTCACACCGATTTAGTTTGGCTTTTATATCTATTAAAATTATTTGAATATTAAAATGAGAAAAAAAAACTTTGGTGAAAATTACGTCATATTTAAAACGATACATTTTAAATGTCTAATTTAAAATAAATTTCTTAACCCTTTCACCGTCCGAAGGTTTGCCTGTATTTTTATAAGAATGCTTGTAAATTCCAGGATATATATGTATATTTTTAATCGCAGTTAGATGCTATAATATCTTTAATATCACATTTTTCTATATATGGTTCAAAATAGAAATCTGTTTCAAATATTATTGTCAACAGCCATTTTAACATAATTTCGAGAAACGTAATAGCGTCTTTGTAAAATTGTTTAATTATCCATTTTATACAAGCTAATTTTAAATTGCTGGGTCGATCTTATTTAATCAATCACGAAAGTTGCAGTTAGCTGTCTCGACAGCAAATGATTCTGTTTTAAAATCCCCCAACCAAAAGTAAATGAATGGAAACCAGATTAAAGGAGGTCGCCACTAGTCGTTTAATTACGATTCAATCATCCGTAATATTTTCAAAGCAGATCAAATTAGTATGTGTTTAGAGCCTGCGGTGTCTGGATGGAGGTTCGCGAGCATAGCTCGTAAGGGGTTGAAACCCCTAGTTATCTAAAACCATATTATATACTACCGATATTCACATTTGTTAAAATTATTTATAACTGTGCATAAACATTTTAACACTGATTAAAATTAATAATAATTAAACAATTATTTATAAGATCAATAAAGTTTATTTATGAGGCAGAATACATATAGAAACATTTCAAATTATGTTCACTTTAGATTTTAATAGAAAGTTGTCATTTTAAACAGTTAGAAAATTTATAAATTTAATCAATGATTTTTTGTAATCAGTCGATTATAATCAAGATGTAATCACTGATTTAAATTATATGATTAAAATTGTTGACAATGTAATTAATAGCCAAAAGTAATTTAAATAATGACGAAACAACCAGGCATTTGACCGCAACGGATATAACCGGTATCTTACCCAAGGGAAAACAACCGGCATTTTACTCCCAAAAATTTCCATGGACTCGCCCCAAAGTATTGGGCAAGATGCCGGTGCCCCCCACTGATGTGAAAAAGCGGGGATCTGACACCATTTATTCATTGCAGAATAGCTAGGCACCAGGACTCGCTAAAAATATCAGATGTATTTCTCTGGTATTTAATCTAAAACTTATATAGGCAAATAAAGAAGTCACGTAAAATATTTTGGACACTTACTAGAAATGCTAAGACGAAATAGCAATAAAAAAGTACCACTTAATTTTTTTTTTTTTAAAGAACGCAAATGAAAATTCAAGTATCACTAGGGATTCGTCTTCCTTACAACTGAGCAGCGTTTCTCTACATTGCGTGCGCTTATGAAAACTACGTGATACAGCATCTTGTACAATACGGCATCTCACCTCAAGTTTCCCTAATTATGTTCTTATACTGCACCTCAGTAACGTACATTAGTTTTTGTATATTTTAATAGTGTGTCATCATTCAAATACGCTGCAAATAATTTATCTTTATAGATCAAAATGTAAAGTAATCTTTGAGATTTATGAAATAAAGTATAAATGAATCGCATTTCATTTTTAGGGTTCCGTACTTAAATGTGAAAACGGGACCATTATAAGATCACTCCTGTGTCTGTCTGTCACAGTCATTTTACTCGTAATCCAAGGAATATGGAAAGTTCAAATTGGTTTCTCAAATCCGTTTAGGAAAAATGTAGGGGTCTAATTAATTTACTTGAAAATAAATATTTTCTTTGTATATCACTAGGGGGCTCGGCCCCCTACGAGCTACGCTCGCCAACCCCCGTCCAGACACCGCAGACTCTAAATGCACGGTAATATGATCGGCTTTATAAAGATTTCGAAAGATTGAATTATAATTTAAAAAACAGTGGCGATCTCCCTATAAACGAATTTCTATTCATTTCTCTTTGATTGGGGAATTTTAACGCCAAATCCGCTGCGGTACTACTTGAATATCCTGTCGACCAATTTCGCCAAATTATATAAATCGCCAAACCACTCGCCAAATTATACAAATTGATATAATTTTTATTTTAAATAACGAAAGAACAAATAAATTCGTACAACATTAATAAAAACACAAATAAAACGTCGAAATAAAAATAACTTGATGACGTATACACGTGTAACAACATTTCAAAATAAGCTAATATAAAAGGAATTAAGTAAAGAGAGTCTTTGTCTCCTGGTATTTTTTAACAAAGCGAAAAGAAAGTTCTTTTAAATGAGACATTTTAAATTAATTCTCAAAATATCAAATAAATGTCTAGCGCAATTTCTAAATTTAAACTTTTTTGCAATATTATTTTGTGTTCATTTTATGTAATAACTATAATGTGACGTAAATATGACGTAATTTCTCCTAAGACTTCTAACGCATGTTAATGAATTTATTGTTTTACAATATCCTTTCTCTTTTAAAATTCACGTGTATACTTTTTATGACGTAATTTTTAATAAGTTCCTGCTTTTTATACGTAATTATTTAATTCTAATTTGAAAGTTTTTTTTCTGTTTATAATAGTCACGTGAAAATAAATTTTTAATTTGAAGCAAACATTATTGCTTGCGCTTTTTATACAGTTGGCAACAGTTTAAATTAGTACAATTTTCTGAAATCTGTAAAAAATAACTCTAGAAATGCTGAAAATTTGAATTTAAAATAGATATAAAACCTCGAAAAATGAGTCAAATTAAAAAAATAAATCAATTCTGCACACCAGGAAATTATAACGTATAAAATGAACTAAAAATTATTAAATTCCGATGTATAGTTTTTGCTCCTATAAAACTTTTTTAGTGGAACGATTTTGTCCAACTTTAGTATTAAATATCTCTTAAAATAATTCTTCTATTTAAAAACTGTCTGCATCAGCGTGTTTATCAAACATTTCTGTATAATACCACCGTTTTTCATATTTTTGTATGCATTATTTTTCTTAATATTAACGAAGAAAAACCTCCGGTCACAAAAAATTCAAAACCGGCGGCGGCGGCGGTGACAGCGGTAGTTACTTTTTTTTAGAATAGAGAGATGCGGGATATCATGTGGAAGCTCTTGTAAAGCCGAACTCAAAAATACATTTCTTTTAATTTTAGGTATTACATTTGCAAAGATACCGTCGAAAATGTAACGCAAAAATATGTACCCACCCCCTCTATTTCTGAATCTACTGAAACTAAAATTATGAAAAGATTAGAGATACTAGAAGGTAATTTAAACCTTGCGGGTAAATTATAGCGATTACTCTGGACCACATAGTTTTTTAGAAAGCCGCAATTATTCCGTTACAAAAAAAATTCGTTTAGCGTGTATTCGGCAAAAGAGTTCAGGAGCACTGGATGTACCTAATGTTGCAGAAGTATAAAAGGATTGTTGATAATAATTTTCGAAAATAATTGTTGGTAATTAGCCGATATATTAACCCTTAAAGATACGGACGTTACATTTACATAAAGTTGGACATACATAAAGACACGGACGGCGAAATCAACCTTAAAGCTTAGATAACAACTTTTAATGATATATTTGTGTAATGCAATGCCCAATAGTAATGTAAAAACAATAAATGCCTAACTGTCGGACAAATTTAAATAGTATTAATCAGATAATTGCTATGCGATTCGCGACTTAGTTTGCATTCAGTGGCTGTCTCAAAACGACACTATTGTCTTTAAAGATTAATTTAAAAAAATGGCACGGACAAAGGCGGCGTTGAAATTTTGCAACCTCCTTTCGAAGCGCGCTTAACACAATGCCCAGTTTAAACTTTGAACAAGAGTTTTGTTTCAGGTATTCTGTAAAAAGAAAAGATTATTACTACGCTGACTTTGGGTTTATGAAATGCCAAATGAAGTTTAAATATGCACTACTTTTATTATCAGCACCGAATTAATTTCATCATAAACATATTAGGGTAAGATTAAAAGAGTTATACAGAATAGCAATATTTGATATTATTTAAGTTTTATATCTCTCTGAACTTCCATGGTATATCCATTTAATTCTAGTATATAGAGCTATACACAACAATACCTTGCTTAGTTTTTTACAAAGTCTCATTATTCTTTTAACAACGATTGTTTTTTTTTTTTTTTTTTTTTTTTTGTAATATTACAGTTACAAATTAATATATTTGTCTTACGGAATCCTCTGTGCCTGAGTTATACTCGCACTTCACCGTTTGTTATTAAAGAAAAGTGCCATCGTGAATTTTATTCACTTTTATCAATAACTTAACAATATGAGTATATTTGATGGAGTTACAGCGGGGCTGGACTGCACACAAACAGAATTCATATACAGTGAAACATCCCTGCGCGACTACCTCCATTAAGCGACCACCTCCCTGAACGACCATTTTTTCATGGTACGAAATTTATTCCCATAGGCTCAATACTAATTTTACCTCCATATAGAGACCACTATAGTCGAACTTCCTCCATGAGCGACCAATTTCTTTAAAGAAAATGAAACAAATTCAGTTTTTTCCTGGTCGCTTGAAGAACGTTTTATTAGAAAAATAATTCCCAAGAGTGCATTATTCATCAAACTTCTAATCTAAGTTTATATTTTTATTATTCCGGTAACTTTTAAGTGTCTAAACCCCTCTGTGCCATTTTAGGCAATGAATTTAACTCTGATGATAATTAAGAATGACGGTCAGTAAACTCCCCTGCCCTATTCTGTCAGGAAACTCTCAAAGAAATAGATAAATTTATAAAATCGTCAATATTTGTCACCGTCCATTAAAAAAAAAATTACATTTTCTTAATGAACTTCGAAAAGGACTTGTAAATAAATGGTATAAAAGGTAAAACCGCAAAATCAAAGCAAACGTCAATGTATCCATTTTTTAAACTCGGCAGTAATTAACTTATGTAATTAATTTTTCTTTTGATACTTAAAATTTCTTTTCCTAATGTGAAAAATAAATTTTACTAACATTAACTGTTACCTTTTTTCAACAATTAAAATCTACATTTAAACATGACCTCTATTAAGAGACCACCTCTCAGAGCGACCAATTTCTATTGAAACGGAACGTGGTCGCTTTAGGGAGGTTTTACTGTACATTATCTAACTTCTTGGAAATTGTTAACAGACGAAATTTTGTTTTAATGAGACTATTTATAAAATTTAAAACCCACGCCTTAAAATTTTTAATGAGAGGGAAATTACTAGCAGGAATAAAAATTTTTTATTGCTGCATGGGAAATAAATATTGAACGTGTGTGGCAAAATGTTACATATTGAAAACGATAAATATATATTCATTAAAAGGCACCTTACCTGAAAGAGCAACACGTTATGAGGTAACATGAGCTTTACTGGACATGGTAATATATGCAAATTGAATGGGAAATTAAGCAGCTGTTAAAGTGGTACAGGTGATGTGGGTTTTAAAAATCTTTTCTGATAAGGAATGATAATGATTTGCTATAACATTGATTGATAACACCTTATGAGTGATTAATGAATTCAGATTATGGTGGGAAAAAGAATTTTCTTGGGACAAATCTTTTTTTCCTAATTTTGTTTTGAATATTTTTAATGTACACTACTCAAAACAATTAGGGGAGCACATGGTATTAACAAAATTACGCAAATATTTATACCGATAAGTAACGTAAAATAAAACATCCATCATTTAAAGTGTAGTAGAAAACAGATAAAAAAAATCACATGCAAATTAAAGTTTCTGACGTTAAAACTCGAAAAAGGTGATAAGTAAAGAAATCGGGATTTCACAGAAACGTCTGTTTCACTGTCTCAGTTGTAAAATTCAATTGCTCAGCTTTTGTTTTAAGAAAACGTGATTTGAAAATGTCACAACAATATGATTTAACGAAATCCGTGGCTTGGCGTGTTACCCGGACAGTTGAATATGGGGAAACGAAGTGTACCGGACACTGTTGGGATCGCAAGAAGTGTCAATGCAAGGTTGGGGAATCGATTTCAAAACACGCGGAATTTTAAACAACGACAAGGGTAAGGTCAGTACGAAGTGTAGCGGACACTGCTAGGGATCGCAAGAAGTGTGGATTCAAAGTTGGGGAATCAATTTCAAGACACACGGAATGGTAAACATCGACAAGGTTAAGGTCGGTCATGTCGGTCCACAGAAACTAATGGCCGATACATCCCGTTAACAAGTCGTCGAGACGGAACTGGCAATGCCACTCTACTGCAAACACGGTTGTTCTTGGTCACAGGATGGAGGGTGTCCAGACAAACAGTCCAAAGAGGCTTCATCAGGGTGGCTCGAGCCACCCTGATGTGCATAGAGATGTCTATATGCACGTGCGTAGATCTATGCACTATGAAAGCGTGCATAGATCTATGTTACGTGCATAGATCTATGCACGTAAGCCAGTGGTCTGTATTCCGTTGATCTCAAGCAAGTGTGCGGCCTGAAGAAGGTGGGCAACTGAACATCGAGTTTGGAGGCAACGTTGTTGGAGTCAAATTCTGTTTACAGATGAGTCCTGATTCAGTCTGGATGTGACATCTGCTGTGTTTTGGCATGGACAGAAAGCGGCACTCAAAATAATCCCACATTCGTTCTTGAAAGATCAACAGGCAATGTGGGTTTATGCTATGGGCTGGAATCAGCATAGGTGGACGTACGGGCCTGTATATCATTCGGAATGATATTTTGACGATCCGAAGTTATACAGACGTAGTACTGAGACCTCGTGTCATATTTTATATCGCAGCAATTAGTCATTTCTTTTTTTTTCATGCATGATAATGCCATACCTCATACAGTTCATCTTGTGGAAAACGTGCTTGAAGCTCAAACAATTCAGATTATGGAATGACCAGCATTCTCTCCTGACCTAAATTCTATTAAGCATGTTTGAGACATACTCAGACGACGCATTGCTGCCAGACCAAGGCTTAATTTTACTGTCCGGGACTTGGAGATTGAAATTCTTGTAGTGAAACAGTATTGTTGCCCTAAACCATCTTTTTATGTTCTTTCAGTCTTTTCAAGGAATAAAAACTCCCTTACAATTCTTGCGCCTTTTTTACAGACGAGTCCTGATTCAGTCTGAATGTGACATCTGCTGTGTTTTGGCATGGACAGAAAGCGGCACTCAAAATAATCCCACATTCGTTCTTGAAAGATCAACAGGCAATGTAGGTTTATGCTATGGGCTGGAATCAGCATAGGTGGACGTACACCCCTGCATATCATTCGGAATGATATTTTGACGATCCGAAGTTATACAGACGTGATACTGAGACCTCGTGTCATATTTTATATCGCAGCAATTAGTAATTTCTTTTTTTCCATGCATGATAATGCCATACCTCATACAGTTCATCTTGTGGAAAACGTGCTTGAAGCTCAAACAATTCAGATTATGGAATGACCAGCATGCTCTCCTGACCTAAATCCTATTAAGCATGTTTGAGACATACTCAGACGACGCATTGCTGCCAGACCAAGGCCTCTTTTTACTGTTCGGGACTTGGAGATTGAAATTTTTGAGTAGTGGAACAGTATTGTTGCCCTAAACCATCTTTTTATGTTCTTTCAGTCTTTTCAAGGAATAAAAACTCCCTTACAATTCTTGCGCCTTTTTATCTGTAATGCACATTGATACACGTGCACTATCCATTTTATGACCATACATAGCTGTCTTGCACTGTTCGCTTCACTTGTTTGCTTGCTCCCCTAATTTTTTTGAGCAGTGTATTTTGAACGAAATTTTTAGCGAGGGTTTTTATTTTTTGGTCTCGCGGCAATTTTTTGACATTCGGTATAAAATTTTTATCTTGCTATAGTAAATTTTGCAATCCAAGATTATTTTATTTTTCTTTTCGAACTTTTAGCGAAATACAGTAAATTTTGTCCTCTACGTTTTTTTTTTTAACTTTAGCAAATGATAATGCGATATTCAATAGGATTCATTGCGAGTCTTTGAGGTTTTTGTAAATTCGCGTTGATTTTTTTGTCATTCATGAAAAATTTTCTATTACAAGGGTTTCCCCTTATAAGTAAATTTTTATCCCAGAAATATTTAAATATTTAGCGTTTTTAATGTGAGTTTTGAATTCCATGGCGATTTTTTGACGTTCGCCAACGGATTTGATTTCAATCTTTTTCATGATATAGTAAATTCTCCGATTACAATGTATGATTTCTTAATAGTACACTTTTCCTTAGCGAAATTTTAATATTTAGCGATTTTTAACACAAGTTTCGATGCGATTTTTGGGGATTTCACAACATTTTTATATTTTGAAATATGTTGAAGGATTTCCGTATCAAATCTTTAGCCTAACGTGAATTTCGACGATTTAGATGCGAATTATTTTGCGCATAGTACATATCAGTGCCTCGACCGAGTTCGTTGGCCAGCTTCATCCGCAATCTTCTTTAAAAATGGCGGCCATATAATTACAAAAAATTAAATGTAAAAAAAAGTACAAAAAAATTAGAAACTGAATTTTTATATTTTTTTAGTGTTTCACCTCGATACAAGGATTTCGGAACAGTTTTTATCTCGAAAAATGGCTAAGATATAGCAGTTTGAATTTCTAGGGTGGCTGACACTTTGAAACAATCGTATATCTGCAATGCGATAACACGCGCATTTATGAACGATTTAGATGTAGCTTTGTATTTGTATAGTACATACAATATCTCGATCGAGTTCGTTGGCCAGCTTCATCAGCCATGTTGTTTCAAAATGGCGGCCATTAAACTATTTAAAAAAATTAAATATAAAAAAAGAAAAAAAAATAGAAATTTAAAAATATTTTTTCTTGAGTGTTAGATGTTGATACACGGATTTCAGAACAGTATTTGTTTCGTCTTTATCTCAAAATTGGCTGAGATACAGCACTTTGAAATTTCAGGATGGCAAGCTGTTTGAGACAATCTGATTTTTGTCCTGCGATAGAGGGTGTATTTATCAACCGATTTGGATGTGACTTATTGTGTGCATAGTACATGCCAATGTCTTGGCGGCGTTTGTTGGCCAGCTTCATCCGCCATCATGTTTCAAAATCCTGGCCACTTAAATAAAAAAATGAATATAAAAAGAAGTACAAAAAATATTGGAATTTGAGAATTTTTTTTCTTGATTGTTTGATTTGGATACAAAGATACCTGAACAGTTTTTATTTTGTCTTTATCTCAAACAATGGTGGATATATAGCAGTTTGAATTTCTAGGGTGTATGACATTTTGAAACAATCTGATCTGTGTAATGCGATAACACACGTATTTATGAAACGATTTTGATGTGACTTTGTGGTGTGTATAGTATGTACTAATATATCGACCGAAGTACGGCCAGCTTCATCCGCCATCTTGTTTCAAAAGGCCCGGCAGTTAAATTTCTAAAAAAATGCAAAAATAGGTACACAAAAATTATAAAATGAAAAAAAAAAATTTTGGTTTGACCTTGTTACAAGGATTCAAGAACAGTTTTTGTTTTGTCTCTATCTCAAAAAAATGGCTGAGAAATAGAAGTTCGAATTTTTAGGATGTCTGACATTTTGAAACAATCCAATTTTTATCATGCGATGGCATGCGCATTATTGGACCGATTTGGATATAACTTAGCATAGTCATAGTACATACCAATGTATCAACCGAGTTCGATATCCAGTTTCATCGGCCATTTTGTTTAAAAGGTAACGGCCATTTATTTTTTTTTATTTAAAAAAGGGTAAAATATTTCGAAATGAAAAATATTTTTTCCTAAATGTTTGACTTTGATACAAGGAATCAGGAACATTTTATTTTTCCTTTATGTAAAAAACGTCTGAGATATACTTTGAATTTTTTGGATGACTGACGTTTTCAAGAAATCTGTTATTTATTATGTGATAGCACGCGTATTTATAAATCGATTTGGATACGACTAAGCTTGTACACTGGAAATAAAAATGTCTCAACCGAGTTCGTTAGCCATTTGCATCTGCCATCTTATTTCAAAATGGCAACCACTTAAAAAAACTAGGAATTTTAGTTTTTATTTTTAACTGTTTGAGCATGATACACTTATCTCAGAGCACTTTTTTCCCTTTTTAAAAAATGGCTGATATTTGAGTTTGAAATTCTAGGCTGTCTGACATTTTGATATAATCTAATTGTTATACTTCAGCAATCGTATGTATTAAGTAATTTTGTTGAGACTGAGCATGTGCGGAAGCCTTGCTAAAATCTCGACCAAGTCATTAGTTAGCTTCATCCACAATGTTGTTTTAAAATGGCGGGTACTTTAAGATTTCGTCAAATTTGGGGACCAAACACAAATTGCTGTAAATGAAGCCAACTTGAATATACACTGTTAAAAATTTTGTAGTATGTTTAACCAATTTTGGGTGCTCCAGTAGCTGCCACCATAAGATGGTGATATCTTGAACCAACATTTGGAGCTAAGGTTCAATCGGAGCTCCAAATCTTGGAGTGAGATTTCATCATCTTATGGTGGCAGCTACTGGAGCACCAAAAGTTGGTTCAACCTACTACAAAATTTTTAACAGTGACTTGTTTCCGAAATTCTCGCTCATTAACGTTAGCAACGAAAACACGTATTGAATCTTCTATAATCGAGTTCAATAAATTTTGTGTGTTTGAATAAAATAAGCTGCATTCTAAAGAACAGGGTATATGATAGGTATTATTTTAAAAGTTATGTTATTTAAAGTTATTAAATATGAAAGCTATTCCACTAAATATGCACTGGCAGGAAGGACTTTTATAGTATAAGTTGTCCACTGAGTTTGTGCGTAAGTGTGTGAGAGTGTCGACGGTGTTGTGCACGAAGATCTGTAAAATTTCAGGGAAAGTTACCTCTATATATGGAGTTTACACCTCGAAGCCGTATTTTGTATTTGTTTTCTTTTTTTTTTATGATGCGATATTTAACGTTTATTTACGTTTTGAGGCAATTCTTCTACATTAATGAAAAGTAGCCGGTTTAATTTTTTTTAAAATTCCAATACCGTAAGTTTTATCATCTTTTCAATAAGATTTTTACGAATCTTTTTTTATCCAACTGTAAGAATTTTTCGCAATTTGCGACGATTTTTTGTCATTCGGAAACGGAATTTTGTTTCAAATTCTTAGCGTAATATAATAAATTTTGGCATCTGAGATTTTTGAATTTTATCGTTTTTAAAGTAAATTTTCGAGTTTTTTACGTTTCTCGTCAATTTTTTGTCATCCATGAAAGATTTCCGATTACAGTGTATTATCCCATAATAGTAAATTTTGACACCTGCAATTTTAAAATATTTAGATATTTTTAAAGTGGTTTTCAATGAGATTTTTAGTGATTGTAGTACGGTGGCGATTTTTCGACATTTGTAAAAGGAAGCAAGGCTTTTAAGATTTTATAGTGCTTAATATAGTAATTTCAGTCCTCTATGATTTTTCAATTTTAAGGATTTTGAACGCGACTTTTAGCGATTTTTTACAATTAGAGATTTAGTGATTAGATTAAAATGATTTACTTACTCTATTACAGTAATTTTTTTTACTTGTTATTTTAAAATATTATGAGATTTTTCGTGATTTGTTTTATCTTCTGCGTCAATTTTTTTGACATTGATGAAAGATATCCGATAACAGTTCTTGCATTTTTCAGCGATTTTTACTCCCTGTTCGTTGTTTAGTCCTCTAAGCAAGGTACCTCTTCTGCATGACACTTTTGGAACCTGAGGATTTATTCGCGTCCCTTCGAGGTATAACTCTAGCAACTCAAGTGGGAAGATTTCTGACACGGAGAACTTGTCAGTTTAACGGTATCCGCTGTTCATCGTGTGACACCAATGGCGTCGACTCATTTGACTGCGTCGCAATCTGTTGTAGCATTGCCCCCCCCCCCCCCATCTATAGCAGATATTTCCTTGAATCTTTGATTCGTCACAACATTCCGTGGGAGGGGTGGTAGTACAGTATCATGCCTCAGCAGACTTCACGAGGTTCTTTGTTGTGGTTTGGCCTTGTGTCTCCCTCATTCAGCTGTTTCGACTGCAAATTGCTTTCGCGGCGTTGGGCGTCCGTTTGGTTTCTTTTGTAACGAGGGATCGCTATATGATTTCCTTGGAAGGACCGCTTGGCTCTATCAGTCGTTCGGCTATATAATAGAGAATTTTGGTTTTACCCACTTCACCACAGCTATTTCTAGTGCAATTTTTTAGCGATTTTTCAAGTACTGCGACGATTTTTCGACAATTGTAAAAGGAACATTTTAGGTTAATGCAATAAATTTTGATCACTACGAATTTTTTATTTTAGCTATTTTTTATGCGCTATTTAGCGAGTTTTGGATATTTTTTGCATTTGTCATCTATTCTTTGTCGTTTATGAAAGAATGCATATTGTAATATTTTTTCTCCATTATAATAAATTTTATCTCCTGCAACTTTTGAATAGTAAGAGATATTTAATGGAATTTTAAATGTGATTTTTAGCGTTTTGTGAGTCCCACGGCGATATTTTGACATTACAGAAAGGAATTTAGTTTCAATTATTTAGACTAATATAGGAAATATTGCCATCTACGATTTTTTATTTTTACAGAATTTTTATGCTTTTTTAAGATTTTTTAGGCCTTTGTCCACTTTTTGTCATTTTAGAAAGATTTGCGATTACAATAATTAGGGTCGATTTTTTGTAGGTTATAAAAGAATCACGGAAGACGGTAGTATTCCGAGTGACGCAGCCTTAAGCCTAAAATCGTATCGTATCGTTAAAATCGTATCGTATCATATCGTTAAAATCGTATCGTATCGTATCATAGAATTCGTAGATGGCGAACTCATATATACAGCTAACTCGACATCAAAGAAAACGCGAAAAGCCGCCTTTTAATAACTCAGCAGATATAGGTCTTATTAGATTAATATTAACACAATTATTCTAATTGGTAAACAAATCATATTAGATGTAAATTTCCAACTGGGCGAAAAATGTCCGGACCAGGATTCGAACCCGGGACCTCCCTGGCTGAAGCCGCCAGTGCTCTGCCATCTGAGCTATCCCGGACCATTCTGGTCGAACTTTTTCACCCAGCTAACCTTGATGATTACAGCATCTGGTCTGAAACCTGGTTCAGCTCAACAGAATAAATCTCAGGTAATGGAACTCCAGAAATCGCTGGATACGAAATTACACTAGATTAATATTAACACAATTATTCTAATTGGTAAACAAATCATATTAGATGTAAATTTCCAACTGGGCGAAAAATGTCCGGACCAGGATTCGAACCCGGGACCTCCCTGGCTGAAGCCGCCAGTGCTCTGCCATCTGAGCTATCCCGGACCATTCTGGTCGAACTTTTTCACCCAGCTAACCTTGATGATTACAGCATCTGGTCTGAAACCTGGTTCAGCTCAACAGAATAAATCTCAGGTAATGGAACTCCAGAAATCGCTGGATACGAAATTACACTAGATTAATATTAACACAATTATTCTAATTGGTAAACAAATCATATTAGATGTAAATTTCCAACTGGGCGAAAAATGTCCGGACCAGGATTCGAACCCGGGACCTCCCTGGCTGAAGCCGCCAGTGCTCTGCCATCTGAGCTATCCCGGACCATTCTGGTCGAACTTTTTCACCCAGCTAACCTTGATGATTACAGCATCTGGTCTGAAACCTGGTTCAGCTCAACAGAATAAATCTCAGGTAATGGAACTCCAGAAATCGCTGGATACGAAATTACACTAGATTAATATTAACACAATTATTCTAATTGGTAAACAAATCATATTAGATGTAAATTTCCAACTGGGCGAAAAATGTCCGGACCAGGATTCGAACCCGGGACCTCCCTGGCTGAAGCCGCCAGTGCTCTGCCATCTGAGCTATCCCGGACCATTCTGGTCGAACTTTTTCACCCAGCTAACCTTGATGATTACAGCATCTGGTCTGAAACCTGGTTCAGCTCAACAGAATAAATCTCAGGTAATGGAACTCCAGAAATCGCTGGATACGAAATTACACTAGATTAATATTAACACAATTATTCTAATTGGTAAACAAATCATATTAGATGTAAATTTCCAACTGGGCGAAAAATGTCCGGACCAGGATTCGAACCCGGGACCTCCCTGGCTGAAGCCGCCAGTGCTCTGCCATCTGAGCTATCCCGGACCATTCTGGTCGAACTTTTTCACCCAGCTAACCTTGATGATTACAGCATCTGGTCTGAAACCTGGTTCAGCTCAACAGAATAAATCTCAGGTAATGGAACTCCAGAAATCGCTGGATACGAAATTAATTGTCCGGAACATTGTCCGGAAAAAATGTCCGGACATTTTTCGCCCAGTTGGAAATTTACATCTAATATGATTTGTTTACCAATTAGAATAATTGTGTTAATATTAATCTAGTGTAATTTCGTATCCAGCGATTTCTGGAGTTCCATTACCTGAGATTTATTCTGTTGAGCTGAACCAGGTTTCAGACCAGATGCTGTAATCATCAAGGTTAGCTGGGTGAAAAAGTTCGACCAGAATGGTCCGGGATAGCTCAGATGGCAGAGCACTGGCGGCTTCAGCCAGGGAGGTCCCGGGTTCGAATCCTGGTCCGGACATTTTTCGCCCAGTTGGAAATTTACATCTAATATGATTTGTTTACCAATTAGAATAATTGTGTTAATATTAATCTAGTGTAATTTCGTATCCAGCGATTTCTGGAGTTCCATTACCTGAGATTTATTCTGTTGAGCTGAACCAGGTTTCAGACCAGATGCTGTAATCATCAAGGTTAGCTGGGTGAAAAAGTTCGACCAGAATGGTCCGGGATAGCTCAGATGGCAGAGCACTGGCGGCTTCAGCCAGGGAGGTCCCGGGTTCGAATCCTGGTCCGGACATTTTTCGCCCAGTTGGAAATTTACATCTAATATGATTTGTTTACCAATTAGAATAATTGTGTTAATATTAATCTAGTGTAATTTCGTATCCAGCGATTTCTGGAGTTCCATTACCTGAGATTTATTCTGTTGAGCTGAACCAGGTTTCAGACCAGATGCTGTAATCATCAAGGTTAGCTGGGTGAAAAAGTTCGACCAGAATGGTCCGGTGTAGCTCAGATGGCAGAGCACTGGCGGCTTCAGCCAGGGAGGTCCCGGGTTCGAATCCTGGTCCGGACATTTTTCGCCCAGTTGGAAATTTACATCTAATATGATTTGTTTACCAATTAGAATAATTGTGTTAATATTAATCTAGTGTAATTTCGTATCCAGCGATTTCTGGAGTTCCATTACCTGAGATTTATTCTGTTGAGCTGAACCAGGTTTCAGACCAGATGCTGTAATCATCAAGGTTAGCTGGGTGAAAAAGTTCGACCAGAATGGTCCGGGATAGCTCAGATGGCAGAGCACTGGCGGCTTCAGCCAGGGAGGTCCCGGGTTCGAATCCTGGTCCGGACATTTTTCGCCCAGTTGGAAATTTACATCTAATATGATTTGTTTACCAATTAGAATAATTGTGTTAATATTAATCTAGTGTAATTTCGTATCCAGCGATTTCTGGAGTT
Organism: Maratus speciosus; assembly: GCA_963932465.1. Classification (NCBI taxonomy): domain Eukaryota; kingdom Metazoa; phylum Arthropoda; class Arachnida; order Araneae; family Salticidae; genus Maratus; species Maratus speciosus. The sequence continues at coordinate 261,517,217 of OZ010800.1, read as the reverse complement.
CCATTACCTGAGATTTATTCTGTTGAGCTGAACCAGGTTTCAGACCAGATGCTGTAATCATCAAGGTTAGCTGGGTGAAAAAGTTCGACCAGAATGGTCCGGGATAGCTCAGATGGCAGAGCACTGGCGGCTTCAGCCAGGGAGGTCCCGGGTTCGAATCCTGGTCCGGACATTTTTCGCCCAGTTGGAAATTTACATCTAATATGATTTGTTTACCAATTAGAATAATTGTGTTAATATTAATCTAGTGTAATTTCGTATCCAGCGATTTCTGGAGTTCCATTACCTGAGATTTATTCTGTTGAGCTGAACCAGGTTTCAGACCAGATGCTGTAATCATCAAGGTTAGCTGGGTGAAAAAGTTCGACCAGAATGGTCCGGGATAGCTCAGATGGCAGAGCACTGGCGGCTTCAGCCAGGGAGGTCCCGGGTTCGAATCCTGGTCCGGACATTTTTCGCCCAGTTGGAAATTTACATCTAATATGATTTGTTTACCAATTAGAATAATTGTGTTAATATTAATCTAGTGTAATTTCGTATCCAGCGATTTCTGGAGTTCCATTACCTGAGATTTATTCTGTTGAGCTGAACCAGGTTTCAGACCAGATGCTGTAATCATCAAGGTTAGCTGGGTGAAAAAGTTCGACCAGAATGGTCCGGGATAGCTCAGATGGCAGAGCACTGGCGGCTTCAGCCAGGGAGGTCCCGGGTTCGAATCCTGGTCCGGACATTTTTCGCCCAGTTGGAAATTTACATCTAATATGATTTGTTTACCAATTAGAATAATTGTGTTAATATTAATCTAGTGTAATTTCGTATCCAGCGATTTCTGGAGTTCCATTACCTGAGATTTATTCTGTTGAGCTGAACCAGGTTTCAGACCAGATGCTGTAATCATCAAGGTTAGCTGGGTGAAAAAGTTCGACCAGAATGGTCCGGGATAGCTCAGATGGCAGAGCACTGGCGGCTTCAGCCAGGGAGGTCCCGGGTTCGAATCCTGGTCCGGACATTTTTCGCCCAGTTGGAAATTTACATCTAATATGATTTGTTTACCAATTAGAATAATTGTGTTAATATTAATCTAGTGTAATTTCGTATCCAGCGATTTCTGGAGTTCCATTACCTGAGATTTATTCTGTTGAGCTGAACCAGGTTTCAGACCAGATGCTGTAATCATCAAGGTTAGCTGGGTGAAAAAGTTCGACCAGAATGGTCCGGTGTAGCTCAGATGGCAGAGCACTGGCGGCTTCAGCCAGGGAGGTCCCGGGTTCGAATCCTGGTCCGGACATTTTTCGCCCAGTTGGAAATTTACATCTAATATGATTTGTTTACCAATTAGAATAATTGTGTTAATATTAATCTAGTGTAATTTCGTATCCAGCGATTTCTGGAGTTCCATTACCTGAGATTTATTCTGTTGAGCTGAACCAGGTTTCAGACCAGATGCTGTAATCATCAAGGTTAGCTGGGTGAAAAAGTTCGACCAGAATGGTCCGGGATAGCTCAGATGGCAGAGCACTGGCGGCTTCAGCCAGGGAGGTCCCGGGTTCGAATCCTGGTCCGGACATTTTTCGCCCAGTTGGAAATTTACATCTAATATGATTTGTTTACCAATTAGAATAATTGTGTTAATATTAATCTAGTGTAATTTCGTATCCAGCGATTTCTGGAGTTCCATTACCTGAGATTTATTCTGTTGAGCTGAACCAGGTTTCAGACCAGATGCTGTAATCATCAAGGTTAGCTGGGTGAAAAAGTTCGACCAGAATGGTCCGGGATAGCTCAGATGGCAGAGCACTGGCGGCTTCAGCCAGGGAGGTCCCGGGTTCGAATCCTGGTCCGGACATTTTTCGCCCAGTTGGAAATTTACATCTAATATGATTTGTTTACCAATTAGAATAATTGTGTTAATATTAATCTAGTGTAATTTCGTATCCAGCGATTTCTGGAGTTCCATTACCTGAGATTTATTCTGTTGAGCTGAACCAGGTTTCAGACCAGATGCTGTAATCATCAAGGTTAGCTGGGTGAAAAAGTTCGACCAGAATGGTCCGGGATAGCTCAGATGGCAGAGCACTGGCGGCTTCAGCCAGGGAGGTCCCGGGTTCGAATCCTGGTCCGGACATTTTTCGCCCAGTTGGAAATTTACATCTAATATGATTTGTTTACCAATTAGAATAATTGTGTTAATATTAATCTAGTGTAATTTCGTATCCAGCGATTTCTGGAGTTCCATTACCTGAGATTTATTCTGTTGAGCTGAACCAGGTTTCAGACCAGATGCTGTAATCATCAAGGTTAGCTGGGTGAAAAAGTTCGACCAGAATGGTCCGGGATAGCTCAGATGGCAGAGCACTGGCGGCTTCAGCCAGGGAGGTCCCGGGTTCGAATCCTGGTCCGGACATTTTTCGCCCAGTTGGAAATTTACATCTAATATGATTTGTTTACCAATTAGAATAATTGTGTTAATATTAATCTAGTGTAATTTCGTATCCAGCGATTTCTGGAGTTCCATTACCTGAGATTTATTCTGTTGAGCTGAACCAGGTTTCAGACCAGATGCTGTAATCATCAAGGTTAGCTGGGTGAAAAAGTTCGACCAGAATGGTCCGGTGTAGCTCAGATGGCAGAGCACTGGCGGCTTCAGCCAGGGAGGTCCCGGGTTCGAATCCTGGTCCGGACATTTTTCGCCCAGTTGGAAATTTACATCTAATATGATTTGTTTACCAATTAGAATAATTGTGTTAATATTAATCTAGTGTAATTTCGTATCCAGCGATTTCTGGAGTTCCATTACCTGAGATTTATTCTGTTGAGCTGAACCAGGTTTCAGACCAGATGCTGTAATCATCAAGGTTAGCTGGGTGAAAAAGTTCGACCAGAATGGTCCGGGATAGCTCAGATGGCAGAGCACTGGCGGCTTCAGCCAGGGAGGTCCCGGGTTCGAATCCTGGTCCGGACATTTTTCGCCCAGTTGGAAATTTACATCTAATAGGTCTTATTGTTCTGAATTTTCTAGAACAGTCTTATATCTGCAGTCTAATAGTATACTGAAATTTTTACATTTCTACGTGCAGTATATTTTGAGATCTAAATAGCCATTTTTAAAGTGAAAAAGTTTGTATGATATCGAGGAAGTTCCTAATTTGGAAATCTCGAAAACGGTTCTAAGGATTATGTTTAAATTGATACATAATACAAATGTGATTAAGGCGAGGTGAATAACACTTTTCTTTTTTCTGGGAAAACTCTCGTTCGTTAAATAATTCGATTTTTTTTCTCTGGAAAATGACACGGGCGATTTTTTAAAAATCAAATAAATATGTTTCAGATGAACCAAATAACAATTTACTTGTTTCCAGCAAGACTCTTGTTCGTTTTATAATGCGCATGAAAAATCGGACTATATTTCTTCGCCATTCTATGGAAATTTCACCGAAAATGCATGACACTGTATTCATACACATGCTTTCTTTTTAACCACTTTTGGGGAGAAAAATTTTGTGTTCCCACTGGCTGAGCGGTTAAGGGCCATCGTCTACTGATCTTAAGATAGGCAGTTCGATACTCACTGGTACTTGTTTTCACATGTGAATGTGGTTTTTTTTGTTTTTTTTTCTTTTAAAGTCTGTTAGTTGACCATTATTCTCAGTTCCTTTGTAATTTTTTAATTGCTATTAAGTTAAATAAAATTACAATTATAATGACGCCAATTTGATGATTATTTCTTGGCAATTTTTCAACAATAAAAATATTACCATAAATTTTATAAATATTTTTAATTTCAATCACTTTACAAATATACATTAATAATTATTATTTGAATATAAATCACACGATCAGAAACGTAAAAAAATAATTCATTTCAGCTCTTCTTTTTATAATATCATTTTTTATTATTATGACTGTCAATCAATGTATAATCACTGACATCCATAATATTATTATTATTATAATTATTTTCCTTCCATAAAAACTATTGTGATGTAATAATTCTTTTATAATAAATAATTCAGTTGAAATGTTTTATTTATAAATAACAATGAAGTTTGATAACCCCGAGACAATTGTTTTTATTTAACTTTGCAATATTTACAGTTTACATAATAAGCGTATGAGAATTCTGGTGTCGCCATCTTTTGACGCAATTGCGTACTACATTTTGTCTCTTATTCAAAAAAAAAATAAACTAACGCTCTTCGCCGCTTTGAAAGAATCTCTTGTGACTAGAGGTCTATTTCGCAAATATTAAGAAAATTACTGCATACAAAAATATTAAAATGGGTAGTATTATAGAGAAATGTTTGATAAAAACGTTGAAGTAGACAGTTTTTAAATCGAAGAATTATTTTAAGAGATATTTAATGTTAAATCTGGATAAAATTGTCTCATTAAAAAAGTCTCATAGGAAAAAAAATATACATGGGAATTTAATCATTTTCATTCAATTTAATCATTCAATAGAAACTCGAAGTTTGCAGAGTGCATTTATTATTTTTAACTTGCTTAATTTTTTGACGGTTTATTTCAATTTTAAATTAAAATTTTCAGAATTTCCAGAGATATTTTTTACATATTTTAGAAAAGGTTATTTTAAATTGTTGCCAATTGTTAAAACAGCGCAAAGAATAATATAACCTTTAAATTAAAAATTTATTCACACGTGACTATTATAAACAGAAAAAATCCTTTTAAATTAGAATTAAATGATAACGTGTTAAAAGCAGGAAAATATTAAATATTACGTCATAAAAATTGTTTTTACACATGCTTACTTAAAATGAAAGAAAATTATAAAATAATCAATTATTTTCAAATTAGAATTAAATGATTACGCATTAAAAGCAGGAAAATATTAAAAATTACGTCATAAAAATTATATTTACTCGTGAATATTAAAAGAAAAAGAAAATTTTTAAATAATAAATTCATTGATATGTGTTAAAAGTCGTAAATGGAGGAAATTACGTCGTATTGGCCAAAGTGGCCAAATAATAATATTGCAAAACAGTATAAATTAAAAAATATTTATATGAGAGCTTTATTTCAAATTTCGAGATGATATTTTTAACTATAGTTGCCAATTTTAAGGTAGCGCAAGTAATAATATTATCTTTCTAATAATAAAAATATTTTCAGTTGAATGTTACAAAGAGAAAGGAAAGTTTGGTGAAAATTATGTCAGATTTAAAACGTTACATTTAAAATCGCTTATTTAAAATCATTTTCTTATAGCGTTGTTCAAAAATACCATAAAGCAAAGACTCTGTTGACTTAGTTCCATTTATATTTGGTAATTTTCAAATGTTTAACTAATCTTATTTAATCAAGCACGGAAACAGCAACTAACATCAGCTGATTCGGTCTTGAAATCCCTCAGTAAAAGGGAAACCCGTTTACAGTAAGATCTCCATTGATTTTTAATTATACAGAGCAGCCTCGATTATCCGACCTAATTGGGACTGTTAGTAAATCGGAATCGGAAATCTCGGTTAATAGAAACTGTGTGTAAAAACTCGCCGTGCTTGCGAATTTAACATCTCTTTTAAAAAAATATATAGAACGTTTTTTAAATAATAAAAATAAATATATGTAAAGTTCTGTTTCACAGCTTAACAAATTTAAAAATAAAATCAACTACCAGTAGTAAATTTTAAAATGCAAATTGAAAAATTTACGAAAGTTCACACAGCCACTGGAAACAAAGCATTGTTCGCTATTGACTTCTCAGGGTCCAATGTTTCTTTGGAGTTGAGTGCTTTTGGGGGCAGAAGGGCCTGTATAGCACGGACAGTGAGCTAAAGAGTGTGGTTATTTTTAAGGCTCATTCAAAAGGAAAAAAAATCAGACTTTGTTATCGGCTCGGTTAACAGAAACCTCGATTAATCGAAGCTCGGTTAATCCAGGTTCTACTATAATTCAATCTTCCGTAATCTTTTTAAAGCAGATCAAATTAATGGACTTTAGCACAATGTCACATAGCTGATAACTGCCATGCTTGTTGGCCACCTTTTTTTCAAAAAGTTTGCTTCGCCTTATTCAATTAATGAGATATCTCCGATAAAATAAGTCACATTTTCCCGTTCTAAAATACTGGTATCCAAAAATCGTAGCATGTAACTGACACTACAAGTACTCATGGAACTAGACTATTTTAAGTCTGATTTTTATTATAGACTATATAAAATTATTAAAAATATATATTATGATAGGAACTAGCGGGCTTCGTCCGCTATTTACGTTACGGATATAAAAATCATGTTTTTTTTTTTAGGGAAAAAGCAATAAAAACCTATTTGACGATAGGTTTATAAACACACATTTTGTACTTGTTATATTTCCGGGGATGAGGAGGGGGGGACTATTTTGATTAAATATCGCAATTAGTCCACATGGCAGATATAATTATGATAGACACTAGCGGGCTTCGCCCCTCTATGGCGCCTTATGGGTCCAGCTTCCATAACTCAGAAACTACCTTTCGGACATCAATGCAACAGATTCCAAACGTTATAATTAACTTAATAATCACCTTATATAGCATTAAAATAAATTTATGAGTACTGCATACTATTTTTTTATCGTAATTTCTGAAGAGAAAAAATTATTTCGGTTCCATTCTTAGGTACTGGTTTGAAAAATTTTGAAAAAGGGGGGAAGGAGGGGACATGAGACTGCTGTTTGTCAAACAACACAACGGGGTCTGGCTTATTCAACTTGGTTTTTTATGACTTCAATTGGAAGGTGGTTTGTTTAAAAGAGTGCGTTCCCTGCTTCATGAAAATTGGAACTATTGGTGCACCATCTATGTAAGGATTAATAATTATAAATTAACATTTTTGATTTATTAATTTAAGGATAAAGTGTTTTTAAAGGAATATCAAATGAAACCCTCTGTGCGATCTGCGATTATACTTACCCACTTGTTTTTATATACAAACTGCTATAAGGAAAATTGTAATAAAATAGTAAAAATTAAATCTGCATTAAATCCCATAAGTATCTTTTTTTTAATCATTTTATCACTAACCTCAAAAAAGTAATGATATCAATGCAAAAACCCTTGACGGTGTAAAGAACTAATTCATTACAGAAAACTAACATTTTCCACCGATAGATGGCGGTAGTCATCTGATGAAAAAGATTGTTCTGTTTTTTCGAACTCCGAAGCGACAAGCGGGAGTGAGCGCGCAGAGTGTTTTTTTTTTGGTTGTGAAGGTGACTCGACGTGTGATGTAGTTAAAAAAGTAGAAATTGTTACCGCGATTATATTTTGTGTTTTGTGTTCGTAAATTTGTGTTTTGTGAATGTCATATTAAATCAAGAAAAACCATCCGATGGCCTCTTCATTTATCAACTGTGTTCATTGTTAAAGTATACCATAGTCTCCTACATTACAGACGAGTAAAGATGGTGGCAGCGGTGGGGATTCCATGGTGAAATGACCAGTGTTCTTAAGTAAAAATGCAACTAGCAAGTAAGCCAGTTCCATATTTTTCTTGTATTTATTAGTACCTTGAATCATCTGTTATCTATTAAATTTCTTTTAATCTGGATTAACTGGATTTATTTGCTTGCGTAAATTAATTTCAAGCTTTAGAAAAAGCGCGGGTTAATTGGGCATATTTCAAGTACTGATATATACTGAACTTATTCCCATCATATCAAATAAAAAATTTGAATAATATTGAAAATTATTTCCTTAAGCTGTTCTCTTTATAAAATATTGTGTTCTTAGGCATTTTATCTTAGAAATATTAAGATCTGTTCTTAAAGTTGAAATAATAATAAATAAAGTTTATTTATATATTTTGGGGGATACTTATGATGGTGATAATTCTTTTGAATCAAAATGATTTAATATTAAATGGTATCATTTCATTCTTTAAAGGAACGAGATTTTGAAAAAAAAAAATTCCAATCTTAACATTTTGTTATTTGGATCAATGCCAAAGTTACAAAGTTCGAAAGAAAAATTGTTGTAAAGCAGATGAATTCTGTTTTTTTTTCTTTATTTGTTATTTAGTTATTCTAAAAATAGAATAGATGATATTTTCGTTCTTTGATTTCTGATCGAAAAATGAATGTGGATTTGATGTTTGTTTTGTTAATTTTTAAAGAAAAAAGTTATTGAGTTTAAAACGGAAAAATAAATAATTTTGTTTTGTTTGTTGAGTTTATGTAAAAAAATAAAAACTTGATAAGTATCGAGTAAAAGATAAAAGTGTTATTTTCATTTGGAAAAAGAAATTGAGTTGAATATTTTGTAATTTACTCTTTTCATGTAAAGAAATGAAAATGTTAAGTGGGTTATTTTAAATATTTTTTTTGCGAGTAATTTGTTATGCTTGCATAAAAAGGGTTGAGAATTAAGAAAAATTCTCGTATTTACTTAGTTTGATTGGTTTAATTTTAATTGCGTAATTTAATTATTGTTTTTGAAATAAGTGTGTTTATTGAATAAAATACAGTTCTGAATGTTGAAAAAAAATTCTTTTATCATCTTAATTGTATTTTTGACACAATTACATATTTACTTATTTAATTTGTTTAAAAAGTTGCACAGTGTTTAATTTACTAAGAATTTGATAGAGGTGGATTTTAGATTTGCTTTATTAATTAAAATTTATTATATCGGCTTAAAAGTTTTGTTGCTAGTTTAAGTAGGAGACTTCTGAGTTCTATTAATTAGAAATTAAGCATTCTGATTTTGTTTCGGTTTATCTAAAATTAAGATGGCCTATTTAGCAAAAGCTAGAAGAGCAGACTTGTTGGAAATTTGTGATGAATTGGAATTGGAAGTTGATCTTTCGAAAAAGATTCCAGAAATTAAGAAAATTATTGTAGAAAGCGAAGTTTACAAGGAAGAAGAGGTTAGACTCATGTTAGACCGAGTAATAGAAGATAGGAAAACGAGAGAAGAGAGAGAGAAAGAAAAAGAAGAAAGAATTCGACAAGAAGAAAGGGAAGAACGTATGGCTAAGGAAGCTCATGAACATGAACTAGAATTAAAAAAATTGGAGCAATTGCAAAGAACTTCTGAACAGAACGATGGATAAGGAAGAAAGGTTGATGTCGGACCAAAAATACAATTGGCACAAATTGTTCCGAAATTCGACGAAAAATCTGATGAGATGGGTCTCTTTTTAATTAATTTTGAGAGAAGAGCAGAGATGGCTAAAGTTTCGAAGAGTGAATGGGTTGCATACTTGTTAGCTGTTTTGCCCACAGAGGTTACAAACATGTTAGCTAGGGAATCGCCAGAAGATGCGATTAACTACGATTTTGTTAAAAATCTTATATTAGAAAGATATAAGTTGAATAGCCAGAAACTGAACCAATGTTTTTATCGGCATCATAAAACGCCAGACAAATCTTTGAGGAATTATGCGCAGGAACTCACTAGTTATTTTACAGCCTGGATTACAGAATTAGGTGTTGAAAAGTTTGATGAACTTAAAGATTTAATTATTACAGAACAGTTAAAGTTTCGAGTGCCCGCGGAAACAAAAGAACATTTTCTAGACAATTGGTTAAATTTTGTGATGCCTTTAGATTGGGCTAAGAAATTGGATGACTATGAAATTATCAAAGAAAGTTTTAAAAAGAAAGAACTTCCGAAAAAGACCATGTCTAATTTTCGATCCCAATTTAGAAATCCAAATAACCTTGACTACAAGAAAGAAAGTAAGGATAATAAGCCTAAATTGCCAATTAAATCAGAATCATTAACTGGGAATCATAGAGAAAGAGAATTTGATAAGAAGAGAACGTTACGTTGTTACGAATGTGGATCAAGCACTCATCTTCGTCCTCAATGTGATAAACTTAAGAAATCGCCAGAAATCATTTCTCATGTTAAGGTGGAAGTTGGGCAAGATTCGTCAATAACGCCTTATCTTAGTGTGGGGAAAGTAAACGGCGTACAAATGGAAATTTTAAGGGATACGGGTGCGACAATAGATTTAATCGCACAAAGGTATGTCAAACCGCATATGTATCTGAACGAAAAAGTGTGGGTACGGGTGCCCTTACACGATGGTCTATTCTGTTTACCTCTTGCAGAGATTGAATTAGACTGTGAAATGGGACATGTGATAACTAAAGCTGCTGTCTCAAGAGACTCTGTATATTTATGAAGATATTTGTTAGGAAATAAAACAGCCGCTTTATTTGAACATTGTAAAGAAGAAAAGGCAGTGAAGGGCATATGATTAATACTGTTCAAACCAGAGCTCAGAAGAAAATTCTGGAAGCAGAGAAGGTTTCTCATGAAGAACCTGAAATGCACGAAATTTCTGATGAAACTGTAGAAAAGAATCATAGAAATGGTATAGAAAGAGAAAACAAAAAAATGGAAGCGAAAAAAGATAAAGATAAATCAGAAGAAGAGAAGTTAGAAAACCAAGAAGACTCAATTTTGCCAGTATGTCAAACTGTCTCAGTACAAGAGCTTATAAAATCTTCTCCTAAGACATTTTCTGAAGAACAAAAGAAGAGCAAAGAGCTAAAACCTCTTATCGAAGAAGCTAAAAAGAAAAATAGCAAAGATAGCAAATTTATTTTGGAGAAAAATATGCTTTTTTATAAAAGAAAAGATAGGAATGGTACTGAAAGAAAATTATTAGTTGTCCCGGAAAGGTTTCGTGAGCAGTTAAAAAAATTTTGTCATGAAACTGTTGCAACTCATTTGGGGGCAGCTAAAACTAAAGATGCTTTGTTTAAGACTTTTTATTGGCCAAATTGCTTTAAAGATATCGAAGATTATGTAAGAACTTGCGACTACTGTCAACGAGTTGGAAAGCCTCAAGACAAAAAGAAAGCACATTTACAGATTGTTCCAGTTATTTCAGAAATATTTACAAAGCTAAATGTTGATGCTTGTGGACCTTTACCTGTCAGTACACTAGGGAGCAAATATATAATAACTGTAATATGTTTAGCTTCGAAATATCCTGTCGCGGTTCCTACACCTAATTTGTATTCTACGACGATTATTGATGCTTTATTGCAAATTTTCAGTAGACTTGGATTTCCTCGTATACTACAAACTGACCAAGGAATGTCATTTATGAGTGTACTTACAACGGAATTCTTAGAGAAATTTGGAGTTAGAGTTGTGCGAAGTTCGGTTTATCATCCACAAAGTAATCCAGTTGAAAGAATGCACATGACTTTGAAACGGATACTCAGAGTACTTTGTTTAGAATCTGGAGCTTATTGGGAGAAAGTACTGCCTCCTGCCCTTTTTGCATTAAGAACTGTAACTCACAATAGCACTGGGTTCAGTCCAGCAGAATTAGTCCATGGCCAGAACTTAAGAACTCCAATGATGCTACTCTATGAAAAATTGACTGAGCAAGAGATAGAAGAAAATAGTGTGATATCCTATGTATTTGACTTAATGAACAGAATGAGGAAATGCCAAGAGCTCGCTGCAGAAAATATGGAAAAAGAGAAACAAAACCAAAAATATTGGTATGATATAAAAGCCAGAAAACAAGAGTTTAAAGAGGGAGATAAAGTTTTAATTGTGGCCCCGTCCAAACCAAATAAACTGTCAGTTAGTTGGATAGGACCTGGAGAAGTAATGAAGAGATTATCAGAAACTAACTATGTTATATACGATCCAGAGAGAAAGAAGTCCCAAGTGTATCACGTAAATATGTTAAAGCCCTACCATCAAAGAAAAATTGAAAGTATAAATTTACTGACTATAAAAACAACCTCTAATGATGAAGAAGATGAAATTCTTAAATTGGATGAGGAAAATAATGACAGTGCGTTGTTAGAAGTATTGCAAGACATACAAAAAAACAACAGATTAAATGAAAGTTAACGAGAAGAATTATGACAACTTATTGGAAAATATGCTGACTCTTTTTCGACTGAACCAGGGTGCACGAATCTAGCTGAACATGATATTGAGCTGGACTCAGAAAAACCAATCTGTGCCCGGCCTTATAAAATGTCGTCTAGACAAAAGGAAATCCTTAAGGCCGAAGTCGAGAAAATGCTGAAACTGGAAGTCATTGATCCAGGTGAATCTGACTTTGCCTCTCCGTTAATTTTAGTTGAAGTTCCAGGCAGAGAAGCGAGACCTTGCACAGATTATCGCCGTTTAAATAAAGGGACTCGCACAAAATTTTATCCTTTGCCCAACATTGACCAGTTAATAGAAAAGGTGTCTTCAGCTAAGTATATTTCAGTTTTAGATCTGACCAGAGGTTATTGGCAAATTCCGTTAACGAAACGTGCTCAAAGGTATGCAAATTTTGTGACAAATTTTGGGACGTACAGACCTTTACGCCTTCCCTTTGGTTTAAAAAATGCTCCGTATGAATTTAGCCGACTTATGGCTGGATTACTTAGAAACTGTGAAGAGTATGCGGTGCCTTATTTGGATGATGTTGCTGTCTTTTCTCAAAATTGGGAAGATCATCTAAAGCACCTGGAAGACGTTTTCAAAAGACTGAGTGAAGCAAACCAGCATATTAAACCATCTAAATGTCAATTCGCTCAAGCTTATGTAAAATATCTTGGACACTTAGTGGGTCAGGGTCTTAGAACTCCAGGAGAACTGAAGGTTCAAGCCATAAAAGAGTTTCCAATTCCTACTACTAAAACTCAAATCCGATCCTTCTTAGGTTTAGCCGGATATTATCGGAACTATATTCCTAATTTTTCTGTAATTGCAACGCCTCTCGCTAATTTATTAAAAGGAAAAGTTCGCAATTCAATAGTAAACTGGAGAGACGACTGTCAAAAGGCATTTGATGAACTGAAAGGTAAACTCTCTGAAAATCCTGTCTTATATAGTCCTGACTTTTCGAAACCTTTCATCGTTCAGTGTGATGCTTCAAATTTGGGAATTGGTATAGTGTTATCCCAGCTGAATGAAAATAATGAAGAACATCCTATATTATATCTGAGCAAAAAGTTTACAGACAGAGAACGAAACTTTAGTACCACCGAAAAAGAATGTGCTGCTATTGTGTTTGCAGTGCGAAAACTACGATGCTATTTGGATGGACATCCAAAATTTCAGATCCAGACGGACCACAACCCCTTAGTATGGTTAGATAAAAACAGCGGAACTAATCCTAGACTTTTAAGATGGGCCTTACTTTTACAGTCCTTTAATTATGAAATTGTTCATAAAAAGGGAAAACATCATCAGAATGCTGATAGTTTGAGTCGAGCCCTAAAAGCCTAAGTTTGATTAGAATGCTAATATGTAAATATGATAATTTGTATAACAGTTAAATTTGAATTTATTGTTTTGAATATGTGTAAATTGTTTTTCATTTGTATCGTGAGTATAATGTTTGAATATTTATAAATTTTATTTGTATTTTATATATTTATGTTTTCATGGTGGGAATAAGTCAGTTGTGGTTCACGGTACTAAATTTTGTTTGGAACTGGTGCTTGAAAGCAATAATTCACAAAGAAACTTTTCCCCGTCAACAGAGAAAAGTTTTCTCCAGGTGGGGAGGACTCTGTAAAGAACTAATTCATTACAGAAAACTAACATTTTCCACCGATAGATGGCGGTAGTCATCTGATGAAAAAGATTGTTCTGTTTTTTCGAACTCCGAAGCGAGAAGCGGGAGTGAGCGCGCAGAGTGTTTTTTTTGGTTGTGAAGGTGACTCGACGAGAGATGTAGTTAAAAAAGTAGAAATTGTTACCGCGATTATATTTAGTGTTTTGTGTTCGTAAATTTGTGTTTTGTGAATGTCATATTAAATCAAGAAAAACCATCCGATGGCCTCTTCATTTATCAACTGTGTTCATTGTTAAAGTATACCATAGTCTCCTACATTACAACGGGTTAAAAGTTTCTGACGCAGCACTTTATCTTATGCTCTAAGGATTTTAAATATGGAACTTAAAAATACTGATATCAAATTTTGAGTGACGTTATGATATTTCTTAAAAAATATATTTGTATTTATTTCATCATTTTATTTTTGTTTTATTTATAATCGCATGTGCAAAAGTTATGTTCAACATGAAAAGCTGCATAAAATTTTATTCGCTGTTGCTTTATCATTTACATCTCTCATAAATTCGAAATCTGAGTTTTAAAAGATATGATATAAAATTTAAATGACGCCTTGATGTGACTTTAAAATGTTTGTTTTAAAATTCAATTTAAATTATTTTTGACTTGGTTAAAAGATTTTTTTACATCTACACAATGCTTTTAATTTTCCAATTCACTGTTAAATATATCACTTTCATTGAATCTATACTATGCATTGAAATGTATTTATTTCAATAAATTGATTTATCTTTTGTGTCACGCTATTCAAAATTGTGAGTAAAATTTATGTAAATGGTTTAGTTGCGTCAAACTATCCTTTTTCATACATTTCATGTAGTTTGGACACAATGACGCAAAGAAACCATTTACATAAATCTTACTCACAATTTTGAATAGCGTGACACAAAAGATAAATCAATTTATTGAAATAAATACATTTCAATGCATAATATTGATTCAATGAAAGTGATATATTTAACAGTGAATTGGAAAATTAAAAGTATTGTGTAGATGTAAAAAAAATATTTTAACCAAGTCAAAAATAATTTAAATTGAATTTTAAAACAAACCTTTTAAAGTCACATCAAGGCGTCACTTAAATTTTATATCATATCTTTTAAAACTCATATTTTGAATTTATGAGAGATGTAAATGATAAAGCAACAACCAATAAAATTTTATGCAGCTTTTCATATTGAACATAACTTTTGCACATCCGATGATAAATAAAACAAAAATAAAATGATGAAATAAATACAAATATATTTTTTAAGAAATAGCATAACGTCACTCAAAATTTGATATCAGCATTTTTAAGTTCCATATTTAAAATTCTTAGAGCATAAGATAAAGTGCTGCGTCAGAAACTTTTAACCCGTCAAGGGTTTTTGCATTGATTTAGATTACAATAATTTACCCCATTACAGCAAATTTTGTCCCCGGCTTTTTTTTTTTTTTTTTGGATATGTAGCGATTTTTATTGCATTTTTCAATGCGATTTTCAGTTTTTTATTTAGACCCAAGGCATTTTCCTGACATTCAAAAAAGGAATTTTATATCAAATTTATATCCTAGTATAGTTAATTTTGCCCTCTACAATTTTTGTATTTTAGTGCTTTTAAAGTAATTTTCAGCAATTTGTCGAGTTCCGTGGCAATTTTTGAACATGGGTTCAATTTTCACTTTCTAACTTTTTGTCTAATACAGTAGATTCTGTCCTTTAATCATTGAATTTTAGCAAATTTTAATGCGATATTCATTGTGAAGCTTAGAGCGTTTTAGAGATTTTTGACTTTCCATGTTAGTTTTTTTTTTTTTTTTTTTTTTAATTCATGAAAGGTTATCAATTACTTTGTTTTTATCTTAATAGTAATTTTTCACTGCATCGATTTTTTGTGTAATTTGCAATGCAATTTTTAACGATTCTTTGAGTTTGGTGGTGATATTTTGGCATACGGAAACAGATTTCGATTTCAAACTTTTTACCTAACATAGTAAATTTTCCGATTAAAATGTATGACTGCTTAATATTAAATTTTTACGCTAGCGATACTTTAATATTTAGCGACCTTTAATGTGATTTTCAATGTGGTTTTTGGCACGCTTTAACGAGCATTTTGTTTTTCAAATTTAGTAAAGGAATTATGTTTGAAACATTTAGCCTAATAGAAATTTTGTTTGAAACATTTAGACTATTAGGAATTTTGTTTCAAACTTTTAGCATTTTATGGTAAATTTTCTCTCTGCAATTTTGAGCTGCTGCGAATTTTAATGTGATTTTTAATGGAATTTTTTGAGGCATGGAAAAGGAATTCACCTTCAAATTTTTATCCAGTATAATAACTTTCCTCACGTGCGAGATTTTTGCTGTTTTAACGCTTTAATCGGAAATATTATTTTTGTGTGTTCACGGCGATGTTTTGACATTCTTCAAAGAAATTAGATTTCAAACTTATATGGAAATTTTGTAAAATTTGATCTTTGTGATTTTTGAAGTTTTTGTGAATTTAAAATGATTCTAATTTCTTATTTTAAATTTCCCATTATTTACTGCGATATTTTGACTTTCGATTTCCCCCCTAATATAAATAAATTTATCCCTTATTTTCAATAATGTTTATTCGGATTTCGTACATCAATTTTCGAATTTTTCATGAATTGTTAATGTGATTTATACTTTTTTTTTCGCGAATGGCTAAGATTTTTCAAAATTAGTAAAAATTATGGATTCAAACTTCTAACCCAATATAGTAATTTTTTTCTTTATTCGAAATTCAGTTTATTCGAAATTCGCACATAGATTTTTTTAATTTTTCGCAATTGTTTCGTTGTGATGTTTAGAGCTTTTTCTAATTTAGTACTATTTTATGACGAGCCCGGGACTGGTTGCAGGAAGGTCAGGTAGTTTAAAATAAGACAACAAACCCAGACATGGTTTTTCTACGGGCTAATAGCCGTCTACATAGAAAAACAAATATTCCACTTCCTGCAACACGTACAACTATGCATTTCAATTTACTTAATACAAAAGAGTACTTGAAAATTTAGCATTTATGTCAGTAGTTTAAAAACAAAATTGTTTTGTAAAACTAAAAAAAATATATCTTCATTAATGAAAAAAATTGGAAGACAATTGAAAATTCAAGTTTTATTAATTTAAATGCCACTCTGCTGTTACTTTCTCATGCTAAAATCATACATTAAAATTAAAAAAATATATATATTGAACGGTTATGAAAATTGCAATTTGATCTGAACAATCCCTTAGATAGTAGTCTCCTATGTAGTATGCATACAAATCTGTAGATCATACAGAGTGTTGTCTAAAAAAAAATCTCTCACTGTTCATGGCAATAGCTGAAATTGGGTTTTCGAATGCGTTATGCGTTTTTCAAATTGTTTATTTACTCACCTTCTTTCAACCTAATAAACTGTAAAGTTTTGTTACAGTATCCTGAATGTGTTGAAAAGTTTGGCGAAAAACTATGCTGGATTCATGATTTTTCGTTCTTGTTCGGCAGTATGATTTTTTATCGATTTCTTTTCCTTTTAATTAAGACATAATTGTTGGCATAAAACTCTCCTTTGTCTGTAATTCTTATTCATACTTAATAATTACTACAGGTAAATATTATATCCTTTTTTGTATTAAAATGACGTCATATTCACGTACTTTCTGCACTTACTGTTATTCATATTCCGTGTAATATTAAACAAGAAAGTAAAATCATGTGTCAAGCATAATATATGAAATGCTTTCCAACACATTTAGAATGCTATAACAAAATTCTTTTGAAAACGTAAAAAAACATTTGCAAACCTAATTTCAGAAAGTAGACTCTATTGTCGTAAAAAGTTTGATATACTTGCAGCAGTCTTATGTATGGTCTATAGCTTTGTATATTTAGTAAATAGTATGCAAAATAGTTCACTTAGAAAACGAATTGCGCAACTGAAAATATCCCTTCATCAACTTCCGCCAATCAGCTAAAATGATCTCGATTTTTGTTTTGTCTATCCATGCGTATGCCCATTAAATTTATGCACAACATTAGTTACATTTAAAAATCTTGTCACGATATAAAACGTGCTTCCGACAATTGTTTCTCATTTTAATGTTATTCGTTTTCGTATGCATGTCTTAACTAAACGAGAAATGCTCTACAAATCCTGTTCTGCATTAAGCATCTTGTAGTGAACATCAGAAATGTACATAAATTTCCACATGTTTAATTTAGTCTAAGATTTTAAAAATAAACAGCAAAATGATTTTTCCACATAGACCATGACATAATTAGTGATGGACGAATGAAAAATTTTACAGTCGAATGGAATATTTGGGCAATCGCAAAAGCATAGTTTCCAATCATACTGCAAACATTTTTAATCATTTACTACTAGAAAGTATCTAAAAATAAATAAATAAATAAACAAAAGGCAAAAGCATAGTTGCCAACATTTGCGATTTTTTTAACTATCTTCATAAATTTTAAGGATAAAAAGAATTTTTGCCTTTTTATGGGTTTCTTACATCAATTCTGATTGAAATAAGAAAGCACTTTTTCTATACAAAGTTTCTGGCAGAAATTGAATTAAAAAAAAAATCCCTGCCGACTCGGCCTACAGGCGCAGGTAAATTTCGAAGTTAAGTTCTAATTTGAACAACAAAAACTAAATAATGATTAGAGATAAACTCACTGTAACAATTTTATCTGGCCGTTTTTCACGAGTTTTTAATTTCATTTTTATATAAGAATTGGTTTTATCATAATCATATTAAGGCAGTATTAAAAAAAAAAAAAAATTTTCATGCTCAACAACTCGACACATTTTCAGATTCATTTTTAAAAGAAAAAAAAAAAAAAACATGAAACTTGCTGACATTATTTTTGACGAGATTTATAAGAGACTTGAGTTTTTATTTTTGTTCAATTAATTAGAATTTGATTTATAAACATTTGTTTTCCCATTAGGACAACATTTTTCGTTTCAACACAATCGCTTCGTGAAATTCTGTTCAAAATGCTCACTTTTACATGATTTGTTTTAAATATATTCTGGCTCTATCAAAAAATATACAATTAAGGTACATTATATAGATTCTGAATAAGAGAACCTACCAATTGATGCGTTTAAAAGTAAAAATGAATTTAAAATTATAATTTTTATCGAGCCTTTTTATTGTCTAATGTGTTGGACTATGTAACCCCTGAAAGGGAAAAACCAGAAATCATTTTCTATTATTCAAGATTCAGAACTTTCTCAGCTTCAACAAGATGCGAATTCTTGCGGTTGCCTCGCCTTCTGTTCCATACTCCTACACTGCAAGGTTTGCAGTTATTTTGACGTCACGGGCTTAAGACTTTGAACTTATTTCTTTTAACTCCTTTTTTAATATATTGTGTCAGTCTCCTTTTAGTCGCAGTGTAATGTAGTTGTTTTTGTGAAAATGTGCGGGAAATATTATCCCTCCGTGTTAAATTTATTTTTATTCAAGAATCACTATTAAACGGATATGGAAACAAAATGAATGATCAACTCAACAATAATCCACATAAAAATACATACACCTAATATAATGAAAAATCTATTTCCATTATTTATACACACTTTAGCCTAATTTTGTGAGTATGCCCAGTGTCTATATGAAGGAAGATATCGACGTAGATAGGGGTGACGGGACCGGGGAGCGTTACCGAGAAAACACGTAAGAGAATTTTCTTATTCCTGTTTTGTATAAATGATGATATATTTGAAAAAGACACACAAATTCAAGGAAATATTAAGTATATAAATATTTTTTGTAAAAGATAATGAGTACTGACATAGTGCTAAATTAACATTAGTGTGCCATATTATTGGAAATGTCTGTATAATAAGAAAGTGTAAACATACTCGATTAAACACTTTTGCTACATGGATTATTTGAATATAGAATTGTTATATAATTATTATATTTAATTGTTTTACAAGTTAACATTATATTACTCACTTCATTATCGAAACAAAATTATATAAGATTATTTTGCTATTTATATAAATTTAAAAATAAAAGAAAAAAAATGAGTATTCTCAAGGATACTGTAATTAAAAAACTGAACTCAAATAACTATTATTTATGGAAATTTCAAGTAGAGAATTATTTACAAAAGGAAGATCTTTACGATGTTATAATAAATGAACCCCCAAATCCCGTCACTGATGATTTTACTAATAAAAATCGTAAAGCAAAAGCTATAATTTATTTACTAATTCATGACACCCAGATCATCCATACTAAAATTTTTCAGACAGCGCGCGAAGTTTGGTATGCGCTTAAAAATGTGCATGAACGAACTAACCTCAGTAACAAATTATATCTGCTAAGAAAATGATATTGTAGTAGGTTAGCCGAAAACGGCAACATGATTGATCACCTTACAGATATTTATCAGCTTCGCGATAAATTAACCGCTATTGGTGAAAACATAAATGATGAACACCTAGCGGCTTTATTACTGTGTTCTTTGCCTTCAAGTTATGATATATTATTATGTGCTCTTAAGACACGAAATAATGATGAACTCACACCAAACTTTATCCGCGGAAAATTAATAGATGAATACAACAAGAGACAGAACAATCACGAAAATTCCAACAACTCTGTTTTAAAGGTGAAATTCTCACCACATATAAGTAATAAATTCTGCAGATACTGCAAGAAGAGTTCGCATAACATTGACGAATGTTGGAAATTAAAGAATAAAAACAATGGAAAATCTAAGCCGAAAAATTTCGGATATAAAAATAACAACATGCCTAACAAGTCAGCAGTATGCTTTCAAGACAACGTAGGCGCGAACTGTTCTAAAACCAAAAATTCCGATAAGGAAAAACGCGCTGATAAAAACTTAACATTTTTCATTGGTAATGGTTCGAAATATCTGGGTAGTAGATTCAGGGTCTTCAAACCACGTTTGCAACGATAAAAATAAATTCCATGACTTCAATTATGATACATCGAATGTAACTATAGCAAACGGTCAAGAATTGCGTTCTGACGGTTACGGATGTGTGATATTTAACACTGTTATGTCAGATAATACGAGTAAAACCATAACATTAAAAAATGTTTTATATGTTCCGGAGATAGAAACAAATCTAATTTCCGTCAAACAAGCTACCGAAAATGGTTGCGTAGCTATATTCGAAGATAAAAAGTGTAAAATAACTCACGAAGGCGTAACATACCTTGAGTGTTACATAAATAACAATTTATATGAAAGTAATTTAAAATCCGATTCAATTCAAAATATAAATATGATAAATCACTGTGAAAAGAAAATTGCTTACATAAGTGGCACGTAAGGTTGGGTCATCGAAATATTAACCATATAAAAGAATTAGTTGATAAAAACATGGCATCGAGGATTCAGATTGATAACAGTAAGCACAGTAATGAATGTAATGTTTGCCTCGCGTCAAAACTAACCGATAAGTCTTACCCCAAACACGCTAATTTTAGAGCTACGAGAGCAATTGAGCTGGTCCACACTTACCTGTGTGGCCCTATGCAAACAGCCACGGTTGGAGGGAAATATTATTTTCTAAAATTCGTTGACAATTTTAGTCATTTTACAGTTATATATTTGCTAAGAAACAAATGTGAAGTTTTTTTCACAATTTAAGGAATATGCAGCAATGACTGCTAACAAATTTGGCAGAATGGTGCAGGATATTCGGTCCGATAACGGGGGGGAGCATTCGAGGCAGGAATTCGAAGATTATTTGAAAAGTGAGGGAATTGATCATCAATTCACCGTACCGTACTCCTCGCCCCAAAATGGAGTTGCAGAGCGTAAAAATCGCACCTTAAAGGATATGGGACGCTGTCTTCTTAAGGAAAGCGGTCTTCCTAATTCGTTCTGGGGGGAAGCGATATATTCAGTGATGTACATTCAAAATAGTCTCCCAACTTCATCCTGCGATCGGACTCCGTATGAAAAATGGACTGGTCGTAAACCAGACCTTTCTAACATTAGAACTTTTGGTTGCCGCGCATGTGCATATATTCAAAAACCAAATAGGAAAAAGCTGGACAACACCGCGTAATAAGGTATATTTGTCGGATACGACAACAAAATTAAAGGTTTTAGAATTTGCACGGACGGAAGGTAAATAGTTACAAGTCGGACAGTAAAATTTTTAGAGGATGATAATTATGACTTAGTTAAAAAATAATGCGTCAAATGAAAATAAAGAAATTCTAAGCGATAAAAATCCGCAACAAAAATTACAACTAATGGACGAGGAAGAGAATAGCACCGAAAATGATATGCATAATCACGATGCGAATACAAATGTATCAGGCACCCCACAGATTCTACCACGTAGATCTAATAGACGGGTTCCCCCTGACAGAATCGCGTTTTTAATAAATGATGTAAGAATAAATGAGCCAAAGTGCTGGGATGATATACTAAAAATAGAAAATCCCCTGAAAAGGCAAAAATGGATAGATGCTACCTTGGACGAAATAAATTCTCTCAAAGAAAATTGTACTTGCGAATTAGTTGAGGTACCACATGGGACAAAGGTAATCGGTAGCAAATGGGCATTTAAATCGAAGTACAACAGTCAAGGTAAAATAGAAAATATACAAGGCAAGGCTAGTGGCTAAGGATTTTTTCCGGAAATACGGGATTGACTACGATGAGACTTTCGCACCCGTTGCGTCTCACACTACTATAAGAAGCTTTTTAGCAATGGCTTTGTATAAAAACTTACGCCTTAGACACATTGACATTAAGACGGCCTTCCTACATGGGGAGTTAAAGGAGGAAGTTTACATGCGTCAACCTGAAGGATATGTAGTCCCCGGATATGAACACAATGTTTGTAAACTTAAAAAAGCGATATACGGGCTAAAGCAAGCAGCGAGAGCTTGGAATATGAAAATACACGATTCCTTAACAAAATTAGGGTTTTACCAAAGCTCGATTGACAAGTGTCTATACAAACGAACCACAAATAATGAAACAATTTATATAATCGATTAAGTTGACAATCACCTCATCGCGGGGGAAGATAATAACATTGATAAACTAATACGTAAGTTAAAAAAAGAATACCCTGTGATGGATTTAGGCGATGCTAATTATTATTTAGGTAGAAACATTAATCGGCCTGATTAAAATACAATGACCCTGGGGTCCAACCCGATCTTATGGACATCAAGACTTCAAAAGTGTCTAGCGATGTCTTCAGCTGAATCCGAATTTATATCAGGTTTCACTGCTGCGCAAGAAATTTCATGGTTAATAAATTTACTAACAGAATTGGACATGCCACAGCGTGTCCAATTCTGCCACAGCATGCCCATGGGGCCAATTGCACAGTGACCGATAAGTTTAATGGATGATAATCAATCCGCAATAAAACTTGCGGAATCCGATAAATTTCACCACAAAACGAAGTATATTGATTTTCGGTATCATCATTTAAGACAGTGGACAAATAAATAACATTAAAACTGGCTAACTGGCATTAACACCGCTACATTAACACTGGCTTAATGACGGCTGACCTTCTCACCAAACCCCTTCTCAAACCTAAGTTTGGTTTCCATAGAAAAACAATTATGAAAATTTGATACAATGCTTCAGGGGTTAAAGGGGGTGTTGGACTATGTAACCCCTGAAAGTTGATAAACCAGAAATAATTTTCTATTACTCAAGATTCAAAACTTTCTCAGCTTCAACAAGATGTGAATTCTTGCGGTCGCCTCGCCTTCTTTTCCATACACCTACACTGCAGGGGTTGCAGTTATTTTGACGTCACTGACTTAAGACTTTGAACTTATTTCTTTTAATTCTTTTTTTAATATATTGTGTCAGTCTCCTTTTAGTCGCTGTATAATGTAGTTTATTGTGAAGATGTGCCGGAAATATTATCCCTCCGTGTTAAATGTATTTGTATTCAAGAATCACTATTAAACGGATATAGAAACAAAAGGAATGATCAATTCAACAATAATCCACTTAAAAATACACACACCTAATATAATGAAAAATCTATTTTCTTTTTTATACACATTTTAGCCGAATTTTGTGAGTATGCCCAGTGTCTGTGTGAAGGAAGATATCGACGGACATACGGGTGACGGGACAGGGGAGCGTTACCGAGAAAACAGGTAAGAGAATGTTCTTATTCCTGTTTTGTATAAATGATGATATATTTGAAAAAGGCACACAAATTGAAGGAAATATTAAGTATATAAATATATATATATTTTTTTTTTATAAAATAATGGACTCGCAAACAAACTTGCAAAACTTTTAGTAAATATTATTTTAGACTATTCTTCGTCTACACAGTCAAATGAACTGAAAAATATGTATTCATACGTAGAGTACTAACCCGGAACTTTGAAATTTAGAATTCTTTAAATTTTGCAAACCAGCGTTGCGCTAAAGAAAGAAGAAGAAGAAAAGCCGCTAAATTTTTTTTTGAATGCAGAGGGTATAACTTACTATATTAGGCTAAACCTTAAATCAAACTTTTTTTACAAATGTGAAATAATCGCTGTAAAACGCAAAAAAATCATTATACGAATTAAACTTTTATTAAATGAGGGTGATATTCCCTACAATATGTTAAACAATTAAAAGCGGATTACTTTTGCTAATTTTCAAAAATCGCCGTGAAATAATAAAAAAAAAACCCGCTAGAATTACTAAAATCTCAGAAGACAAAATTTCGTCTAGTGGACTGAAACGTTTTAAACGGAAATCTTTAAAAAATGACAAACTCTCCACGGAATGCGAAAAACGCTAAAAATCACATCATTTTCAGTGAACAAAAACATTGTGACAGTAGTTCCTTTACGAATGTAAAACAAATCGCTACAGAACGCAAAATAATGCATTAAAAATCGTTGAGGACAAAATTTACTACATTAAGCTAAAAGATTGATACTTAATTTTTTATACAAATGCCAAAAATGCCATGTAATACGAGACAGGCCTAAAAATCGCATTAAAAAGAACTATTGATAGTCATCGAAATTATGTTTGTTATAATGTAAAGTCATTAAAATACGTGTTACGATTTTCCCCATTGAGCATTAAAATATATTTAATTGTTCAGTAAACGAAGCATAAATGATGCACACTTTATTTTCATAAGCGGCCGTGCTATTGTATCGTATAATCACTATCAGTATCTTGAAAAAATGACAGAACAATTCGAAAATAGTTATGAGAGTCAAAACTCTGACAGACGGGCAGACAAACCGAAGTTATAAACAATTTTTTACTATGTTGGAAAGAGTTAAAAAGATAGAATCAAGTTTTAAACAAGAAAGAAATAACTATGCGTCAAGCATAGATTTTGAACGAATTCCAGCACGTTCAGAATAATTATACAAAACTACAACGTTTAATAAGTTAAAATAATATGTCTAATTCAACCACATGGAATCGCATAACACATTTGAAAGCCCAGTTTCAAATGTTTCGATCTACAATCTCGAAATTATCCGAATTCTTTGAATAGTCTTGTACATATTGTATTGCCCTTCTGTATAGTACTCATCTTGTAGTGAAATTTGGTAATTTGTGTCAATTTTCAATACATTTAAATTAGCGTAATGTCATTAAAATACACTGCAAACGATTTTTCTCCATTGAGTATAATTAAACGGAATATTTTTGAGTGACCCTGTAAATGAACTATTAATCCCGCATACTTCATATACAATACTAAACATGTCTTGGTGACCCTAAATAACGTTTATCAATTGCATGAAAATCCGAGTTTATTTACGGGAGTTAGAGCGTGCCCAGACGGACAGACAAATTGAAAGCATAAACACTTTTCAAATTTGTTGGAATTTTTAAAAGAAGAAGAAATCGAAATAGGTCTTAAATGTTTTCCCTAAAATTTATAACATTCTTCTGAAATATTTGAATAGGTGTGAAAATACTCTCAGAAATAACGAATTAACTGATTAGTTGTGCAAAGAAAGTAAACGTTTAACATATGTGACACAATTTTAAAATAAAAATGATATAATTACAGAGAAAATAAAGCATCCTTACATTAATAAGGAGCTTAACGTATTGAGGTAATATCAGCTTTCTAGAACTGAATGTAATTTATCGAATGTGAAATAAAACAGGCGTGAAAGGTGTACAGGTAATGCGGGTATCAAAACCGTATCTTACAATGGAAAGATAAATGTTAAACTTCGGACATAAAGTAGATAATGAAGTAAAAATGAATTTATTTGTATAAAATTATTTTTACTTCCTCATACTTTCGACGGTACTTTTTATTAAAAGTATATCTTTTCATCCAACAACGTAAACTTTCTCTGGAGTTATTTTTAGGGGTGTCCGATGGTCCATTTTTTAAAATTTATTTCTGTTTATTTTTAATGCATTTTTCTTTTGAATTGATTCTTTCTATAAAGATTATTATATAGATAAAAAATTGTGAAAATGAAAAAAAAAATATTCTTTAAAAATTAAATTTCAAACTTACTTAATTTTTTATGTAAGTGATAAACTTATATATCAAATTTTATTATTATATTTTTGCTGTTCTATGCGGTATTTTTTTTTTTGTTGTTAATTTATCTTCTGGATTTATAAATATGTTACTTACAAAACTAAAAGTAAACTTAAAAGTAAAACAAGAACGAAACATCAGGGCATAGAATATGAAACGCTTTCCAACGATAAAATATATATTAAATTTCTATAAAGATTACTTTTTAAATATAAAAATATGAAAACTTTAAATAATATTCTTGAAAAAATTAAAATTAATTTTCTATATAAATCATAAACTTACTTGCAAAATTTATTATTACTTTTTTACTATTCTATGCGTCAAATGTTTCTTGTTAATTAGTCTTCTGGATTTAAAAATATGTTACTTACATAATTTAAAAGGAATTTAAACTAAAACAACGAAAACCATGCATCACGAATAGATTATGAAACGTTTTAGAACGCTAAAAGTATGTATTAAGTTTCTATAAGTATTACTTTTTAGATAAAAAAATATTACAATTTTAAATAATATTCTTTAAAATTTTAAAATTTTAAACTTATATAATTTTTTATATATGTCAAAAACTTACTTGCCAAATTGTATTGTTACTTTTTTAGTACTCTCTGCTTTCTCTTTTTTACTATAATCTGCTATTCTTTACTATTCTTTTTACTATTCTAATGTTTCTTGTTAATTAGTCTTCTGGATTTATAAATATGTTACTTACAAACATCAAAATGAATTTAAAATTAAAATAATTAGGAAAATCATGCATCAGGCATAGAGATTTAGAACGCTACTAGTATATATATTAATAAGACATTCATATATATATGTTTGTACAATAAAATGAGATAAATAAGTAAGCAACCAAAAAAAGAAAACATAATTCAAGAAAAATGCGTTTTTAGTAATTACTGTTGTACATACCTGGCAATGTGTGCAAAGTATTTTATGTAGCCCTGTTTATGAACTATAGAATTTATACTTACCAACTAATACATTAAAAATTTGATCAGATTAAAAATTCGTACCACACAGGAAGCCACACTGTCAGAAATTAACGATCTCAATCGGTACTTTTACGAATTTTTCTTTGTGAGTCTAAGTAAATTAATGATAAATGCTATGCTCTCTTTAATCCATAGAAACCATCAATTATTCGTCAGTGCTTTCTTTACGTTAGAATTATCACAACATCATTAAACAGCACCACGAGCAGAGCAAAATATTTTTTTCCATTTACTTTTTAATTTATTGGGAAATTTTTGTGCATCTCTGTAAACGAACTACAAACGCTACGTATTATATACACCGCAGACAGCATGTAGCAGTCCATATCACTGCTGTATTTCAATCCGATTATTATTTAATTGTTCTAACACTAATAAAGTTCACCGAAAAGAATTTTTCCATTGGCCACAATATAAAGGAATTATTTTTTGTGTTCTTATAAACGAACTATAAATGATACGCACTTTATTTTCATAACCTATTGTTTTATAAAAAAAAAAAAATTCTGAAAATTATTAAAATATCAAGGCAATCCGAGAATAATTACGAAGGTTCGAACACGGAGATAAAGACGACAGAGCGATCAACAGACAGACGACTGACAGATAAACCAAATTTATAAACACTTTTCCATCTTTGTTGGAAAATGTTAAAATAGGAGGATTTTCGAGAGTGATTTTCACTTCAAGTTATATATATTTCAATATTTTCAGTAGAATTTAAAAAAATAATGAATCAAATTATTAAAAACATAAAAAAAATCATATATTGAAAGGGAGTTTAGCCGTATCATTTTAAACGTAACAACTTATGGAAAAATCCAATCTGAGTTAATTGGACTGAAAGACTTGCTATGGGCGGAGCAGGAAAGATAATACAGCAAAAAAAAAAGTATATTTGCTGATGTTATCGCCATAGAAATACACGGTTTGCTTTATTTAATTAAGTTACTGTTATTTTAATTGTGAATCTCAGACATGTAAAGGTGAAACTATCAATATGGCTATTAAAGTGATTAAGAATTGATAACTCTTATAATGGTTCTTATTTTATTTAACTCAAACTGTTTTTTGTATGTAAAGATGGAGTTTTGAAATGTATTTTTAACCCAATTCCGATTACTCTAAAATTATAAAAATTACGTTCACAGGTGTATTTCTTATGGCAGTATAACATTTTTGTAGTTGTAGAACTTAATTATAAAGCAATACATTAATTTTAAAGCGCTTGCACTTAGCTCGCCACAGGTGATAAATCGCCAAATATTCTCTGCAACTCATACATTTGTATATGAGTTAAAACAATAATTCTTTAATTATGCTCCAATAAATGCTCATAAAACAGGCAGATCAAATGATTGTAAAACTGCAATAGTGAAACATCTTGTATGGGGGGAAAATGTAGAAAAACATTTTAAAAAATTAGAAACAAATTTAGAAGAAAAATTAAAAAAGTTAGGAACAAATTTAGAAGAAAAATTAAAAAAATTAGAAGAAAAATTAAAATGAAAGAATAGAGCGTGTAATATGAAAAAAAAAATTTACCAATTAATTATTAAATATTGATTGATTTGCAAATATTCGTTGAGGAAAAAATAGTCTAGAAATCCTAAAGAGAAAGTTTAAATAATGCTTCGTGTTTTTCCCTGTTGCTATACATAAAAAAGACCTAGAAAAAAATACGTATATTTTACTCATTTACTTTCTTGTGCTTTCTATGAAGTGAGAAAAAGAAAACCGATAATTTTTACTTTCTTCTACCTTTAATAATAGAAAGTATTGTAATCGAATTTTTTTTCGACTTCCGGTTTTCGACGGATTTACACGTTTTAGGGGGTCAGAGATTCCAAAAAACATGTTTATAGAAAATGTCTGTCGGTTCGTTTCTCCATATGTCCCTCTGTCCGTATGTCTGCCGCCATTGTACCATCAAAAAGTGCATGAAGTTATGCATAGAATTGATCCATATTTTTTAAAGTTTTGGCTATGGCAAGGAGGTCCTCCCTTAATTTCAAAAAAATCCGCCGGAAGGAGGCACTTTAATAGCGATTTTTGTGAAATTTTAAATACTATACCACCGAAAAGTGTATGAAATTATGCATAGAACTGAACCAAATTTTTTTGTGTATGTTTTTGGCCATGGCAAACAAGTTCTTCCTGATATTGGAAATATTCCACCGAAAAGGGGAACTATAATAGCGATTTTTGTATAATTTTCTTGATTTTTCGTATTGTACACCGGCGGCTCTTGGAGTGACGGTAACTTCCCGTCCTGATAGGCGGATTATTTGCCAACAGCTATTATATACAACTGAATAAGATAAAACTATTGATTTTAGTAAATATCATGATCGAGATTAACTCGTTTTAACTCCGATTAATTGACTGACGCAGAAAATTAAGATGAAAGTCAAAGTTGATATAGTATTGAACAAATAAAAATGAAGTATTGACATTTGTAACAATATTTTGAAATATTAAAATATATGAGATAGAAGACAGATTTGGAATTGGCACATCCAACTAGTTCTGATCTATTTCTGCGCTTAAGTGAAATTAGTGATGCACTGTAGTTGAAATTTTTGGAAAAAAAAACAT
Source organism: Maratus speciosus (assembly GCA_963932465.1). NCBI lineage: Eukaryota > Metazoa > Arthropoda > Arachnida > Araneae > Salticidae > Maratus > Maratus speciosus. Next base: position 261,487,516 of record OZ010800.1, on the reverse strand, counting down.
GCATTGTAAACATTAGGCGTAACGGTAAGTATTGTTGTAACAATAGGCGTGATTTTCCAGATGAGTACTGAATTCTTATGAAAAGAGCGAGTTGAAAAAGAGATTTTTGCTTAAATACTCATTTTCGTGTTGTAATAGTCACAAGCATTTTCATAAAGATCCTTCTCGGACAAAATTGCTTAAAACTTGTGTTCAAAACGACAATTTTCACAACATTTTCTGAACGATCCTTTGCTATTATCGAAAAGGGAAAGAACTATTCGATTTAATAGTTTCTGAACAAAAACACATGCCAGCTTATGTATCAAAGGTTGAATGTGATTTCGCGAATGGTTCAAAAAAATTTTGTTTTGATTTGAGATAAGCCCTCTAACTATGGAGGCCACAGAAGTTGAAATGATTTCACAGCAAATATTTTATAAAATATTTCAAAAAATACATTAAAAATTAAGGAACTGACATTAAAAGTTCCCGAAATTATCTAGAATGATAAAATATATAATAACCTATGTTTTGGAAGCAGATTGTTTTGAATTTAGCTTTTAAATTCAAACTATTTTCTGAAAAGAAAATAATATAGATTTGATTAACATACATAATTGATATGCATGCAATGCACTCATATGCACGTAATGAACTAGTTTATGGTAGAATTGTACTTCAAATATTTATTCGCGTGTTTTCCTCAGTTTTTCTTACAGCTTCTTTCGGTCTAAAATTAGCCGAGGTCGAAAAATGATGCTTATAGGAATAGTTTTTCTAGAAAGCATGATAAATGAATAATTATATAATTAAAACAAATAATTAATTTTAATAAACGAATAAATAAAATTAAACAAAATGTATACAGTTTTGAAAGTTCGTGGATGAATTTTGAACTGATGTAAACTAGCATTACTTTTGTTTTCTGGAGCATTAAAGTACTAATAAAAATTATTTTACACTTTAAGGGGCCTCAGGCACTTAAATCTTTAAGATTATCGAAATTTTATTTCTTTTAGATGTTACACTAATATTTTTACTGAAATTTTTGTTATAATTGTTTCGTTGAAATTCCCATTATAATCGAAGTTATGGCTTTTAGAATTACACCCGCCCAATAGCTGAAGCGACGTTTCCGAATATTTGGAGTCAGTTTTCTCCAAATGACGTTTTTGGGCATAACGCGCAGGATATCTCAAAAACTTCTGAATATTTTTTTATAAAATTTTCAAAGCGCGTGTTTTACATTAGTCTGTATAAACTGAACCTAGAATTTCTTGTTTTTTTGTTCAAATAAATATATTTTTTAGGTGATTTTACTGCTGAAATTTTCAAAATTTTGTATTAGCTAAATACAACGTTGTACTAAAATTAAAAATGCTTTAAACATAAATTTATTTACGTTCAGGGAAATTATTACAATCTGAAGTATAAGTCGGCACCAAACTTTTCAGTCTAGTTGCAATATTTATTTTGTTATCGTGTGCGTAAACTGTTATACCAATTTTTTGCTCGTCAAATGCGGGACAGTTTGGAGCACCCTGTAACTGTTAATTCTCAATCTGGCAATTTTTTAAATACATAAAAGGTAAGAACATACTTATATATTTCATCCCAATTAAAATTGCGTTTTAAAATTATATACATATTAAGATATTAAAAGTGAAAATGGAGTCCTGAGACCTTTAAACTATCAAAATGCATTTCATACTCATCTAACCATTGATCCTGTTTACACTCCGTAATAGAAGGTATTTACTTTAAAGAAAAAGAAAAACTTTCAGCAAAATGCATTAAGAGAAATAATTAAAGTACCTATGCTCTTATAATAATAAAACACAGTATTAGTCTATTATAAAACACAGAATGCATACAAAAGACAGACTTTATGCGTAAAAGCAATATTTTTAATAGCCTCCAAGTTGTTGCTTTAATAACGCAATACATATCTATACTCCTATTATAAAGAGGAAAAAATTGTTTATTTGTAGGAGGTAAGCTCAGGAACTACCGAACCGATTCCAAAAGTGATGGTATCAAAATGATGGTGTTAGTCCAACTTAGAACATAGGCTATATCTTATGTCGGTGCCACTACCCCAAAGGGGGTGCAGGAGCAAAAAACATTCTAAAAATGCGATTTTTCCGTTACTGAAGGGCCTAGAAATATGAAATTTGGAATATTAGTTACTTATAAGATATAAATGATGTCTAAGAACAGTTCTTAAACAATTCGAAATTTAAAAGGGGTGAAAATGCACAAAAAGCGTTCTGAAAAACGTTCTAAATGGTAGTTTCTACATAATCTCAGGAAATACCAAACCAATTTAAAAAATAATGGTGTCAAAATGATAGTTACAACGATTGCTACAAGATAGGCTATGTTTTATGTCGGTGCCACTACCCCAAAGGGGGGTGCAGGAGCAAAAAACGTTCTAAAAATGCGATTTATGTGTTACTGAAGGCCCTAGAAATATGAAATTTGAAGTATCAGCTACTCATTAGATATAAAGGATTTCTAAGAACAGTTCTTAAACAATTCGAAATTTAACAGGGGTGAAAATGCGCGAAAAGCGTTCTAAAAACGTTCTAAATGGTGATTTTTACACAATCTCAGGAAATACCAAACCGATTAAAAAAATAATGGCGTCAAAATGATGGTGAAAACCCTTGCTCCAACATAGGCTATGTTTTATGTCGGTGCCACTACCCCAAAGGTGGTGCAGGAGAAAAACGTTCTAAATTGCGGTTTTTGCATGACGGAAGGGCCTTGAATCGTGAAATTTAGAATGGTAGTTAGTTATAAGATATCAATGATCTCTAAGGACATTTCCTAAAAAAGTCTAAATTTAAAAGGGGGGGGGGTCAAAATGCGCAAAAAGCGTTGTAAAAAACGTTCTAAATTGCGATTTCTAGCAATCTCAGGAAGTACTGAACCGATTTCAAATATAATGGTGTAAAAATGATGGGACAGATCTTGCTCTGAGATAGGCTATATTTTATATCTGTTTCCACTAACCCAGAAGAGATGCAGGAGCAAAATGAGCGAAAAGCGTTCTAAAAACGTTCTAAATGCAGATTTGTCACCAATATCTCAGGAAGAATCAAACTGATTTCAAAAGTAATGGTAAGAAATTGATGCTGACAGCCTCTTCTCTAACATAGACGCTATTTTAAGTCGGTATCACTATCACCTAGACGTTGCAAGAACAAAAAAGCGTTCCAAATTTCGATTTTTGTGATCGGTAGGGGCTAGCAACTTAAAATTAGGCAAGGTACATATTTATTACATATAAATGATCTTTAAGAACAGTTTCGAAAAAATTGGAAATTTAAAAAAGGGTGAAAACGCGCGAAAAGCTTTCTAAAAACATTCTAAATTGCGATTTCTACTCAATCTCAGGAAATTCCAAAGCTATTTCAAAAGTAATGGTTGCAAATCAATGGTGACAGTCCCTGCTATAACATAGGTTATATTTTATGTTGCTGTCACTACCATCTGAGGGTTGCAAAAGCAAAACATGTTCTAATTTGCGTTTTTTGCATAACTGAAGGTTCTAACACTTTGAAGTATGACATGGTATTTACTTACAAGATGTAACTGCTTTCTAAGAACTGCCGAAAGAAAATTTCAAATTTAAAAAGATAAAGTGAGCGAAAAGCGTTATAAATTACAATTTTTATGTAATCTTATCAAATACCAAACCGATTAAAAAAATAATGATGACAAATTGTTGGTAATAGAACCTGCTCAAACATAAGCTATATTTTATGTCTGTGCCACTACCACCAGAGAGCAGGAGCTAAAAACTTTCTAAATTGCGATTTCTGTGATACTGAAAAGGCTAGAAACTTTAAATATGGCATGGTAGTTACTTATAAAATATAAATGCCCTCGAAGGACTGTCTAAAATAAATTCGAATTAAAAAGGGGTGAAGTGAAGGGGAGGTGCGAAAAGCATTCTAAAAAAGTCCTAAATTACGATTTCTACGCTATTTCAGTAAATATAAACCAAATATAAAAGTAATAGTTGCGAATCAATGGTAACAGTCTCTGATCTTACACAGGCTATATTTTATGCCGATGATTCTACCACCTGGGTCACGGGAACAACAAACGCTCCAAAAAAGGCCTTTAAAAACTTTCTAAATTACATTTCTGTGGAATATTATTAAATAACAAACCAATTTCAAAATTAATGTTCGCAAATTAATGGTGACAGTTCCTATTTCAACATAGCCCTTTATGTTGAGAGAGATGGTAGGACTTGGAATTTGACATGATAGTTAATTTTAAGATATAAGAAGATGGTTTCTTAAAAATTCAAAACTTCAAATGAATACTGAAATGAGCGTATTAATTGAGCATAAAAGTTTCAAAATATTTTCTAAACTATTACTTATTTAGTTTTATTTCGTTTTATTAATTTAAGTCTCATTTCTGCCTTATACAGTGTAACAATGATGTTTAATCAAACATTTAAATAGTAATTTTTTTAATTATTCCTAAAAGTAATAAGTACCTTTTAATAAAATAAAAATATTACCTTTTAATAAATAAAAATTTAGTTAGTACCTTTTAATAAAAATTAGACATATAAATATCACTTGGCATATTTCAAATATTACGCGAGCAAAGCCGCGGGGTTTGCTAGTATATATATATATATTGTAAAAACACGGAGACATAGATTAATAAATACCAACGTACACACAAATTTATTCATACATTCATACATGCAAAAATGTACACATCTTTAAGCGATATTCAAACTTCATAATAAAATTAACTTGCTAATATCGCTCTAAAATATCTGCCTTAGTATAATATGTACTTTATTGCTTAAAATTTGAAACACTTAAACCATGGTGGTTTAAATATAAGTACTCTGTTTCTCTATAACTATTGTACTTCTGGCTGCGAAGTACATAGAAACACATCTACACTCTTAAGTTTATTACATTGGTGAACTATTTAAAAACCACTTTCAACGTCTTTGTGCACACTAAACTTCAGAAAGTATCCCTACAGACAATTTAGCCTACAGGAAAATGAGTATATAAGGAGAATTATATAGGTTCTTAGAATCAAAAGTATGTCCAAAATATATCACAGTTTCCGCTTTGGACTTTCTGCATTAGCAGGCTTAAGAGTTAATATAAATGATTACAAAGTTGTCCATTTGGGAAATGAAAATATGGAGACAAATTGTAAAATTTTAAAATTCAAAAAAGGGTCTAATCGGATAAGCACAGCGAAATGGCCGCCCACGGCCGATGTTTGAAATAACATGTGTGGTAATAAGGCTTACCATAAGGATACAATATAGAGTGTTTTTAACCTCTGACCTTGAATTTTCCTTGAGATAATCGGGGAAGTATGCGCCGGCGCTAATATTTTTCAAATACGTTTTTCTTAAAAAGTACAGAAGTAAAAAAAAATGAAACCAACGCCTATTATTGAAGAATATATAAGTTCATATTAAATTTTCTTTTCACATTTTACACAAATTTTAACATAGAAAAATAAAGAAATATATATATTTAAAAAAAAATTATTAATGTAATAATTTTATATTTACACCAACCAAAAAATTAGGGAATATCGCTCAAAGTATGTACTTTTAAGAAAAATAATTTCCTTAAAATCGAAGATGCTCTTTTTGAGTTATAAAATAAAATATTGCTAACTACTCGCTAAAATATTCGTAACTTTCCCTCTTTGCATTTCCAGAAATACGCTACTACTGGTTTGGTCGATTCGTGATGTTTCTACTCGGCAGGATGCGCAGTGCACCAAAATATCAGAATGTTTTCATACATACCACTTCCCTATAGGTTTGTTTCGTGTTTGTAAATATTCTGTTATTCTGGCGTACTGTACATCCTTCTCGCTTAATAATATCGAGATCTGACGAAAAAAATATTAACATTTGCCTACGATGATTTTCAAATAAAAGAAGGCTATGGGGCTGTACAGTGAACATACATAATATATTACTTTAATGGGGAGTGTATGTGTGTGGGGGGTGTCTGGCGCTTGACATCGGAATATATCTGTAGGGGGAGGGAGGTTTGTCATGTGATATAGTTATCATTTTTGATCGAACTAAAATTTTTTGGTATTTTTATGTTTAAATCTGTTACCTAATTTTTTTAAGTCTGTTTTCTTCTTTTTATGAAAATTCAAAGTTATTATTAAAACCAGTGAATGATTATAAAACATTTCATTCTAAAATATGGAATAACTCATATGGAACGCATATGGATATTATCCTGCCATATCCGTATATATTTCGTTGTAAGAGAAACCAGATTCGAAATTATACTTGTTATTTTTACTAGTAAAATATAGGGAAGAATGTTGTCCACCTGTTTATTTACAAGAAGTTCTGTTTAGCCTCGTTCAGGGGCGAAGTGCAAGAACACAATATTACATTTCCATGCATTATGTAACAAAGAACTATAATTAAATCTTTTAAATAATAAATATTTCTTTAAAATGTTATTTGATATAAAGTTGTTTCTTATATAACACTCATATTTTATGAATTTCTTCAGTTCTTTAAATCAGTAAAATATGCAAATAAAAAAATGTACAACCATATCTGTATAACATTGCAACCGTATAAAAAGAAAAATAACGAAAAAAATTGTAAAAATAAAAATAAATTTTTTAAACACAGATAACAATATTATTAGTGGGAGGGGGGGTGGGGGGAGGTTCAAAGAATGACAGAGTATGACATCGGAAGGTTGGGAAATGCCCGAAATTGCCAAAAGTTGATAATATTATATATTTACAGTCCCTATTCAGCTTCACCTGCACAATCGACTAGTCCAGCATTTCCCAACCTTTATTCTTTCACGTAACCCTTTCTTAGGCCTTTTTACTTTGGAGTACCCCCATTTCTTATAAACACCCCCCCCCCCCTTCACCCTCCTACACTCAGCTAGATAACGAAAACATGCTTTTTTCATTAGTAATCTTCTTATCACGACCATTAAAAAGATCGGCAAAAATTACATTGTGTAATTTCTAACATTTTTGTGACTTTATTAATCCTTTTTGTGATTTCCTCTATTACTGATACTTTTTCACGTAACTCCTGCAGGTCCGCCACGTACCGAAAGGGATACACGTACCCCAGGTTGGGAACCATTGGACTGGACAGTCGACTTAATATTACGCGAGAAGGATGCGCAGTACGCCAGACTAACAGAATATTTACAAACACGAAACAAACCTATAGGGAAGTGGTATGTATATGAAAACATTTTATTATTTTGACACACTGCGTATGCTGCCCGAGAGAAAATGTCATGAATCGACCAATGCATTGACAGAAGCGTATATCTTAAAATGCAAACATGGAAACGGAAAGTTATGAATATTTTAGCTAGTTGCTAGCATTATTTTTTTATAACTGAAAACGCGCATCTTCGATTTTAACGATTTTTTTCCCTTAAAAGTACATACTTTGAGCATTATTCTCTAATTTTTCGGTGGGTGTACATATAAAATTACTACATTAATAACTTTTACATTAATACCACATTAATAATTTTTAATACATAATGCGAATTAATATATTATTTAATTATTGGCGTTGGTTTCATTTTTTTTTAACTTTTGTAATTTTTGAGAAAAACGTATTTGAAAAATAGTAGCGCCGGCACATACTTCTTCGATTATCTCAAGGACAGTTCAAGGTCAGAGGCTAAAAACACTCTATAATGTATTATCATGGTGAGCCTTATTACCACACATGTTATTTCAAACATCGGCCGTGGGGGGAATTTCGCTATGCTTATCCGGCTAGACCCTTTGCATATAGAAATAATCGTATTGAAGGCATACGTTATTTTTAATATTTTTTTTTTTTTTACTTACAAGAAAATTGCAAGAATTAAAAGAATATATATTTTTAAATGAAAATTTTCTATGAAGATGACATTTAAATGTAATATAAAGTTTCAAGTGTGTACAATAGCTAAAAGGATCACGGTGCGTTTTTCATTGGTTGTGCAAAATGCAGTTTTAGTACGCAGATATAGTCAAACAAGTGGGTAAGTGTGATCACAGATCGTACAGAGGGTTTCGTTTACAATTCTTTCAAAACAATTTATTATTAATTAATAAAGCCAAATTGATATAATTTATAATTATTAAATCCTTAAAAACTGCTCATAAAAAGGTAAAAAACGCTAATGTTTAAAAAAAATTGCGCCCCCCCCCTCCCCCCCCTCCTTTCGAAATTTTTCGCGCCATTCTTTTAAAAACATTTTATTATGTGTTATGAACTATCTTAAAGTTTCAAACAAATCGCTGTGTTAGATCATATTTGTTTTGTTCTAAATATGCACAAATTTATTTTATACGGTATAGATGCGAATAAACTAGACGCTACGGAAGAAAAAACGTCCCCGAAACTAGATTCATTTAAAAGATTTTCAAAAAATGTAAAATCATACAAAATTGAGTTTTGTTAAAGAATATTATAGTCGGCCCCGTGCAGCGCCGGGTGGGTCAACTAGTAGATTATAAACGAGAATGGTATACATATATTTCTTTTTAAAGATGCAGTTTTAATTAATATTAAAAACTTTATTATTTGAAGATAAAATTAATACATTTGATACTTAAAAAAATATTTTAAGTGTAAATAGAGACCAGTCTAAGATAAAGTATTAAGTGTAAAGAGCAGGCAGTAGACAATGTTACTCATGTTGCGTCTCACAGTTGTTGTTTTTAAATGGGCAAGAAGAGATAATTATTCTAACATGATATAGAAAAAACTTCATTCCGTATATTAGGATAAACCGTAAGAATAGTCAACATTATACAGTCTTTTAAACAATGTTGAATCTGTAAAACAGCATGAAATTAACTAATAAACTGTTGCTGAATGAAGGAAATATTCCGTGCTTAAAAGTAAAAGATATTTTAACATCTTAAAAAGGTTTTAGATTTTTTTTCTTTAAAAAAATGTATATTTTATCAAATTTAGAATTTAAGAAAAATTTCAAATAATGTTATATAATTTTTGCTCCAACCTTTGTACAGAATTTCCATGTAAATTGTTTTGTTTAAATAAATTTGGTTTTACTGGTTTATATAAAAATATATAGTGATGTACAGCTAATGGGTAATACAATATGGTGATATATTTATCGGACAGTTGACGTGAATGTTTCTTTCACACACACTTCCAAACATATTGTGAAAAATATTAATGTTTTAATCTTGAGTGAAGTGTGTTGAATTAAATTCCACTAAATTTAATATTTGATTATCTCTATACATGTTATTTATTCAAAGATAGAACTTTAGGAACTGCTCTTGCATCAGGATGGCCAATTTATTAAATAAATATTTTACTGACAATGTTAGTTCTAATCTGTACTGGAATTAACTTTTTTAAAATTTGAATGTAAAATATCACTTATTTGGATATTATTTCACCCAACAATATACAAGTATATATTAACTAATTTTTTTATCAAAATATTAAATCTTTGCAATTCAATATTTACGTTTTAAACTTTTATATTAATCACCTGCTGTTTCCGTTTTTATTCAAACCAGTGCTTTTAATTTAAAGATTCGGGGTCTGATCACCGTTTGAAAGATTTTATGTTTGTTTTGGTAGTTCCAATTTAATGTTTCTGATAAAAATAATAAAAAAATGTTTTTTAAATGTTACTACTTTAAAATGATTATTTAATAAAACATCTAAAAAATAAAGCATTTTTCTAAAAAAAATTACAGATATATTAAGGTAAAATAGATAATTTTCATTATTTTTGGTACAATTTTATATCAGAAAACCGGTCAGGGGAGCACAGAACTATTGACTAGACCTCCGAGTATTACGATTGCTTTGTTTGTGACTGTATTTGGAACTTTATCAAAGACACTTAAAAAAAATCGTAAAAACACACTATTTCTTTTTATTTTTGAAATATGAATGTATAACATTTATTTTTAATCTACAAAAATATTTTACAGTAATAATATTATTAATATTAATAATTAGCAGAAAATCGGTTCGTACAAATCTGGAATTTCTTCTCTGAAAAGTAATCTTGGATGCACGCCTAACGTTAGGATCCACTTATTTAGATGATGTGAGGATATTGTGAGATAGTGTGTGATAGTGTGTGACTCGATAATGTCTGATAAAAATATTGTTATTATGATTGATTTGAAATTTTCTTCGATAAGCCTAGAACTATCAGGTTTTTAAATGATTCCTTGTGGCCGAGTGTAGAATTTGTTATTGTTGTATTGTGTATTGAATATGAAAATATAGGTAAATACTTGTTTTTATTATAATTCATTGATAGAATATTAAATATTTAGTATTTTGTAGTTGGAATGTAGTCTTTTAACGAAGGATGGAAATTTTCTTAATAATACAAATGTTTCATTCAGTAATAACGAGTCATTACCTTTCATTAGTGGACACTCCTAATAATCATAGCGTAAAGCATATGCGTAATGTATATATTTAACGGAAGTATATGCAGACAATAAAGGGCATATCCGGATAAGCATAGGAAACATACTTTCGATCAGATTTCCTGATTTTTTCCACAGATTTGATTACCTATCCACCACATTCACATTTGACTACCTATGACCCAAATTCATATTTTTCAGCATCATATGCATTACATTTAAATTAAAATATTATGAAGTTTTCTTGCTTGTTAAAAAGTATGTTGCTATTGTATCAGTGGCTTGCACCGATGACCAGGCCCCTATCTGCCGGGTTGCCCCAGCTTAACGGGTTTAGTACCTGACATCGGGGCGGATGACCGCCTAATCGCTGCGAAGCGTCAATAAACCCAACATCATTGCCTCGATCGTCATCCTATTTGCAGCGCCTATTGCTAGTTTGTTTATACTTTGTTTTGCAGGTTACTTAACGTTATATCCTGTCGTTTGGCACCTACACATTGCTACTCAAGTTGGTCTCGTAATTTAGAACCTTGATCAGATGACGAGACCTTCACCTGGCAAGGCACCTCCAGAGGTATAATTCACAGGTAACTTGGAGGACTTTGCACCCACGATGGATTTTACATGCACCAGGTGCCATTAGCGTACATGACGGAATTTTAGCCGGCAGATAGCCTGGGTGCCGCGACCAACGGCTACGAGTATAATGCTCTACCAGCTTGGCCACCGCTGCCCGATCTAATTGGAATAGCTTGGAATTTTTGAAGCCTAATTGTTGATGCATACTTGTCAAAGGAAAATGATTAATATTTTTATTTTTTAATTTATTTATTATTTTTTTTATAAGGGGGGGGGGAGAGTAAACAAAAAAGTGGGGAACCACAGATAAACAAATTGCACCAACTGTTAATTTTTTGGGGCGAATGGTTAAGCAAACGTAACGTTGCAAGGGACATAAGACTACGCCTTTCTACCGTACCTCACGGGGCAAAAACTGGCTCCCTGGGCTTTGACATTGGAGCGGGTCCGGTAGCTCCTGCAGAAAGCGCATATATAAGGAGAGGCGTTGTACAAAAAAAAGATAAAAAAATAATACATAAAATAAAAAAATATATATAAAAATGAAAAGGTATAACATTATTTACCTTTTTTTTTCTTGTGCTCATGAAGGGGATTTTTCATATGCTGCCCCAAAATACGTATCATAATGATAATTCAACGTGAGCATTTTTTTTAAATATTTATAACCTGAAACAGACAGATTGTTAGTATGGTGTGGGGTGTCCCGCTGTAAATAGGTGTGTGTGGGTTTTTTTTTCCTACTGTGTTATTATGTCTATGTTTTCAATTAGCCATCTGGCCACTGATTTACCCTTGTTCTTTACGTGTTTGTCGTTTGCTAGTTGGTTGTGCCAAAGTTGCACGTTATTTGTTGTTATTTGGACCAGATGGTGTTGTTTTGTTAGCGGGCAGGATGTAAGATAGTGTTTAGGGGTTCCAATTTCTCCACATACGCAGTTTGGTGTGTTTTTGCGTTTAAATCTGTGTAAGTAGTCAGGGAATGCTCCATGACCCGTGTAAATTTGACTTAGTAGTTTGCATCCCTTTAGTCTGCTTGTGTTAACTGTTGGGAAGTATTCATATGTTGTCCTTCCCTTGTCTCCGTAATCCCACTCGAACTGCCATTGTTTTATTATAAGCTCTTTGATTGTTCATTTTAAGCTAGATATTGGTCTTTCTAAGTTATATGGTATATTATTCGACTGATTTTGTGCTGGTTGTTTTGCTAATTTGTCGGCATCTTCGTTGCCTTGTATGCCTACGTGCGCCTTTACCCAACTTATTTTGAACTTTTTATCTGATTTTTTTATTGTTTCGCGTATTGAATCTATTAGTTGTGTAACATTGAAAGGTTTACTAAGTGCTTGAATGGCTGACATGCAGTCCGAGCGAATACTGTATTCTTCTCATGTTGTGTTCCCCCATTCTGCTGCCTTGTGTATAGCCAGTAGTTCTGCTTGGAAAACGTTATTAAACTTCCTTGGTGGTGCTGACCATGTGTTTATTTTCTTTTCATTTTCATATGCTACGAATGCCGAACCTGTAGCTCCCGATTCCAATTTTGACCTATCATTGATTTGTATCAGTTGCTATAAAGCTTCTAGATATTTTTGGTAAAATTTTAAATGTATGGCATAATGTGTTACTAGCATTACACATATTTTGCAATGAATCGATAATACAATTTAATAAATTTATCTCATTTATAAATGACAAAGTATGACAGATTTTAATATTATGGTATTAGTTCAAGTTTTTAGGGAGGCTTTTTTTTTGGCGGAGGAAATTTGTCAGCATTTTTCGAAACAAAGGATTGGAATAAGTTTTATTCTAACAAGGTACGTACGCATCGGGGCATTCAGGGGACTTTAGGTGTTTTAGTAACAGAAATTTTTTAAAGTACTGGATGCTATATCTGAAGATAGATTGTTTTCTTTAAATAAGTCAAATATTTCTTCAATGAAATTCTAGAAAATGGTGCTTGAAGTGTACGAACCCAGTCTAATATTTGACATTGAACTATATACTGCATGAATTTGAAACAATAAAGAGTAGATTAAGTTAAAGTTTAACAATAACAATGAATTATATATAAATCATATTGTCAAAGATGACCGGTCACTTGCAATTTTAGACATTTTCTTAAATATCTAGAAAAATACATGAGGAATTATCTTGAAACTGCAGGTGTGTAAGCAGAATAGTACAGGTCCTATATTTCAACGAAGATTTTTTCCCGAAACACCGTAGGAGACCGTCAACAAATTGAAAAAGAATGAATAGTTTTTGGATAATCCTGTAAAAACTAATGTAGCAAAAGCGTTAAAACTGTAGATTATGATTAATTGGCTTATTGTAATAATTGTGTTCATTTTTATGAGAAAAGCATGTACACTCGTAGAGAAATTAAAGTTTTTTTTATAAAAAGAGTCCCAAATTTTGCCAAGTTTTTTGCTTATAATTTGTAAAGTTCTTAATATAAAAAAAATTCTTCTCATAAAATATGACAAACAACATTGTACACAATACCCAGCAATAAAAATTAAAAAGTAATAAAAATTGTATGAAAAACTGGCAGGTTTACTAAATAATGATTCAATGCGCATTCCCGAATGTAATAAAAATATAATTTGCATAACGTGTTAGCTTAGCTAAATGTATAGAGGAACTTTTGTGAAAGTCTCAAAAACATAGTTTGAAAAGTCAGAAAATTATCTTTGATAGAGTAAGCTCAAAATCCGTTGTTTCAAAAAGGAAGCAAAAAGATGAGGGGATGTATCTAAATACAGTGTAGTACGTGCAATATTGTGTATACTATATTGGCATTAATCAATGAACATATGGATAGTCCCTCATCTTATTGCTTCATTTTGGGAACAACTGATTTTGAGATTATTCTATCCTCATAAATATGCTCTCCTAATAAAAATGAACACAAATTATTACAATAAACCACTTAATAATAATCTACAGTTTGAAAGCTTTTGTGACATTTCTTTTGACAGGGTTATTCAGAAGATATTCGGTGTTTTTCAATTTGTTGTTGGTCCCCTATGGTGTTTCGGGAAAAAAATCTTCGCGGAAATATATGACCTATACTATTCTGTTTACTCGCCTGGAGTTTCAGGATAATTCCTCATGTATTTTTCTAGACATTTAAGGAAACGTCTAAAATCACAAGCGACCGGTCACTTTTGGTCATATAGTGCAAAATAGCGCTAAGTGTGTAACAGTCCCGTATCCCGATAACCACTTCGCGTTTTAATTTTCTATTTGGCCATTTTTATTCAAAATTATTTTTTCGAATAAAACTTCATAAAAGTTACATTTTTAGAAAGATTATTAAAAAAAAATTAACATTTGAGAGATGACTTCATTAAATTATGTATATATTATGAGATAACTTTAGTTGAAATTAGATTGGCAGCTCAATATGTCCCTCCATGAAAATAAACAAACAATTGATTCATTCGACTTAAACATTTAAAATATTAAAACATGGAGATAGTCATTCAGGGTAACTTTGATTTATAGGGGGTAACTTTGTACCACTACCTAATTTTCATTGTGTTTGACTTCAAAAGGCTAGATAAACTCTAGAAATTCTGTTGGCGATGTTATAAACTGGGTTTTCTGCTCTTTATTTTGGAAATAAATTGTCAACATTATGCACAATTAATTGAATCATCCAACTATTATTCTGAAGTATGCTTAAAAGGAGGGTTTTAATGCTATTTTGAAGTTGTATTCCAATTAAATTTTTATAGTAAGTAAAAATATACTCATTTTCGAGACATAATATTATCTAAATGTTGTAAAAGTGCAAATATTTTGTATTTATTTATTTACTAATAGTTAGTCAAATGTAAAATTAGAAGACACTACCATTTTAGCTCCTTTTCAGTGTAACTTTGAGCCGGCTCAAAGTTAGATATAGGTTTAGTGTTTACTGATTATAGGTACTACTAACAAATCGTATGCTGACTATAAATGTAAGTATAGCTATGTATTTAACGGAAATACATGCAGATAATAAAGGGCATATCCAGAAAAGCATAGGAAACATGCATTTCAATCAGATTTCTTGATTTTTTCCAACAGATTTGGCTGCCTATCTCACAATGTACATTGATGGACAAAACTTAAGGACCAGTCACAAAATGCCAATTTTGAAGCGATAATTTTCACCGGGATACTCAATAGGAAGTAATATAAATCGAATAATTACTATCCGTGCAGAATAACGCTAGTCCATATAGCATCTCACTCAGGTCACACATGGTCACAAGAGTCACAGTCACTACGGCGAAACAAAAAATAGGAAATTCCATACGTCTCTTTTATGAGTCTCAAATGACTACTATATGTGACTCAACTGACAGATCACTGTTACTGCTGTTTTGTGACAAGTCAACAGGCCACTTTACAATGTCGTTGCATTGAGACTCTCGTGTGACTCTCATCTGAAGACTCAATTTCAAAGTCATTGTAAACGTTACATTATGATAAATCACCAAATAATGTCACATTAAAGTCACATGGTGACTTTCTGTCACATGACTTTGTCAAATGGTGACAGAGACCCTACTGTGAAGTCACAACTGTGAAAAGTTTTGAAAAGTCATCATGTGACTTTAATGTGACATTATTTGGTGATTTATCATAATACAACGTTCACAATGACTTTGAAATTGAGTCTCCAGATGAGAGTCACACAAAAGTCTCAATGAAACGACATTGTAAAGTCACCTGGTGACCCGCCACAAAGCAGCAGTTACAGTGATCTGCCAGTGGAGTCACATATAGTAGTCATTTGAGACTCATAAAAGAGACGTTTGGAATTTCCTATTTTTTGTTTCGACGTAGTAACTGTGACTCTTGTGACCATGTGTGGCGTGAATGAGATGTTATATGGACTAGCTGTTCGACAGGGGTAGTAATTATTCGAAATATATTACTTCCTTTTGAGTATTCGCGTGAAAATTATCGCTTGAAAATTGGCATTTTGTGACTCGCGCTTAACGTTTGTCCACCATTTTATTTACCCTATTATCATCTTATAAATATTGATATTTTATGAGATAATTTTTTTCTTTTTTTATAAAATCTTATTTTCTTAAAAACTACTGCACCAAATGACTGCGCCAAAGATGCATAACTGGGAATTTTAGTATAATTTTCTGTTCATAAAAACTATGTGGATTATTGATTCAAAAATATTACGAAAAAAAAAAATCAAATCTTATGGCTATACGAAAATGACCATTTTCTTATATTCTTTCTATTACTAAAAATTACTCATAAGTGCACGTATAATATAAATAAGTGTGGCGGTAGTGTGCTTTGGATAGAACATGTAAATATTTTCAAAAACATATCTAAAATACATAAAATTCATTTAAGGCGTTATTTGGTATGGAGTTACTGAGATTCAAAATCCCATACATTCTATATTTTTTATTCTTGTTTGATTAATATTAGTACTAGTATGTACTACTGTATTTATGTATATATTGTTGATTTAAAATATTCAAAATTGATTTTCACTACATTTTTAAGTTTTATATGAACAATGAATAGTTATTTTTTTCTTTTTTTTTGCTAAATATTAATGTTTTTCTTCTTCAACAATGCCTATGCATAATATTCATTGAAATATCATAAATTATACAATCCTTGTGGTGTTCGGAAATGTAAATGTCTTTAAATATCTGTTTTCTTTTGTTTTAAAGTTGTCCTAACTACAGAATTTTTTTATAATGACTTATTTTACATATTTATAATATGGTGCAAAGTTACCCTACATGCCTGGATAACTTTGAACCAGGTTGAAAATTCATTTTTTATTGTTTATACCATTATTATTCCTAAATTTCTGATAGTCATCTAATAATCTGGAACCTTTCTGCTGTTTTTTTTTTTTGTTCTCTTCTTTTATCTGAATATATAGAAAATGCGAATCAAAGCTACCCTTAATGACTTTAATTGTTCCCTAAGCGAATCCGCGATGTAGCCTGGTTTCGAAAAAATAAATTGCATTATTTGTGATGGTTAATGCTTAGTTGGCGCCATCTATCGATAGTTAAAATAAAAAAAAAAGAAATTTTCTTTTGAGGAAGTTCTTTGAATTCTGAAAACATTGGGAAAAAATTAATTTTTCTTATAAAATGTAATTAGAACATCAGGAATATATAATATCGTGCACTGCATTATATATTGTAGCGCTAAGTGTATAAAACTTCCGGAGTGAACTCATGCGGAATCATGGAAGACGATAGTATTCCAAGTGACGCAGCCTTAAGCCTAAAATCGTATGGTAGAATTCGTAGATGGCGGAACACCTATATACAGCTAACTCGACATCAAAGAAAACGCGAAAAGCCGCCTGTTAATAACTCAGCAAATATAGGTCCTATTGTTCTAATTTTTTTAAAACAGCCTATGTCTGCAGTCTAATCCTATTCTGAAATTTTTACAATTCTACGTGCAGCATATTTTGAGATCTGTAAACCCATTTTCAAAGCAATTTCGATGTCGTAAGTTTGTCTTTTCTTCTCCGAAACGGCCTGGGCATTAAAAAAAAAAATATATATATATATATATAAATGGAATCTGTTCTTGATGAAGTGAATAAGACTAACCTAGTATCTAGGAAAACTCTTTAACTTTTATATAATCCGCATGAAAAATCGGACTTCTTAGGATCGCGGATTACATGTTATTCTATGTAGCAGACACAACGTTGCACAGCGGTTTTGTGCGGTTTAGGTCACAGTTAAAGATCTGAATATTGGCAATAAATCTTTCTTTAAACTACAAAAACAGTTTATTATGAACTTTAAAATGCTTAGATGGATTTTTTAAAATGGATCAGTATTTTGTAATTACATGTATTTTATTTCATTGTTATTCGTAGTAAGGAAACATTTTTTAAGAAGAAAATATTTCGCATTTTTTCGAAAATTCTCGTATTGAAATTCGATATTTATCGAAAACTCTCGTATCGAAATGAAAATTTGTTGGAAAACGTCTCAGTGTAAGTGATTTTATGTCCAACATCACCTCGCTTGTGAAATGACAATTTCCTTGTGACATGTGCAACGCGTCTTCATTTTTTTTAGTTGTGAAATATGTTCCAAGATGGCGACACTTCCCTGAGCGAAGTTCTCGTAAGATCACGGACTAACGAACAATTGTGTAAAAGACTTTTGTTTCGAAAAGGCGACAACAGATAGCAGCACTAGAGAACTTTTCTGAACACATAGACTCATTTAATCAGAACCTTTTTTGCTTGTTAAGCAAATTTATTGTTTCCAGGCTTTTTTTACTCTGTTTTAACTCTTGTGGGCCCCTTTTTACTTCTCACTCGAATGGCCGGTGTTGTCGGTCCAACAGCGCACGAATTTCTGTGCGTTGTTCTATTGTTATAAAGAAAACCTTGTATCTGCGTGGATTCAATATCATGATTCAAATTACTAATCTTATTTTATTCTTCTTTTATAGTGTGAGTGTGCATCCTTATGTAATCAAGATATAGCATTAGATTAAACGGTTTTATTCTGCACTTCTGCTCATCAATGAATACCACTTACACATTTTTTTCAAATAAAATTAATCGAGTGTTTCTAGGTGATCAACGTGAGAAGTCAAGCACTCAGCGTTCACTTACCAGAAAGGTAAGAAAATAAACTTTCTATCTTTCATTATTGATGTAAATACTTTTGGTATAACTATTTTATATTTATACTGGGTCCTTAGCTAGATGCTTATCGCGAACTCACCCTTTCTAGATATTTTAAAAGATTATGAAGGCTGAGTTGAAGGGGAAAGTAAATAAATAAATAAATAAAAAACCCAGTAATAAAAATTTGTTTATCTGATTGTGATAAAATGATGAACAAGATGCACATATGAGATATGAAATATTGAAATATATACATGAAAATAAAAATAAATGTGCATGAATAAATAACGATATATATAATATCGCAAGAAAAGGGTATTATTGTGAATGAATATTGATTGATTATTATGAATAAATGATCATTTTATTTATATTTATGAATATATTCTAAGAAATTATTTTAAGAAAGTCACAAACTTCTTATAGTAAATATATTTGTTATCAAAGAATTTATAAAACTTGAATAACACGCTATGTCTGCCTCAAAAGAAATTACGGCAGTAGAGAAATTAAACGATAATAATTATAATCATTGGTGTTTTAAATTAGAAAATTTGTTAATTAAAGATGATTTATTCAAATATATAACAGAATCTCCACCTGCCGCACCCGATGATACATATACTAAAAACGCGGCTAATGCGAAAGCCATAATTTGTTTATGCATTGAAAATACACAAATTGTGCATATCAGACATTTGACATCTCCCAAAGACATTTGGGAAAGATTAAAAAGTGTTCACCAAAGGGCGAATTTATCATCCAAATTATTCCTTTTAAGGAAACTATATTCGCAAAGGCTCAACGAGGGCGGAGACTTAAATCTACATATCAACAATATTTTAACTATCCGCGACAAACTCGCTGCCATTGGAGAGCTCATAAATGATTCGCACATTGTGGCTCTTATGCTTTGCAGCTTGCCTCAGTCATACGCTCCTCTTATAACGAGCATGTAGGCTAGAGACGAAAAGGATCTAGACCTCGAGTTTGTAAAAAACAAACTCATCGATGAGTACTCTTATCGAATCGAATACAAAAACACCAGCACACGACCAAGGGACACAGCATATAAAATTGTAAATAAAGGCAATAAAAAGTATTGCAGCTTCTGTCAACGAGATGGGCACGCTCGTTCAGAATGTTACAAATTGAAAAACAAACAGAAAAACAATTACCAAAGAAGTGAAAATTATAACAGTAATAAATTTAACAACCATGCCAACTTTAAAGCCAATTCGGTAAACCTCAAAAATCAACACAATGGTAGTAAAACCGACTCCTCGAATTTTTGCTTCAACAGCAAGTCAAATATAGAGGATGAGGTCAGCCAATCGATCATTCCTCTCTTCCCAGTGGAAAACAATTTTGAATTTGAGTCAGTAAAAATTAACCAAACACAAACAACAGATCCAAACACATATATCATTGACTCGGGTTGTACCAGGCACGTTGCATCAGCAAAAACAAATTTTGCTTCGTTCACAGCCGGGAATTTTGGGAATATAACAATCGCTAATGGAAAAAGGCTTAATTCGGAACGTATGGGCGACGAAAAATAAAAACAGACAAAAACCACTACATTACACTAAGAAACGTATTGTACTGTCCAGAAATAAAGGGCAATTTATTGTCAGTTAAGAAAGCCACTGAAAATAATACAAAGGTAATTTTCGAGAAAAATGCATGTTTATTTGTCAAAGATGATAATATAATCTTGACAGCTAAATTAAATGATAATCTCTACGTATTAAACCCTGAAGATGATTACGGCTATACTACAAGTACTCAAACTTTTTGTAACAATACAAATTGTATTTCATTGTGGAACCGAAGACTCGGACACAAAAATTTTGATGATATTAAATACCTTGTTAATCATGAATTAGCCAATGGGATAACAATTAACAAATGTAAACATGACACGCGATGCACCAAGTGCATTGAAGGGAAACTTTCCGCTCTACCCTACCCTAAAGTAGCCACAAACAGAAGCAAAGACATCGGTACCCTCGCACATTCCGATATATGTGGCCCCATGAATACTGAAACGATAGGAGGGAAAAGGTACTTTATAACATTCACGGATGATTATAGCAGGTACACAATAACATACTTAATCGCGCATAAATCGGAAGCCGTTATCAAACTGAAAGAATACATAGCGCTAACGAAAAATAAATTTGGCAAGTTGATAAAGGCAATAAGATCCGATAACGCAAAAGAGTATATCAGTGATGAATTTGAAAACTGCCTAATAGAAAACGGGATAGAGCGTCAATTGAGTGTTCACTATTCTAGCCCACAGAACGGCGTTTCAGGGAGAAAGAATAGAACGATAGTGGAAATGGCTAGAACCATGTTGTCGGACGCCAAGTTACCTAAGCAATTCTGGGGGGAAGCTGTCATGTCCGCCACCTACCTCATCAACCGCCTACCAACAAAAGCTAACAAAAATAACATGACACCCTATGAACTTTGGCATAAAAGAAAACCCGATCTCTCGAACATCAAAACATTCGGATGTAAGGCATTTGCCTATGTCGACAAACCTAAAAGAAATAAATTAGACAAGAAAGCCATCGGGGGAATAATGTTGGGATATGATTTCAGAAGCAAGGGCTATAGGATATATACGGGTGAAAATAAAATTATAATATCTAGAACCGTAAAATTCTTCGACGAAGGTATAAAAGATGAGGAAATTAAACCCGCCAAAGAAAATCAAAACAACGAACAAACTCCCGCAGATAATATTGAAATTGATCTAGAAGAACGCGACGATGATCAGAATAACACCCCAACCGACACATCCCTTGAGCCGAGAAGATCGCAAAGACAAAATCGTGGCGTACCACCTAACCGTTATGGAATAAGCGCAAACCTGTGTCAAATTCAGGAGCCAAAGTCATGGACAGACCTACAAAATATCAATGACGCAGAAACTAAAGATAAATGGCTAAAAGCCACTAGTGAGGAAATAGATTCTCTGAAGCAAAATAATACTTGGACATTAATAAAACCTATCCCGGGAAAACGCGTCATAGGGTTGTAGGTGGACGTCTAAGGCAAAAAGGGGAGCCAACGGGTCTATAGAGCGATATAAAGCCAGATTGGTCGCTAAGGGATATGCTCAAAAATATGGAAGCGATTTCGACGAGACCTACGCACCTGTTGTAGCGCATACCACCCTGCGAGCATTCTTAAACGCAGCAGTGTACAAAGATCTTAAAATAACTCACCTAGATGTCAAAACTGCTTTCTTACATGGCGATTTAGAAGAGGAGGTTTATATGCATCAGCCAGAGGGATACATAACAAAAGGGGAAGAAGATAAAGTGTGTAGTTTAAACAAAGCGATTTATGGCCTTAAGCAGGCAGCTAGGGCGTGGAACCAAAAAATAAGTAAATCTCTAAAAGAACTAAATTTCGTTGAATGCGCGTCAGACAAATGTCTGTACAAAAGAGTCCAAGATGGAAAAATCGCATACATAATAGTGTATGTTGATGACATCTTAGTCGCAGGAGACAAAACAGACACACACGAAATATACACTGAATTATCAAAGCAATACGAAATCAAAAATTTAGGTCAAGTAACACAATATTTAGGCATAAACATAAAGGAAACAGCAAACGGTAATCTAGAATTAGACCAGGAACACAAAATAATGCAAATCGCAGAAAAATTCAATTTGTTAAATGGTAAGCCTACGTATACACCCATGAATACTAACTACTTTAATCTAGATCCAAACGGGAAATTAATGGGAGATAACGTAAAATGTAGACAGGCTATAGGAGGGCTTCTATACATTGCAACTTTAACTAGACCCGACATAGCATCAGTCGTTAATATCCTGGGAATAAGGAATGAATCCCCAAGGGAAGTCGATTGGCAAGCTATCGAGAAATTAATTAGATATCTGCTTACTACCAAAGATCTTAAATTCGTCATAGATAAAACAAAACCTCCAATCCTAACGGCATATAGCGATGCCGATTGGGGGAACGACAGAATAGACAGGAAATCAACCACTGGAAACTTGTTTAAATTAGGAAATAACATATTGGCATGGTCATCGAGGAAGCAGAGTTGCACAGCACTCTCGTCCACGGAGGCTGAATATATCGCTGCCTCTAATGCAGGTCAAGAAATCTCGTGCTTATTAGACTTGTTAAATGACCTCGAACTATGTCAACAACTACCCGTAACATTGTACGAAGATAACTTATCAGCCATAAGATTGACCGAAAACGAAAAGGCACAGACAAGAACTAAACACGTGGAAGTTAAGTATTACCACATCAGACATCTATGCCAGAATAGCATAATCAAAATAACTTATTGCCCATCGAAGTTAATGCTGGCAGACGTGCTCACCCCAGCCGTTGCCTAAGCCTCATTTCGAATGTTTGAGAAATAAGTTAAACATTTTACGCTCGCCGGTTTGACATAAAAAGTGGAGGTGTTGGAAAAGTCTCAGTGTAAGTGATTTTATGTCCAACATCACCTCGCTTGTGAAATGACAATTTCCTTGTGACATGTGCAACGCGTCTTCATTTTTTTTAGTTGTGAAATATGTTCCAAGATGGCGACACTTCCCTGAGCGAAGTTCTCGTAAGATCACGGACTAACGAACAATTGTGTAAAAGACTTTTGTTTCGAAAAGGCGACAACAGATAGCAGCACTAGAGAACTTTTCTGAACATATAGACTCATTTAATCAGAACCTTTTTTGCTTGTTAAGCAAATTTATTGTTTCCAGAATTTTTTACTCTGTTTTAACTCTTGGGGTCCCCTTTTTACTTCTCACTCGAATGGCCGATGTTGTCGGGCCAACAGCGCACGAATTTCTGTCCGTTGTTCTATTGTTATAAAGAAAACCTTGTATCTGCGTGGATTCAATATCATGATTCAAATTACTAATCTTATTTTATTCTTCTTTTATAGTGTGAGTGTGCATCCTTATGTAATCAAGATATAGCATTAGATTAAACGGTTGTATTCTGCACTTCTGCTCATCAATGAATACCACTTACACATTTTTTCAAATAAAATTAATCGAGTGTTTCTAGGTGATCAACGTGAAAAGTCAAGCACACAGCGTTCACTTACCAGAAAGGTAAGAAAATAAACTTTCTATCTTTCATTATTGATGTAAATACTTTTGGTATAACTATTTTATATTTATACTGGGCCCTTAGCTAAATGCTTATCGCGAACTCACCCTTTCTAGATATTTAAAAAAAATTCATTGCGTTCGCCATAAGATTTCGTCATGTATCACTGCGCGAAGTTGACTGAAGAAATGAGAAATATCAAAGATCTTGAAATGGTATTCCAAGAGGATTAAGTGGGTTCAATTTCTAATTATCCAGACATCATTCTTTGCAACCGACCCTTTCTAATTAATATAATGTTCTGAATTGTTTTTATTTTCAACAATACTTATAACTGTTTTCCTTACAAAATCCAGTACATTCTAGACGATCAACCATTCCAACGTACAGATCTTGACAGTTACATCATTGTCCCTCTTTATAATGACTTCATGCAGCGGTTCACCAACCCTTGGATTATTGTTGCCACGGATGCTTCAAAGTCTCCTTCTATGATGTCAATAACAGCGTGCACGGCCACCTCTAACTTCAGCTACAGATTTCAGTCAGTAAACTAAATCTTTACCGCTGAAGCATTATTAATAGACACGGTTCTCGACAAACTTTGTATCTGGAATCATCCAACTGTCATTCTTACGGGCAGCCTTTCCGTCATCAAAGCGCTTCAGGTAGTTACAATCAAGTCTCCCAGAATTATCCTCTGGCTTCACAACAAGATCCATAGAGCTGCTTCGTTTTTGAGCAAGATTTGTATCTGTTGGGTACCGGGCCATCGGGTTATTCCGCTTAACGAACAGGCTGAACGTCTAGCGAAAAATGTGTCAGACTCTGATGTGCTGCTTGACTGGCTCTACCCCGATGATCTCGTTCGATACCATAAACGAAAACCAACCTAATTTCTGATCATCAGTATAAGTCAAGCAATTACCTCTCGGCTCTTGGTGACATCCCATACAATAAGGAAACCTTTAGTTGGGCTACTAACAGACGTGAATATGTGCTGATCTCCCGGCTGCTTTGTAAGATGGTAATTATACCTGCGTTCCTCTTCCGCTTCGGGCTCATTGGTGATGACAATTGTGGTACCTGCATGGTTACTGACTCCGTGGAACATATTCTGTTCTCATGTGCTAGATACCACACTCTTCGCACTTTATGCTGGAGCAGCTCTGTGTTGAATCAAAGTTGCTTTCATTCCTATAAGGACTTTCTGAACATGTTCTGTCGTTCTAATGACCTTCGTATATCTACCCTCCGTGTTTTGAAAAGTATTGATCGCTTCTAACTCCTTGATTTGAGGTGTCCTTATTGGACCACTGTTTTGGATCATTTGAGACAACAGCCTGAGGCTATAGGTCTCAGAGAACACCCACCCCTTTTAAAGTTCAAAAGTTGCTTAAAAAATAACGTTCATGTGTGGTATAGGTATTACTTGTAACATATGAGTGTAATACAGATAGTTTACCAATTTAATTTTGGGTGGTTTTGAGTTTTCTTTTAAAGAAATTAAACAAAATCTTTCATTTTTAAAGAACGCACAATTTAAATAAAATGTATGACGAAATCAAAATTCAGATTTACAATCCCGTTTATAAAATGATTCATTTGCGAATCGTTCTAATAACATTATAAACAAAAATTGATTTAAAATGACGTCTTTTTCGAAATATGGGTATCTTTTGCTTATTTTTCTTTTTATATAACTCTTTTCAGTTCAAAACTTAAAGAATTCTAGTATTTTATTTTTATAAAAGTAAACCTAAAGGGGAAAAAAAATTCTTATTGCGGTTTATCTCTGTAACAAAAGAAAAACAGAAGAAAATACCTCCCCCCCCACCCAAAAAAAAAAAAAAAAAAAAAAAAAAAAACTGAAGCATTTCTTTCAGGCTAATTGATTACAGCCATGGGAGCAAGACCTTCAGTCTTGGACATATTTTTGACTGATAGTAAATTCTACTTTATATACTTAAATTATAACGATTAGCTCAAAATGAACCATTTTATCCAGACTGGTTGTTTTGAGCTCCTAAATGTAAAAATTTTCATCATGATACTTTTCCTTATTTAGTAATTAAAGTTTATAGATAAATAAGATAAAACTGCTTTTTTGAAAAGTTAGATACTTGTTTTTATTTAATTTCAAAGTTAATATTCTTAAAAGAATGCTTTAAACAATTTACTTTTAAAAAATATAAAAGTAGCCAGCTCCCTTAAATGGTATTTGTGGTAATGAAATATTATTGTAAATAAGAACTATTCATTACATGTTACTATTTAGAAAAGATCGATTACACAAAATTTCAATAGCAGCTGCATTGTAGCTACCATCATGATTAGGCTTTGTATAAATTAATAAAGTGATTACCCAGTAACTATTTCAATTAATATACTAATCTGACTGGCATCTTAAATTAAATATTAAGTTGTTTTTATTCTGCTTTCATTAAACCATTTACTAATCTTTAACATTTCGCATATTCCAACTACAAAAACTCTTTTATTCAATTCCACTTGAACACTGGAGGGTTGCGTTGGGCGTAGCAAAAAAAGAAAAACAAAATTAATCAGTTGATTATAAAAAACCCGCTCCAATCTCGGTGGTGGGAGGAACATCACAAGGGAAAAAACCCTCGCGAGTTTTGACAGTATGTCGGGGGGGGGGGGGGATCCAAAACTTCATGCAATGTTCACATGAGAAAAGTCGCCGACATGTTACTTTTCTGCAAAGACGTGGAATTCCGCTTTTTCAGCACATTGAATTTTTTCATCCCTGGGATTGGTGCAAATCTGCATTAAAATTTTTTCACATTTTTAGGAGGTGTGGGAGGTAGCGGTATCTGACGAAATGCAAGAAAAACTTGAGTACAAACAGCACCAAATTTAGTTACTGTCTCTCCCTTTCTCATTCGGCCTTTTCTTTCCCGTTACCTACCATACTTTTAGTCCACATATAGAACTGAACAGCATGAAAACATAGCCACCCCCACACAACTATCGCCTGCTCTGCCAAAATGATTGCAGGAAAAACGCAAATTTCGTCAGTCGATACGTTATTTTCGTCATAGTATCGCAGAAAAACGAGATTTACGTCAAAGTATCTCGGAAAACGCAATTTTCGTCTAAGTATCGTGCAAAAACACAATTTTCATCAAACGAATGCGAATTTTGTCGAAGGATCGAGAAAAAAACACTAATTTCGTCAAAGGGTCCAGAAAGATGCGAATTTCGTCAAACGGTATGGAAAAAAGTGATTCCGTCAAACGATCTCGGGAAAACATATAATTCGGGATAGGATTGCGGAAAAACGCATATTTCGTCAAAAAATCGCAGAAAACATGAATTTCGTCAAAAAGCTGCAAATTTTTATCATAGGATCCTGAAAAAAAATGCGAATTTTTATCATAGGATCCTGAAAAAAATCCCGAATTTTGTCGAAAAATGCGATATTCATCAAAGGGCCGTGAAAAAAATGCATATTTTGTGAAAAAATCACAAGAAAAATGCAAAATTCATCAAGACGGCGCGAAAAAAAAAAACGCAAATTTTGTCAGACTATCATGGGAAAACGCATATTTTATGAATGGATTGCGGAAAAAATGCACATTTCGTCAAAAAATCGCAGAAAACATGAATTTCGTCAAAAAGCTGCAAATTTTTATCATAGGATCCTGAAAAAAATGCGATCTTCATCAAAGGGCCGTGAAAAAACATGCATATTTTGTGAAAAAATCACAAGAAAAATGCGAAATTCATCAAGACGGCGCGGAACAAAAAACGCAAATTTTAGCAAA
Source organism: Maratus speciosus (assembly GCA_963932465.1). NCBI lineage: Eukaryota > Metazoa > Arthropoda > Arachnida > Araneae > Salticidae > Maratus > Maratus speciosus. The sequence goes on along the minus strand of OZ010800.1, from coordinate 261,459,907 downwards.
CTATTATGGGAAAACGCATATTTTATGAATGGATTGCGGAAAAAATGAACATTTCGTCAAGAGGATCGTGGAAAATGTGAATTTCGTTAAATAATATCAGAAAAATCATGAATTTTATCAGACGATTGCAGAAAAATGCTAATTTCATCAAAAGTCTGGAAAAACGCAAATTTCATCTTGCGAAATTTGTCAAAAGTCTGCAAAAAAACCAACTAATTTTGTCAACGAATTGCAAAAAAATCACTAATTTTGTCAAAGGCTCGCGGGAAAAATGCGAATTTTGTGAACTCAGAAGCAGAATTTTCTGTGTCAGTCTGCAGCGTACTAAAATTTATCTGCGACCCAATAGTGCTAGTCTAAGCCTACTAAAACAACAATATCCAATAAAATAAGAAAAAATTGCGTTTATAAAAAAAATATATAATGAAATTATGAAACAAATGCCATAAATCTAGAGAATTAAAAGTAAATTTCAGCTTTTTTCTAAGCCCAGACTTTCTTTTAAAGCTAGTGGATTAATCTGCAAGGTTTAAAATAATCTGCAACACGCTGCCGAACTGGACAGTTTCTGATACTGGGTACGTGAACAGGCTATGAAAAAACTTTAATTTCGTCAAAGTATTGCAGAAAAAAATGAGAATTTCGAAAAATGGTGTCAACGAATTGCAAAAAAGTCACTGGTTTCGTCAAAGGATTGCGAAAAAATGCGTATTTCATCAAAAGGTCGTGAAAAAACACGAATTTTGTCAAACGATCATAGAAAAACGCATATTTCATGAATGGATTGCATAAAAAATGGACATTTTGTTACAGGATCCTGGAAAATGTGAATTTTTTTAAATAATCGCAGAAAAATCATGAATTTTACCTGAGAATCGCAGAAAAAATGTGAATTTCATCAAAAGGCTGCAAAAACGCAAATTTCATCATAGAGTCCTGTAAAAAATGCAAATTCTGTCAATGAATCACAAGAAAAAGGTGAAATTTGTCAAAAGCTTGCGAAAAAAATACTAATTTTGTTAACGAATTGCAAAATAAATCACTAATTTCATCAAAGGATCGCGGAAAAAATGCGAATTTTGTGAACAGGCCATGAAAAAACAGCAATTTCATCAAAGTATTGCAGAAAAAATGAGAATGGGTTGTGGAAAAAAATCCAGTCCTTTTTGCACGTGGGACCGTAAAAGTTCAGCCTTTTTTTTTTAAACCTGTAGCATGTCTGAAGTCATTAAATTCGTTGATCGTATCGTTGATTCGTTGATCGATAAATTCACCAAGCGTTAAAAATTCAATGTATTGTTAAATTCGTCAATAAGTTGTGGGAAAAGGTTCTGAAAATTATCATTCATTCGTGGCAAAAAAGCGTGAAATTTGCTAGTCGATCATTGAGAAAAAAATCTTCAATTCTTCAGTGAGGGACTTTCAATATTATGAAATTTGTAAATCCATCGCAAAAAAATGATGATATTCGTCAGTCAATCGTGCGAAAAATTCACAAAATTATTCAGTTGGTTGCGGGGGGGGGGGGGGATGAAATTCATCTATCGGTCACTGTAAAAAACACATGATTTTCAACAATTGGTTGCTGAAAAAGTATCAAAATTTGCCAATTGTTAGAAGGGAATTATATTCAAATTCATTGGTCAGTCACATGAAAAAATTGTAAAGTCGATGGGTGAAAAATTGCAAAATGATACCAGTTGATAGAAAATATCCCAAAATTCTACTAATAAAGGGAACTCTAAAAAAACAACAAACCAGTTCAAAATACGTATTTTGAACAAGGTACAAAGCGGTTATGAGGTACAAACACTTTATGAAAATACTGTGCCCTTTTTTAAAAAACTCCCTCCCGGACATGAATGGGATTCCTCATTACCGCGGTTTCTTTTAACGATTATAATAATCCCATAAGGCTCCATTTTATAGAATTTGCAACAGTTTTAGTCAAAGCAGTAAAATGAGATTTTCTTGACAAAGCGTTAAATTTGAATTAGCTAAAATTTTCCTGATTTAAAGGTAATAAATAATTGTTATCTTGATATTTTGTCCATTAAAATAATATGTAATAATGGCGGGCTTGCCTTGTGAGCTGGGGCAGTAAGGAAATGGATGGTACCTTTAATTTTGTTAACAAATCTTAGTCTTAAGGTAAATGATGTAATCATTTCACGGAAGTATACATATTTGTACATTAAAAAATGTATATTGTACATTCAAGCCTCTATATTAGTTGCATTTTTTAAACTATTGAAAAAAGGCATGCCTTCAAAGTTGTAGGTTATTTTAAATTTTTAAAAAATTATATGATTTAAATCAAAATAAACTGATTTTTTTCATACTCCGCTTAAAAGTTTGTTTTCTACGACCATGTTAGCCAATGAATGTGTTCAGAATATAGCAGTCTAATGGTCATTTACAAGATAAGCAAAACATTTCCGGTACTTTTCGGTTAGCCGGGCGACAGTATAATATATGCATATAAATATATATACATATTTGTATATATACACATCTCTATATATACAGATATATTATATATACATTTATATATATGTATATATATAAGTATATATATATGTATATATACATTTAGTATACCAGTGTTATATGTACATATATATGTATATATAACACTGGTGCCCGGCTATAAGAAAAGTACCACATATCCTTTATAGACTGCAGAAATGCCTTAAAATCTTCTTTATAAATTCAATCATCTAATTTTTATTACATTCAAAAACTGCATTATATCGCTTAGAAAAACACTTAACTGTTTGTTTACATTTAGAAGAAGCAGCACCAAAAACTGGTGATTTATACAAAGTTTTATTATTTAATTATTTATTTACATCTGACATGCAGATATAGGCTTTTACGAATTATAGAGTCGTATAATACATGATTGATTAGATTGTATATTATGTCTCCCTCACCCAACGTTGTTTTGACACTGGCCATTTTCTTACTTATCTTTGTTTTTGTACCTTCAGTACTGCTGCATTAACTTCTTTATTTAAATTCAAAACGTATTTTCACTCTTAGAAAGAAAACAAACGAGCTAAATATGTTTATTTTATATAAAAACTAAACTCTTGATATTGTCTTGCGAACTTAATTGGGTATGTTGACTTGACTGTGAAGGGAAAAGTGGAGACGGGGATCTGAGAGTTAAAACGCCTTTTCCTTAAAAATCAGTTACTTTTTTTAGGAGATTATAGGCCATAGATTCTCTTCCTACTCTGTAACAAAAGCTTGTTTGCATACTCACTGACTTTTAACTAGCCAAAGTGTGTATCCTTACACTGCCATAATAACCAGTTTATAAAGAGAATTCTTTATTTTGCTCTTAAAGTCTGCTTGTCCATTAAAATAATATGTAATAATGACAGGGTTGTTTTGTGAGTTGGAGCATGAAGGCAATGTATGGTACCTTTAATGTTGTTAACAAATCTTAGGCTTAAGATAAGTGATGCAATCACTTCACAGAAGTATAAATACTTGTACATTAAAAATATATGGTACTACTTAGTTATCTCTCGACCAATTTCACCAAATTATATAAATCGCCAAACCACTCGGCAAATTATACAAATTGACATAATTTTAATTTTAAATATCGAAAGAAAAAATAAATTAGTATAACATTAATAAAAATACAAATAAAACGACGAAATAAAAATCCCTTGATGACGTAAAACGTGTAACATTCTTAAATTCAAGTAATGTGACATTTTAGATCAAACATTATTGGTATTTAATCTTACAGTTTGGCGATAGATTTTTGGTCAACGGGATAACTAAGTAGTACCAAATATATATATATTCAAGCTTCTATATTACTTGCATTTTTAACACTATTGAAATATGCATGCTATAGCCTTCAAAGTTTAAAATAATGTTGTAGGTTAATTTAAATTTTAAAAATTATATGATTTAAATCAAAATAAATTCATACTTTTTTCATACTTTGCTTTAAAGTTTGTTTTCTACGGTCATGTTAGCCAATGAATGTGTTCAAAATATAGCAGTCTAAAAGATAAACAAAATATTTCATTTTATGACTGCAGAAATGCCATATCTTCTTTATAAATTCAATCATCTAATTTTTATTACAGTAAAAATCTGCATTATCTTGCTTAGAATAATACTTAACTGTTTGTTTATATTTAGATGAAACAGCACCAATAACTGGTGATTTATACAAAGTTTTATTATTTAATTGTTTATTTACATCTGAAATGTATAGCATATTATAAGCTTTTGAGAATTATAGTCATGTAATACATGATTGTTTAGTTTGTATTATGTGTCACTCACCCAACTTTGTTTTGACGCTGGCCATTTTCTTACTTATCATTATTTTTCTACCGTCAGAACAGCTGAATTAACTCCTTTATTTAACGTCAAAAAGTATTTTCACTCTTCGAAATAAAACAAATGAGGTAGATATGTTTATTTTATATAAAAACTAAACTGTTAATATTGTCTTGCGAACTTAATTATGGATGTTGACTTAACTGTGAAGGGAAAAGGAGGGGGGGGGGGGTCTGAGAGCTAAAATGCCTTTCCCTTCAAAATCAGTTACTTTCTCTAGAATATAGCCATAGATTATCTTCCTACTCTGCAACAAAAGTTTGTTTGCGTTACTAACTTTTAACTAGCCAAAGATTGTGCATCCTTATGCTGCAATAATAACTAATTTATAAAAATAACTCTTTATTTTAATCTCAAAGTTTGCTCCCGGAGTCACCTTATACCCCACTGAACTCTCAAAAATCATCACTGATTGGGTCAATGAGCTTTTAAAACTTTATCAAAATAGTCATGACATTTGAAATAAATACGAGTATGTTACAAATAATAATTGCTAGTTCTAATCAGTATATCTAATGTAAATACAAGTAATTTATTTAAAGATTTTTTTCCCTTTTACTATTTGATTAATAGTGGTTCAATTGATATAATTTTATATTGTACAATCACTTAGGTATCCTGCAAGCAGTTAGGTGTTTTTGTTATGTGACAAAAGTCTGCCAGTAAAAAATTTTAATTCAATAGAAGATCTGGCATCCCAGAACAGGCGAGACATTTGGCGACTTTGAATTTGATAAGGTGATCAATCGTTACATCTGGTAATCTCACTTTTTATATTTTTAGCTATCCCTACTTGGAAATCTAGTTTTATTGACATCATTGATGATGAAATCTGACATATAAGGGTGCAACTCATCTATGGTTGTTTGGCCCTGTGGAAAGTTTTGAAGATGGGAGACTTTTTTTTTCTTTTTTTGAGATTTAATTCATAATAAAGTATTGTGTGCTGGTTTTTAATTGTGCCCATTTGAAAATTAAAGTGACGGTGAAGCAAATTTTTAAATTGTTACTATTTGTTAGATTTTTTTAAATTATTTTCAGTTGTAAAATTTGAAATTTCTATTAGTATTAATCTAAAATGGAATAGCTCAAATAAATATATTAATATAAACATACTAATAACCAGAGAAAGTAGAATCCCTGATCGTTGCTAAAAATATTTTTTTTGTCCCTGTAGGAAACAGTCCGCTGATAGACAATTTCTTAATAGCCAATTTTTGTTATTTAGTGTCCCTGTGGCCGGTAGCTAGTGCTAATTTTGCCCTTTAATGCATGCGTTTAGTGACCGAGACAAGATATTTGTGAGTTTTGCGCATTTTTCAGATTGCTGTATCCAGTAATTTTTTTTCTTGTTTGTTTGTTTTCATGAACATGCAGCGTTCATATATGCATTATTAATCATTCCAACTAAGTTGCTGTATCCAGTGATGTTACTGCGGTTTTAATAAATACAAATTGTTCATACATACATAAATTAGAATTTGAATTGTTCAATATTTACTCTGATGTAAGTAGGTACTTTTAAAGATTGAAATGACATGAAATTTTCTCAATGTTATTGAAAAAATCAGAATTTAAATCGTTAAATGATTACTCTGATTTAGAAAAGTTGTTTAAAAGATATAACATTTTTCAATTAATTTATGTTGAAGTTTTTTTTAACTTTATTTTGACTGTCACATTAAAATGAGCTTTCCGTTATTTATAAATATTGTATTTACATGATTCGTAAATAATGACATAGTAGAAAACATCAGTCTGACAGGAATAAAAAATGTGAACCAATCGCATCAGTTTTCAAGTTGCCATGGTTCAGTTTGGGTTGGGTTGCATGGGAATGTTTATACGTGCTAAAAAAATCACAATATTCAGTATTTCGCTTGTTCTGGGATTCTGCTGAAGATGTTTATAATGCAATTATCAATATGATTTACTTTTGAGATGTAAACAATGGATTTTGCAGTTAGAAATCTCCTGTATTTCACATTCATATTGTTGAAATATCTGCTATTTCCCGAAACACTAAACTTTACACATTTTGATGTTTTAACACATTATTTTGGAAATCTGTAATGAAAATATTGTTGCAGTAAAATACCTTTAAAATGCAATTCTCTGTATAACAGACAGCTTCTTTAATGTAAACAATGAATTTTACACTTAAGTAGAGCCTGCAATCCATTTTGTAGAATTATTGCTACTCTCTAGAGGGCTAAATTTCAAACATTATTTCCTTTTTATTTCCATAATTCTGATTTTTTTAATGAAAAAATTGCTAGCATTAAATTACAAATTTTTCATATAAGTAATATAATGATTTTGTCCAGAGGTACTTTTGATCATGTTTATTAAGCATAATTTTGTGTACATTTTAAAACTGTATCAAAATACATGTAATTTTTTTAATAAATATGTTACATATAACATATGGTAGTAATAATCAGTATATCTGATGAAAATACAAGTAATTTTCCAATGAATTATTTAATGATTTTTTATCCCTATTACTGTATTTGATTAATAGTAGTTCAAGAGCCATATTTTTATAATCTAAAATCATTAAAAGCACTCTGCAAGCAGTCCTTGTTCAATCACAAAAGCCTGCCACTAAAAAATTTTAATGCAGAAGATGTAATGTATTTATCATCTGAGAAATATAAACAATGTAAACAATGAATTTTGCAGTTAAGAAGCACATGTATTTTACAAATATTGCTATTTCTTGGAACACTAAATTTGATAAATTATCGCCTTTAACACATTATTTTGGAGGAGTGTTATAATCAGTAGCAGCTCATGGCAGGTTTTTCTTGCAGCACTAAAATGCATGCCTTCCAAAAGTTTTTTTTTTTTTTTTAAATAAATGTTTGCCTTATTTAATGGAAGAAAGTTCTTCTAAAAATAAGGCAAATATTTCATTATCAAAAATAGTGAAAAAGGAATAAATTTGCCAGTCATGCATTTAGTGTTCCCAAAATTGTCAGTCATGCGTTACCACTGTTTATAATGATTTTGCCAGGTATATTTGGATTTTATATTTAAATGTAATACCTTTAAGGTAATTCAATAATGTGTGATCTATACCTATTTTGTAAAATTTTATAATTTGCACAATTTCTGGTTCCAAGAAATGTAATTTAAAGCATGTATACGAAGTAAATTTAATGATGTGTGAAATACGATCTACATAATGCGAAATTCTATAATACGCACAACTTCTCATACCAAGGTGTGCGTTATAAAGATATTCTAGTGTATTCATATGTAGTTCCCTCATCAACAACCTTAAAGATTTAGTATGTGTGACTGCTCTGAAGAGGGCATTATTGCAACATTATATTTTTTTTCATTCTGTAGCACAAATTACACAGCTTAGAATTTACTAGTCAAAACATTGCCATCTTGATTTTTTTCCACTGTCTTTATTTACCTCAGAAGTGGTTAAGATTTTTTTATACTGTATATCCTAAAGGTTATAATAGCAAAAAAGCATATTTTACCCCTTGGAGAGGAGCGACCGGCCACTTAATGTACTTGGTATACTTGGCCCCTTAAGGTGTTCAGAATCCTTCATTATTCTGACCACTTATTTTTAATTGTAAAGTTTACTTTCTTTAATCGGCGCATTTCTGTGATTCAATTACAGAAAATTATCTGTTTTTAAAAACTAGTAATAAAAGATTAAAAATTAAGCAAAGGGCTCTTGTCGCGAAAGGGTTAAACATCTTGAATTAAAGTGAACTTTAATAACATTTGGCTTTAATTGCGAGTGCTCTTCTAATTGAGCTATCTGTACTACAACCTAGCCAACACAATATTAGCTCAGAACAACTATTATCATGACATCTATTGATTGTGTGTAAAATATTTAAAAGTGTGTCTGATTATATATTTTATTTTATTATTAAGCAACAGACTTTGCAGATCCGCTTTTCTAAAAAGCTTTAAAGATTGAAATCCCTAGGCTGGAGTGGGAAAGTGGTAATTTTGAGGAATAGAAGGATAGTTTATATAGAAGAATTTTCTGTATAAAAATAAAGATTTATTTTTTTTAATGCTGGGGAGTAGGGGGAGGAAGAAGGGTTGAAATGCACATTAGGGAATTTAGTGCTTATTTATTTATTGATGTTATTGAGCAACAAATGTTGCAATTTTTTTCTCAAACTAATGTTTGAAAGATTTTATTATTTTGCTAAGCTGGAGTGCAAAGGGAGAAGTTGAAACTTCGGAGCTCAGGGGATTATTTTATATGATTTATTATTATTGTTAATAAAGAATTTTAAATAGGGATGGTGAAAGATTATTTTATATAAAATTAAAGAATTTAGAATGTTTAATTTTTTTTTCCACTAGGAATGGGAAAAGCGGGAGCAGAAATTTGTAGTTTTGGATTTAATATAAAAGTATGTAATTACTTTTATAAGTGAGCGATGATTGTTTTATATATGTATACACATATAAAGGTTTAAAGAATAATATTTCTTGCTATTTTTCTTAACAAAGTAAATTTTTTATATAGTAAAATTTAATATAGCTTTTTATATCCCTGAAACAAACCAACAGAAATACACTCTAAACGTGCATGTTGTACATTACCTCCATATATTACCAAAGAGTTCTTATAAAAGTCTCATAACACGGTGCTCTTTAAAATTGAAGTATGATCATCCTCTTTTGCGGGGAGGGAAGGGGGAGATATTGAAAATGAATGGAAATCCTGACTATGAATTCTTTGTATTATTGGTCTTAATTTTTTTTTTTTTTTTTTTTTTTTGTGTGTGTGTGTTTGTTGTTTTATTTTTTTCAATAACCTCAAAAAAGTAATGATATCAATAACACCTTTTTATAACTATTTTACCCCATCTGACCCTGTTAGTCAGATAAGATAAAATTTATTATCTCGTAATTCTTTTTATAATTCATTGCTATATCATTCTTTTAAAAATGAAAACACATCATTCTGACTGTCTATCGTCAAGTTATATTATAAGTTTCCAAACGTGTCCCTATTCTGAAAGCGAAACTGGCGAATTGAGATAATTCGTCTGTAAACATTAAAGTATAGGCTTATGAAACAGATTTCAGCTGATAGTTAACATACACTTCATTAAATGCATCCCATAGTTGTTTTCTTTTTCTTTTTTTTTTTTCTTTTTTTTTTTTTTTACATTAATGGAAGGTTTGTCACATTTAGCTGAAAAAGCATTTTTTGTGAATGTTTTCTAAAACAGGAATAAAAATATGAACTTAAGAGAGTTTTCTGTACACTATTGTTTGAAGTTTACATAATGTACCTGATTTAGTTTAATCGGAAATATTTGAAAATTTACTTCATAGGACGAATAATATGTGCCATCAACCGCGATCAGGAAACCTTTTATTTCACGATTTAATCATCACAGACTATTTTTTGAGTTACATTCTGAAAGATTATCGCATATTCTGGAGCCTATTTTATATCAATAATATGTACATTTAATAATTAATATTATTTTTTGAATGAAAAACTAAGTTTAGAAATAAAATGTATAATAAAATCTTTTTCATCAAATAAATAAATAGAATACTAAATTCATCTTTAAAAAGTTAAACTTAAAGTTACGCTATGTACAAATTACTTAAAAGATGAAAAATATGTAAACGTGCATCAATAGAAATTACTGCTATAGAAAATACTGTTTGTAATGACGTTTTATCCTACAACACACCCAGAATTTGGCTCAGTTTGCTTAAAGAATCATAAAACACGTAATATTCCACTTCCCTCTATATCCATTTTTAGGTGCGTTCGTAATTATATAAATACGTAACACCTATAGTCGTCGTTCAGTCCGTCCGACCGTCTGTCCGCATGTAACAGAGCAAAAACTACCCAACCGAATAGTCTGAAATTTCAAATATGTGATTGTTGCAAACTTTTGTCGAGCCATTTCAAATTTTATGAAAATCGGATGTATAGTTTAATTACAGGGACAGTCAAAAGTTTTTCTTTACATTACGGCCAATGGGAAAAATTATTGCAAGTGCATTTTATAATGGTATTAGAGCCTTCCGAATGATCTGAAATTTTAAATATATAATTGTTGCAAAATTTTGTCGAGCCATTTCAAATTTTAGGAAAATCGGATGTATAGTTTAATTACAGGGACAGCCAAAAGTTTTTCTTTACGTTACGGCCAATGGGAAAAATTATTGCAAGTGCATTTTAATGATATTACAGCCTTCCGAATGGTCTGAAATTTTAAAGATATAATTGTTGCAAAATTTTGTTGAGCTATTTCTAATTTTAGGAAAATCGGATGTATAGTTTAATTACAGGGACAGTCAAAAGTGTTCCGAAAAAATTATTGGAAGTGCATTTTAATGATGTATCAGACTATGCACGTTATGAAGTGCAAAAAATTATACATTCAGTACAATATGGGGTGCAAAAAATAATTTTAAAACTAGTTATAGTACGAACGCACCTCATTTGCCACGTTTGACGAGCAATTTCCAACTTGTTTTATTTTCTCAATGTTTTCTGGATCTAAAATGATTTTCGCATACATTCCTTTCGACACTAACTACGTGAAATTTGAAAATAAAACTCTTGAATTTTTGTATTTTTGTACTCTCTTCCGAAGACTATGCATATAGGAAAGTACTGATATTAAAGAAATGTAACACCTTTTTATATATTTTTCATCTTTTAAGTAATTTGCACATAATGTCGTTTTAAGTTTAAAACCCTTTTCTATTCAGATTACAGCCATATTAAACTTTTACGACTATGAATTATTCAACTTGCGGTTGGTTACAGTGGACCTGCTAGGCGGAATGCCAAGGCTTATTGAAGGTTTTGTCTCGGAAATAGCTTAGTGTGTAACTTTTATCGAGGTTAATAAATTAGTTTTTGTGAATCAGACTGCTAAAATCCTCTGTTTTGATCTCTTAATGATGCTCAGCAATCCCTTTAAAAGCGCTGGAATTGAGTCCAGAAGGGCTCATAACAGATAGTTGAAATAAATATTGGTATAAGTTCCAGAGAATATCACAATCATTCAGTTTCTAACTTGAAAATTTGTGTGACATGATCGAGTGTTCAGAAAACTGATAATCCATCGGGTGTACGGCACATACGATCTGTCCTATGCAGCAAAGATTTAACTCTTTCTGGTTAGGAAAAAAAGTCACGATACTTGTGTAAACGGCAAGAAATAGGGTGCATGATGAAAAAAGTTGATATTTCATTTCTAGAAAAGAAAAATAAAGAAAGAAACTCAAAATATAATGTTTAATGTTTGTCAAAGATAGTCTAAATCTTTTGAACATTTAATACATTAGTATTATGAAATATCATGAGAATGAAAGGTGTTTCTCAAGAGGTAGTTAGAATTATTAAAAAGCAAATTTATTTTTCGTTTTTTTTTTACGTAAAATAAAACTGAAAAAAACTTTTAACGAGTTAAATCGTCATATTTTATTAAAATTGGGAGAAAACATCCAAAAAGTTTTACTGGCTTCTGCTTTCGAAGAAATCTTCCAGATTTTTGTCTTTCCATTCTTCTGGACCGCAGCACTCGCCGTATAAAGATTCTGGCCATTTCTTCAATTTCAGTATCCAGTTTAAACGCTCGTCGCAGATTATATTATTTCCTAAAGAAACAAATTGTATATAAAACAAATATTTGATTAGAATATGTTCCTGGAGAGAAGAGGAATAAATATACAAAAATCATCTGTAGATTTTTAAAAAAAGAGTCCTGTAAATCGTAAAGATACTAGTTGCAGGTTCTGATTTTAGTTTTAAAAACAAATTTCTGAATTTTTGCGACATTTAAAATGACCTGGAGTTGGATTTAATATATTAATATTTTGTACTAAAAAAGTCATTTTGTGTCACATGCTTTTTACTTAGTCATGAAACAGAACACCGCTTTCGTAGTACTTCAAAACTACTTGAAAAATCAGTCTTGTTCCTCAAGCAATACATTTATAGCTATTTCTTCCATATCAAACATTTGTACAGCCGGGAAAAAAAGACAGTACAAGCATCAAATTATACCAGAAAAAACGGAAATAGTTATTTGACTAGAAATTATGTCTTCTTTCAAATTATGTAAAAAAATTAAGCTCTTTCCTTTTGCTAAAAATTTATGCAACATGATTTCTAAATAATTTTCTTCCTGCCAACAAACTTACTCACTCAAAACTCAAAAATCCTATTGTGTCGTCTAACTAATGGTGTATCTATATCATTAATTGTCAGTGCGGTCTTTCTTTATTCAAAAAATTAACATAGTTTAAATTTTATAATTAAAGAATACAAGCAATGTATTCAAAAACAAGAAACAAACAAAACTGCTTTTGCAAAACATTGCTGTGAGGTGAATCACATCTTTGTCACACTCAGCTAAAATTATCTATAATCACAATTATATGCATAAACTTAACTTTTTTGATGCATTACATATCTATGAAATTCTTAATTGTGACTTCTTTACTCCCCCATTGTTGGATATGTTATTAAAGAAGTCTTTCTCTTATTCGCTACTCCTTTTTTCACATTACCTGCCCCACTCACAATCCAATTTTCCTGTTGGCTGTTCGCCTCATTTTCCTAAAAATATGACGTTCATTATAATTGTAACTTACGTATTTTGGACCCATAAAATGCAAAGATCGTGAACACAATAACGGGGTGATGTCATGTAACGTTAATACGGCGATCATTGTAACTGGAAACTATAAGCTTGAGTACATAATCTTTTAAAACGAATTTAATATTTTTATATTTTAATGGAAATATGCGCTCTGCATGCTTGTTAGCCGTTCATATGACAATCACTTTAGCGTCCATATCAGCTTCTTTTAGATGAGAAAAAAAATCTACTATTTAAATCCGGTGACTAAAGCGCGAAAAGCGTAAAAACAATTTATAAAACACTTGCACAACCACCTGACTTTACCCATGTTAAACGTGACCACCTTACAGGTAAAATAAATAAGAAAGCAATACTTTGGCGATCAAAACAACGAAGCTCTGTATATTCCCGCACATAAGTCGTTAAAATACAATCAGGAAAAAATCAAGTTAGTTTGACAAAATCATAGCAGAAATTTGGACTTTATAATTTGATTTTGCAATTTCTTTGGAGTTTGTAAGAGAAAAATACAATATTTCTCTCACAACACTCACAATTTCTCTGACAATACGAAAACAATTAACCAAATGGCTTAGCAGTTAGTGATACTCTATTTCGTATGCCATCTACACATACTACGAAAAAACCTTTTTTCGGTAAAATATCTAATTCAAACTAAAAATAGTTGTCAAAAGTCAGTTATAGTTCATAGCCAATGTTGGCCACGAAATCGCTAAAAACAGTCACTAAAATCACTTAAATACATGATTAACGATTTTTCTAATTTTTGCTGTATTTCATGCTTTTGCCTAAATACAGCAGCTGAAATATGGCGAAATGACTTAAAACTTTCCACACACCAGTTAAACGGATTGGTGGTTGATTTTCTAAAATCCGTGAAATACACGTGTAACTATTTTTTTAACAGTTGCGGTGCTGAATTTTACGCTCCTACCTAAAACTGCAACTGAGATGTGGTAAAATGACCAAAAACCTTCGACAACTATTTAACTCTTTTATTTGGTGAATTTTACAAACTCTTATTTTGTTGCTTTCTTAGGTTATATCAAAAATCGTCTGTCCTAATTTCATGATCCTGATATAAGTCGTTTATGGTCTCCATTCATGAGTCAGTCTTTCAGTCAGTCAAGCGTTTTCCTTTATTATATGATGAAATTACAAGTTCACTTAGAAAAAGTCTTGCACAATATATCTAACTAAAAATAATGAACAGTTGTCTTACTCGTCTGCTCTTCCATAATCGAATGCATAGATACTCAACAAACATCAGCGAGGCTGGCAAAAGATTATGAGTGAAAAAAGAATGTTGATATATACATATCTTTTAATTTAAAAGCGTATTCATTTTGGGAGCATTTAGCATAACGTCCTCAGTCAAAGAATGGCGGATATTTGCTCAGATATATAAATGTGACGCGGATTCAAGAGAAAATTTTATTGATCAATAAGAAAACAGGAGAGTATCGGTAACAGCTAATAAGAAAATAGTGAACGGAACAGAAAATGCGAAAAATGTTTAAAGAAATTAAGAAAAGGAGTTTTTTATATAATATTTCCAACAATCCGATAATTAGGGAATAGTGAATTCACAATTGATAAATTTTTGGTACTTTTCACAGTTAAGAAATACTTCCAGAAAGTTAAGTTCCTGAATAGAAGTTTGTTTTTAGACTAATTTAAGTGAATTGATGTTAAAAGTGGAGTTTTTCTCCCAGCAATGTTTTGAAAATGAGGATTTATTGGTTTCTTGTTTTTGAACATATATTTGGTGCTATTTAATAAAAAAAAATTTCCACATGTAGTTTATATAATATCGGAAAATCCGCAATGGCAATTGATACTCTAAATACACCATGAGTTAGATAACTCAAAAGGATCTTTGAGTTTGGAGCAAGTAAGTGTTTTGTAGTAGTAAAAATTATTTTGATATAATATTGCTTGATAAAATTAGCAAATTAAAAGCTGGATTTAGAAATGAAATTTAACACACTGCTAATATTGGAAAGAGAAGATGACTGAGTTGCTTTTCAAGAATGAAGGTGTTGTAGTTTAAATAAAACAGTATCCATAATAGGTTTGTAAACTATGTGAATGATAACGGCTATCAGATATTGATTTCACAATTATCTGAGTGAGACTCAGATAAAACATGTATGGAACGATTTATAAAGGTATAAAAAAAGGCGGCCATAATATTTTCTAGGAGGGTGACAAGAGGGGAGTGGTGGTAGAGAAACAGCGAAACTTTTGCGATAAAGGGATGTAGAGAAACCGTTAGCGGTGTACAGGAGGAGGGTATCCAGGAACGGAAGAGAACCTATTTTCTATTTCACAAGTATATTTATTATTGCTATCCATCGAGTTCATAATTTTAATAATATTATCAATACTGTGAAGAGAAGAGTCAATTAATATGAAATTGGTAACTGAAAGAGAAATATATGTTTGAGTACACTTAAGAATTAAAGGACAAGACTTATAACGGATTTTATTCCCGATAATTCTGTTTAGAAAGGGTCCCAATATAGAAATTTATATGACCATCACCATCATTAATAAGCTCTTTTTACTCCGTCAACATATTGTTTTTTTATAAAGGACGACAATCTGACCGCCCTTTTCAGCTTTAGTATTTAATTAGAATGATATCATTAGATTTAAGAGCTATCAAGACAGTTTTTTAAAACGAGATGAGATTGAATTTCCTATTATCAGAATTAAAATTAACATTAGCAATAATGAGATTACGTAAATTATCTTTTTATATTTCATTTAAGCGACTATTCTCAAAGGTTTTTTCAACTGAAGGAAATAATTTTTTTTTTTTTTTTTTTTTTTTTTTTTTAAGAAATTGCAAATTTTGAGTCGAACTTTACAAATGAATATTGTGTATCTGAAATACCGTTAAGAAAAACGTTGACAACACCATTCTGATTCAGAGTAAGAAGATCCATAGTTGTAAAGAATGCGGTGATAGAAGAAGGCGCGAAAATATATATGGATTTATTTAGTAAGAAAGTTTACTGCAAAGTCGTTTACAACGAATTGGTTCGATCTTAGTCAAGAAACCTATACAAAGTTACCAATTCGCCATTCTTCGCGCAATTATTAAAGAAAACCTTTTTATTATTTTCAAAATTCAAAAGGTTTTTTTTTCAACCATTGATCTTCCTATAGCTAATCAGAATGCTATCAACACTGCAACAATTTCTGCTACAGACATTTCGGAAACAAAATATTCTTTCAGAAATAACCCTAAAGCTCAATTCTGGAAACAGCTCTAAATATCATCTCTAATTTTGATATTTCTAAAAAATTATTTTTTCCTCCTACTGAATGTGCCTTTAAAAATAATTTCTTCACAAAATACAAAAAGAAAATTTACGTCATCTCATTATTACTAATGTTAATTTTAAAAATTGATAATACTAAATCTAATCTCACCTCTCTTGAAAAAATTGCCTTGAAATATCCTAAATTTGATGAAAACATTGTAAATACGAAAGATGTCAAGGTCAACCGATTTGAGATTCTTGATAGATAGAATATATTGAAGGAGAATAAAAATATTATTCTTAATGATCCATCTATACTAATAAAAGAACAAATAGCTCTGTGTGTGTGTCTGTATGTGTGCCTGCGATGACTAGCGAAAACTACTGCACATAGAATACTGCAAATTTATGTAAGAATAGTCCAAGGCATTGCTTGATGCATCTGAGACTCAGACTTTTAGTTTTTCAATGGCCGGTGCCCCTGGGGACCTTTTAATTATTTATGCACTAAATTATTAATAACATGCCTCCTTTCAATCCGATTTTCTTCGTTTTTGGGGCGAATTCCCCGATCAGATTCTACCCTATTTCTACATTTAGTTAGTATACCTCTGGTAACCTTGGGGCTCGGTATAGAGCCCCTTGAAATTTTCCGAGGAAATGCTAAATTGTAATAAAATGCTTCCTTTTAATCGGATCGTCATTTTTAGGATTCTTTTTCCATTTAGTCATTCTCCCGTTTCTACATTCCAGTTAAGGAGCTGGGCAAGCCTAGGGTCCCGTAGGGCCTAATCCAAAGCCCCTTTTGTGTGCCATGCATTTTGCTACCCGTAATTTTCTAACTTCCTTAGTACATAATTTTCAAGTTGAGACTTGGACTCTTCTTCCTGGATTAACACACTCATATATTTATTGGGGCCCTATGGCTCTTTTTTAAGCATTTAACATTTTTTCACATATCTTCAAAATATTATTTGAATGAACAATTCATACACTATGTTTATTTTGACTAATTGAAGATCTAAAATGCTAAGTACTAAACATTTTTACATGTTTTTATGTTAGGGCATTTCTCTCAACTATCAGTTGGCCTCTTTTATGCACTCCATTATAGATTCCTTTAAAAGTGTCCGATTCCCTACCCTTTTCTTCTAACAACTTCCTAGGTTCTCCAAATACGACATAAAAGACAAAAAAAATCAGACCTTCAACTACCACTAATTTTGAATACTAATTGCCTTCTTGGGTCCCTTGGTGCAGCTTCTAATAAAATGATCCGAATAGCTTGCTATTTTCAGTAATATCGTTCTAGCGTCCTCTGATTACTTTAAAAACTAATAAAAAAGTATCTTTCTACCCAACTACATTACACTTAAGACCCCGGCCCCTTCAAGTTTTTGCACCATAAATTATTAATAAATTGCCCCCTCTTATTCCGATATTCATTTTTTGAACCTTTTTTTCATTTAGGTATTCTCCCTTTTCTATATTCTAGTTAAAATCCTGGGACCCCTAGGTTCGCGAAGGGCCCAATGTAGGCTCCTTTGAACATTTTGTGCGGCATGCATTTTCACCCTCCAATTTTCTCGTATCCTCAATGCAAAATTTTAAAGTTGAGTCTTGGCTCCTCTTCCCGGACCAACTCCCTGTTGTTTTTAGGTGCCCTAGGCCCCTGTTTTAAGCCTTTACCCCAATTTTTTGCATTTCTTTAAATTTTTATTTCAATGATTAATTCATACCCTATGATTAATTTTAACTACTTGAAGGTCTAAAGTGCTAAGTAGTTAGATCTTTTAACAAGTCTTCATGTTAGGGTCCTGCTCAAACTATCAGTTGACCCTCTTTTGTCTCTTTGCTATAGCTCCTTTAAAAATGGTCCGATTTTCTAGCTTTTTTTCTAACAACTTCTTAAGTCCTCCTTTTACTACATGAGGACACAAAAATGTCTCCTACTTCAACTACCACCAATTTTGAATATTAATCACCTTCTTGGGGACTTTAATTCAGCTTCTTTAAAAATTATCCAATTCTATTAAACAATTCTTTAACATAGATTTTGCGCCCTCCAGCTACTTTAAAAACTACTAAACATTTTCTTATACTTAATTACATTCTAGTTAAGTCCCTTGGCCTCCAGTGTTTGTCTTTCTTTTTACCCCAGCTACCACCATTTTCGAGCTTTATTCTCCTTCTTCAGCATCAACTTAAGTTTACACACTATAACCGTTATTTAAACATCGTATTACTTTAAAGTAACTTTAGATAAAGGATTTGATCCGTTTATTACATATCTTCTTTATGTTTTAAATAATTCCTGAAATTTACCTATTATCAATAGAATTCATTGATTAAATATATTCAAGCAATTTCACTAATCAAGTTCTAAAGGTATTTTCTGACACATCTTGAGCAACATTTTATGAGCAATTATTGAGCAGCTTCATTTTACATAGATCAGAAATAAGCAAAATTACTCAGTCTCAGTTTTTTCCTTCAATTCCAAATTTTGCAACATTTTTTTTATATATAAATCTCCTCCCATTTAACATACCCCACTTTCAACAACATTAAATTTTTATCTTAGTCATTTCCAGTTGTCTCGACTACTGATTTTGGCTTTCAACTTCCCTTTCTACCCTGTCCTTCCAATTACATGTTTGGGTGGCGGCAACGCCTGGTAAGTTAATATCTAAAAAATTATATAAGCAAAATTATTAAATTCAGTAATAGAATAAATATTACAAACTAAAATTATCCTAGTCAAGAAATTTGGCATAGGAAGGAAAAGTTACAAAAAATATTGCTAGTAGAGTCGCTGAGTAGCTCCACCAATATAAGAGAACAGCTCTCCAAAATTAGAAGTTACAAAGTCTTTGGACAATATAATAAGTAGAAAAGGAAATAAATAAATGGAGTCACCATGTCGGAGACTCAATCGGAAGAAATCTCTGTCTCCCAGAATCTACAATCAGACAAAGATGCCTCACAGATTTCAGAAACAGAGACATCTCAGTCTAACCGAATAATAATGCTAACAAGCCAGATGGAATCGCCAGCCTCAAACGATGACGAGGACGACAAAACCAAAAATGTATTGAGAAACAAAAAAGGCTACAAAAGTAACAGTAAACACTGAAAAAACACCTTGCCACAACAACAACTTCAGCAAGAACAGAAATACCAAAGTTTAGCTTAGAATATGCAGAAAAAACAAACATATTGAACTGATGAATAGCTATAAATAACTAAATAAAAGAAGAAGAAGCGGGGACTCAGAAGAAGCTCACAAATTCTGGGGCTATTCTATAGAATGAATCCAAAAATTAGATGAAGAAAACGGCCAACTAAAACAAAAAATAGCCATATTTACAGAAGAAAATAAAGAAAACGAAGCCGACAAAGACGAAGAGTCTATGGACCAGAACAAAATAATAAATTACAAAGGAGGGATTGAGAGACTGGAAAAGTAATAAAAGGAAAAGATCGTAAAATAAAAAACTCTGAAGAATATATAAGAAGGCGAGAAGAAAAGCAAAATCAAGCTGAAACACAAAACAAAGAAGAACAAACACAGGGAACAAGCAGCCAAACCCTGGAGGAAAATATACTCAACATCATTAACGAGAGAGTACAAAACATTGAAAAACATACAGAGGAAATAAGAGAAGAACTAAAACTAACAACAATCACAAGGGAAGAAGAACAAGATACACCAGATACGCAAGCACAGCAACAATACTCGGAGGCACTTAAAAAACAATAATTAACACCTAAACATAACATCTCAAGAGCAGCTATATTTCTGAAACGCAACACATCCACTAATACATCACTAAACACCATCAGAGAATTATTAAACAGGGCAGCAAAAAACAAAACAGGTTTCCCAAGAATTACATGCTTCACGTCACGAGACAGGAATACACTTATCATACAATCTGAAGATGACACGAAAACAGAGGAAGTACTTCAATTTATAGACACAATAACTTCACTAAATGACATAACAGAACTAACATTTCGTTCAACAAATATGAAAAATGTCATCCTTGAAATCGTAAATATTATGGAGAGCGAAGACATAAAGGAAAAATCCTAACAGAATACAAAGTTGAATTTCCAATAGAAATACTAAGGAAGATACAACAAAAGGGATGTAAAAACTACCAACTAGTCCTCAATATCGAAGCTAATATGGCCAGGATCTGGTACAGGATGGAAGATTCCTGATAGAATTTAATTCCTGTAGAATTGAAGAATATCGTCCCGTGATAAAATGCGGAAATTGCCAAAGATATGGACACACGAGAGATAGATGCAGATACGAACAAGCATGTGCATACTGCAAATGAAAGCATGCGTCAGAAGCTTTCAAGAACAGAGAAGCCCTAACAAACACAAATACATTAACTGCGAAGGATCGAGAGAGGACTTCCACACGCTGCTAATTCCAGCAAATGCCCAGTATACGTATACTATTTAAATGACAGAAATAACTCCATCAAAAACAGCACTCAAAATTCAATATATTAAATAAACCAGATCATCCTCCAGATTCCAACAATCAAGACCCTCCTCAAACAACGGTTTTCCCAGACAATAGCACTCAAGATTCCCAAAACCTAACAACTGAAAACGACCCAAACAACGAAATCCCGAAAATAATAGTCAACGCCATTCAAACTAATCTTCAAGGTGCCAAAGCTGCAAGTAATTCCTCAGAATCATCTCAGGCTTCTGTGAAGCCTTCTCCTACAGGGACTCTGAAAATCCTGCAGAGCAATCTTAACCATTGCAAGTCGGCTAGTCCTGAAGCGAAACGCTTTATGGATGAAAAATCCATAGGCTTAGCACTGCTCCAAGAGCGCATTGCAGTAGTGAAGAAAAACCAACAGGCTTCTCCGGCTGTAGGATCTTCTCATCTAAACTTTGTTCGGTTCACCTGATTGTCGGTAATGCAAGCCTTATTGTTAATCACCTCTTCACAGGGGATCACTGTATTTTTATTACAATTACCGCGGCGGAAGGAGAATTTATTTTTGTCTCTAATTATATAGCCCCATCAGTGAAGGATTTTGGCTCAAACCTTGAAGAATGGCAACATCTCATAACTAATAAAAGACCATTTGTCCGTGGTGGGGACATCAATGCAAACTGTCCGCTGTGGGGAAGTCCGCGCAAGGACCCCAGAGTATGGGATCTCATTGAATTCCTAGTCATCAATCAATTATCAATATTTAATGCAGGCAATAGGAAGCATACATTTGTTAAAAAGGATCGCCTTGGTCGCACTATCGCGAAAGGCTTCCAAGATCACACTCTAGTAAATTCGTTAGCCATTGCTTTCATTCGCGATTGGCGGGTTCTTTATCACCACAACTTTTCAGATCACAAATACATTGTTTGCAATTTACTATTTTTTCCTCTATTTTCTACCTATCGTCGCTTTAATACTATTATACTAATACTATTTTAATACTAAATATGGAAATTTTAAGAAATTCTCGAAGACCATTAAAATCAAAAAACCTATTCTTCAGAATTTACTAAACGAGATTTCTAATACGAATGATCTTCACAGATTTTTTAATAGAGTCTATTCGCTCGGCAGCTCGTGTCTCCTTCCGTCTAATAACCCTTGAGGAATTCCCCAACTTTTTCTTTTTGGACCCCAGAACTTAGGACCAAGAGGAATCGTCTTACAGCCTTGAGACGTAAATTGCGTTTTCTTAAACAAAATAACTACCCTCCTGAAATTATTAGTCATAAACAAATTATCTTCAACAAAACAGCAGCCCTTTACAAGCGTAACATTCTTGAGGCTAAGCATTCCGCATGGACTTCTTTTTGCTCTAACCAGAAAGATCCTTTTGGTGTTGCTCAATTTTTTTTACTAGAAAATTCTTTACTCCTGACGAAATTCTACTTGAACTGCCTTCCGGTCAACCATCTAGACAAAAAAACTTCAATTCCTAACACAATAACTCTTCGGTGATTCTGTTTATCATCATGATAGCTCAGATCTTACCTTTTCAACACTTAATGATAAACCCTTCTCTAAATCAGAACTTTCGGCCACTCATGCCAAATTTGAAGATAACAAATCCCCTGGCCCGGACTGTATAAATTTTAAAATTCTTAAACGAGCTTTTAATATATTACCGGAGATTTTTACCTGATGGGCTAACCTATGTCTTCAATTCCAATGTTTTCCTCTCGTCCTGAGACAAGGGGAAGTAGTGTATTTCCTCAAACAAGGGAAGACTCCCTCTGAACCCAGTTCATATCGCCCAATCTGCCTGCTTCCAACATTAGGTAAATTATTAGAGAAATTAATTGCTAATCGTCTAACTGTCTTCCTGGAATCTAACAATCTTCTACATCATAGGTAATTTGGGTTCAGAGAGGGCAGATCATGTGTCAAAGCTTTGTCTGAAATTTTGTCTTCCTGCGCGCTTAAAATTTCTGAAGGTCTACACACTTCCCTGGTCTCACTCGACATTGAAGGAGCCTTTGATAACGTCGAATGGCGGGATATCCTTCTACAACTCATATCTATTAATTGCCCTGGTAACATTGGTGGAGTCATCCGCACCTATCTTTCGAATAGAAGCATTTTAGTTAACTGGGGAGCTGGTCTCTCCAGCCATCAATAAAAAAAAAAAGGATTCCGACAGGGGTCCTGTCTGGACCTATTTTATGGCTCCTTATTACAAATTTTATTCTGAAGGAACTAAAAAATTTAGGTTACTTACTCTATGCCTTCGCGGATGACTTCAAATTTATCTTCTCTGGACGTCGGCGTCTAGAGCTGGAACGGGAGGCAGCTTCAGCCCTTGTGATCTTTGCACAGATCTTGGAATCTTTTCACCTACAGTTGTCATCTTCAAAACCAAATGCTCTAACATTCGCTAAACCCCATACTTTAAAAAGGAAACCAACAATAAGAATAAACGGAATCAGTGTGCATCATGTGCCCAATCTGCAGCTTCTTGGAATTGTTATAGATAAGAACCTTAATTGGTTTTTGCATATTAACTTTTTAAAATTAAAACTTATCAAATATTATCATAATTCTACTAAGCTAACTACTAAATCATTGCGCATTAACAATAAAATGTTAAAAATCTGGTACCTAACAATCAGAAAAAAAATTATCACTTATGGTGCGGACATTTGGGGTGGGGGTAATTTAACAAAAGCCGCAAAAGGAAAATTAATCTCAATCTAAAGAATGTCTTTATTGCAATTGTCAAGGGTGTACAGGACCATTTCCAGTGACACCCTGCACGTGATTATTGATATTCCTCCCATCACTCTCGCTTTAGAATATGAATATTACATTAATCAAATTTTGCACATTAATAACAATGAAATAACTGCTTTAAATTTTCCATGTGCAGTCATTCAACAAAAAACTCGAAGCTGGCAACTCCATCCATCTGAAGACACTACAAATATACAAGTTAATCCTTCCCTCAATTCTTTCAAACCTTCTAATTTACTTACGCTGTTCACTGATGGTTCACGTACTGAAACTTATGTTGGTGCAGCTTTCTGCGCTACGGAAGTTGGAGTCGTGACACATGACTTATCCTGGATGACAAAAACTCCGTTTTTCAAGCAAAACTATTTGCTATTCACAAAGCTTTGGATTGGAGCTCTAATGTTTCTTCCAAAAATTTGATTAAAATTTATAGTGATAGCCTTTCCAGTTTACAGGCTATTAGCGCGTCTAAATCAACAAACCCGCAAGTTTTGGAAATTAAAATCCAGCTGAAACTTATTTTACATAAATCCTCCCTTGGTCACGTCTCAGCACACAAGGGGATCGTTGGCAACGAATATGCAGATACCCTTGCTAAAAACGCAACCAACTTCCCCGTAGTAGACTACACTCTGCCAGCTCCGCACTCATATGTTAAGAGAATTTTGCATTAAAAACTGTTGGAGCAGTGACAGGATTACTTGACTATTCGGATAAGGGAAGATTCACACATGATCTGGTTCCAAAGGTCTCCTTAGAGCTTCCTCTCCTGCCGTTACCGCATTCCTTACAGGACATGGCCCATTTCGGGATTTCTTTCCACAAATTCCATTCTTTATGCTCCTCCGTATGCGAATGTGGCGATTTAGCAAGTGTCTCACATTACTACTACGCTTGCCCACTTACCTCACGCTGGCATATTCGGCTCCCCTTATCAATCCCTAAAATTTGTAATATTTTATCCCGCGCAGCACTTCGTTTAAAATTAAAACAAAATTTTAGCTTTTTAATGGACCTATCAAACAATTACTTCTATATCCCTTACCTTAAACAGTTGTCGCGTTGGACATACTATCGCCCTTTGTTGCGTTTTTGGCGATCTGGTCTACGGCCATAATCTGTAATATCTTAATGTATCTTACAATTTTTTCCTTCTAAAAGTCGCCCATTGCTCGCGTTTAATTTTCCGGCAACTTACGTCTACAGACTCCTTGATGTAACCTTTTTTTAAGACCTTAATAAAGGTGTCCGGAGGGACTATCTATGCTCTACAGACGTCGTTTCCACGTGTGAGCAGTTCCCCTTAGGCAGATAAAAGTAATGGGCACACCTTTCACTGCTTGGGGTCTCATTCGTTCCTCGGGTTTCAAAGGACCTATTTCAACAGGATTTGGTTCATTCAACTTAGATTACAATTTAGCTACTTCCTATATTATCAAAATTTATCTTAGACATCATTTACCAACATTATCTAACATTATTGGTACATTCTTTTTTCGGATTCTATGAGATTGATTACTACGAGGTTTGTTCTTGTTAACTCACATTTTCTTTCGATTGTATTCGGCACGTGCGGAGAACTTCGGTACATGCTGCCTTAGGTAGCGGATACCCAGGTTACAGGTTCGTTCGTAAATAGGTTTGTTGGGAGCACACTAGACTCTGCGGAAGGCAATGGGGGCCTCTGAAATTAGGCTCATTTAAATGGATTTCAGAAGATATAAAATTTAAAGTTTAAGTATAAAATTTAAGTTTATTATAATGGAACCCGGGCAACGTCGTACGTGTCTGCTAGTATAAATATATATCTTGTGATCCTTCCTCACAAGAATTATCACGGATGGAATATATTATTAAGGATTGGCATCTTCTTCCTAAGTCTACACAAACATATATTTCTACTTCAGTCGCTAACTATGTAAATTTATATGCTCTTCCGAGTGTTCATAAACTTAATAAATATATTTTTCCATGCTTTCAAACATTGGAACGGTCCCTTACTACTTAGAGACCATGTGTCATTACAATATATTGATCGCCAATATCCATAATGTTAAGAATCCCATCACATTTACAAAAATAATTCCGAATTTATGCTACTAAATTTAATATGTTTTCCGTTGATTTTAAATCGCTTTTCACGAATGCTCAGATAGGTGGTGCCATCACTCTCTTATCTTTACCAGAGACTTTTTGAATTTCAATATTCATATTTTGAAATTAAAAAGTTGTTATCTCTTACACGTGCATGTCTGCCACAAAGTTTTTCATTCCAATATATTTATAACAAACAATTTGGCTTCTTAGTCATGGCCTTCCCTATGTCTCCGATCCTCGCAGACATCTACATGAGTCATTCCATGTCAGTTCAGGCAGGCATGTAACCCACCATCACAGTTTTTGATGAAACTGCGTGTGGTTTTTTTTACTCCTTGATAATAGTTTCCGAGAAAAAAAAAAGTTTAAAAATTTGAAAAACTGCCGTCAGTTGGCATTCTTGACTGCCCGGTTTTCAAATGTAGCATGTCATAAATATAACGACATTTCAATATCAACTCTACAAATCATCTTCAAATAGTTGATGCATTATAAATAAAGTACGAGATTATGAAAAAAAAAATACTATTAAGCTTATAACATTTTAAGAGTGTCTAAAAAATTTTTAAACTTTGAAATTGTGAATTTTTTTTTTTTTTTTGAAAAATAGTGCATTAACAAAAAAAGCATTATCAACAAAAGGCGGAGTTTTTATTAAAATTACTTTTTATGGGGGATATGTCCTTTACCTGATTATGAAATATAAATAGTAGGATTTTGGGTATTTTTAGTAGTATTTCCTATTTAAAAAATTTTTGAGCGGCATTCCAAATCAAATCAAGAAGAATCATTGCATGTTAGTTCCCCTAAGCCATTTAATTAACTGTTACAAATTTCAATGAAACTGAGTATATTTATAGCTGATTTTGAAGAAGTAATCACCATTATTTTTCTTGATTCTGAGTAAAATATTTTTTAAGGTAAAAGAATATCAAAATTTTGGAAAATTATTTAAATTTTTTTTACTGCTCTGTATTCAAAGACTGCATTAAAAAAAGTCATTTCAATATGAAATCACTAAATAAGTTTCAAATAATGTATACGTGACAAATAATGTATGCAGATTATTATTTTTTAGATTTTTTGTCATGTTTAAACAATAAGAATGTATTTAATCTTGTGAATTTTTAAAATCAAGAATTTTGTGAAAAATAATGTGTTAATCAAAAATTTATTATTTACCGAAGGCAGGGTGCTGTTATTTTCTTTTAATTGTGCGTAAAAATATCCTTTAAATGGTTAAAAAATAAAAATAATAGAAATATGAGCAATTTTAACAAAATTTTGATAAAATGAAATTTTTAATGATAAATATTGAAGCTTTTCTTGCTAATATGTACTGTAATGATTAAGGTATAGTGTAAGACTCCTCTTCCTTAACAATACTACCGGGTGTCCCAAAAAGGACTGACTGATTTTAAAATTCAATAACTTGCAAACGGTGACAGATATTTAAAAAATTCTTACAGGAGGGTTATGCATAAGGTCAAAAGTTTTATTACAGTGATTTTCGATTTTAGTTCAAATTACAAACAATAGATGGCGCTGTAAGCAATAGTCGCTAAATACAGGCTCGATTTCTGTTCCTTTCTCATGTTCCATGCTGAAAAAGGAGATGGAAATGTATTATCCGGGCCACGAAGTACCAAAAATCGAGTCTGAATTTAACGTCTGTTGATCGCAGCGCCATCTATTGTTTGTAATTCGAACTAAAATTGAAAATCACTGTAATAAAACTTTTGACCTTATGCATAACCCTCGTGCAAAATTTTTTTAAATATCTGTCACCGTTTGCAAGTTATTGAATTTTAAAATCAGTCAGTCCTTTTTGGGACACCCGGTATATACAATAACAAAATAACAAATATTATTTACAGCAATAAAAATTAAATAATATTCAAAAGACTTTTTCTTTGTTTCAGTAAAAATAATAAATGTATGAAAATTCACTTTCTAAACATATCAAATTAAATTCTTTATAAGCAGAAAATATTTTCTTTCCTTTAAACTAATACATACTTCTAATAAAACACTCATACTACAATATATATTAAAACACACATACACACATAAATAACGCCTGCATTCAACAGTTAAAGGTATATATAAATATTATACAGACATACAAACAATAAATACAATAAACCCAACTGGAGTGAAAAATTAGCCAGAGCCAGGAATCGAACCCGGGACCACAGTATACAAGACTGCTGCTCTAACCACTGAGCTACTCCGGCCGATGCCCGAGTCTGCAATTTCTCACTAATAAACCTTGTTGGGGAAGTCATCAGCCATCTATCCAGTTGGGTTTATTGTATTTATTGTTTGTATGTCTGTATAATATTTATATATACCTATAATACATACTTCCTTTTTTGTAGCTGTAGGAATGGCTAACACAAGAAAACAATTGAGATAAAGATATAAGCAATGCATCTTCTTTTTTTCTGGGTATCAGTAAAATATTCTCGCAGTGTCTTATGGATGTACAGATGTTACTTATTTTTACTCTTCTTCATCTTTGGAAATTACCAACCCCTCAATAAAGTGATTGTCACACGAACATATGACATAGGAATGAGCTTTCCTGTCATAAGTACCAGCAAAATACAAATTTTAACCCTAAAAATTTAAAACACTACCCCTTAGAGAAAAAGTATGTTTCTCATTAGTTGCAATGGATTCTATTATACTTATTTTCACCTCTCGTGTACACTGTACAGCTACTTTTATGGCATATAGTCCGAGTCCCTTTACCAACACTACACTGTTCAACAGCCGACTTAAAATCAACAGCCCACTGATATTACAAAATAGTTTTAGTTGTTCAATTAATAAATAAACTACATTTAAGAATCTTAATACCAACTTATTATCTTAAGACGATAATAATAACTAAACAACAAAAGGAATTTATAAATCATCTTTTAACTGAAAATACATGAAATGGTCACTTTAAATATGGTTGTTCATCGAGTCAATCAAAACAAATTTTTTAAAAAGTTAGTGATGCTAATATGCTGACTGCAATGACATTTCTAACTAAACTAATTAATTCATGACCATCTACCACCAAACTCGAAAGATCAAAACTAAAAAAATCAGTTGTAGTGTGAATGTAACGTGCTCAGATGCTGTGTTCATCTGACATTGAGATAGAAATGTCTTTGTTAAAGTTTCACCTGTATTTAAATAAAATATAAACATGTACGCTTTTTTAATTCATTCAAAATTAAATAAAACTATTAAAAATTTTGTTGTCATTATAGCAGATGTTAAATTTTCCCTACATACTGCTAGATAAGTTCTTAACTTTTAGATCTTATTGACATAATATCATAAAGTTTACCATATGTATTCTCTATAAGTGTATAAACAATATGGGGTAAAACCACCAGTGATGGCCCTGTTAAGAACGAATTTTTCGACTTTTAGTTAATCATTACTATGCAGTGCGAATTTTTTTCATGCCGATGATCAAAATATAACAAAAAAGGGTGGATGAAGACTTTCGTGTCAAGAAAAGCAACAAAATATAAATTTATTCCTTTGCAAGATTTGTTTTATTAAAAAGTACAAAAACTTCAGTAGTGGACCACTTTGCTTCCTTAATGGCCCATCACTGCATTAGCGATGGCCCATCGAAGTCGATTCTTCCTTTATTTTATTCTTTTTGCAGGATTTGGCCCTGAAATTTTAGTGACTTCTTTGTTGGTCACTTTAACTCTTTTGTTGGCCATATCAGCTTCATTTTCGTTTTAGAGCTCTTTCTCTCTGTTTTACTTCTTTTTTGTTGCAATTCTTATTTTTCCGTACCATGTATTTTTGCAGCTCGTTCCATCTTTGCGATGTCAGGATGAAAGGCATTCTCTCCGAATCTCCTCTTCCCTCTCCTTTCTGGACTGTATGAACATTCAAGGATTTCTTTTAACCGTTGAGAGCGGTATTCTGCTGTGGAAGTAGTATTGACTTTATTTTCCGGCTCTGAAAAACTGTCTTCGTCGAAACTCTTCGGCTCCTGCTGAGCAATTTATGAAGGTGTTGCTGTTGCTGAAGCTCGTACTTGACTTCGGAACCATGATTTCTACTTTGCGTGAGTAATCGTCTTCAACTGGATCCGTTGCCGTTTCTGCAAGCCTAGTTTGAATGTTTGGTCTTTTCTCCAGAATATTATACAAACGGCGTATAGCTTCAGATTCTTCACTTGGTGGTTTGTGAGTATTTTCTACTTCTTCATTACCTTCTCACCAACGACTTGATGGAAGCCCTCAATCGATATATTTATCAGTGTAGTGTTTGGAGCCTCATTACAGCGGTTTCAGTTGAAACACCACCCACCATCATCCCGTCATTGGTCACATCATTGATCTGACGCTTGCACTTTGAGCAGTCTACAGCATCTGCAATCTGCACTGAATGGATAGTCCGTTTGCCTTGAAAGCATTTTTTATTGCCATCGTCCTGTCGTTTTTTAGCGCGATTTTCAGGATTGGCACTTTAGTCACAGCTTCATGTGAATGATTTTTGCGCCAGCGAAGAAGGGCCTTGTTCCACTGAGCTTTTAGCGGATGGAAAGCAGTTACGTCGCAAATTTGAAGTATATGGGTTACATTTGTGTATGAAACTGTCAATATTATCTGTAAAAAATTGCAAAATTCACTGGCTTCACGCGTATGGTGAGTTTTATGTCCATTCACAAATAAAATTACTGGCAGTTTAACATCATTTCTTTGCTAGAAAAAGAGCGAAGAAATTTCCTATCCATTCATAAAACGTAATAATAGCTTCTTTTAACGCGTGCAACTTTCAAAAACTAAAAATATAAACAGAAATTATTAAACTCTTTCATTTCGTAAAACTTGTTTTTATTTCAGGAGGTTTCTTTAAAAATTTCTTGACGCTCTCTATAACATCTCACTTGCGCCTGGGGAATCCTTTCTTTGCACAGTGAATAACCCAATTCTTTAGGAGAATTTAACACTTCGGTTTTCCAAATTGAGGTCGGTCCTCTTTGTGTTTTTTTCCAATCAATGTTTGCTTCAATGTAGACCTTGGTGTTTTAAACCAAGATGTTGCAGTTCTTACAAACATTCCATGTGTAACAGAATCGACTGCCTTCTCAACTCGATCCTCCTGTTCTTTATTCAATTACTTTGGAGCCATTATCTCTATTCTAAAATAAAAAAGAGACAGCTGTACTAACTCAGCCGAATTGCAGAATTAAAGTTTTATTGTTTGCTTAGCTTGCGGCCAAAAGGAAAAATAACGGAACTGTATCATTCCATACCATGAATTAGTTATTAGATACCTAAACACTAGCGTGTACATACTAAAAGTAACATGCAAATCCAAATTTCAATTTCTCTAAACAATTCTAAGTAATTCGTAATTTAGAATGTTTTCAGTTCATTTAAGCTTTTTAAATTTCGATATATATTGGAAACCTTTCTTAATGAGCATTTATATGCTCATTAGCATATATATTTGCATAGATATTTTAGTTTAGTAGATATTTTAATGCAACAAAAACTAATATTAACTTAAGGGATTATATTAATTCGATTTTTCCACATTAGGAACAATAATACGGTTTCTTTCTTTTAACCCAATATAGT
Source organism: Maratus speciosus (assembly GCA_963932465.1). Classification (NCBI taxonomy): domain Eukaryota; kingdom Metazoa; phylum Arthropoda; class Arachnida; order Araneae; family Salticidae; genus Maratus; species Maratus speciosus. The sequence goes on along the minus strand of OZ010800.1, from coordinate 261,428,628 downwards.
AAATTTTGTTCTCTTTTCAAAAAAGTTTATTCGGAATTCGTGCAGCAATTTTTGAATTTTTAGCGATTTTTTTATGCGATTATTGAACAGCATGTAATGCATGTCCATACCTATAAGGGGGGTTACCGTAGGGGGGGATCCTCTTCTGTCGCCAAATAACGCCAAGTTTGTCGCCAACTTGGCGATATCGCGAATATTTCTCCTAATTCTCATAAACTTCCACTGTAAAACAATAGGGTTTACTTGCTTATAGAAAATGAACAAATTGAGATATTTTAATGCAACTAAAACTAATATTAACTTGAATTATATTGATTATATTTAAGGAAGTCCAAGTAAATTAATTACGAATAAGAGTAACATGCTTAGCATGATTTCCAAAACATAAATTTTAAGAGAGCCCACAGGTCAAAGGAATTAGATTTGAAACTTTTATCCAATTATAGTAAATTTTGACTTTCGTGATTTTTGAACTTTTTCTGATTTTTAATGAGATTTTTACGTTTCTTCGCGATCTGCTTCAATTTTTTGACTTTCCATTTTTGACCTAAAGTACATTCTGCCCTCATTTCAATAAAGTTTATTCGGATTTCGTACAGCAATTTTCGAATTTTTCGGGAATTTTGTATGTGATTTTTAGTGTATTTTAGCGATTTGCTACTATTTTTCCACATTAGTGAAAGGAATCAACTTGCAATCTTTGAACACAATATATATATATATTTCTCTTTTCAAAATTTGAGAAGCGATTTAAAATTTTTTCGCGATATCTTATTGTGATTTTCAGAGCTTTTTCGTAATTCCTGCTGTTTTTTGACGTACCCGGGCAAGTTCGCTAGTAAATAAATAAAATAAATATTGAAAACAAATGCTTATATGTATATGAAAGGTAAATAGTTTGCCAGTAAATATACGTACAATTCACTTCACCCGCCAAGGCCATTTTCTCTAACTCACCAAAGCCCATATATTAAAAATATACCAAATACTCTTCAATCTGTTGCCTGATAGTAAGTAATCACAATAATGTTAATAACTATTAGGCATAGAGATAGGTACCGGGTTTGGTGCGATTTTTTTTTTTCACGCCAATTTGGTGAAAACATCGTTTTCGAATACCAATTACATGTATATATTTAAATTATTTTCTATTATTTTAAAAGGAAATAGCAATAAATAATAAAAAGTTTAATTAATGCCTATAGAACGACTAAACAGTTTATATAACTTTAAAAAAGAAAATAAAAGTAATTAAACAATTTATTAATAAATAAACAACAATAGCCGAGTTACCATGTCAGGCAAAATGACGCCATTTTGGAGCCCATTATGTACCATGGAGCGTATATGACATCTGTGCCAACAAAACTTTCAATAATATAGTAAATATGTCATTTGGTCGTGACTTGATTATCGAAGATTATAAAATGTGTATATGGCCCATTTTTGCACTAAAATTTAAATACTTGACTACATAGTTATAACTTTAACTCCTGTTTATATAATTTACATTTGAATATAAAGATTTACTGCAAAATGTTCTCTTATACTTAAAAAAAAAATATTGCGACCTTCGCCTGGCTTATTTCACGCTTCTGCCTTTGTGGCTTAAAATTGCATTGTTTGGAGACCAAGGTAATAGCATGTAACTCACAAATAAAGACTTTTTCCTGTAAGACATACGATTGGAAAATTACATAAAAGTTATAATTAAATTGAATAATAATAAAAGGACTAAAAGACTGTTACTTAAATTTTATTTCTTCAAGTTTTTTCAGGTAAATTTTTATTAACCTGGCGAAGCAAAAAATCGCCAAATAATGTATCAATTGCTTCTTTCATACAAATTTATTTTTTAAGTTTTATAAACATTCCTTTCATATTTAAATTAAATATTTTCATTTTATAAACTTTATCTCGCATTAAAAAGGTTTTTGATTCTTTTTTTTTTAAATTAAACAAATAAGTTATTTTCTTTTTATTTGCGTGTTGTTTACATTATTTTCTAACGGATAGAGCCATTTCAAATCATTTATCAACTATAATTTTCGCCAAAATGACCATTGGCAACCCTTTCGTCGAAAATATCAATAAAATACAATAATCTAAGCATTGTATCATGTTACTTTTATTCACAACTTAATTTACTTGGATTCCTTTAAATATAATTAATATAATCCCTTAAGTTAATATTAGTTTTTGTTGCATTAAAATATTTCAATTTGTTGATTTTCTGTAAGAAAGTAATCCATATTGGTTTATAATGGAAGTCTATGGGAATTTGGCGAAATATTAGACATATCGCCAAGTTGGCGTCACTTTTGGCGACTCATTTTGGTCGCCAAATTTGGCGATATACCGCCAAGTTGGCGACAAAATTGGCTGCATTTTGCGACAGAACAGGGTCCCATCTATGGTAACCCCTTATTGAAAAATACTTTCATTGATCTTCAATAACCAATGGCCGCCATTTCGTTTCCCATGCAAAACAAAAATTAATTAATTAAAATTTAATTAATTAATTGCGTCCCTCTACGGTAACCTCCTTATAGGTATGGAAATGCATTAAATGGTGTTCGATAATTGTATAAAAAATTCGCTAAAAATTCAAAAATCGCTGCACGAATTCCGAATAAACTTTTTTGAAAAGAGAGCAAAATTTACTATATTGGGTTAAAAGAAAGAAACCATATTCTTCTCACTTATATGGAAAAATCGCCTCAAAACATAAAAAAGCGCTAAAAATCACATAAAAAAATAAATAAAAAAAATATATTCAAAAAATCGAAAATCGGGCTTCGAGGTGCAAAACTTCATATACAGACGTATCTTTTCTCCAAATTTTGTAGTTCTACGTCCAGTGGTCTCTTCAGAACACCGTCGACACACTCACTCACTCACACACAAACTTCTTTCTTTATTAATAATAATATAGAAAGTATAATAAAATATAATTATTAATAATAATATAATAATGATAATCCCTTAAGTTAATATTAGTTTTTGTTGCATTAAAATATTTCAATTTGTTGATTTTCTGTAAGAAAGTAATCCATATTGGTTTACAATGGAAGTCTATGGGAATTTGGCGAAATATTAGACATATCGCCAAGTTGGCGTCATTTTTGGCGACTCATTTTGGTCGACAAATTTGGCGATATACCGCCAAGTTGGCGATAAACTTGGCTGCATTTGGCGACAGAGCTGCGTCCCTCTACGGTAACCTCCTTATAGGTATGGAAATGCATTAAATGGTGTTCAATAATTGTATAAAAAATTCGCTAAAAATTCAAAAATCGCTGCACGAATTCCGAATAAACTTTTTTGAAAAGAGAGCAAAATTTACTATATTGGGTTAAAAGAAAGAAACCATATTCTTCTCACTTATATGGAAAAATCGCCTCAAAACATAAAAAATCGCTAAAAATCACAAAAAATTAAGTTTAAGAAAATCTATTCAAAAAATCGAAATTCGGGCTTCGAGGTGCAAAACTTCATATATAGACGTACCTTTTCCCCAAATTTTGTAGTTCTACCTGCAGTGGTCTCTTCAGAACACCGTCGACACACTCACCCCCTCACACACAAACTTCTTTCTTTATTATTATAGATTAATTTACTTGGATTCCTTTAAATATAATTAATATAATCCCTTAACTTAATATTAGTTTTTGTTGCATTAAAATATTTCAATTTTTGATTTTCTGTAAGAAAGTAATCCATATTGGTTTACAATGGAAGTCTATGGGAATTTGGCGAAATATTAGACATATCGCCAAGTTGGCGTCACTTCTGGCGACACATTTTGGTCGCCAAATTTGGCGATATACCGCCAAGTTGGCAACAAACTTGGCTGCATTTGGCGACAGAACTGCTTCCCTCTACGGTAACCTCCTTATAGGTATGGAAATGCATTAAATGGTGTTCAATAATTGTATAAAAAAATCGCTAAAAATTCAAAAATCGCTGCACGAATTCCGAATAAACTTTTTTGAAAAGAGAGCAAAATTTACTATATTGGGTTAAAAGAAACAAACCATATTCTTCTCACTTATATGGAAAAATCGCCTCAAAACATAAAAAAGCGCAAAAAATCACATAAAAAATTAAATAAAAAAAATCTATTCAAAAAATCGAAAAATCGGGCTTCGAGGTGCAAAACGTCATATATAGACGTACCTTTTCCCCAAATTTTTGTAGTTCTACGTGCAGTCGTCTCTTCAGAACACCGTCGACACACTCACTCACTCACACACAAATTTCTTTCTTTATTATTATAGATTAATTTACTTGGATTCCTTTAAATATAATTAATATAATCCCTTAAGTTAATATTAGTTTTTGTTGCATTAAAATATTCTAATTTGTTGATTTTCTGTAAGAAAGTAATCCATACTGGTTTACAATGGAATTCTATGGGAATTTGGCGAAATATTAGACTTATCGCCAAGTTGGCGTCACTTTTGGCGACTCATTTTGGTCGCCAAATCTGGCGATATACCGCCAAGTTGGCGACAAACTTGGCTGCATTTGGCGACAGAACTGTGTCCCTCTACGGTAACCTCCTTATAGGTATGGAAATGCATTAAATGGTGTTCAATAATTGTATAAAAAATTCGCTAAAAATTCAAAAATCGCTGCACGAAATTCCGAATAAACTTTTTTGAAAAGAGAGCAAAATTTATTATATTGGGTTAAAAGAAAGAAACCATATTCTTCTCACTTATATGGAAAAATCGCCTCGAAACATAAAAAAGCGCTAAAAATCACATAAAAAATTAAATAAAAAAAATCTATTCAAAAAATCGAAAATCGGGCTTCGAGGTGCAAAACTTCATATATAGACGTACCTGTTCCCCAAATTTTGTAGCTCTACGTGCAGTGGTCTCTTCAGAACACCGTCGACATACTCACTCACTCACACACAAACTTCTTTCTTTATTATTATAGATAATCCCTTAAGTTAATATTAGTTTTTGTTGCATTAAAATATTTCAATTTGTTGATTTTCTGTAAGAAAGTAATCCATATTGGTTTACAATGGAATTCTATGGGAATTTGGCGAAATATTAGACTTATCGCCAAGTTGGCGTCACTTTTGGCGACTCATTTTGGTCGCCAATTCTGGCGATATACCGCCAAGTTGGCGACAAACATGGCTGCATTTGGCGACAGAACTGCGTCCCTCTACGGTAACCTCCTTATAGGTATGGAAATGCATTAAATGGTGTTCAATAATTGTATAAAAAATTCGCTAAAAATTCAAAATTCGCTGCACGAATTTCGAATAAACTTTTTTGAAAAGAGAGCAAAATTTACTATATTGGGTTAAAAGAAAGAAACCATATTATTCTCACTTATATGGAAAAATCGCCTCAAAACATAAGAAAGCGCTAAAAATCACATAAAAAATTAAATAAAGAAATCTATTCAAAAAATAGAAAATCGGGCTTCGAGGTGCAAAACTTCATATATAGACGTACCTTTTCCCCAAATTTTGTAGTTCTACGTGCAGTGGTCTCTTTCAGAACACCGTCGACACACTCACTCACTCACACACAAACTTCTTTCTTTATTATTATAGATTAATTTACTTGGATTCCTTTAAATATAATTAATATAATCCCTTAACTTAATATTAGTTTTTGTTGCATTAAAATATTTCAATTTGTTGATTTTCTGTAAGAAAGTAATCCATATTGGTTTACAATGGAAGTCTATGGGAATTTGGCGAAATATTAGACATATCGCCAAGTTGGCGTCACTTTTGGCGACTCATTTTGGTCGCCAAATCTGGCGATATACCGCCAAGTTGGCGACAAACTTGGCTGCATTTGGCGACAGAACTGTGTCCCTCTACGGTAACCTCCTTATAGGTATGGAAATGCATTAAATGGTGTTCAATAATTGTATAAAAAATTCGCTAAAAATTCAAAAATCGCTGCACGAATTCCGAATAAACTTTTTGAAAAGAGAGCAAAATTTATTATATTGGGTTAAAAGAAAGAAACCATATTCTTCTCACTTATATGGAAAAATCGCCTCAAAACATAAAAAAGCCCTAAAAATCACATAAAAAATTAAATAAAAAAAAATCTATTCAAAAAATCGAAAATCGGGCTTCGAGGTGCAAAACTTCATATATAGACGTACCTGTTCCCCAAATTTTGTAGTTCTACGTGCAGTGGTCTCTTCAGAACACCGTCGACATACTCACTCACTCACACACAAACTTCTTTCTTTATTATTATAGATAATCCCTTAAGTTAATATTAGTTTTTGTTGCATTAAAATATTTCAATTTGTTGATTTTCTGTAAGAAAGTAATCCATATTGGTTTACAATGGAAGTCTATGGGAATTTGGCGAAATATTAGACATATCGCCAAGTTGGCGTCACTTTTGGCGACTCATTTTGGTCGCCAAATCTGGCGATATACCGCCAAGTTGGCGACAAACTTGGCTGCATTTGGCGACAGAACTGTGTCCCTCTACGGTAACCTCCTTATAGGTATGGAAATGCATTAAATGGTGTTCAATAATTGTATAAAAAATTCGCTAAAAATTCAAAAATCGCTGCACGAATTCCGAATAAACTTTTTTGAAAAGAGAGCAAAATTTATTATATTGGGTTAAAAGAAAGAAACCATATTCTTCTCACTTATATGGAAAAATCGCTTCAAAACATAAAAAAGCCCTAAAAATCACATAAAAAATTAATTAAAAAAAATCTATTCAAAAAATCGAAAATCGGGCTTCGAGGTGCAAAACTTCATATATAGACGAACCTGTTCCCCAAATTTTGTAGTTCTACGTGCAGTGGTCTCTTCAGAACACCGTCGACATACTCACTCACTCACACACAAACTTCTTTCTTTATTATTATAGATAATCCCTTAAGTTAATATTAGTTTTTGTTGCATTAAAATATTTCAATTTGTTGATTTTCTGTAAGAAAGTAATCCATATTGGTTTACAATGGAAGTCTATGGGATTTTGGCGAAATATTAGACATATCGCCAAGTTGGCGTCACTTTTGGCGACTCATTTTGGTCGCCAAATCTGTCGATATACCGCCAAGTTGGCGACAAACTTGGCTGCATTTGGCGACAGAACTGTGTCCCTCTACGGTAACCTCCTTATAGGTATGGAAATGCATTAAATGGTGTTCAATAATTGTATAAAAAATTCGCTAAAAATTCAAAAATCGCTGCACGAATTCCGAATAAACTTTTTTGAAAAGAGAGCAAAATTTATTATATTGGGTTAAAAGAAAGAAACCATATTCTTCTCACTTATATGGAAAAATCGCCTCAAAACATAAAAAAGCCCTAAAAATCACATAAAAAATTAAATAAAAAAAATCTATTCAAAAAATCGAAAATCGGACTTCGAGGTGCAAAAATTCATATATAGACGTACCTGTTCCCCAAATTTTGTAGTTCTACGTGCAGTGGTCTCTTCAGAACACCGTCGACACTCTCACTCACTCACACACAAACTTCTTTCTTTATTATTATAGATTAATTTACTTGGATTCCTTTAAATATAATTAATATAATCCCTTAACTTAATATTAGTTTTTGTTGCATTAAAATATTTCAATTTGTTGATTTTCTGTAAGAAAGTAATCCATATTGGTTTACAATGGAAGTCTATGGGAATTTGGCGAAATATTAGACATATCGCCAAGTTGGCGTCACTTTTGGCGACTCATTTTGGTCGCCAAATCTGGCGATATACCGCCAAGTTGGCGACAAACTTGGCTGCATTTGGCGACAGAACTGTGTCCCTCTACGGTAACCTCCTTATAGGTATGGAAATGCATAAAATGGTGTTCAATAATTGTATAAAAAATTCGCTAAAAATTCAAAAATCGCTGCACGAATTCCGAATAAACTTTTTTGAAAAGAGAGCAAAATTTATTATATTGGGTTAAAAGAAAGAAACCATATTCTTCTCACTTATATGGAAAAATCGCCTCAAAACATAAAAAAGCCCTAAAAATCACATAAAAAATTAAATAAAAAAAATCTATTCAAAAAATCGAAAATCGGGCTTCGAGGTGCAAAACTTCATATATAGACGTACCTGTTCCCCAAATTTTGTAGTTCTACGTGCAGTGGTCTCTTCAGAACACCGTCGACACACTCACTCACTCACACACAAACTTCTTTCTTTATTATTATACATTAATTTACTTGGATTCCTTTTAAATATAATTAATATAATCCCTTAACTTAATATTAGTTTTTGTTGCATTAAAATATTTCAATTTGTTGATTTTCTGTAAGAAAGTAATCCATATTGGTTTACAATGGAATTCTATGGGAATTTGGCGAAATATTAGACTTATCGCCAAGTTGGCGTCACTTTTGGCGACTCATTTTGGTCGCCAATTCTGGCGATATACCGCCAAGTTGGCGACAAACTTGGCTGCATTTGGCGACAGAACTGCGTCCCTCTACGGTAACCTCCTTATAGGTATGGAAATGCATTAAATGGTGTTCAATAACTGTATAAAAAATTCGCTAAAAATTCAAAATTCGCTGCACGAATTTCGAATAAATTTTTTTGAAAAGAGAGCAAAATTTACTATATTGGGTTAAAAGAAAGAAACCATATTCTTCTCACTTATATGGAAAAATCGCCTCAAAACAAAAAAAAAGCGCTAAAAATCACATAAAAAATTAAATAAAAAAAAATCTATTCAAAAAATCGAAAATCGGGCTTCGAGGTGCAAAATTTCATATATAGACGTACCTTTTCCCCAAATTTTGTAGTTCTACGTGCAGTGGTCTCTTCAGAACACCGTCGACACACTCACTCACTCACACACAAACTTCTTTCTTTATTATTATAGATAAATGAATAATTTTTAAATAGTTTGGTTGGGAACAGGGTTATATATGCATATACACTAACGAGACAAAACATTATGACCATCTACCTAATAACGAATGTCTCGCCTTTGGTCAGCAAAAAAGGAGGCCTCCTGAACACAGTTCAGTCTGCGCTACTTAACCGCTCCCAACGATTAGCTCAAAATTTAAGTCTAAGCTTTTGAAAGCATTTAATGAGATACAAAAAATAACGGTAAAAAATAGATGTTTGTTACTCCAAAGTCTAAAGCGCCCTCTATCGGTCTTTTTTAACTTTATCTTTAAAATTTATTTTCAAGAAAATACTGACATAGAGAGTAGTTTTAGTGAAAACCGCAAACGAATCAACCAATTTTTCCGTTTTTTTTATAATCATTTAAAATATTGGACCTTAAATTTTAATGGCGTCTATCTCCTTCGGAAGACATTTGGGAACTTTAGTTTCCTATTTAACATTGTTTGTCGTGGTGTGTACTATCACACCTTAAAATTATGCCCAAGAGTTTAGATACACCCTGTATATGCGTGTATGAGTGTGTGTGTTGAAAATCCATCTATCAGCAATATTTTGAAGAAATAACTCAAAGATCATTAGAAACTGAATAAAATGACAAAACTACATCTCATTTAATTATAAATAGTTTTTTAGATATAGTTATTTGAAGGGTATAAATATAATGGAACTTGCAATTTTTTTTTTTTTTTTTTTTTTTTTTTTTTTTTTTTTTTTTTTTTTGAAGTACAATATCTGAAAATGTTGTTCAAAAGAGTGAAATTTGATATTTTTTTAATACAAGCAACTCAAAGTAATCCAAATATGAGTTTAAAGATTAGGGGTATCATGGTGAAAATTTCTAATGGGCGGTAAGGAGCAAGTGGTTTTTCTCTTTTCTGGAAAGGGATAATTGCTTTTCGCTCGAGAAAACACCCATGGATTTACTAAAAAACAATACGGTTTATTTTTTTATAAGAAACGAACATAAAGATTATTTAAAAAATAAAATAAATGTATATAGTAATGTGGAGACAGATGCGTGGTGGGACAGATGCCGCAAAGATTGTGTAGGCGACACTAGCGTTCCCTGGATCAAATTTAGAAGTTCGTAGTGTTCCTCTGTCCTGTGTGATGTGTTGCATGCGTTTGCACCGCTTAATTGTCAGTATTTACATATTTACGCCAGTGTTTATGGCTCGAACCTGCGTGGTAAGCTGCTAAAACTATTCTAATGAAGTTTTATTACATGTTTTAAGTAAAATAAACAGAGATATCATCCCAAAATCGATTGCAACTATAGTCTAGATCCTCGTAGAATACACACATGTGCTTGCCTTTCTCTCGCATCGCTCACATGACACAAAATGGCGGCGCGGCATCTTATCCGCCACTATAGGACAGAAGCCGCACCGAGGTTGAGGTACAGATGCCGCAAAATATATGTTTGTTTTTCGGTTCAATAAATTCATCACTCCGATTTAAGTAGAACTTACATTTAAATGAATGTATATTAGCGCATTCTGCTACTTATCAAAATATTCTCAGCAACAATGTTGGTTCACCATGTGTGAATAAGGAAAACCTAGGTCGTTTACAATTCTCACCATCTAAGCTGTTAAACAAAATATCTCCTACCCCAATGGTCAAAAGACCTTTACAGCAACGTAAGATAAAGTAAAAGGATGCAAATATTTCAAGCACAGAGTTTATAAACAATAATAAAGAATGAGGAAATGCAAAACAAAAGAACTAGAAAGCGTCAAAGAACGACAACTTGGCGGAAGTAAAATGTGTAAAAAAAGGAAGGGAAAGATTTACTTAAAAACGCCTTACTTGAGGAAAAAACTAAAATATGAATCATCTTCCGACAATGGGTAAATTGTTCCTCTTATGGATTCTAATTGCAGAACTGGATTGGAATTTGATGACTCTGCATATGTTGTGTGGCTGGAGTCTTATCAAGGGGCAAATTCTAAAGCGGACAGGATTCAGAGCATCAAATTCAATCTACAGCTGCATGAAAAACGCTTACTTTAACTTTACAACGGGTAGTGGGGTGTGATTGTGGGCGAATGGAAATACAAAATCAAAGAATGAGAAGAAAGGCCAAAAATAAACAGACTAGGGCCTAAACAGAATAGAATTAATACTTCCATTAAGAGCAAACTGTAATGTTCGCCTTGATGTAAACCAGCGATTTATATTTTTTTTTGGAATTATGATGTCTATTGTTTCCAGTAATTATGCTATCCATTCATGTAAATTCAAATGATTTTCTTTTTATATTCACTTTTTGTCTTAAGTTTTGTTTATAGCGATTACACTTTTACATTTTCGTTAAACTTTTCACACTTTAGTGATATACATAATTTTTGTAAGTTTACTATTATTTATTTTCGTTTTAAGCAGTTTGAAAAAAAAAAATACGATTTGTTGGACAAAAAAAAAACAGCCTAGCGTTTTTTTTTTTCCATGCGTCATTTGTCCCACACCACATGCTTCATCTTATCCAGCAGATAAAAAATGATGTTAAAAAAGGACCTGTGGGGAAATAATTATGCCTACTTTATAAAGAGGTTTTTAACTTGTTTAACATAGAAATTAGATTCTGAAGGGTTTGATAAATGATTTCTGGTACTTAGTTTGTTGATTTTTGCACTTTATTGCACATTTTACAAGAAGAAAAGGAAAACTGCGGTATCTGTCCCCACTTTACTATGAATAAAGAATATTTCCAGGGATGATACTTTGAATACATTTTACATCTGAAAATATTAACAATTTTAAATATGATTTAAATACTACTAACACAAACCAAAATCCCACTATTTTTATTTCAGATACATGTATAATGTAGTATTATGTACAGTTCAAAATAAAAAAATAGTCATAGAAATTCCGCCTTTAATTGATAAAGATTTTTTAATAATTTCATTATTTTTTGTAAAATATTTTCGATATTAGACAATTTTTTAGACACAATTAAAGGATTTTAAATATTACAACAATATTTTTTTCATAATCTATATACTCTATTTATCTTTTCTAAACTATTTGAAGAAGATTTCTTAATTAGATATTGAAATGTGATTATATAAATAAAATGATGCCTGTAAAAATGGTACAATCAATAATGCCAACTCATGGCAATTTTCCAAAGCTTTGATAATTTTTTTTTTCTCTGAAACCATTAATCCAAGGAGAAAAAAATTCTGGTGATCATATCTTAAGGGGTCTTGTACCTTTTAAAGGCGTCGAACATTAACGAAAAACTTCAAAGTTTGAATTAGTCTATCTTCAAAGCCTTTTTATGTATAAACATGAAATTTTGGATATTGATTAAACAGATACTTTGTAATGTGCTACCATTAAAAATTTATTAACCCTTTACAGAATTTGTGTATTGTTGAAATCAAAATAGCTCTTTTTTTACCCCATAAGTCATTGCGCGCATGATATCTTGAGAAAGTATGTATGGATTGGCATGAAATTTGGTAAAGATACTAAACATATATGTGTGTTTAAAATGATCTACTATTAGGCTAATATTATTTCATTAACTATATAAAAAAATATTTTCGTAAAAAAAAAATAAAAAATTTGTATTTTTAATGAATAAAAATAGTCATAACTAAAAATATTGCCATTGTAAATACTTAAAGGTAGATCATTTTAAACACACATATTTGTTTAGTATATTTACCAAATTTCATGACAATCCATTCATGCTTTCTCAAGATATCATGCGCGCAATGACTTATGGGGTAAAAAAAAGAGCTATTTTGATTTCAACAATACACAAATTCTGTAAAGGGTTAATAAATTTCTGTTGGTAGTATATTACAAAGCACAATCTGTTTAATCAATATCTAAAATTTCATGTTTATACTTAAAAAGGTTTTGAAGATAGACTAATTCAAACTTTGAAGATTTTCGTTAATTTTCGACGTGTTTAAAAGGTACAAGACCCCTTAATAGTAAGAACAAACACACACAGTTTCATTAAAATCTGTGATGGTGGGTTACATATTGATATTTTACTGCCTGATTTGATGTGGAATTCCTCACTTGCACTATTTTCAAAGCTCCCTTTTCAATAAATTCTACTTCGTTGTACGGACTTTCTATGTTCATGGCATATTCAAGTTTACTGACAACTCTCTCCGCATTATTAATAATGTCATTAACATTATGAACTCGATCTATAGCTATATTAAACTCACTTATGACACAGAATATAAAGTTTCTGTCTTGCTTGTGGATATCCTTCTCACGCGCACAGCTAACGGTTTCCCTACTCCGTTTATCGAGTTTGTCTAACACCCCCCGCCCTCTCCACAATCTTCACTCCTAGTCAAAGAATGACCACCTTTTATACATTTAGAATGAGTGCCATACAGGTTTTCTCCGATTCTCACTCAGGTGATAGTGAAATTTAATATTTTAAAGCCAATGCGATTGATAGGTTTTACAAATGTTCTATTATTGATACAGTTTTATTTAAATTACAGCACACTTGTTCCTCAATCTCAACTGAGTCTGATTCTCTTCCAATATTATGATTTTATTACATTTTTTAAATAAATCCAGCTTTCTCATTCCTAGATTTTTTAGGGAATATGATTTCAAAATGATTTTTAATTCTACCAATAAACTTACGCTCATCAAACCCAAAAATCCTTTTGCGTTATTTAACGCATGGTGTATCTATTCTATAATATTAATTGCCAGTGCGGTCTTTTCTACATTGGACAAACGAAACGTGTCTTAAAATGTCGCATTAAAAAACACCAAAAATACATTAAAATGAAATCAATAAACCTTCAATTGCAAGATATTGCTGATAAATGTAGACTTTTGACTTCATTTCGGATAAAATAATTTCTTACCGCACACTTCTATACATAAACTTAACTTAATTAAAACATTTGATATCCATAAAAAATATGAAAATATTGTTAATTGTGAATTCACTATTCCCACATTATCAGAATCTTGGAAGAAATATATAAAACATGTTTTCCTTACGTTCCTCCAGCATTATTCTCATTTAATTCTACCGGAACTAGGATTCTTTTAAATTTAAAATTCTGGCGCTATAAACGTTGTTTTTTTATTTATATGATAGTGCGCAAAGTATCGTATTAAAAATAAAAAAACAACGATTATAACAATAAAATTTCTTTTGAGTCAAAGCACGCTTACTAAAAAACACAGATTTGCTTAGAGATGATAACGGATGTAACGGGTGTATTTTTTTAAATCTCTATACTCCTTTCATCTCCATAGGACAGAATTTCGAAAATCTATGAATTTTTAATTTTTTTTTTATTTGTTAAATTTTATGTCACAATCCTACCTAAAACCACAGCTGTGTTATAATGAAATATTCTAGAACATTCGAACCTTTTTTGAACATGCTTAACAGGTTTATCAAAAAAAAAAAAAATTCTCTGGACCGCTGTTATGTTTTCTAATACATACCGAAGTGTTGCAGTTTCCAGTTTCAGTAGTTTTGTATGAGGTTTTAGTTATGATAAGGCATTTTATAATTATACATTAAAGATGGTATGGCATGCTTACGTAAGAAAAATATATGCGTCAACTGTTGCCAGATGGGAGACCAAGTACGTTCATCCAGTGTCGTAATCGGATTATATTGCAAAGATAACTTTTTGAGGGATGGCATTCCTGTGAATATGTCTTCGGGTAAATCAGTTAAGCTATTGTTGCTGGAAATTAAGAATACAAATATTTATTAATAAACCTTTTTATACAAAATAACAACTAATAAAACTGATATATAATTAACTAGCTCTTACCCGTGACAACGTTTACATAACACTTAAAGGAGAATAAACACACCAATTAAGCAACAAATTTCTATAATTAAAAACCTATACAATTTACAATTTATCACGTTTTATAGTAGAAAACTTCTGATGGTCCCAATTTGCATATGTCTGTATATATATATATATATAGGATCATTTAAATTTTTTTCGTGAGCTTGAAATTTCATTACACATTTCTAAGATTAAATGAGGAATAAATTTACATATCTGTTATTTTATTTTATTATTTATATTTATTATATTTTATATTTATTCCGTTCATAGATATTGATTTAATTTGTTTTCGTGACAAATAATATTATTTAAAGAGATATGTTTAGCAAATATTTTTAAATGAAAGTGGTTATTTACAGGCCACTTCAGACATGACTTTGAAATAATTAGAATGAATGAAAAATCAACATACAGCAATACGTTTCGATTAACAAAAATCACATCTTGAAACAAAAAGATAAATGATGTTAAAAAAATTTCAAACGTGATACATGATCAATCGTGATGCGCATAAAAGCTCAAAAATAGATAATAAACACAGGAAAAATAACTTTAACTTTCAAATATATGTTACATTTTTATTTCATGATGCCATACTTTTAACAGCTGTAGACCAATAATAACAAAATGTTTATTAAGCTGCAAAGACGCTCGAAGCCTAAACACTTATTATTTAAGCAACAGAGTTGCTTATTGCTTTCAATTGCTGAAAAAAAATATGGTGTCTATTGTTGTGTTGTGGTTTAGGATTACGGAAGTTTCGAAATTTACAGGAATATGCTCCAACGGGGGACAGCGATTATCTTTCAGAGATATTTTTAACTGTAGATTTAGATATTTTAAAATCGACAGAAATTTTCAGAAACCGATAACTGATTATTACCTGGAACTTTTATTGTCTTTTCTCTTGTGGTTTTCGATAATCACGGTGCCTTTAAAAATTAAAGTGATGTGAGGGGAAAAGCGAATGTATTGCTTAATTAGTGGTATCGGCTCTTCTTTACTCGTAAAAGATATCACATGTAAAGCCTAATCACCAATTAAAACTGCTTGCTATACTTTTTTACATCGACTTTCATATACTATTGACTAAATTTTATTGAAACCATGATTCTAGAAGATTGTACGGTAAAAGGACGTTAAACTTGTGTATTTTCGAATGACAAATTCTGTAGAAATCACACCATTTTGTATAACTGTTGTAAAATGCTAATTTTTCTGAAAGGAAACCAGCTAATGTTTTAAAATGTGACGGCGTTTTCACCAGGTTAGTTTTTCCTAATAATACTTGTCGAGATTTAAAAATATATATACTTTCACTTCATGAATCATGTAAAGATGCGTATTTTAATTTATTTAAAACGTGAAGTCGCTTACCAAAATCCAACATTACTGTACATTTACATAAACATTGAAATATTATTTTTTATTAAATATTAAATTTCAAGTAAGAAATTGTATTTAAAATGTAAGCTAAAATTGCATTTTGAAATTATGTGAATTTTGATGCAAAACCTTATTTCTGAAAAGTAAATTGTTATTGGCCGCAGCACAGACAATCACCTCATCGAATTCACGGCTAAAATTTCAGAATTACTTGAATATCGATTCACATATTAAAACGCAATCGGCCTGCCAAATCATATCTTGCTGGAAAATCGGATTTTAGCGGTTGACTCATAGGATTACCATTGTGTTTTCCTGCTCCCAGACCTACATTTTTTCATACCTTTGGGTGCCGGAAAACACAATGATAATCCTACGAGTCAACCGCTAAATCGGGTTTTCAGGTGTTTTCCACCAAGATATGACTTGGCAGACCGATTGCGTTTTAATATGAAAATCCAGTTTTAACTAATTCTGGAATTTGAGCCGTGAAGTCCATGAGGTGATTGTCTGTTATGCCGCCTCCCGTTCTATAAGTTTTCGTTTCTAATTTCAAAGCTGGTTAAATGAAAATGACGTCACCTTGACGAAATTAAAATAAATATATATTAATATTTTCTAATGGACCGTATTCTTTCTTTCGGTTCGAAACAATTGTCCATTAAAATGAATGCTTTTCATGAAAAATGTTTCATCATTTTTATGCGATAATTTTTTTTACTAAAAACACCTTTGTGAAAAGTTTTAATTGCTAACTTTGAAAAATAATTAAGTTCAATAGTATATGATTTTAAAAAAAAACAATTTGTATGAATAGGAAACAATAACTATCAACTTAAATGCACGGAAGTTATATTTACATCCTTGTTTGTAAATGTGAATATGTTGACAGGCGATTTTCGCATCTCTAGAATAAACTGATTCACGAAGCTTCAATGTGTGAAAATATGTTTTTAGTTTTTGGAAAATTTACTTTAATCATGCTTTTTTTCACCGTCTATTCAAATTGAAATTAAATTCTTTTTCAATTTTAGTGAGAAATTACCGTCAAAAAATATATTAATCCATTTTATTTCCTCTTTTTTTTTTCCAGAAAAAAATGGGGAACGGGACGGGGCAGGCTACGATACGACGAACTCCGAGAGAAGGAGGAGAATGCGTGACGTAGATGAATGAACTTAATTTTCACGGCGTCAGATTTATAACGTAAACAAAATATTGGTGGGAGCTGGCAAGGAATTATGAGATATAGAACATCATAGAATAAAAATAATACAAACATTGAAAGAAAAAGAATTTTCTCAGAATAAAATGAAAAAAAAAGGTAATTTAGTGGTTTTACAAAAAGTAAGTTACGAACGGATTAAGATTTTTAGAATAATAATTAAAAAATACGGAGATTTAAAGGCATGAAATAAAAGACAAAAAATATTTTAAATATTATTAAAGATAGGTAAAAAAGTGTAAATATTAAGAATCTGGAATAGTTTTACTAAAATAAAAGGGCGAAATTTTTTTCCTATTATATATATATATATATATATATATAATGTTAGCATGATGTCAAAATATCTGTTTAATTATCCTATGCGCAGCACTTGTATATGAAATCATCTTTATGAAAATAATTAATTAGTATGGATTATTTAAATTTATTTCTAATTATTTTTCATTCAAAGTAATTCAATGAACACATAAACAAAGAATTATAATTTACGCAACACACCAGACAATTTACACTAAAGAAATTGTTTAATTTGAAAAGATATATTTACAGTTCCAAGATTTTTTTAATGTTGCGTTAAAATCAAGAAATATCGAGCTGATGAAGATGATATCTTCCCTTAAACAGAAAATAATATTACTGCTCTCATTATGGACCTAAATAACGTTTTTCATCACATGTGAGCAATATTTACAGTCAATTTCAATATTTGCACGAAGATAAAAGTTATGGGTAATTAAGATCGGAAGAGGAATGACGTTGCACTAGGTGCTCCAGACATCGCTAATCAATGACAAGAATATATGTTTCCCCAATTCACGAAATTTTAAATTTGTAATGTATGCTTTCATCTAGACAGCTGCAAGTTTTCCACATTAGTTAAAAACTTACGAAAGCGTTTATTATTCTAATTTTTAAGTTTTCAAATATGTGCAAGAAGGATTGTCTTTTAGCAAATTGAATTGGTTATTTTTTACTATTTTATTTTCGTTAAAAAGCATCTCTGCATTCTTTCATTACAACAGAAACAAAATATTAGTGATATAGAATTAACAGAATTGACTAAAATATTATATTTTTAATTTAACCTAAAATGACTCTAAGTAATATTTAAACTGCTATCTTTAGTTTTATGAATATATGTCTCTTATTGCATTTATTTATTTACATCATTTATTTCTGTTTATGAAACCATGTGCCAGATTTTATTGTCTCGCTTGGACAACGGTGGAAATGTGGACGGTTACCGATGTCACACCCAAGAAAACAATTATAGTGCATTTTCTTCCCATCGAAGACATTAGGCCTTTCTAATATTTTGTCTTCAGCCTAACCTGCAGGTGCTTCTTACGAAGAAACGACAGCAGGGAACTATCACTTTTGGTCATATCTATTGTCTTTATATACCCTTGTGAGAAATAGACAATATCTCACATTGAAACTCTCAATATACAAGGCAGGAACCAGTATAGGAAATCTAATGTAAAATCATCTAGACTCAGAATTTCAGAGTCCAAGATAAAGTCGCAAAATATGAAACAAATAGATCGATACCTATCAATCACAGGTGGCAGTAACGTGAAGGGTATTCCTTTATTTAGCGAGAGAAAATATTATTTTGAACCTCACGCGATCACATCTGGCCCACCCAAGTTCGTGGGAACGAGAAAGTGAAACTGCATCTTACATTAACTTCGTGTTTCTCACTGCATCCTATAGAGAGCGGCCTTGTTTTATGAGATCATGATCTATAGATTTTTAGTGGCTTTTGTTCTGGACGGAGAAGGAAGCTGATAAAGTGAATACCCTCTGAGTGCAAGAGCATTCTCAGTAGTTTTTGAAGTTGAGACTTCAAAAAGATTTTGGCCGTGTAGAGTAAAACTCTCTCACGGGTTAGTGACTTTGGAACATCTTCCGGAGCACGGTAGGAGCAAAAGCCGAGCGCGGCTGTGAAGTTTCTCCACTTCGGAGAAACCCCGGAGGTTCCTAAACCTCGATTGTGAATCAACTACAGAAGCGACGTTCTGTCGAGCGTCTAAGTCTCTCCCGAATAAAAATCATTTGGAGCCAAAGAGACTCTCACGTATTCGTCGACCTGACAAGAGACTTCGGGCTCTGAGTAAATAGAAACTATTTCATTGAAAGTGATCTGCCACTCAGCGACTGGACTTGAATTAATTGCCTATTTATTGAAAGCTGTATCAAACCCTATTTTTAAAATGTTGTGTATATATCTTATCTAATCCAGAGAATCATCATATAATTGTTTATAATACAGTAAATATTTCTTTGAATTTAATAAGATT
Source organism: Maratus speciosus (assembly GCA_963932465.1). NCBI lineage: Eukaryota > Metazoa > Arthropoda > Arachnida > Araneae > Salticidae > Maratus > Maratus speciosus. The sequence goes on along the minus strand of OZ010800.1, from coordinate 261,408,986 downwards.
CGGCCGTTGAAGTTACACGCTACCACACCAACTTACGACAACAGCCTCCATTACACCCTCGAAACTTCCCAACGGCTGGATGGAATTTAATGAATGAGGTCTCTATCGATTCGTCTTAACCATCCGATGGTTATAGGATAGGTTTATTTTTTGTGTTCCGTACTTAAAAAGTAAAAACGGAACAATTATAAGATCACTCCTGTGTCTGTCTGTCTGTCTGTCACAGCCATTTTACTCGTAAACTATGGAACGTGGAAAGTTCAAATTCGGGGAACTAATAAAGACCATTGACCCACATATAATCAGATTAATAAACATTCATATATATATTTAGTAAAAAAGTAGAGGGGCTAATTATGCTAATTGAAAAAAAAATCTTTTCTTTGCATATCATGTGGGGTACCATGTGAAAGCTTTTGTAACGCTGAAATCAAAAATACATTCCTTTTAATTTTAGCTATTATATTTTCAAAGATATTGTTGAAAATGTAGCGCAAAAATATGCCCCCCCCCCATCTAATTCCGAATCTACTGAAACTAAAATTATGAAACAATTAGAGGTACTAGACGTTAATGTAAACCTTGCCGGAAAAGTATAGCGATTACCCTAGGTCACACAGTTTTTGAGTAATTAGCATATTTCTGTTATACACAATTTTCGATTGACGGGCATTCAGAAAAATTGTTGAGCATCGCTGAATGTACCTATCGTTGCAGAAGAATAAAAGCATTATTGATAATGATTTTCAAAAAAAAAATCATCGGTAATTAACCGAGATATTAACCCTTAAATGTACGGTCAGTTTGGACATACGGGACGGGGACGGCGTACTTTATGCCTAGTTAACAACTTTTAATGATATATATGTGTAATGTAATGTCCAGTAACAGTACAAAAGCAATAAACGTCAAATTGTTAAAAACATACTAATTTAAGGTGTCTCGGGACTCTAAAAAGTGGAAAAAATGAAAAAAAGACCATTTTCAACATTTAATGTCTTAAAATGTATATGATTTTAAAACACAATTTTAATTGGGATAAAAAATTGCAAGATACAGAATTAGTATTTATAGGAGGCTCGAAACTGTTAGACATTTGTTGAACAAAAAATTGGCATAACAGTTTACGCGCAGGATTATAAAATATATATTGCAACTAGAATGAAAATGTTGGTGCTTACTTATACTTCAGATTGTAATAATTTCCCTGAACTTAAATAAATTTGTATTTAAAGCATTTTTATATTGTTAATGTAATGTTGCATTTAGCTGATACAAAATTTTGAAAATTTCAACAGTAAAATCACCTAAAAAAATATTTTTTTTAACAATAAAAAGGAAATTTTATGTTCAGTTTATACAGACTAACATGAAACATATGCTTTGAAAATTTCATGAAAAAATATTCAGAAGTTTTTGAGGTATCCTGCGCGTTATGCCCAAAAAAACGCCATTTGGAAAATAATGACTTTAAAGTTTCGGAAACGCCGCTTCAGCTATTGAGCGGGTATAAATCTAAAAGCCAAAACTTCTGTTCTAATGGGAATTTAAAGGAAACAATTATATCAAAATATTCAGAAAAGATAGGAGTTTAACATCCAAAAAAATTAAAATTTCTTAAATTTTGAAGCTTTAAGAGTCCTGCGACAACTTAATCCTTTCCGACACGGAGTAATTATAAACTTAGGAAATAATTAACTGACACCAGAATTTATAAACGAATTTATTAGAAAATGCGAACTTGCTTATTTTCACGTACATGATAAAAGGAAAATTTTAATTAAATATTCTTGGTGCCGTTTGTATGTTTTGGAATTAAAATTAGGTGTCCGTTTTTTAAGGGCATCGGCCTCGGAAGATTTAATTAGAATGAATCGCATAAATACTGTGGGATTCACGATATTTGCACTCATTGTAACTCTCAATACGCCTCGAGTGACTTTAAAAGTTAATTAAACATCTATCTGGAAAAAACGCGACACTGACCAAGGCGGCGTTGCAACTTTGAGACCTCAATTCGAAGCGCGCATAGCACAATGCCAAATTTAAACTTTGAACAAAGGTTAAGTTTTAGCTACACTGTAGAAATAAAGGTTATTACTACGCTGAATTTAATTTCATGAAATGCCAAATGAAGATTAACTATGCACTGCTTTTATTCTCAGTGCCGACTTAAGTTCATCATAAACAGATTAGGATAATATTGAAAAAAGATTTATACGAATTGCTATATTTGATATTATTTAGGTTCCATATCTCTTTGAACTTTCATGGTATACCCATTTACGCTTTTCTAATATATCCAGTTATACCCAACCCTACGTTGTACAGTTTTTTACAAAGTCTTAGTACTCTTTTAGCAACTTTTTTTTTTATAATACAATTACAAATTTATATATTTATTCTACGGAACCCTGTGTGTGCGAGTAATGCTCTCACTTGACCGTTTATTTATAAATTCAAAATGGCGGCCGTAAAACACAAAATGGCGGTAGAGACAAAAACAATTTTACGCACCCTGTTGAGTGGCATGTCATTGGATCGGTCTTTCAATATGAAGGCGATGTTTCATTGACTATTTTACAGTGAGAAGCTCCGTTTAAATATTACACAACCTGGAAGTTTTGTAGGTAGGATCTCTATCTTTACTGAAACTCTAACCTTCATAGACATCTATAAGCCTGATAAAATCAATGTTTATAGATAGGAACTAACAATAAAACACAACTTAAATGTCACCAATACAAGTAAATAAAAAAATAGTTAAGTAATGTAAAAAATAGTTTCACACTGAGGAAAAATAATTAATTAGTTTGCTTTTTACGCAGTCGGGTTTTTTGATTTTTTAAATTTATATGGGTACATTTTTAATATGCTATTACTAATTCTGATGTTCTTCTTTTAATAACCAGTCAGATATTTCCGATTTGCCTCACCACAACTAAATAACCCTGAAGCATTCTTCACTTTGCGGAGAAAGAAAATCATTGAAGCCTATAACGTTAAAGCTGAAAGGCATGTCATTCAAATTAGGAAAAATTACGATGTTAGAAGAACTGAATTCAATATAATTTATGACCATTTTTAATACTTCTATATAAATAACAATAATATTTACTTACTTAAGGCGAAGAGAAGTCAATCTGTCAGCTGTTGTGGGAAGCATACTCCGTTTAATGGAACCCAATTGATTGTCTTGCAATACTAATATCTTTAACTTATTCAGCTGAGAAAAAACATTGTTTCCGAGTTTTTTAATATTATTTTTAAAAATGTTTAGGGTTTCTAAATTAGAAAGTCCATTGCTAAAGACATCATCATCTAATTCTGGAATTTGATTCCACCTTATAATTAGGGATTTGAGTTTATCCAGTTTTCCAATATTGAGTTTCTCTTGAGCTGTAATGCTGTTGTCAATGATAAGGTCCTGTTTGAAATAGATATTATATGAGCATTTTGTTTTAAAAAATTAACACTATATAAGGAAGTTCAATAAATCGTGATCCACTAGATAATTATCTTCTACTGATAGAGATGTCACCAGGACAGTATTTTAATCCTCTATGTTCTGAATTATGATTTCATGAAAATTTTATCTTCTAAAGACTTTTTTATAAATTGTTTAAACAACATCAGAAGATTTATATAATCATTTAATAAATTTTAGAAGGATTTTAGAAGAATTGTAGGATTGAGAAGGATTAATTAAATTTCGATTTATAGGGATTTTGTGCAATATTTATAATCCAACTGAAATATTTTATTGTAAATATATTTCTTATTATTTTGTAAGACTTAGGAAATGTACAAACATAATATTCTTCCAATAGAAATATAGAAATATTTACGAATTTAAAAATCCCCCCCCCTCCCTGAACACCAAGAAAGCTGAAAAGATACAAAGGCAAAAGAAATCATCCTTTAATTTTTTTTTTTTTTTTGTGTGTGTGTGTGTGTAACCAACAATTCTTTTGGAACAAGATAAATTAATGTATGTATAACTCACTCTAAACTGTATTACAACTAATGATGCATTAAATGAATCTTATAAAAAAATATTTTAATGGTACTTGTAAGTACGTCAGTAGGTAAAGGTTTAAAACATACGCGGGAGCAGACCCTCAAGGCTGTGTAGATGGGACATATTGCTTTTGAAATATAGATTCTTTTACTGAGAAAAAGTTCTTTTACAGAGTCTTATAATAAACAATTAGCACCAAAATATAAGACACTTCCAGATCTTATATAATCTTAGTACAGCATTTTCTCAATGAAATCTACTCATGGTTAAAGAGAAGTAACATGGAAACACGTGCTATTTTTCAAGAAATTATCGTAAGGGATCCTAAATGTAAGACATGGACAAAACATTTTCTCTACTTTTTCTACATGCATTTTCTAATGCAAATTTCCGAATACTTGTCGCCTACGTGTTAAGGGAACACGGTATCATTCATTTTCGCGAAAAGACAAAAATAACTGTTTGCCATCAATTAATTTATGATTTTTTTTCATAAAAATGATTTCAGACACACGCAGTCAGAATTCTCACGAAGAGATTGATCAACTGAAAATATACCAAAAAACCTTCTTGCTTCATCCGTTTTTTAAATAATTGCATTTCTTTAAGGTTTTCTAACCCCCACCCCCCACCCCTAAGTGTATATACAGGTTGTCCATAATTAAACGACCCTATTTTAAAGTTGCCTGCATACGAAACTACTGGTCAGAAAAATAATTATAAAGAAGGAGCTTGGTGCAATATAATAGAAGCGTAAAAAATACAACGTTAAAAGCACCATTTTTTTTTAAATTTTAAACATACCGGTTTCGGTAGCATATAGCATACCTTCCTCAGTGCGAAGGATTGCGGAAATTTGCTCACATATATAGGATGGGGATTCAAGTTAAAGGTTTATTGACCAATAGGAAAACAGAGGATTGCAGGTAACAGCCAATAGGAAAATAGATGGGAAATGGAACCAAAGTAATGAGGGGCGAAATTTTTTGATCCTTTTAACGTTGTATTTTTTACGCTTCTAATATTGGTCAGAAAGTTGGGAAATTTTATGACGGATATAATGAAGGAATGGGAATTTGTTTGAGCGACAAAAAAAAATTGTTCAAAATTTCGCCACCAGAGGGCGTTCTTAAATAAATTACACATTTAGCCATCGCCCACTGAATACTAGGCCTGAGCTCTGAGAAAAAAATGACGGCTGTCGTAGGAGGGTTTTTTTTTCAGAGTTTGTACGGTCCGTCCAATTCGAACATTAATAATTTTTTATTCAAGTTTTTACGCTTTATTTTTTTCAGGGGGCGGTCTGTATGTTTGACTTGTTTAATCTGATAAAAATAAAGCGTATAAATTTTACAAAATATGCAATTCATTATAAATGCTAACGGCGAAATTTTGCACTAAAAATGTTTTTTCGCTCAAACAAATTCCCATTCCTTCATTATGTCCGTCACAAAATTTCACAACTTTCTGACCCATAGTTTCGTCTCTAGACAACTTTAAAGTAGCGTCCTTTAATTATGGTCACCCTGTATGCATATCATTTATCGGCAAATAATCACAACTTTAAAAAATCTTTACTATCATTTTCTATTACATTCTTTCAAATGTATGGATCTATTAGGGTAAATTATAGTCAAGTAAGTAAAAGGGGAAAATGGGTAATGTCAGAACAAATTCCTATAAACTGATTTCTTTTGCTGATGATAGACCATGGTGAGAGGATAAGTTTCCAAAAAGTGCCTTCATTCTCGATTCCCGAAAAAATATGCCAATAATATGAATCTATTAGGGTAAATTATAGTCCAGTAAGTAAAAGGGGAAAATGGGTAATGCCAGAATAAATTCCTATAAACTGATTTCTTTTGCTGATGATAGACCATGGTGAGAGGATAAGTTTCCAAAAAGTGCCTTCATTCTCGATTCCCAAAAAAATATGCCAATAATATGAATATATTAGGGTAAATTATAGTCCAGTAAGTAAAAGGGGAAAATGGGTAATGTCAGAACAAATTCCTATAAACTGATTTCTTTTGCTGATGATAGACCATGGTGAGAGGATAAGTTTCCAAAAAGTGCCTTCATTCTCGATTCCCGAATAAATATGCCAATAATATGAATCTATTAGGGTAAATTATAGTCAAGTAAGTAAAAGGGGAAAATGGATAATGTCAGAATAAATTCCTATAAACTGATTTCTTTTGCTGATGATAGACCATGGTGAGAGGATAAGTTTCCAAAAAGTGCCTTCATTCTCGATTCCCAAAAAAATATGCCAATAATATGAATCTATTAGGGTAAATTATAGTCCAGTAAGTAAAAGGGGAAAATGGGTAATGTCAGAACAAATTCCTATAAACTGATTTCTTTTGCTGATGATAGACCATGGTGAGAGGATAAGTTTCCAAAAAGTGCCTTTATTCTCGATTCCCGAAAAAATATGCCAATCGTAATAAATATATATTGAAATAACATTCATAAACGTTATAAAGGTTTCAGAATCGCTGAATTAAAAATAATGCTTTAAGCATATAAAGTTCTATTAATTTTTCAAATTATTTATTAATTTAAGGAGTGGCAAAAATTACTAAAGCATGTACACCTATATTATTACTGGCCATATTTATATATATAAACATAAAATTTTTATTGAATCACAATTTAAAACATTTTTGTGCATTTTCATGATAAAAATAATAGTTACACAAAATAAAGTTTGTAATAAATGACCCTTAATAAACAGGTCAAGGTTACACAGCTTTGATTCAAATCCTGTTTATAGAATGATAATTAAAGCAGAAGTCTGGCAAGCGATTTTCTCTATTGCGAGAATTCATATTTAACTTTTAAGTACCTTTAGTTTATATCCAGATTATATATCCCGAAAGAGTTTGGAACACTTTAAGTTTAAAAAATATTTTAAAACTTTATTTTAAACTTTTTCTATTTTATAATTATTAAATAGTAAGAAGAGAAAATAAATCTCATGATAATAAACACATTTTTGCAAGTGCAATTTTTTAATACCTAAATTATTAATTTTAGTAGAGTGCTGCAATTGAGAAAAATTAAAAGAATGCTATTTAAAACCTGTATAATTGAAGAACGGTGTCAATTCAAAAATAATTTATAAACTATTCCCTAAATTCCTGCATATTCATACAATGAGGGTTTGTTGAGGTGGGAAGTAAGAGACCGTTTTTGCAAATAAATCATTTAGCAATATATATCATTTTGGAAAAAAAACTAGGTTAAAACGAATTTGTTTCGGTAAAAATTCTTTGTTTACATCAGTATTAATTAAATTTAGAAAGAAAGGTTTTGATATTTTTAAGTCACATAATTCTAAAGACTTCGAAACGATGTTATATTTGAAAGCAGAATGAATGAAACTTTATCCTTATTATTATAATTAAGAAGGACACTAATTAGTGTAAGATATTTTGGCAACTTCTTACAATCGTATCTTGAAAATAGAAGAATATATAAAATATATGTTAGAGATGTTATTACTGACTTTTACAGAGTTAAACGGATTTTACTAACAGATGTGTAAAGAAAAGGTAATGGGAATTTCAGCTAACTACGGAAAGAATAAATAAGTTATGAAGTTTTGAAGTTGTTGTGTATTTAGCTGATATTAAAATAAAAATGCTAAACCAAATTAGAGAAGTTAAAGATCTATGGAATAGAATACAAAAGAATCTGAGGTTAGGAGGTCTTCAGATGTATTTAGTAAAAATTGAGTGCATTTTCCAGAAATATTTTAATAAAAGCTGAAGAAGCAAACAACCATAGTCATACTTTTTCCATGTCTATTTGTTAAAACATCAAATGTGAGTCTAATTTTACGATTGGTACAGAATAGTTTTAAAAATTAATTTTCATGCAGAATTCCCTTTATTATATTATATTTTTTGTATCCAAAGATACAAATAAATTATACTTAAATTACCTCAATAATTCATATTATTGAAGCTTTTTAAAGAGTTTTATCTACATTTTTGGTGCGAATTATGGTTGTACATTCGGGACATATTATTGGACATTAATTTCAATCTTGTGGAAACTCGCACTTTGGATAATGACGCCAAACCAAAGCAAATTAATGTACTGACTCACGGCCTAATTTTATCATTTTTTAATCCAGATTGGCAGGCAAGTATATTAGTCTGGACCCAGTATTATAAACATTTATAAAAAATAAATAGTTCGTAATCACTAGTTTTCAGGTACCATACTTAATTTAAAATACAACGTAAATTTTTTTAATACCACATAGACGATTTAGAAATCACAAATTTTTCAAATATGAGTAAAGCTGATTTAAAATCACAAATTTTTAGAATATAAATCAAGATCTTTCCAAAATCACAAGTTATTTAAATCTGAATGATTTCAGTTGTTATATTCATTCATGTTTTTGAATAATAATATTAATAAAATAAATATATTTGACATAAAACTGCAACCTCAGAAATGAGTTCAATTTTACGACTGATGCATATCAGTATTTAAAATTAATTTTAATGAAGAGTTCCTTTTATTATACTAAATTTTTGTAGTAAAAAATATAAACACATTATACTTAAATTACCTGAATAATTCGCCTTTTTGAGGCTTTTAAAGAGTTTTATCTATATTTTTGGTGCGAATTATGGTTGTGTATATCCTTCGGAACATATTATTGGACTTTAATTTCAATATTGTAGAAACTCACACCTTGGATAATGACGCCAAACCAAAGCAAGTTAATATACTTACCCAGGGTATAATTTTAAGTTTTTTAAATTATGATTGGCAGACAAGTATATTAGTCTGGACCCTGTATTATAAACAATTATTAAAAACAAACAGGCCGTAACCACAAGTTTTACCGTATCATACTTAATTTAAAATACAACGTAAATTTGTAACACCACAAAGACGATTTAGAAAGTGCAAATTTTTCAAATATGAAAAAAGATGCTTCAAAATAACAAATTTTTCGAATATAAATTAAGGAGTTATCAAAATCACAATTTATTTAAATCTGAATGATTTCAGTTATTATATTCATTTATGTTTTTGAATAATAATAATAAAAAAATATATATGACTTGAAACTGTAATTTCATAAACTAACACAAAAAAGTTTAAATAATAATAATAATAATAATAAACAACATTGCGCGTTGAGAAAAATACTGAAATAACTCATAAACACGTTTCTAAAAATTCAATGATAATTCCTTTTTTTCTGAAAATTGTTATTTTTTAGATATATTTCATTATATTTTAGTACCTTGCGATATCATATACGTATTTATATTTATACACATCATGTAGTTAGAAGCCCTGTATTTTTGCCATTACTTGGATTGTTCTGTCTTCATGCTAAATAGAAAACTCCGCTAGTTTATAGAAAAAAAGTCTAATACCAGTTAAAATAGGTTTTATGCTGTGATTTACAAAACAGAAACGCATGTAAATGATGGGTGGGCATTGCTGCTGTAGTTATCAGCCAGTCGGATGTGACAATCATTAATTTTTATCTATCTCATACCTCTTAATACTCAAAATAAAACCTATTGTAAGTCGAAAATTATACCTAGGTTAGACAGTTGTAGTATTCAGTATGATTTATAAGACGTTTCTGTTTAGTCGAATATTATTTCTTCTCCTAATGCATCCATGGTTTCTCGGCATCCCACTTCAATACAGTCAAATTCTCAGTAACTGCTATACAATAATACAACAGCTTGTTCTTTCGCTATTCAGACCCGAAAATCGCTAGTACAAAACAGCTTTTCTGGGATAATATCTCCATTTTGAACCGGGAACTGAAGCACATATTCAAAAACATGCATATGGAGTTTGATACAATTATATGCATGACTTCTTACACTTTCCAATGATACAATAATAACAATGACTGCTATTACACCACCCGCTTCTGACAGAATATCGACAAATCTAACTAACTATACAATCGAAAGAAGTGTAACTCACTGATTTTCACGAGAGTGGCAAAGTTGGAAAGATATCTTAGCGAGGAGTAAAAAAGTCAACGAAACTACGCGTCGCAAATGAGGAGCAGTAATCGAGATATCCAAACATTTTTGTCACAGAAAGTGTTTCTTTATCGGTTTATTATAATGTATTTATGCTGTAACATTTGCTATGTTATTAATTTTATAATTTTTGCTGTAAAAAGGCTTCCTACGTACTTCTATACAGTAGTTTACAACCACCACTGATCAGAACAAATGTCGAGAATGGACAAACACGCACACAGCACAAAAAACATGTTATTTCAATCCATTAAGTTAATTGTTTTCCACATTATTTTTTACTTGAATATTTAATTTCGAAATATAAGTAACATAATTAATAGGAAGACATTTAACAGTAAAAATAATAAATGTAACGATCTGACAAATGTAACAGCATAAATCGCCATTGTAAATAATAATTAAACAAAAAAATTGTGTAATATAAGATGTCGGATATCTCGAAATTAGCTAATTTTTGACGAGTAAGTCCAGTGAATTTTTTACTCCCCGCAAGGATATCGTTCCCACGATATCACAATCGTCAAAATTGACAAATTAAACTTTTTGCAGCTCTATAGTGGGACCTACTAACCATAACCAAAAACATATAAATAAATGAAATCTAGTTCAGTTCTATACATAACTTCATACACTTTTCTATGGTACAAAGAGGACACACGCACCCATACAGGTAGACATTTTGAAAAAAACATGTTTCTTGGGATGTGTGACCGATGAAGGGTGTAAATCCGGAAGTCAAAACCATTTCAACTACAACAATTTTTTCTATTGTAGATAGAAAAAGAGGAAAAAGAAATGTAACAATTGTTTTGTCCTTAATAATCACAGTCCTCTGCAAACTGATAAATTCGTCGTTGATTTACGGGGAGACACACAAAATGGGAGAAATGATTTGTCACATTAATGTAAATCATGTACTTTATACTTGCCAATTTAACGCTTTTTCTCTTAACCTCAACGCGACTCAATGGTAATAATTTAACAAAAATTAGTGAGTTTAACTATGTTAATTCTAATGGGATCAAAACGAAATCTTTGTTTATGTTTAGTTTCTAATAATAACTAGACCAATCAAGCCAACTAGGTTGACGTTTTAAATTAGAAGGAAAAAGAAGTTACCAATAGAAAACGAAAATTGACTACCCACTGCTCAAAACAAACCACTATTCTACTGGAAAGTATCTATGTGTCCCTTCTCTCAGGATGATTGACAATAAACGCGTTGTTACCAGATCAGGAAGAGTTTTAAAACCTGTAAAGAGACTTGATCTCTATAAGAACTTTAATAATATTTTGAAAAAGGAGATGTAATATAATCGTTACTGTGACAACACCATTTTGACCGAAACTGCCCTAACCTGTTCATAACTGGTTTTTTTTTTTTAAGTTCTTCTTGTTACGCGCTGTGTGTTTACTTCCCCCCATTACAGATATATGCTATCTAATGCAAGTGCGTAATAATTTCAATGCATATCGTTACTGATATAATCAATAAACATATACAAGCTCCATTTTTTTCTTCACTCTGCAATAATGGAAGCAACCTGATTGCGCTATTTTAAAGAAATTTCGCAATTGTTTAAATTAAAAATAAAATATAAAATTGGAAAGGAATTAAAAAAAATAGCTAGTGTGGACATATCTAAAAATTAATAGCTTTCATTTAAGAAAAATAATTATCAAAAATTGTTTAGTAGAAAGCATAGTGCTGATGACATAAAATAAAGAAACCACATTCTCTTTTAAATAGATAGATATTTGTGAATAATATTTAATTCCGAAATAGCGGTTAAATCGAAATTATGTAGAGTAATTTTGCTTAATTTTTTTCACAATGTGTATTTCAAAAAGAAAGAAAAATACGTTTCAAGTTATGTTTAAATAATAGGCGATTCTTTCGAGCTTTAAGTGGTTTAAAATAGTTTATTACTTTTAACCTCGCCAATGAAACATTCAAAGATTATTAAATTTATTTCGATGTCTTGTGATAAGCAGTTCTTTATTTTGTAATAAAATTATTCTGTTGCTAACGCACTTTTAAATCTTGGTTCTGACGGCTCATGGAAAAAATAGAACTTTCTTTCTATTGAAACGATATTTATTTATTTTCATTATTTATCTCATTTTTCAATATTTTCTTTTGGTATATTATCACATTAAATCGAAATTTCAGATTTTACTACGGTGAAACAAATCCTCGCCTTAAAATGTAACTGCAAAAATAACTTCCAAAAATATTGTATATAACTATAAATATATATAAAAACAAACAAATCAATAAATACATATATATACATAGATAGATAGATAGATATATGTAAACATAAAAGAACATTTAAATGTTTTAATGTTATAGTTGAATACGAGTCGAAAACAAATATCGGTACTTTTCTGTTATAAGGACATTATGCCGAAATGTATGCTAATGCGACATTTATTTCACTAGAGACCTTGGAAAGGATTTTTATATCAAACTGGGTCATATATTGGTGTTTTCATTTTATTTGACGTGACTATTATTTTCCTTCCTTTTTTACGCGTAAATTCGCAAATCATATTAACGTGCTATTTCTTTATCAAAAGTATTTATTATGAAATTAATTTGCTATTATTACTGACGCTGAGGTGATTTTTACCTGATTATGAAAGAGCTTCAAAAAATTGTTTTAGGACTTTTGATTTAAGGAAAAAAAAAATTATCCAAAAAAAATATGAAAATCTTATTTAAAAAAAATAAACTGTTTACTGCAATGCTATTGGATATTTACAACTACATTTTATTACTATATACTTTAATATTTACACTGTAAAAAAATATGTAATTTTTACAGAAAAAAACTGTTTTGAAGAAAAACAGTATTTTGTCTGTAAAAAAAAACTGAACTTCGAAATTTTTGCAGAACAAATCTGTATTTTTACGAAAAAAAAAAACTGTTTTAATGAAAAATTACAGTTTTTTATGTAAATTAAACGGTTTTCTACTGGCGCCAAAATTGACAGTTTTTTCCTGTCAATTTGAGAATTTTTTTTACAGTGTATTCACTGCAAATGGAGGCGTCTTAAATTCAGACACATATGTGACTGAAAAAGTAATTCAGACATTTAAGTGTCTAAATGTGAAATTTCAGACATCATAGATGTCTAAATTTAAGACACATAAGTGTCTTACTATGATCATGTTATAAATGAACGGAGAAAAATGTCTGAATAATAGTGACATGTCTGAAATTAAGACATTTAGAAATTCAGACACTTAAGTGTCTGAATGCGATACAATTGTATCATATGAGTGATGACTGTACGTACAATTGTATTGCAATATGTATATCAGCGCTATCAGAAAATATTTCCGAATGGATGAAAGATATTTAAAATACTCTTTCATCCATTTAATTTAGTATTTATTTATAAATGAAGAAATCATGGGACATCTGAGAAAATTAGAAAAGTTCGCTTACTAAGGTTTGGAGCTAAGTTATTTTTGGCGTAATAAATAATTAAATAATTGCTTTTCACAAAATATAAAGTTTTCCAAAAATTACTTGTTATCATGATCGTATACAGGGAGAATCGCTCACCTAAATACTAAGAGTTATGAGTAGAGGGAGAAAGAAACGTACAGAGGAGCAAGATTTTAGAACATACAGTAAAACCTCTCTCAAGCGAGCACGTTCGTTCCAATGAAAAGTGATCGCTCCGAGAGGTGGTCTCTTAATGGAGGTCATATTTAAATCTAGATTTTAATTTTTGAAAAAAGGTTACAATTAATGTTACTAAAATTTATTTTTCACGTTAGTAAAAGAAACTATAAAAATTTAAGTATCAAAACAAAAGTTAATTATATAAATTAATTACTGCAGAGTTTAAAAAATGAATACATGGACGTTTGCTTTGATTTTACGGTTTTATACTTTATAACTTTTGTTTCCAAGTCTTTTCAAAGTCCAGTCAATAAATGCGTTATTTTTTTTATTTTTTTGACGGGAACAAATAAAGACGATTTGATTAAATTATGTATTTCTTTGAGAGTTTCCCGACAAAATAGGGCAGGGGAGTTTATCGACCGTCTTTCTTAATTTCTCATCAGAGTTCAATTTATTACCTAAAAAGGCACAAAGGGGTTTAAATATTTAAAAGTTACCGGGAAAAAAATTCTAAACTTAGTTTAGAAGTTTGATGAATAATGCGCACTCCGGAACTATTTTTCTAATAAAATCTTCTTCAAGCGACCAGGAAAAAACGGGATTTGTTTCATTTTCTTCAAAGAAATGGGTCGCTCATGGAGGGAGTTCAACTGGGATGGTCTCTGAATGGAGGTAAAATTAGTATTGAGCCTGTGGGAATAAATTTCGTTCCATGAAAAAAATGGTCGTTCAGAGAGGTGGTCGCTTAATGGAGGTGGTCGCACAGAGAGATTTCACTGTATATGCCTGGGTTCCACAGCCCAGTCCGCTTTTGTAAAATGCAGAATATAAACATGAAGTAGGCTAAACTAAGAATTTATGCCAGAACTCCTCGTGTAAGACAATTTTTAAGAAATTTAAAAATTAAGAAATATTAATCGTTTAAAAATAATTTTCTAACGATATTTTTCACAACGGAGAACTGATTTCTTTTAGGTAGCTTTCATTACAAAAAGCTACCTATTGCAGCCGTTCGGAGGAAAGCGATTTCAAAAAATTTTGGTATATTTTCATCGATCATGACGCCCAGACCCCGAAACCACACTCCGTTCAAAATTGATATATATATATATATCTGACCTATGTCACACTATAACTCTCGTATTTATGAACCGATTTGGATGTAATTCGGTGTGTACATAGTACACACCAATGTCTCGATCGAGTTCGTTGGCCAGCTTCATCCGCCATTTTGTTTCAAAATGGCGGCCATTTAAATGTTTTTTTAAAAATTTAAAATTTGAAATGTGATACCAAAAACTTGAAAATGGAAAAATATTTTTTCTTATGTATTTGACCTTTATACAAAGACTCCGCAGCAATTTTTGTTTCGCCTATATCTTAAAAAAATGGCTGAGTTATAGCATTTTGAATTTCTAGCGCGGCTGACATTTTGAAACGTCCTGAATTTTGTCACGCGATAAAAGGCGTATTTATGAACCGATTTGGATGTAACTTCGTTTATACATAGTACATACCAATGTCTCGACCGAGTTCGTTGGCCAGCATCATCCGCCATCTTGTTTAAAAATGGCGGCCATTTAAATTTTTAAGAAAAATTTAAATTTGAAATGTGGTACCAAAAAATTGAAAATTGAAAAAATAATTTTACCTTATGTGTTTGACCTTGATAAAAAGATTCGGGAGCAGTTTTCGTTTCGTCTATATCTTAAAAAATGGCTGAGTTATAGCATTTTGAATTTCTAGCATGGCTGACATTTTGAAGTGTCCTGATTTTTGTCACGTGATAACAGATGTATTTATGAACCGATTTGGATGTAATTCGGTGTGTACATAGTACACACCAATGTCTCGACCGAGTTCGTTGGCCAGCTTCATCCGCCATCTTGTTTCAAAATGGCGGCCATTTTAAAAAATTTAAAAATTTAAAATTTAAAATGAGATACCAAAAAATTGGAAAATGAAAAAGATTTTCTTCGTATGTGTTTGACCTTAATACAGAGATTCCGGAACAGGTTTTGTTTCGTCTATATCTAAAAAAATGGTTGAGTTATAGCATTTTGAATTTCTATTGTGGCTGACATTTTAAAACGACCTGATTTTTGTCACGCGATAACAGGCGTATTTATGAACCGATTTGGATGTAACTTGATCTGTACATAGTACATACCAATGTCTCGACCGAGTTCGTTGGCCAGCTTCATTCGCCATCTTGTTTCAAAAGGGTTGCCATTTAAAAAAAGTAATTTAAAATTTAAAATAAAGTATTAAAAAATTGGAAAATGAAAAAAAAAAAAAAATTGTGTGTTTGGCCTTCATACAAAGATTCTGGAGCATTATTTGTTTCTGAAAATTTGTTCTTTTGTTTATATCTTAAAAAATATTGAACTATAGCACTTTAAATTTCTAGCATGGCTAACACTTTGAAACGATCTTGTATTTGTCACTCGATAACACACGTATTAGCCTATTTCGATGGAAGAAGGCATGTGGATAGTATACATCAGTATCTCAACCAATTTCGCTGGCCAGCTTCATCAGCCATCATGTTTCAAAATGGCGGCTATTAAATTAAAAAAAATTATATTTAAAGTGAGGTGCAAAAAAAAAAAAAAATAGAAATTGAAAAAGGTTTCTTTTATAAGTATTTGACCTTGATATAAGCATTCACGAGCATTTTTTGTTTGTCTTTATCTTAAAAAATGGCTCAGATATAGCAGTTTCAATTTCTAATGTGGGTGACATTTTGAAAAACTTATTTTTTGCCTGCGACAGCACTCGTATATATCAACCGATTCCGATGTGAGTGAGCATGTGCACAGCCATTACTAAGGTCTCGACCAAGTTCACTGATTAGTCTCATCCACCATGTTGTCTTAAAATTGCAGGAACTTTAAGAAATCGCCGAATTTGGCAGGCAAATATAAGTTAGTTTAAATAAAAGCAGCTTGGATAAAGCTGACTAATTTCGCGAAATTCTTATTCATAATGATTTAGTATTGATAAAAATTAATATTGAATCTCCTATATTCGGTTTCCACTAAATTGAGCTTCGTGTGTTTGAATAATATAAGTTCGCTTTTTTAAAATAAGGAAAATGAAAGCTACCTCTTCCTCCCGGCACTGGCCGGAAGGACTTTTTCTCTCTCCTCTCTCTGTCTTTTTTTTTTTTTTTTTTTTTTTTTTGAACCGCTCCTCCTCATTTAAGATAAATTTGATATATATGAACACTAACAGAAGAACAGAATTAAAATCGTCTTCTACGAGAAGTTAAGGGGTGGGGGGGAAGGGGCTCCCCTGGAGAAAAATTCTTAGCAGCATTTTCTCTTAGCGTTTAATTATTATATTGCTATTTGGAAGAGAAAAAAGTATTTTTTAAATAATCAAACGTATAGAAAATATAATTAATTAAATTTCAGGTATGGACAATTGCTCTCTTCATGACCACCGAAAATTCGATATGTTATTTTCTAGTTTTACAATAAAATCTTTATTTAAAGTATTTTTTCTATATGTCTAAAAATAAAAAAAAACTGCAAAAACTATGCTCAAATAAATGTAACACATTAAGAAAAACACCTAATAAAGAAAATAAAACTTTTCTTATTTCTTCTTATTCAATGATTTATTTCTCGCTGATAAAAAGTTCAAAGGAGCTCATCAAGCCCTTTATAACGGTTTATAAACAGTAGGCTGAGATCAGCGACTGCAGTGGTAATTAAAATGCTGATTTCGCCTATTTCTCTTTGTTCAAATACGTCCGTTGGCAACTGGCGCGTTAAAACAATTCTTTCAATGAGGTAGTTCCCTGTTTAAGAAAGTTTCCCGCAAATTTTTTATATGTAACATTATTTATATTCTGTGACTGTGACATATACATAGCTGGAACAGTGTTTTGGAATAATTTATTTATGGAATAATATATGCGATTATTATAAAAATGATACGTTGAGTAATGTGATTGTGCCATCCCCATAGATGTATATGCAGCTTACTAATACACAGCTTATAAAGTGCATTTTTGGAATTTCAATAATTGTTCTTGAGAGATTGGAGAATAAGAAAGTGCGAGTGAAATGTGATTCGAAAAAGCGAATTGAATTAAATTCTGCATTATATTAAATTATATCATTATGAAAAAAATATGTTGAATAATGAAAAAAAAAAAATGTCTTCGTTATATGTTTTTCAATTATCAGCATTCATCTGAATATTTAGTGAAATATGTAAGAAGAAAGTGTCTATATTTTTGTGTTTCTGTTTATATTACATGGGTTTACTTTATTACATTTAAGGAAATACTAAAAAGGTAAGAATGTGATTACTTACAAAAATATAATTTTTATTTGGAAATAGAAATTTTCCTTGAACAATATTAATTATGTAATATTAATTATTTAAATCACTTTTTAAAGAATACATGTGTTTATTATATTTGTATCTTTCTATATAGAATAAATATTTTTCAGTATTACAGTGTTTTTTATTATTTTCGACTAAATTTATTTCATTTTCAGGATTAATTAACTTGCTTGATAATGCTTAAAGTATTCGATTTATAAATAAATGTTTTTCATATAAAACAATATCATCATTGCTTAAATCGTTGCTTAAGCATTAAAAGTTATTGCTTGTGTACATTGACACCCAAATTTGTCAACATTTTTAGTATTATGTTTTTGTCCAAAAAAAAGAAAAAAAAAAGCATTTGCAGCACTATATAGTTTTTGTTGTGGATACAAGCTATTAATCTGACTATAAAAATGTCAGTAAATATTAGCCATTTAATATAATGCCAATTTTTTTATAATTAATTTTATTAAAAATATTTTTCTATAATAGCTATATAATGATTTACAATAAAATAAGTAAGGAAATAAATCATTATTTACTTTGTTTAATTGCTTAAAATTATATTTAAGTTTTGTACAACTTCAGATATTGATAAATTTATTAATATTGATTTATTGATTGTTAAAAAGAAATTACAGATTTAGAACGGAAAAAAATACTTTATTTTCATATTTTACTGCATTTTTCACATAAAATTGCGTTTTTTTTTTCAACGTTTGTTCATTTTTATAAAAGATACAGAAATAACAATTAAATATGTATTTTTAATGCAAAATAAGTTTTGAAATTAGATGTTATTTCTCTTGCATGTTATTAAATATATATATATATGTTTAACTTTTTAAAGATAGCTTAGTAGCTCTGGTGATTACCATATGCTATATGTAAAAGAAATTGCCTACATGGCAAAATATAATTAAAAAGATCAAGTTATTAAATGATATTGTTTTTAATAAACCCTTCCGTTGTAATTTCTAGTTACAGATAATATTAACATGATTTCGTATATGAATTTTTATGTTTAATGACAGATCATTTAATTCTTTTACATTTTCGAAATTAATGTTTTGATGTAACAAAATTAAATTTATGTATAGGAAATGCTATGAACATTTTTGCTTCAAGTGGTGGGCATAAAACTTGAAAAATAATTATAAAAGCATCAGAATTGGAGTTATCGTGAAATTTTTAATGTTTTATAAATACATTTTAAATTGTTCCTTTGTAACGCTTTATTAAAAAGTTCGAAATTTCTATAGTATTTAATTGCACGACGAAAGAATTTTTTTTAGACTATGGAAACTTATTCAAAGTAAAATAACTACATTTATATGCATTTCCTGTGTTTCATCTGTATAACATATTTAAATTTTAAGACACAGAAATTTTTTGACAACTTTCAACGTCAAAATTATTCTGATATTTTATAGGATTATTTTTTATTATCATCGGAGAATGCATCCATTTGCGCAAAGCAATTTATTGTACTTATTATATATCATATTGCATACTTTTAGATTAGGATGAAGTTAATGACAAAGGATATATTTATCCAAACATATATTTACATGTTCATATATATATAAAGTCATCGATGTGTTTAAATTAATGTTGCTGTATATGTAGTAGGGGGAAAGGGGGGGGGGTAATGAATGTAAGCCGCTGGTACTGGTACTTATTAGAACCACATTTCCTATACTGTCAAAAAAAAAAACATTTTTTAACTTTTTTAGAATATATTTATAACTGTATATATTAAATAAAACCTCTCAATAGCAGACACCTTAGGACCGTAGAATTTGCCCGCTATTTAGAGGTTTTATTTTCATATGTAAAAAAAAGTCCAGCCTGTACAAATACCCAGCATACCGAGTACAAATTACACAAAATATGCTTCAATATACTATTAATCTGCTTTTCAATCCACAAATGTTGTGGATTGAAAAAAGTGATCGCTATATAGGTGTCTGCTACTCGAGAATGTCCGTTATTACTGAAGCATACAGTAAAACTTCTATAACCGGTCACTCCCGAATAGCGGACAGCTCTATTTAGAAAAATATAAAGCGGGATAGTGTTTCTTCTAGAAGCAGGACCTGATTAAAACATGGAAACTGATCCGCGGCCTTGCCCCCTCACCTTCCCATCGATTTTTGTGGCCCCAAATTTGGTATGCAATTTTACGAATTCAATGTTTTTATATATGTTTAGGTTTTTTAGTATTATAACCACATACAAAATTATCATATTAGGATTATAATTTCAGGAGATATTAATAAAAATGTGAAAATGCAATTTAACATTAGAAGCTCTAAATTTTGAATGCTTATAATTCAAAAACTTATCATTCCAATGACTAGAAATTTCGTTTCTAGGCATAGTTTGAACCGAAGATTTAAAATATAGTGTCATAATTGGGTGCATCCATTGGAAAAAAAAACAAAGTTTGGTCTAATTTTGATTTGTAGATGGCCCCTATGCAAATTTTAAATACATCAT
This sequence comes from Maratus speciosus, assembly GCA_963932465.1. Lineage (NCBI taxonomy): Eukaryota > Metazoa > Arthropoda > Arachnida > Araneae > Salticidae > Maratus > Maratus speciosus. The sequence continues at coordinate 261,388,416 of OZ010800.1, read as the reverse complement.
TTAAAAGTAGACTTTATTTACAGACGATTGGTACCAGTAACTTTCTTCTATTATTGTTGTCTTCTAGTTGCAGAGTTAGTAGGAGGTGTTTATTTTTTTTTTCGACGACTGTTCCAATCATGTGGATAAGAAATCGCTTTTGCGACTGATACTGCTTGTGTGATCGCAAGCAACGTGGGGAGCAGAAATGAAGGGTACTCAAATCATAATGAAGGATTTCTGTGTCCATTGATATTTACTATATTATTTATCGTTTGAAAAGAGCCAAATAAACATGAAGTCCATCCAGAATCTTATAACTACTGCTCGTCTCAGGCGCCGATGTGCGGTTGTCAAATGTTTAAGCATTTCTTGGTAATGATAATAGAATAATAATAAAAACGAAGGGGGATAAAGAAAAGTAAGTGTTTCGTGCTCAAATTTTTTTTAATGTTCGGATCTCATATGCTGATAATTTTGTGAAATCTAGTACTAGATTTTATTTAACACAGAAATAAAATAAAAAAAAAATGCTTAAACTAATTGACTGGGAATATCTAATTTAAATAGAAAAAAATTGTACAACAAAGCAGGGATGGAATTCTTTCCGAAGAAGTGAATCATTTTTTATAAATGGGAATAATTTGTTACCATAAAGCAGATCTGATTAAAGCATGAACAAACTGGTCTTTTTTATGGGACGTTAGCTTTACGAGCCCACAAATTTGGTATGAAATTTCCATAAAGCTGATATTTTAAATTTGTTTTGATCTTATACTTATTTTAATAAATATTCTGTACTTTTAGAATATGATTAGGTTAAAGAAAAGGATATATTTATCCAAATATGTATTTGATGGCATCGAGCAGTCTTAATTTTTTCTTTGTAGCAATATATGAAGGTGGCGGTGGTGGTGTGTGTGTGTGGGGGGGGGGGGCGAATAAATACTAGGTCTTTGGACTGGAATTAATTTAATAAACATTTTTGATGCCGTAGGGCATATATGAAATCGCATAAATACATATTTAGGTGAATATATTTATGTATATTATCCTATTCTAAAACTACAAAATACTGATTACGATCATAATAAAGTAGAAACTGATATAAAATATCAGCTTTATAAAAATTTTGTACCCAATTTGGGGTACCCTAAAATCAGGGGGCAGAGAAGCATCCTAGTTTTACCACGCTGCAATTAGCTCTGCTTTATGGTAACAAATTATTCTCATTTATAAAAAATGATTCAATGTGGCCAAATATGGCTGCGTATATGACTTAGAAAGAAAAGTGGTCAAAGAAGGTTTCATATGGGCAAAAAAAAAAGGGCTCAAAGATGGCCGCAATTAAGACACTTGAAATGTCTGAAATTCAGACGCAAGAAGTGTCTAAAAATTTTAAGACACTTTAAAACGTCTGAAAATCGAACACTCCAGTTTCAGTCACTTATGTGTTTGAAATTCAGACGCAAGAAGTGTCTGAAAATTTTCAGACATTTTAAAACGTCTGAAAATTGAACACTACGTTTCAGACATTTCAGTTTACAGTGTAAGTTCTTTTATTTTAAGTATACGAGTATATTTTGATTTTGATTCAAGAATATAGTTCGTGAAAATGTGTTATTTTTAAATGTAATTTCTTTTAAATACTCGCTTTCGTACCAACAAAGTATTTTTTTTCTTTCCTGAATGAGTTATTTTATGTGATTTTCATTTTGCCCCAACTATTACACTTGTCAACAACAGTGTTAGTCTAAAAATTATCAAAATATCTTGCATATAAGAGATTCTCTAAAGGTAAGACCCACGGATGATCAAAACTATGCATACAAGAAAACAAACGAAGTCCGTAGTTATTTTTTAACGTTATTTTGAAATGTAATATTTTTAAAATACTCGCTTTCGTATCAATAATGTCATTTTTTTATGTTTAATTTCACGTGCATTTTATTCTGCGTCAACTATTATGATTGGAGAGAACAGTGTTAGCATAAACGAAAAGTACCGAAAAGTATCATTATTTTTTTTTCAAATATTACATTTTACGTTAAATTTGATTTTGCACCAACTATTACGCTTGACAAGAACAGTGTTAGTATAACTAAAAATTATCAAAATATCTTACATTTAAGAGATTCTCTGAACCTAAGACCCACGCTTGATCAAAACTATGCATACAAGAAAACAAAACGAAGTCCGTAGTTATTTTATAATGTTATTTTGAAATGTAATATTTTTAAAATACTCGCTTTCGTATCAATAATGTCATTTTTTTATGTTTAATTTCACGTGCATTTTATTCTGCGTCAACTATTATGATTGGAGAGAACAGTGTTAGCATAAACGAAAAGTACCGAAAAGTATCATTATTTTTTTTTCAAATATTACATTTTACGTTAAATTTGATTTTGCGCCAACTATTACGCTTGACAAGAACAGTGTTAGTATAACTAAAAATTATCAAAATATCTTACATTTAAGAGATTCTCTGAACCTAAGACCCACGCTTGATCAAAACTATGCATACAAGAAAACAAAACGAAATCCGTAGTTATTTTATAATGTTATTTTGAAATGTAATATTTTTAAAATACTCGCTTTCATATCAATAATGTATTTTTTTTATGTTTAATTTCACGTGCATTTTATTTTGAGTCAACTATTATGATTGGAGAGAACAGTGTTAGCATAAACGAAAAGTACCGAAAAGTATCATTATTTTTTTTTCAAATATTACATTTTACGTTAAATTTGATTTTGCGCCAACTATTACGCTTGACAAGAACAGTGTTAGTATAACTAAAAATTATCAAAATCTCTTGCATTTAAGAGATTCTCTAAAGGTAAGACACACGGATGATCAAAACTATGCATACAAGAAAACAAACGAAGTCCGTAGTTATTTTTTAACGTTATTTTGAAATGTAATATTTTTAAAATACTCGCTTTCGTATCAATAATGTCATTTTTTTATGTTTAATTTCACGTGCATTTTATTCTGCGTCAACTATTATGATTGGAGATAACAGTATTAGTATAAGCGAAAAGTACCGAAAAGTATTATTATTTTTTTTCAAATATTACATTTTACGTTAAATTTGATTTTGCGCCAACTATTACGCTTGACAAGAACAGTGTTAGTATAACTAAAAATTATCAAAATCTCTTGCATTTAAGAGATTCTCTAAAGGTAAGACACACGGATGATCAAAACTATACATGCGACAAGAAATCCAAAAGGAAATCCTTAGTTATTTTTTAATGTTATTTTGAAATGCAATATTTTTAAAATACTCGCTGTCGTATCAATGTCTTTTTTTTATGTTTGATTTCACGTGAATTTTATTCTGCGTCAACTATTATGATAGGAGAAAACAGTGTTAGTATAAATGAACAGTACCGAAAAGTATTATTATTTTTTTTTCAAATATACCATTTCACGTTAAATTTCATTTTGCGCCAACTATTACGCTTGAAGAAAATATGTTAGTATAACGGAAACGTGCCCAAATATCTTACCTCTAGGTGATTCTCTAAACCTAAGAACCACGTCTGGTCGTCATTAGTCGAACTATACATATGACAAGACTCAAAAATCAATTGCTTGATGTCTATACCAGAAAATAATTTTGAGGGCATGCTGATATTATAGCCCTCAAATCTTAGATAAATGTTTTTTTTGCCAGATAAGCTACTTAAGCCTTTCCGGAGGGTCTCAAAATCACCTTTTCTATCCTTATAGAACTCACAGTTCACCTTAAGATTCTTTCCAAAATCGTCAATATTATCAAATCCAGAACAATAGCATGGGAATATATCTTCTCGTTCTGGGCACCTGTCCGCATGCACTCTTGGGCTTAATCCAAAAACCAGTATAGTCATACATAACGACCACATGTTGATAATGAAAACTGTAAGAAAAAATGGTTTAGCTTTAGAAATTAGAGGAAAGTAATTTTTATATGTTCAATTTTTCGTTAAAGCGTCATTCCTTAAGGTATCTGTCTACGGGCGTAGCACGTTTTTTATGTACAATATTGACATTGACGCACATATTTTTATTTCACTTGTAATACAGGAGGATGACAAATCTTGTCAATAACTTCATAACGTTTTAAAATAATGAGGAGTTTTGCAAATTCTTTAGCAAAATTTAATGATTGCACCAGACTGCGTGGTCTCTATTCAACTAAATATATTTCAATTTCAGTTTTATAAATGTATTCTTTTATAATGTCATATATTATTCATAAGATTCATCTGTTCTACCAATTTATTACAGACATTATATAACATTAAAATATATTAAAATATACTAAAATACAGTAATAATAAATATGCAAAAAATAGTGTAGATGTCAAAAAGTTTTAAATTACACATACCTTAAAAATTAAAAATATATACATCCGCACAAATAAAAAATGATATCATTTTATATTTGCCCTAGTCTACGTATATTGGCAATCAGTAGGTTTAGTGAAAAAAGGGAAAGCAAAAGGGGAAAATATTAATTCCACATAAAACACTAAACCGAGTTTGTTTTTTATAGTGTGTGTAACCAGATATAGTGTGTGTAAACAATAAAACCTACAAACTCTAAAAGATAAATTCAATATTTATTAATTGTTAAATTATAAAGATCAATTTCTTCTAGAATAATGCCCAACAAAGTTGCATTTTTAAAAAATAATAATTTATACTAATTTAAAACAAATTCAATTATTAGAAGGATATTACTATCAAGTAAATAAAATTTTTAATGGTTTTCATATAGATAAATAAATAATAATTATATTAAATATATATTTGCACGATCAACCTTTTCTGAAGTGGTCGTCTTTTCTCTACATTCTCATACTTTATGATGAGATTTAGTGTAATAAAATTGCATTTCTGAATGGTTTATTGCATCTGTTTGAATATCCGTAATAAGAACAGGTTACAATCTCGCATCTATAGATAAGCTGAATACTATCGAAAATATGTTTTCTTTGTTTCCATTCGAAAGAAAGAATTAGACTGTGAACTGGTTTATACATATTTCAAGAAGTGAAATTATGTTAATTATTTGAATGAAAACTTAAAAAAAAGCCTAAATAACTAAATAAAAAATACATTAATTTTCAATATGATGTGCATTATCATATGTTAACCGGTGATGAATATAGTCAAGTATCCGAAACGTAAATTCTTGATCTTGAAAGTAAAATATTTTTCTTGAATTACTTCGCAATGTTATAACTTTAATGACTCCCATGCTAAAATTAATTTCAGAAGATAAGGTTCCAAAATCGGGAACACAGAATGCGGTGAATGTGTGTATAGATAAATTATTGTTTCTTTATAGTTAGTATGGTTAGTATATTACAGTCATAAAGATCAATACTCAGTGGGTCTTAAGAAAATAAGACTCAAACTTAGCGTTGCAGTTCATAATCGGATGAATTTGTATATTTGGCTAGCGTTCCAGATTCGAGAATCTGAGTGTTCTAACATTTTTAAGTTCGAAAGCCAGTCAGCTTTATTTTCGCAGTGAAAAACTTTATGAATTATTTTCGAACCGTAATTAAAAAAAAAATATATGTATAATAACTGAAATTTGCGAAACGTATAAATTAAATATATAATTTGTATCATATAACTGCATTTATAACTATGAAATTTTGCATGTTTAAATGTTTAACGAATAGTAAAAGAAAAAAAAAATGTAGGTAATTTATATATCTACAGAACAGAAATTTTTTCTATTATTTAACATTATTTAGAGTTTCTAGAATTATTTAGAGTTAGATATTTTATTCGGTGAATAATTGGCTATTTTTCGCAGAGGAATGAATTAAAATACATGATGTAAATCTGTGAATAAATATATTAATTTAGTTATTTTATTTTGCAAAAATTTCGAATTATTGATGATTTTTTTTTCTTTTGCATTTTTCCACATTTTTTTTTTTTTTGTAGTTATTACCTACTTAATAACTATTTTTAGAAATTTATTAGGAATTGGCAATTTTATAAGCCACAAATATTGCTTATTTTAAAATTTATTTACTATTTTTTTGCATAAATAATCTACTATTTATCAAAATGAAATAAATTAAAATACTTTATATAAAATTATAACATGATGCATTAATTATTTTTAAAAAAGTAATTTTCTACCATCTTGCTTATATTTCAAAATTAGTATTTTTAACAACTACCTGTTTTAACTTTTGAATTTCTTAAAACTTGGATTTTTATGTTTCTATTTAGAATATCTGTCGACGTACTTGCAAATAAGTTCTTTAAAATATACTGAATTGCTAAAAATACTTATTACGTAGGCAATAACTACAAAACCTAGCATCCGAAATCTAAAAAAAAATCATATTAAAAATTTAAAAGAATATTTAAAAAATAATTGTCAGATATTCGAAATATTTTCATAAGGAACGAAAATTAAAATAATATATTTATTCAATTATTTATATAACGATGATTTTACAAGGAAGGCCATGAAGGTGTGCTGAAACTACAAAATGAATATTTTAAGGTTTTTAGTCTGTTCTTAATGTTTTAATCTATGTTAAATGTTTATACATAAATATGTAAAAGGATTTGTGCTTTGTTCACATCTCACTTATTTAAATTTTTATAACGTATTTCAACCGATTTCTCTGTGAGAAATAGTGGACTATTCATCGATCATTCAGCATAGAAAAAATATATATAGTAGTTACGTGATTTCGTTAAAAAAAGACCACATGTAAAAAAAAAAAATAATAATCAACCTACCTTTTCGCTTTAACTTACTGAACGAATTGCAATAAAGATTTTTAATAGTTCTGTCACACATAAAATATAAACTAAATGTTTCGTAACAGATAATAATTAAGAAGAAAGAAAAATCATCCATCACTAGATAGATTAGTAAACATGTTCCTACACTATCTGAAAATTGTTGAAAAATATAATGTTTGTGTATACAATGAAATGAGAAATCTGAATAAACATAAACAAATAACGCATTAAAAATCGATTAATAGCATTTGCTGACCATATCCGATACGCTGAGGAAAATTATTTGTAAAGAAAGGTATATGAGCTACTAATCTCGCATTACACTAAATATTATTAAACTTTTGAAACGCATATCACAGCTGAAAACTCATATCCGGCAAATATTTCTCATAGTCAGCTCTGTAATTGCATTCTTTTGACATTTCCTGTTACTAAAGTATAAATTCTACGTCAGACTCTACATCATAAATTGTATATAGCAGCTGAAAACTCATATCCGGCAAATATTTCTGATAGTCAGTTCTGTAATTGCATTCGTTTGAATTTTCCTGTTACTAAAGGGTAAATTCTACGTTACAGGCTACGTCATAAATTCTATATAACAGCTGAAATCTCATATCCGGCAAATATTTCTCATAGTCAGTTCTGTAATTGCATTCTTTTGAGATATGCTGTTACTAAAGTATAAGTTCTACGTCATAAATTCGATATCACAGCTGAAAACTCATATCCGGCAAATATTTCTCATAGTTCTGTAACCGCATTCTTTTGAATTTTCCTGTTAATAAACGATAAAGTCTACGTTGCATTCTATGTCATAAATTCTATATTATAGCTGCAATCTTATAACCGGCAAATATTTCTCATAGTCAGCTCTGTAATTGCATTCTTTTGACATTTTCTTTTACTAAAGTTTAAATTCTACGTCACATTCTACGTCATAAATTCTATATCATAGATGAAAACTCATATCCGACAATTATTTCTCATAGTCAGTCCTACAACCGCATTCTTTTGAATTCTCCTGTTACTAAAGGATAAATGCTATGTCACACGCTACGTCATAAATTCTATATAATATCTGAAAACTCATATCTGGCAAATATTTCTCATAGTCAGTTCTGTAATTGCAATCTTTTGATTTTTCCTATTACTAAAGGATAAATTCTACGTCGCATGCTACATCATATATTCTATATCACAGCTGAAAACTCATATCCGGAAAATATTTCTCATAGTCAGTTCTGTAACCGCATTCTTTTGAATTTTCCTGTTACTAAAGGATAAATTCTACGTCCAGAATAATCTGTAGAAAACATGCTGTGGAACAACTCTGTAATGTATATTAATTTCATTTTAATGGTGTGACGTCACTGAAATTCACCGCAAACAATTTGTTTTCCTATATCTGTCATAGTCAGTTCTGTAACCGTAGTCTTTTGAATTTTCCTCTTACTAAAGGGTAAATTCTACGTCCAGAATAATCTGTAGAAAACATGCTGTGGAACAACTCTGTAATGTATATCAATTTCATTTTAATGGTGTGACGTCACTGAAATTCACCGCAAACAATTTGTTTTGCTATACAGTGTGTCCACGTATAACCTGACCGACCTTTATTTTCGCATTCGTTGATCCTGGATGCATACTTCCAATTACAAAAATGATCAAAATTAGGTGCAGAGTTAAGATGAAAAAAAGTTTGAAGCGAAAAAACAATTTAGCGAAGAATTACAGAATCTAAATTTTTATACGGTCCCCCGGTTCTATAAGTTATATTTAGTAAAATTTTCCTGTTATACTGACAAGTAAAGCCAAAAAATGTCGCGTTATTCTACGATTAAAATTGACCGAGTAATAGCTGTTTAAAGTTGGAGCATATTTTTTGCTGCAAATTAGGGGTCATTCACAGATTTAGTAGAAATATAATTTCTTCAGATATATTAAAGAAATGGTTAAGAGAAAAATTACCATTGCAATATAAATTTGAAATCTTTAATATTTCTGACATATTACTGCAAAATATACAATTTGTACGGAACATAAAAGAGGATAAAAATAACAGAATTTTTGTTAAATAAAAGGATGAAAAACAACAGCCTCAATTTTTTACAAAAATGATACGTATTTTAAAATGCTGTTAGATTACACCGTCTTTCAAATTTTTGGTTGTGCCACGTTTTAGCTTTTGAAAATTGATTCACATGTATTTTTTAGCGATGAATCCGAAAATGACCTTCAGTTTAAACCATCACGTCAGGATTTTTCTCAAATCGAAAATTTCAAAGTTAAAAAGCTCAAAAATTGATCCCCCCCTCCCCTCCCAACCTCATCGGACCCCCTGTGATGTTTAGCTGTAAGAAACCCAGTATAAGTCACAAAATTGAATAAATTATTGAATTAAATAAAATTAAACTGAATAAAAAAGTCATACATCTATTTTTTAGTATCAGATTTTTTGCTATTTTTTAACCTTGAAATTTACGATTTGCGATAAATCCTGACATGATGGTTCAAAGTGAGGATTTTTTTTTTTAGCTTTAAAAAATACATAAAACATAATTATAAAAGTTAAAAAACACAACCATCACAGGTTTATGTTATCTAATCTAAAACCATTTCTTAAATTTGTTGACGGTAATCTATCCGAATTTTTTTGTGTTATCCTCTAAAATAAGTATGTATAAGATGGTAAGCGTCGAAAATCATAATAACACATCACTGTAATCGGATTTAAGTCAGTATGTAAAATTTTAACTTCGATCAGACATTTGAAAGTCGGTTAAAGTTCGAGAACAAATTTTAAACTGGAAAGACGATCGTTGCAAGTTAAATAAAAGTTTATGAAAATAACATAATTTTTGTTAAAAGAAATCATAGCACCAAATCCTTACAAAATACAACATATGTTAAAATACAATTATTTTAACTAATCTGAAACTTAACTAATAAAGTTAACTGAATCGTAATAGTTGTACGATTTCATTCAAACCACAGATACCTTGAAATATGTTTAAGTACTTTACATACGACCCCTGAAATGCATGGTCGAAATCATCTGTTTTGATATGCAAAAAAGTGATATAAGTCATGCATTTCAATGTTTCATAACTCGGTCAATTTTAATGTTAGATGAATGGGACTTTTTCTGTCTTACTTGCTAGTGTCACAGTAAATTTTTACTAAATGTCACTTATAGGACCGGGGGACCGTATAAAAATATAAATTTCGTAATTTTTTAATAAATATTTTTCTTGACCCAAATCGCTTTAAAAATAATTTTTTATCTTATTTAAACCATTTTTGTAATTGGAAGTATGCACCTAGGATCAACGGTTGAGAAAATAAAGGTCGGTCAGGTTGTACGTGCACACACTGTATATCTCATAGTCAGTTGTGTAACCGTATTCTTTTGAATTTTCCTCTTACTAAAGGAAAAATTCTACGTCCAGAATAGTCTGTAGAAAACATGCTGTCGAACAACTCTGTAATGTATATCAATTTCATTTTAATGGTGTGACGTCACTGAAATTCACCGCAAACAATTTGATTTCCTATATATCTCATAGTCAGTTCTGTAACCGTATTCTTTTGAATTTTCCTCTTACTAAAGGATAAATTCTACGTCCACAATAATCTGTAGAAAACATGCTGTAGTACAACTCTGTAATGTATATCAATTTCATTTTAATGGTCTGACGTCATTGAAATTCATCGCAAACAATTTTTATTATATATCAAAATGTTCTGGAATAATTCTTTGCGTCACTGTATACGAATTATTTTTCCAATTTATTTTATACACTATAGAAAGCATGTTAACATCCACCTCAGTAATACACATAAATTTCATTTCGTTTGAAACACTGAAACATCATTTAAATGCACAGAAGTCTTTTTTTCCCCTATTGTCCCTAATGTACAGTCGTGGAAAAAAAAAATAAACACCCCGCACTAACTCCTCAACAAATTCTTGCAGAAGAAAGTTGCAGGTACCAAACGATTGGAAATAAAGTCTACTTTTAAATTATATATGTAGGGGACCATCTACATATGAAAACGAATGCAAACTTAATTTTTTTTTTCAATGGGAATAACCAATTTTAACAAGATATTTCAAATCTTCGTTTCAAACTATGCCTAGACATCAAATTTCAAGTCATTTGAATGATAGGTTTTTGAATTATAAACATTCAAAATTTAGTGCTTCTAATGTTAAATTACATTTTTGTATTTTTATTAATAACTCCTGAAATTATACTGCTAATGTGCTAATTCTTTGTGTAGCAATAATACTAAAATATCCAAACATAAATACGTTGAATTTTCAATTTTTATAAATTTGTGATAAGAATTATGAAATTAATATTCGAGAAAATTATTAATTGTAACCTATAATTTTTTTGATGGATTTAGATTTATTAAGCCCTGCTTTATTGAAATCCAAAATTTTACATTATTCTTCCAAGTAGTTTTCAAATTATGCATAAAAACCGAAAAACGATGGTTTAAGTTGCCGTCTATGATAGAAGAGACTAGATACTTTGAAATTTCTTATGCTTTCCAGTAACCTAGCAGTCTTCAATGATTGCTTCAGTGGTACTTATAATGCCTTGATCAAGAAGGATGCTCTTTCGGTCCACAATGGAGTATCGAAATTCAATTTGGATACAGCCCCGAAAGTACCCTCGTTTTAAAATAATTAATTTCTCGGATAATTATCGTACGAATTGCATAAAAAATTGTTTTTTGGCTAATTGAAGGTTGTAGAGTTCATTTAATCTGTTAGAATTGCGTATTGCTATTGAAAAAAACAAAGTTATAGTTCGTTTTAATATGTAGATGACCCCCTAAGGAAATTTTATATACATCATTTAAAAGTAGACTTTATTAACAATCGTGTGGTACGAGTAACTTTCTTCTACTACACTTTTCTGCAGAGTTAATAAGGGATGTTTACTTTTTTTTACCCACGACTGTAACAGAATACCATGTGTCGGTGTCACTCTAAACGAACTACAAGTAAAACTCATTCTATCCTCTGTTGAATACATGTTGTGTTAAACCTCAGAGATGGACATAAATATGTTTGATGTAGTGAAATGAGACAAAAATATATTGTAAACGATTTGTCCAGTTTACTATGATGCAGCGTGATACTTTTGAGAGACCCGGTAAAATAATGTAAATATTTTACGCTTTATTTTCAATGTCAAAACTCAAAACTCCGTATTACAATGATGGTAATTCTCAAAAATCCATATTACAATGTTGTTGAACATCATAAGTGTATATTAAATACATGGTAATTCGAATATATTTACGTGAATTCGAAGACGGAGAGACAAATAATTTATAAACACTGACAAACCGAACTCATAAATACTTTTGAACTATGTTGGAATGTGCTAAAAATGTAGACAATTACGTTTATTTAAATAAAACCTCGTATTTGTTTGCGAAATCGATCAATTATTGCACTTTTTATTTCTTTTTAAATGACCAATCTATAGTTTAGTCACAAACAAAATGGTACAAATATATATCGATTTTAAAATCTCATCAGTAGTTAATGAGAAAGGCATATATCAATGTCATCTATTTTATTTATTTTCTTTTGTACGAAATAGCGTAACTATTTCATATTTAATATTTATTGCAAGCCGATTAAACAAGGTATTCTTTAACTATTGGCAAATCAGTAAAAGAAATGTGTTGAAATTCCTTTAGTAGTTTTCGAGGTAATGTTTTATCAATGCCAGCTTCTTTACATGAGATTTTGCGAACATTGTTACCTACTTATAACTAACCGGACAGATGCTGTTTATCCGAATAGAAAGTTTAACCCTTTTAACACCGGGTTGCATGAATTCAACATACCCAAAAGTGAATTCTGCTTATAATATGGGCTTTAAATGACGATTTTATTTATAGCTGCTATCTTACAGCACGGCAGTTAACATAATTTCTTCATAGTACTATCAACAAACGACGATACTGTTTTAGATTTTCATGCCAAAGTTTTATTTATCATTTGAGAAGTTTCACATCCTTAATAAACAAGTTGGAAATTGCTCGTCAAACGTGGCAAATGAGGTGCGTTCGTACTATAACTAGTTTTATAATTATTTTTTGCACCCCATATTGTACTGAATGTATACTTTTTTGCACTTCATAAAGCGCATAGTCTGATACATCATTAAAATGCACTTCCAATAATTTTTTCCCATTCCCCGTAATGTAACGGAACAATTTTGACTGTCCCTGTAATTAAACTATACATCCGATTTTCCTAAAATTTGAAATAGCTCAACAAAACTTTGCAACAATTATATTTTTAAAATTTCAGACCATTCGGAAGGCTGTAATATCATTAAAATGCACTTGCAATAATTTTTCCCATTGGCCGTAATGTAAAGAAAAACTTTTGACTGTCCCTGTAATTAAACTATACATCCGATTTTCCTAAAATTTGAAATGGCTCGACAAAATTTTGCAACAGTTATATCTTTAAAATTTCAGATCATTCGGAAGGCTCTAATATGATTAAAATGCACTTTCAATAATTTTCCCCATTGGCCGTAATGTAAAGAAAAACTTTTGACTGTCCCTGTAATTAAACTATACATCCGATTTTCATGAAATTTGAAATGGCTCGACAACATTTTGCAACAATAATATATTTGAAATTTCAGACCATTCGGTTGGGTAGTTTTTGCTCTGTTACATGCGGACAGACGGACGGACAGACGGACGGACTGAACGACGACTATAGGTGCTACGTATTTATATAATTACGAACGCACCTAATAAATGAGTCTTTTTATAAACCTGAACATCACATATAGATTTATATATACGTAATATACTGAAATTTAGTTCCGTAAAAAAAAAAAAAAACGCGTCGCACAGTCGAAAATTTTCTTTCTGTAAGTGGGAATGTACTCGAATTATTTTATGTAGCCTTGCATAATATTTATAGAATTTAGACACACCACGATGCATTAAAAAATGTCGTTAAATTTAAAAAGCATACCATATTTCTAAAAGAGCGTCCTGCGATTATCGCTTAAAAACGTTACGGTAACCGATATTTGTATGACCTGTATATGAATGGTAATTTCTGAACATACCCTAATATATAATTAAGTTCTTGTACCCCTCCTGAGTAATGTACATTAGTTTTAGTGTATTTTAAATAGTGTATCATCATTCAAATACGATGTAAATACTTTTTCCTTATAGATCAAAATGTAATGTAATCTTTGAGAATTACGAAATGAAATATAAATACTTCGTACTTCATTTTTAGAGTTCCGTACTTAAAAAATAACAAGTTGGAAATTGCTCGTCAAACGTGTCAAATGAGGTGCGTTCGTACTATAACAAGTTTTAAAATTATTTTTTGCACCCCATATTGTACTGAATGTATAATTTTTTGCACTTCATAAAGTACACAGTCTTTAACATCATTAAAATGCACTCCCAATAATTTTTTTCCCATTCCCCGAACACTTTTGACTGTCCCTGTAATTAAACTATACATCCGATTTTCCTAAAATTTGAAATGGCTCGAAAAAATTTTGCAACAATTATATCTTTAAAATTTCAGACCATTCGGAAGGCTGTAACATCATTAAAATTCACTTGCAATAATTTTTCCCATTGGCCGTAATGTAAAGAAAAACTTTTGACTGTCCCTGTAATTAAACTATGCATCCGATTTTCCTAAAATTTGAAATGGCTTGACAAAATTTTGCAACAATTATATCTTTAAAATTTCAGACCATTCGGAAGGCTGTAACATCATTAAAATGCACTTGCAATAATTTTTCCCATTGGCCGTAATGTAAAGAAAAACTTTTGACTATCCCTGTAATTAAACTATACATCCGATTTTCATAAAAATTGAAATGGCTCGACAAAATTTTGCAACAATCTTATATTTCAAATTTCAGACCATTCGGTTAGGTTGTTTTTGCTCTGTTATATGCGGACAGACAGACGGACGGACAGACGGACAGACGGACGGACTGAACGACGACTATAGGTGCTACGTATTTATATAATTACGAACGCACCTAAAAACGGAACCATTATAAGATGGCTCCATTGTCTGTCTGTCACAGCCATTTTACACGTAAACTAAGGAACGTGGAAAGTTCAAATTGGCTGAAGTAATAAAGGTTATAGACCCACATATTTACATATTATTAAACATTCACAAATATATTTATGAAAAATGTAGGGATCTAATTAAATTACTTGAAAATAATTTTTTTTTCTATATCATGTGGGATATTATGTGGAAGGTCTTGTAACGGTGAACTCAAAAATACATTTATTTTGCATTTGGGTATTGCATTTTCAGATTTACCGTTGAAAATATAACGCAATACTATGTCCCCTTCACTTTATTTCCGAATCTACTGAAACTAAAATTATGAAAATATTAGAGATACCAGAATACTAGAAGGTAATTTAAACCTTGCGGGAAAATTATAGCTATTACCATACGACACATAGTTTTTAGAAAATCGCATTATTCCGTTACACACAAATTTCTTTTTGAGGGTATTCGGCAAAGGATTCGAGGAGCACTGGAGGTGCCTATTGTCGCAGAAGTATAAAAGGATTGGTGATAATAATTTCCGAAAAAAATTGTCGGTAATTAGCCGAGATATTAACCCTTAAAGACACGGAAAGTTTGATCATACATAAATACACGATCGGCGTACTCTGCGCGCTATCGGACTCAAAGATTACATAAAAAATTTTAATGATATATTTGTGTAATTCAATGTCCAATAGCAGTATAAAAGCAATAAACGTCAAACTGTCAGACAAATTTAATTAGAATTAATCACACAATTATTATGGGATCCGCATATAGTTTACATTGAGTGGCTCTCTCAAAAAGACACCCGTGTCTTTGAATATTAAATAAAAACCTATCTGGAAAAACGTAGAACAGACCAAGGCGGCGTTATAACTTTGCGACCTCCTTTTGAAGCGTGCTTAGCACAATGCCAAGTTTTACCTTTGAACAAGAGATTTGCTTCAGGTACACTGTTAAAAGAAAACATTATTACTAAGCTGACTTTAGGTTTATGAAATGCCAAATGAAGTTTAAATATGCACTACTTTTATTATCAGCACCGAGTTCATTTCATCATAAACAGATTTGGATAAGATTAAAAGAGTTATACAGAATAACAGTATTTGATAGTATTTAAGTTTCATATCTCTCTGAACTTCCATGGTATATCCATTTATTTCTAGTATATACCGCTATACCGAACAATACGTTGTATATTATTTTACAAAGTCTTATTTTTCTTTTAACAACAATTTTTTTGTAATAATACAGATAGTAATTAATATATTTCTTGTACGGAACCCTCTGCGCGCGAGTTATACTCGCTCTTGACCGTTTATTATTAAAGAAAATTGCCATGGTGTGAATTTCAATCTCATTTATCAATAACTTAACAATATCAGTATATTCAATAGATTTAGAGCGGGACAAACTGCAGACAAACTGATTTTATATATATTATCTGACTTCTTTGAAAGTGTTAATAGATGAAATTTTGTTTTAAAGGCTATTTCTGAAATTTAAAACCGACGCCTTAAAATTTTTATTGGGTGTGAAGTTACTAGCAGAAATAAAAATTTTTGATTGCTGCATTGGAATTAAATATTGAACGTGTGTGGCAAAATGTTAGTATAGAAAACGATAAATACATATTGATTAAGGCCCCTTACCTGAAAGTACTGAACATTTGATGTAACAAAAGGTCTACTGGACATGGAATATATGCAAATTGAATGTGAAATTAAGCAGCTGTTAAAGTGATAGAGGTGATATGGGGTTTAAAAACTTTTCTGATATGGAATGATAATGATTGGCTAACACATCGATTGATAACACCATATGAGTGATAAATGAATTCAAATTATGGTGCGAAAAAGAATTTTGCTTGAGACAAAATCATTTTGTCCCAATTTTGTTTTGAATAATTTTAATGTATTTTGAATGTCAGTTTTAGCGGTGTTTTTTTTTAATCTTACGGCGATTTTTTTACCTCTGGAAAGGGAATTTGGTATAAAATCTTTTTATTTTACTATAGTAAAATTTGCCATCCAAGATAAATGTATTTTAGTGATTTTTAATGTGATCTTTAGTGATTTCTCGATTTCCGCGGCAATTTTTTAACATTGGTAATATGATTTATGTTTCTAACTTTTATCCTAATACAGTAAATTTTGTCCTCTAAGTTTTTTGAATTTTAGCAAATATTAATGCTATATTCAATATGATTCTTAGCAAGTCTTAGAGGTAACAGGTATTCCGCGTTGATTTTTTTGCCATTCATGAAAAATTTTCTATTGCAAGTTTTTCTGCTAATGAGTAAATTTTTATCAAAGGAACATTTAAATATTTAGCGATTTTTAATGCGATTTTTGAAGATTCTTTGAAATCCATGGCGATTTTTTGACATTCGCCAATGTATTTTGATTTTGATCTTTTTACATAATATAGTAAAGTTTCCGATTACAATGTAATACTTCTTTATAATAGACATTTACCGAAGCGAAATTTTAATTTTTAGCGATATTCAATGCAATTTTCGAAAAGAAGTTTAGAAATTTAAAAATATTTTTTTCTTGAGTGTTAGATGTTGATACACAGATTTCAGAACAGTTTTTGTTTTATCATTATCTCAAAAATAGCTCAAATATAGCGGGTTGAATTTTTAGGATGACTGACATTTTGAAAAATTTGATATTTGTCCTGCTATAGCTCCCGTATTTATGATTATATTTGGATGTGACTAATTGTGTCAAAGGTACCTACCTATGTCTCGGTCGAGTTTATAGGCCAGCTTCATCCGCCATCTTGTTTCAAAATCGTGGCCACGCAAATTAAAAAATAAATAAATAAATAAATTTAAAAAGAAGTAAAAAAAAAAAAAAAACATTGGAAATTGAGAATTCTTTTCCTTTCGTATTTTATCTTGATAAATGATTCCAGGACAGTTTTTATTTTGTCTTTATATAAAAAAATACCTGAGATATAGAAGTTTGAATTTATAAGGTGTCTTACATTATGAATCATTCTGATATTTGTAATGCGATAACACACGTATTTATGAACTGATTTGGTTGTGACTTAGTGCTTCTATAGTATAAACCGATGTATCAAACGAGTTCATACGGCCAGCTTCATCCGCCATTTTGTTTCGAAATGCCGGCCATTTAAATTAAAAAAAATTAAATGTAAAAATAGGTACACAAAAATTATTAATCAAAAAATTATTTTTTCTTGAGTGTTTGACCTTGATACAAGGATTACAGAACAGTTTTTTTTTTCTTTATCTCAAAAAATGGCTGAGAAATAGCAGTTAGAATTTTTGGGATGACTGACACTTTGAAGCAATCTGATTTTTATCATGCGGTAGCCCGCGTATTACTGGACCGATGTGAATATAACTTAGCATACCAATGTATCCACCAAATTCGATGTCCAGTTTCATCGGCCATTTAGTTTAAAAATGGCGGCCATTTAATCCTTTTTTTAAAATTATTTTAAAAAGTGGTTGAAAAAATTTTAAAATGAAAAATATTTTTTCTTATGTTTTTGACTTTGATACAAGGAATCCGGAACATTTCTTTTTTTTTTTTGCCTTCATGTCAAAAATTTTCTGAGCTATAGCATTTTGAATTATTAGGATTGCCGACATTTTAAAACAATTTGATATTTATTATGCTATAGCAAGCGTATTTATTAAACGATTTGGATGGGACTAAGCATATACACTGGCGATAACTAAGCCTCAACCGAGTTTGTTAGCCATCTGAATCTGTCATCTTATTTCAAAATGGCAACCACTTAAAAAAACTAGAAATTGAAAAAGCTTTCACTGGAAATTGGAAAAGCTTTTATGTGTTTGAGAATGATACATGGACCACAGCATTTTTTTTTCTCTTAAAAAGGACTGAGATATTGTAGTTTGAAATTCAAGGCTGTCTGACATTTTGAAACAATCTGATATTTGTTATACGACAGCAATCGTATATATTAAGTGATTCAGATGTGACTGAGAAAGTGCACAAGACTTACTAAAGTTTCAACCAAATTCCTTAGTTAGCTTCATCCACCAAGTTGTTTTAAAATGGCGGGCACTTCAAGATTTCGTCAAATTTGGGGACTAAACACAGATTGCTGTAATTGAAGCAAAATGGATATAGCTGACTTGTTTCCGAAATTTTCACTCATAAACGTCATTGAGGAAAACACTTATTGAATCTTCAATATCGAGTTACACAAATTTTAATTTGTTGTGTTTGAGTAAAATAAGCTGCATACTAGAAAACAAGGTAGATGAATGGGCCGGAGAAACTTTTACGGTATAAGTACTCCTTTGAGTTTGTGTGCTAGTGTGTGGAATGTGTTCTGCACGTAGATCTGCAAAATTAGGGGGAAAGTTATCTCTATATATGGAGTTTACACCTCTCATTTTGTATTATTATTATTTTTTTATGATGCAATTTTTAACGTTTATTTACGTTTCGAGGTCATTTTTCGTCATTTATAAATAAAAGACGGTTTAATTATTTTTTATTCCAATACAGTGAATTTGAACTTCTTTTCAATAAAGTTTATACGGTATTCGCATGGCTATTTTCGATTTTTTATCCGACTGTAAGAATTGTTTCGCTATTTTCGACGATTTTTTGTCATTCGGAAACGGAATTTGGCTTCAAATTTTTAGCCTATTATAGTAAATTTTGGCATTTGCGATTTTTGAATTTTAGTGTTTTTAATATAAATTTTTGAGATTTTTTTAAGATTCTCGTCGATTTTTTGTCATTCATGCATGATTTCCGATTTCAGAGTTTTCTCATTATAGTAAATTTTTGTAAAAGATTTTTAGAGATTGTATAAGTACAGCGACAATTTTTCTACATTCGTGAAAGGAATTACCTTTTAAGATTTTAGCTTAATGTAGTAATTTCTATCCTCTACGATTTTTAAAGTTTAGTGATTTTTAAGGCGATTTTTAGAGTTTTTTTTTACGTTTTGCGTCAATTATTTATCAACCATGAAAGAGTTCAGATTATTACAATGTTTCACTCCATTATAGTAAATGTTCCGCGTCGATTTTTTTGACATTAATGAAAGATTTCCGATTACTGTGTTTTACCCCAAGACAGAAAATTTTGACGCATTTTTTAAAATTATTATTTAACTATTTTCAGCGCATTTTTCCACGATTGTTACTCCCAGTTCGTTGTTTAGTCCTCTAAGCGAGGTACCTTTCGTGCATGATACTTTTTGTATCTGAGCTGTCAGTCGTGTCCCCTCGAGGTTTAACGCTAGCGACTCGAGGTGAGAAGGTTTGAAAAAAGGAGAACTTGTCGGTTTTGTAGGCATCCGTTGTTCAGCGGAGTGGTGCCGGTGTCTTCGGCTCATTTGGCTGCATCGCAATCTGTTGTGGCATCGCCCTCCCTGTAGCAGATGTTTCCTTGAGTCTTGGACTCGTCACAACATTCCGCGGGAAAAGGGGGGGGGGGGGGGTTAGTACAGTATCATGCCTCAGCAGAGATTTCACGAAGTTCTTTGATGGGGTTTGGCCTTGTGTCTCCTTTGTTCAGATGTTTCGACTGACACGTTGCTTTCGCGGCGTTGGACGTTCCTTTGGTGCCTTTTGAAACAAGAATCGCTACGTAATATCCTTGGAAGAACTGCTTGGCTCTGGAACGGGGAACTTTGCTTTTACGCGATTGTATTAGATTTTGACCGCAGCTTTTTTTAGTGCGGTTTTTTAGTGATTTTTTCTAATACTGTGGCTTTTCTGACAATTCTATAAGGAAGTCGTTTTCAACATTTTAGCTTAATACAATAAATTTTGACCTATACGATTTTTTTTTTATTTTAGCGATTTTTAATGCGCTATTTAGCGAGTTTTGGGGATTTTTTGCACTTTTTTTAATCGATTTTTCGTTTTAATAAAAGAACTATTACAACAGTTTGCTGCATTATAATAAATATTATCGCCTGCAATTTTTGAATAGTAAGAGATATTCAATGGAGTATACAGTGGCGGTCAAAAGTTTCCGGCCAGCATAAAATTTTTGGTTAATTTGTAAGTATACCCATATGAAGAGGAATCTCAAAGTGATACTTATACACTTAATTGACATAATACTTAAGAACTTATTTATAGAATAAAAATTAAATATTAATAAATTTAATTGACAAAATTAATTGCAAAAGAAAACGCATGTTCTCAAAAGTTTCCGGCTACATTGGCAAGTTTGGAAAAAAATGGTATTATAACAGAAAATAACAGTGATCAACAACATTTACTGTTAGTATTTTGTATTCATACATTTAGAAATAAGTACTGCGGCGCAACAACGAGGCATCGATTAAATGAACGGTTGTAGATAGTCGAAGTTAAGTTTTTTCAAAGGTTCTTGCAATTTTTGTGAAAATACTGCTGAATTGGAAAATTTTTAATTCCACACACGTTTTCAAGTTAGTTTCAAAGATTTTCTATTGGATTCAGATCAAGTGATTGGGCTGTTCATTTTAAAAGCGGAATTTTTTTGTACGAAAGTCACTGCTTGACGTGCTGGCATGTATGCTTTTGGTCGTTATCATGATGAAACAAATAATTGCGACCACATTTTTTCCTCGAATAAGGCAGCAAACAACCTTGTAATATATCCTTATGCATTGCACTATTCATCTTGCCGTAGATTTCAAATAACAGACAGGCACATTTTCCAGAAATTGCTCCCCACAGCATAACGTGTCCTCCGCCATGTTTCATTGTAGGAATAAAATATCTCGAATCTTATCTTTTGTTTTTAGATCGTAGGTTGTAGTTCCTGTTATCACTCCCAAAAAGATTGAAAATCGATTCATTGGATAATAGTGCTTTTTTCCAGTTTTCACTTGACCAGTCTTTGTATTCCTTGGCAAGCGCAAGTCGGGCCCTCTGATTTTTTCTACTTATGATAGGTTTTTTAACACCGACTGTCCCATAAAATCGTACGTTACGTAAGCGTTTTGACACGGTAGACTGACTTATTTCAGGAATATTTTATCACCCCAAATCGCGTGGAATTGCAGCGGCATTTTTATGCGGGTCATCAACTGCTTTTATCTTGATAATTCTGTCCTCAAGAAAAGTCATTTTTCGGAGTCCGCCGGACCGTGGCAAGTTCCGATGGCCATGACCATCTTTATATATTTGTTTTTAAATATCGTTCACAGCAAATTGTCCGATCGACAACTTGGCCGCAATCTCACGAGAGGATTGTCCCTTTGGCGACAAAAAAATCACTCGTTTAGGAACAATAAATTGTTCAACTTTTCATATTTGAATTTCAAATACGTTATTCATGTTGATTAATTAACAAACACGTCGAAGAAAACATTTTACCCATAGCAAAAACTAACGTATTACAAATGGCCGGAAACTTTTGCACACACGAATTTCGAATTCCACCTCTTTGCATCTAGTATCTTCGATATCCAATCAAAATGCTCACATGGTCAGAGGTAATTTGCTTATCCCTAACTTTTGGAGCAATTGTGCTTCTTCTTCGCTGAAACGTTCCGTCAAACAAATTAAAGAAACTAACTGGCCGGAAACTTTTGACCGCCACTGTAAAATGCGATTTTTAGCGTTTTTTCGAATCCCTCTGCTATATTTTGGCCTTCGAGAATGAATTTAGTTTCAATCATTTAGCTTAATTTACGAAATATTGTCATGTACTATTTTTTATTTCTAGCGACTTTTTATGCTTTTTTGAAAAAATTTTACGCCCCATTACCTTTTTGTCATTCTCGAAAGTTTTTTGATTACAGTATTTTGGTCATTTTTTGTCATTTATGAAAGAATTCAGATTACAATGTTTTACCCCATTATAATAAATTTTGTTCCCTGCTGATTTTGGATATTTAGCGATTTTTAAGGCATTTTTCAACGCGATTTTCAACTTTTTATTTAGACCCACGGCAGTTTTTTGACATTAAGAGAGGAATTTAGTATCAAATTTATATCCAAATATAGTTATTTTTTTCCTCTACGATGTTTATATTTTAGTGACATTTAATGCAAATTTTAGCAATTTGTCGAATTTCGCGGTATTTTTTAAACATTAGTAAAAGGCTTTCAGTTTCAGCATTTTAGCCAAATACAGTAGATTTTGTCCTGCATGGTTTTGAATTTTAATATTTTTTTATGCGATATTCAATGTGAAGTTCAGCGAGTTTAGAGATTTTTGACGTTCCATGTCGGATTTTTTAATTTTTCATGTAATACTATCAATTATAATGTTTTTCTCTTAATAGTAAATTTTCACGGCATCGATTTTTAGTGCAGTTTTCAATGAAATTTTTAACGATTCTTCGAGTTTGGTTGCGATATTTTGAAATTCGGAAACGGATTTCGATTTCAATCTTTTTTCCTAATACAGTAAATTTTCCGATTACAACATTTTCCTCCTTAAGAGTAAATTTTTACGCTAGCGATATTTTAATATTTAGATATTGTTAATGCGATTTTCGATGCGGTGTTTTTGGGATTTCACAAGCATTTTTCTTTCAAATTTAGTAAATGAATTATGATTCAAACATTTAGCCTAATAGGAATTTTCCTTCAAACATTTAGCCTAATAGGAGTTTTGATTAAAACCTTTAGCTTTTTATGGTAAATGTTCTATCTGCGATTTTTGAACTGTAGCAAATTTTAATGCGATTCTCAATGCAATTTTTCGCGATTTGTTTCGAGTTCACGGTGATTTTTTAAAGTATAGAAAAGGAATTCGGCATCAATTTTTTATCCAGTGTAATAAATTTCCGCCTGTGCGATGTTTGCTATTTTAACGCTTTTTAACGCAATTTTATGTTATGTTTCTGTGTTTCACAGCGTTGTTTTAACTTTCATCGAAGAAATTGGATTTCAAACTTTTATCCAAATTTTTTTATTATTATTTAAGAAGTTTTTGCGAATTTAAAAAGATTATTATTTCTTTTTTTTACATTTCTTCACGATTTGCGGCGATTATTTGACATTCATTTTTTTCCCTAATATAAAAAAAATTACTTTCCTTCTTTTCATTAAAGTTCATTCGGGGTTTGGTATAGCAATTTTCAAATTTTCCGTGAATTATTTATGTGATTTAATCTTTTTTTTCGTTAATTGCCACGATTTTTTCAAAGTAGTAAAAGGTATCTAGTTTCAATCTTCTAACCTAATACAGCATTTTTTTTCTTTCCGTTGAAGTTTATTCGAAAATCGCACAGAGATTTATAAACTTTTTGCAATTGTTTTATTGTGATGTTTAGAGGGGTTTTTTTTGTAATTTAGTGGTATTTTTATCTGGTCTGCAGGCGAGTGGGCTAGTTTAAAATAAGACAGCGTTTTCTCCAGACATGGTTTTTTTGAACGGGCCAATAATCATCTAGAAAAAAATATTTAAAATCCGGCATCAGTTAGAACTATGCATTTTAATTTATATAATAAATGAAAGTACTTAAAATTTTGGGATTTATGTCCGTATTTTAAAAACAAAGTTCTTTTGTAAGCCTAAATAAATATATCTTGATTAATAAAAAAATTGCAAGAGAATTGAAAATTCATGCTTTATAAATTTGAATGTCACTTTGCAGTTACTTAAACCATGTCAAAACGATAAATGAAAATTTTAAAATTTAATTAACGGTTATGAAAATTGCAATTTGACCTGAACAATCTCTTAGCTTGTTATGTAGTATACATACGAAGCTGTAGATCATAAAGAGGGCTGTTCAAAAATTATTTTTTTCCGACTATTCATGGCAATAGCTGAAATTGGGTTTTCGAATGCGTTATGCGTTTTTCAAATTGTTTATTTATTTACCAACTTTCACCTCAATAAACTGTAAAGTTTTGTTACACAAGTATCCTGAATGCATTGCAAAATTATCAAAAACTATGCTGGATACATGATTTTTTCACCTTGTTTAGTAGTATAATTTTTTATCGATTTCATTTCTTTTTAATCCAGGCGTAATAGTTGTCAGAAAACTATCTTCTGTCTGCAATTGTTATTAATACATAAAAATTATTATAGATAATCATTATTTCCGTTTTTCATTTTAAAGATGACGTCATATTCACATACTTTCTTTATTGATATTCATGTTCCTTGTAACAATAAACAAGAAAGTAAAATCATGTGTCAAGCAAGTTTTTTAAATGATTTCCAACACATTTAGAATACTATAACAAAATTTCTTTTTAAAGCGAATATATATATATATATATATATATATATATATATATATATATATTCAAAAACCTAATTTTAGAAATTACACTCTGTTCTTGGAAAAAATTCGATATGCTTGATGCAGTCTTATAAAATGTCCCATAGCTTTTTATATTTACTAAATAGTATGCAAAAGTTTAGGTCAGTTTGAAAACGAATTACACAGCTGAAAATGTCCCTTAATCAACTTCCGCCAATTAGATAAAATGTACTCGATTTTTTTTTTTTTTTTTTTTTTTTTTTGTGCTGCTCTGTATATTTTCGATAAAAGTTACGCACAACAAGTTATGTTCAAAACATTACTTATATTTGAAAACGCGTGTCACAATGTAAAACGTACTTCCGAATGTCGTTGCTCGTAGACAGCATTATAACCAAATTGCGAGAAAATCTCTACAAACTCTGTTCTAAAGCAAGAAAACTGTAGTGGACGTCAGGGATGTATATGAATTTCCATATGTTTAATTAAGCGTTTTACATGTTTAATTAAAATTTTAAAAATAAACTCCAAAATGATTTTTCCACATAGACCATGACATAATTAGTGATGGACAGAATTAATGATTTTACTACCGAATGAATCATTCGGGCATGCGCTACAAAATAGTTTCCAATCATTCTAGATATTTTTAATCAACTGCCACTAGCAAGTTTGTGAAAAAAAAGGGTATAAAGCATAGTTGCCAAACAGTCGCCATTTCTTAATCAATTATTTTCGGGAAATTTTGAAGATAAAAATAATTTGTGCATTTTTATGGGTTTCTTATATTAGTTCTGAATCAAATAAAGAACTTTTTTTTTATACAAACTTTCTGGTACAAATTGAAATAAAAATAACAAAGGTTGGCAGCTATGCCTTTGGGCATGTCCGAATGATTCCTTCGAATAGTATTATCATTTATTCTGCCCATCACTAAATATAACTCAATTATTCTGAGCACTGTATTTATACAGACGCATACATTTAGAGTACGTTTACGCACTTTTTTTTGTTACACACTTTATTTTCAACACTGTACCTTTCATAATAATCCTGAATAGATCACATCAGTTTCACTGCAATATGAGTATTTTAAATTGAAGTGAAGTTTAGACAGATGGACAGTTTACCAGGCAAACCGAATTAATAATTTTAACTATGTCGGAACATGTAAAAATATACCCATGTTAGAAAGCTGCCCTTTTTCAATCGAAAAAGGACTTCACTTTTTTGTCCAGAGAAATCCATTTTTATGAATGTAACTTTTGCTCATTTTGTTTTGTCATGATATGATTTTTGATAGAAAAATCAAATCAGTTTCGACTGATATTCATCAATATTCTGTATAAGAAAAAAATATTCCAAGTTTTAAAAATGAAGTTAAATCAGTGGCGCTGCCATGTTGGATTTGCCACGAGTACAGCAATAGCTCTACCTCAAGAACAAATGCACGAATTTTCATCTAACTTAGGATTTAGTTAGACATTGACACAAGTTGTTTCTGATTAGGTTTTGATGTTAATCGACCAATAGGTGACGCTGATAGGCTGCATTCTCGGGATTTATAGGAATTTAGCGATAGCCCTCTCTCATGAACTAATGCACGTACTTTCATATCTTTAGAATCCTCATGATGGGCATAGATTGCCATTTAATTTTGGCAGTGTAATAGCGAATTTTGAAGTGTTAGCAGAATTAACAGAAATATTAACATGTATAGAAGAAAGTTTTGTGATTGCCACATTCGGTTACTTTAAATACGACGTGTATGTTCACATACGTTTGTTTATTCATCTCTTGAATTTTGAGAAATTTTTGGAAATGCAAGTTTTATTTCAGACATGACGTCTCATATTTGAAAGCGAAATCTATTCTTAATAATACAATTCTTGCTAATTTTTTCCTGCTAATTATGACGCCATTTTTGACAAAAAAACTCTTCTTCTAAATTATGTTCCTGCTTCGCGTAAATAAAAATAAAAATTAATTTTCGTTTCAAATATCTCTCATTCCATTTCTGAACATTTTAAATTCAATTTGACTTTCACGTGGAAACAATCATTTTCTAAAAGTTACGTTTTTTTAAAAGATTTTATAAGGTAACAGGGTCTGATAAGTCAGGGACCTATATCACGCTTACCTGACTTAACATATCCGGTCATTTGTCTGGCATGAGATCAATTTAATTTTAAAAAAATATTTTACAAATAAGAATATTTTTTTCTTGTAACAAATTATTTTTTAATGTCTCCAGGATAAAATAAATGATATAATTATGTTTGCATCATTTAAAACGTTTTTTCCCTTTTTCTTCATGCTATAATGATTTCGGCAAATAACTACATTTGATTTCTGTATGAAAATAAAATGCTTCAATTATTCAAATATATTTTATAAAAGTGCCATAGTAAGGAAGGTGAGCGGACACAAATATTTTATTAATATGCCTTAGCCCAAAGAAGAAAAAACTGGAATGAGGAAGAGGAAGCTTCCTAAAAAAAAATAATAATACAAATAAAATAATTGGTAATTAAAATAAAAAATTAATAAACCCTCTTTTTTCGTACAGCATAAGATTCTAAACACTTTAAGTTCATGCATTAGCTTACGAGTTTTTGAATCTTGAAACATTTATTGATTCGCCCAGTTTTTTTATCATTTTCTCAAAAATTGTATTAGATATGGAAATCTGACATACTGTAGATTGTATTCAAAATGCAGCCGTAAAACATTCTCTGTCGTAGCAAAATACATTTATAATTTTTATGCAACCGTTGCATTGTCTATTATTGCGCATGGGTAAATAAACAGACTTACAAAACTTTTTTTAAATGTTATTTTTGACTATTCTTCGATTACACAAACGAATATGAACTTAGAAATATGTATTCATATGTACAGTACAATGTCCTTAACCCGGGCCTTCGAAATTCAGAATTCTCCAAATTTTGCAAAACAGCGTAGCCTTAAAAAATAGGAAAAGAAAAGAAAAATAATTAAAAAAATAAATAAAAATGCAGAGGGCATTATTTACTATATTAAGCTAAATCTTTAAACCAAATTGTGTTTACACATGTACAATAATCGCTGCGAAACGCAAACAAAATCGCTTTACAAATTAAAATTTTATTAAATGAGTTCAAAATACACTACAATAGGTTAAACAATTAAAACCGGATTTTTTTTTTTTTTTTTTTTTTTTTTTGCTAATTTGGTAATAATTGCCACTAAATGAAGCAGGTGGGCAAGTGTGATCACAGATCGCACACCGGATTTCGTTTGATATTACATTCAAAACACTTTCTTTAGAAACGCCCAGTAAATATCGCTCACTGCAAGAAAAGTGGCACATCTCCCAAAAAATCATTTTGCGTTTTATTCCATTATTAGGTCTGTCATGGGTGTGTCTTTCTACACAAATTTTTATATAGGTGTAGTTATACACTAAATAACTTTTTTACGCTATTCGTCCATTCGTGACCATAGGAGAGGGGTGGATTGTATGGGAGCGATATTTATCCAACCCTCTAAACCGCATCGTATGTCTTCATTCTTATGGGTTTTAAGCTTTTATGCACATTTTTACTCCTGCATGCAGAACTAAGTGCTATAATTTCAAGTTATAGTAAAATCATGCAAATACCCCCCCCCCCTTTTTGCCTCTCCTGTCAAATTTACTTTGTCGAGATGTATCACTTTTATTGCGGGTGAGCGATATATCGCCATGGATCAATTCATTTGCATAAAAAAAGAAAATCGTCTACAACAACACTGAAATTAAAGAAGTGCAAAGTTATGTGTACCTTGGGCAGGAAATATCATCGGATAATAGTATCATGAATGAAATCAATAGCAGAATAAGAAATGAATGGAGTGCTTTTGGGAAGAACAATATTATTCTGAAGAGTAACATGCCCCTTTGTTTGAAAAGAAAGTATTTAACCAATTTGTTTTGCCTGTGCTAACTTAGGGAGCAGAAACATGGACGCTAACAAAGCGGATGGTACACATATTACAAACAACACAGAGAAGTATAGAAAGATGTATGCTAAGAATAACTAGAAGAGACAGAAAAAGAATGAACTGGATAAGAAGTCAGAGGAAAGTTTTTGACATCATTGAAAGAATTGAGCGGCCAAAATGGAAATGGGCTGGGCACATTGCAAGAAGACAAGACAATAGATGGAGCACAAACACCCTACAGTGGTATCCCAGATATGTAAAATGGCCAAGAAGACGACCTCAAGTAAGGTGGGGTGATGAAATCAGAAAAGTAGCCGGTGTAAATTGGATGACTAAAGCACCAGACAGGAAACATTGGAAAAATCTGGGTGAGACCTACATCAAGCAGTGGATTGAAAACGGTTGATGATGATGATGATATATATATATATATATATATATATACATATATATATATTGAAAAATCCAAATTCACATAATTTATTACACGATAAAACATCTAACTAACTGTAACTAAAACAATAATTAACAAAACCAAGAGTAACTAAGAAAAAACTAAACATGATGACAAGTGGTCAAGGCTTATGACTTGTACTGCGGGGTTAAACATGTTTTACGTGCACAACATTCCCCCTCACTTGCCGAGACCAAACAAATAGAAATTGAAAGAAATGAAAACCACAAACTAACCCGAAAGCCGTCAAATGAAGTCTGAATATCCTCACCGCAAAGCTATTTTCGATAGGAATCACGTATCGATAAATCACCATCATCGAACAATTCCAATATTTTATTTCGATAGCTTTTTTTCTTGATAAAATTGAAAGTTAAATCATTCAGAAAATGTATTGGGTAATTTTGTTTACTGGCGTTTATGTAAAGGTTATAAATTTCACCAACCAATTTATCAACATTTGAACACAGATTTGCAATACGATTTAAACCATTTAAATATATATTTCTAAAAATTGAAACATGCACGTTACTATTAAAGTTTAATATTTTTATTGTATCAAAATCAAAATAATTTCTTTTATCATAAATACTATATACTAAAATTCCGTTTATAATCTCCAAATTAACATCCAAGTAGTTGACACTGCCCCGATCATCCGAAGCACTCTTTAAATTCAAAGTGTCCGGATAACATTTAAATTGATAAATTTCTTTATTGTTATTCAGCTCAACCACCAAAACATCATCTATATATCTGTATATCTTTAAGTCTTTTTCCAACAATAAACCGGCTTCATATGTAAACAGATAAATATCTGCAAGGATGGAGCTACAACTCCCCCCCATTGGTATACCTCTCACTTGTTTATATATTTGTTTCCCTTCATACAGATAATTTTCGTAAACAACAAATTGAAATAAATCGGTGAATATTTCAATACTGATATCTTTCTCTTTAGATTTCTTGAAAAAATCCATAACTCTGTACTTCAAATCATCTAAATTTATGCTATTATACAAATCCTCGAAATCGTATGTATATAATCCTGTAATTTTTTTCAGCTTTTTTAAACTTTTTATAAGTTCATAGCTATTTTTTATTACTATCGAAGAATATTCATTTATAACCTGATCGAAAATCTCTTGTAATATATTCAGCAATTTTTTATTTACACATTCCAGGTAAGAACCAAACCCACAAGTTACAGTTCTAAAAGTAATTGGGTTTTTATGGAATTTTGGAATCATTACAAGATAAGGAAATTCCACACTATTTTGCTTTGATTTTATTTTTTTATAAAACGCCTTCACTCTGTTTACAATAACTTGTTTAGTAGTTTTTAGTAGTTGATAATTTCCCTCATTAATTTAGGTTTCCCTTAGAATATCTCCGTATAATTTTTTACATATTATAGCATAGTTGGTCTTAGCTTTATCCACATATGTAATGATAAAATCATCCTGTAGATTTTTTACTGATTTAATCAAATCTTTGTAAGATTCTCCCGAGACACCCTCAAAATCTTTTTGGTAAAAGCCTTGAAATTCTTTTAAAATATAGTGCCTCCATTCCTCAAAAACGCTTTTTGGTAAACCATATTTATATATTAATTTTTGAATGAAGATATCTATATTATTTGACAAACGTTTTATAGCTAACCCTCTACTCACAACTCTCCTCAATCTGTATTTTGTACCATACCTCATGTAATTTCTGAGATTTGTGTCTGCCACTATATATATATATATATATATATACATATATATATATATATATATATATATATATATATATATATATATATATATATATATATAAAATATTCTACATATCATACGAATACGTAAATTCGTTTAATAGTATATACAACAATATAGATATTCATAAAAATATTCCCTTAGATGCAGTGACACTGTATATATATATATATATATATAATAAAATTATTATTTCTGTTATATATTTTACGCACTCTTGTCAGAAAAAGTGCTTAAAATAAACAAATTCGAGCAGGGAGGGGTAAATAATATAAGAAATTTTGAGAATTATATTATTTTTCGTGTAATCGCAAATGATCTGCTATGATTATGCAAACTTTCAAGTCTCCAACTTAATTAGGTGCTGAGTTAGGAAAATTGCTTAAAATACACAAGTTAGAGACCGAAGGGATAATTATAAGGCTTTTTGAATTTATTTTTAATTGTCGTGTGACCGCAAGTGTTCAGCTATATGTATGCAAAACTTCAAGTCTCCAACATGTATAGTTTCAGAGTACGGGCTGTGTGACAGAAGGACAAAAAAAAAAAGAGTGAAACGAAAGAGTGAAACGAATATGGTTTCGTCAGTAAAAAGAAACACCCAAAACCCACTAGAATTACACAAATCGCATCGGTGAAATTTCGGTGAAATTTCGTCTAGTTTACTCGTTGTAAACAAAAATCTTTAACGAATGACAAAACCTCTTAGCGGAATGCGAAATACGCTAATACCATACATTTTCAATGGACATTGTAATAGTAGTTCCTTTCCGAATGTAGAAAAAGCCACAGACTGCGGAAAAATGCATTAAAAATTTCCGAGGACAAAACTTACTACATTACTCTAAAATTTTGATACTTAATTTATTTTACAAATGTCAAAATCGCCACGTAATACGATACAGCTCTAAAAATCGCATTAAAAAGAACTATTGACAGTCATCAAAATTATGTTAATATGATGTAAAGTCATTAAAATACATGTGACGATTTTTCCCATCCACCATAATGTAACACATAAATTTGACTGTTCTGTAAACGAAGTATAAATGATACATACTACATTTTCACATGCAGCCGTACTATTGTAAATGTCATATCAATATCACTTAAAAATGACGGGGCAATTGGAATATATTTACGAAAGTCAAAGCTCCGACAGACGAGCGGACAAACCGAAGTTTTATACACATTTTTACTATGTTGGAAGGAGTTAGAAAGATATAATTAAAGTTTAAACAAGAAAGAAATAATCATACGTCAAGCATAGATTTTGAAACGCATTCCAACACATTCAGAGTAATGATTCAAAACTACACCATCTAACAAGTTACAATATTATGTGGAATTCAACCACGTGGAAACGCATAACACATTAAAAAACACAATTTAAGCTCTTCCGATGTACAATCGGGAAATTGTACAAACTCTTTGATCAGCCATGTGTATATTGTATTGCCCTACTGTATAATAATCATCTTGCAGTGGAATTCGGTGGTTTATGTCAATTTCAATATATTTCAATTAGCGTAATGTCAATAAAATACACTGCAAACTATTTTCCTTCATTGAGTATAATGTAACGGAATATTTTTGAGTGAGCCTGTAAATGAGCTATTAATCCCACATACATCATATAAAATACCAAACATGCCTTGGTGACCCTAAATAACGTTTATTAATTGCGTGAAAATCCGAGTATATTTACGGGAAATAATGGACTTCCGGACGGACAGACAAACCAAGTGCATATACACTTTTCAATTTTGTTGTAAAGTATTAAAAAAGGCAGAAATCAAAATAGATCTTAAAATTTTTTTCTTAATAGCCACAAAGTTCTTGTAAAATATTTCAATGGGAGTTAAAATACTCTCAGAACTCACAAAATGTCTAGTTAGGGCTGCAAGGAATGTAAGTGTTTAACACATGTGGCAACATTTAAAAATAACAAGAAAGAAAGAATCATGCTTCAAGAATAAATTATGAAACACTTTCCAATACATTCAGAATAATGTAAGAGAACTGCACCGTTCAATAAGTTAAAATATTGTGTTTAATTCATTCATATGGAAAAGCATAACACTTTTAAAAATCCAATTTTAGCTGTCCTGATCTACAATCGGAAAATTATACAATTTCTTTGAGCAGATCTGTATATGAATTATATATTTGCATCTATTAAATAAATGCATGCCAAAATTTTGTTCAGTTAAGAAATACATATACCTCAGTTGAAAATTCACCATCAGCAATATCCACTAATAAGGAGACTGGTACGTGAATTCTTTTGTGCAGCCCTGTATCAGGTATAGTATTTATATATAACGAGTAATATACAAAAAGTTATTTATATTTTAAAGCGCATACCAAATTTTAAAACGCACTTCAAGCCATTATTAGTTAACGATAGTACTGTAACCGATTAATTTTGTGTGTCCCGTTAAATGAAGGATAAATGCTATGAATGCGCTATTCTGTTGTAATCATCTTACAGTGAAATTCTTTGATTTATCATTTATATCAGTTTCAAGACATTTGAAATAGCGTAATCTCATTAAAATACACTCTAAACGATTTTTCCCCAAATACCATAATGTAATGGAATTCTTGTGGAGTGCACATGTAAATGTATTACTAATCCCACATACTTCATATAGAGCACAAAACACCGATCCAACTTTACCTTTCGTTCTGTTACGGCCAAAACCCGGAGCTTGGCCAGTTCGCGAATTGGCAGGCGAGTTCGGGAATTGGCCGAGGTTCCTGGCCAAAACCCGAAATACATGAAATGAAAAGCGTATTTCGGCTTTTGGCCGGCCAATTCGCGAACTGGCCGAGAAGCCATGGCCAATGTACGAAGTGGGGATTCAAGGCTGCCCGGTAGGTGGCACGGAAGTGCACACGTGATAGTAAAGGACGTTCCCTGCTGTGACGATTATATTCTGATATGCTGGATAATTTCCCGCTTGTTTGATATAATTCGATAAGTTGGGTTTATTGTGAACATTACATTCTAATCTGCTGGAGATTTCTGTCCTCTGCGACTAATATCGATACATCGAATTCATTGTCCAATCTAATAAACAAATTATCTGAGTGACTCTGTAAATAAGCGACAAATTGAACCTAGCGAATAAACTATAGAATAAAAGTTGTAGAGCATATTAGTAATGTATAACAGTTTCATTATGTTTGAAGTAGTGTAACAGCATTAGTAATGACCTATGAACGATTTTTTTACATATATCATAATTCTTAATCGTAATTCTTTTGGGCGTCCCTATAAACGAACTATAATGTTTACTTAATCAGTACTCTATAAAAAAATATATTGCTCACCACATGAGTTAGGCATATGGATTTTATTATGTTTGAAATAGTTTGAATAGTGTAACACCATTTAAGTGCACTACAAATGATATTTCACCATTCACTGCAATGTAACGAAATACGTAACGTGTCTCTGTAAACAAACTATAAATTCCTACATATTTCATACATTTTAGATAACAGTTTGTCGTCCATCTTGAGGATGCATAACAATTTTATTATAATTGAGATAATGTAACAACATTAAAATGCACTGGAAAAATTTTACCCATTGGTGATATTGTAATGAAATACTTTTGTGTGTACCTGTAAATTAACCAAAAATAGTACAACTTCACTTGCAATACCGAAATGTATTTATAAACCGAAATAATATAAAAATTACAAGTTAATCGGAGTCTTTACTCGAGTTAAAGCACGGGCAGGCAGATAGCCAGACAAATTCAATTCATAAACACGTTCAACTATGTTAGAAAGGGATAAAATGTTAAAATTGGTTTCTATATAACAATTTCGCGAAATGGTCGACCGCATCTGGCCAGTTCGGGAATTGGCCGATCGCCTCTGGCCAGTTCGGGTTTTGGCCGGCCAATTCCCGAACTGGCCAGTCAGTTAAAAACGTTGTTGGCCAGTTCCCGAATAGGCCGGCAATTTCGGGAATTGGCCAATTTCGAGTTTTGGCCGTAACAGATCCAACAAGGTAAACTTCCTCAGAACTTATTTTTAAGAGAGTCCAAGTGTCCATTTTTTTTCTTTTTTCTGAGCATTTTTTAATGAATTTTCCTTTTTAAATGATTCTATCTATAAAGATTACTATTTAGATAAAAAAATTTCACAATTTTAAACAATATTCTTAAAAAAATTAAAATTTGAAACTTACATAATTTTTGATATAAGGCATAAACTTATATGCCAAATTTTATTATTCTATTTTTACTGTACTATGCAGTACATGTTTCATGTTGCTGTACATAAACGGCCTTAAGCGTCCAGAATACACAGAATTATGTACAACAAACGTTTTAAAATGTGTTTGTACAAATAAATAATGTAAAGTTAGTATTATTACTGGTAGTCTATTATGAAATATAGGAATTTAAGGTATTATTAACCATTTTGAAAAATGGTTATTGTCCTCGTCAAGGTAGGAAATCAAAAGCATATCTGAAGCTTTTTATTAGTTTAATCCGCATTTTATTCGTTTTGTGATTGGTCTATACAGTAATATGTATTTCCCTTTACTTTCAACAGAGATGGATACTTCTGTTGCCACTATGACAAAAAAGTAATAAAAACTACAAAAAAAAATTAATAACTCAGAAACAAATTGAGATACATCTTTGAAACAAATTGTATTTAAAAGTACATTTATTTTTCTATACGACGGCGTAAAAAGTAATATTGTGGGATGTTTTGAAGTTTATAAATGTAATTTCTTTTAAAATTAGTCGTCAGATTTCATGGAAATCTCACGATGGAAAACCCTTTTCCCGAACAGCCAATGAAATGCTTGGATAATACGTAAGTTTCAGGTGGATAATGCGTAAGTTTTAAGATATCTGACGGGTCGCAGGCTATTTTTGTCGCTTGCAATTTTTACGTGCAATAACACTATTAATGTTTAATTCATGGTGTACGTAATGTATGATCAACTCCGCGCGATTTTTTATGTCTTAAATTTGAGTCTTTGAAAAAATCATTTTCCAAATGGCCGTTGTAATTTGTTAAATTGCTTTTTTTATTATTCTTATTTCATTATGAAATATATGTGAATCAATGTGTATACTGTATTATAAAATGTATCTATAGAGGAAGGTCCTTTGCAAAATAATGATGAGATTCTAGGTGGTCCAGGGAGATTTCTCTATCTAGTTCCAAGTATTTTATGGCCCAGGATATAGCCCTGATGGCGTGGGAGTCGCAAGGAAAAACACAACTGAAGTCGGTCCAGATTTATTAGTAAATTTATGGAAGCAATAACTGAAGACCAGCCAAGTGAGATCCTATGGGCAAGAAGGTATGAGATGATGCCAGGGACAGAAATGGGAGCACCTTAGGCATTGGCTGAAATGATCTTCGAATAAGAAGACTTATATATAGAGGAGAGGTATTAACAGAACCGGAGCGGTCACAATTAAGCAGAGACAAAGACCCTGCACCCCACCCAGGTCGAAATTCATGCTGGTATTTGTTTGCTAGACTAGCATTAGATGCTATATCCCAGCAAGTAAAATAGCATAAACTACCATAACACATTTGCCGGTTCCACCAGAATTACTAGCAAGTCATGGTGTGTATTGGCCCACTTTACTACTTGTCCATCATACATAAACCAGCTTGTGTGTTTGAACATGTTGCTGCCTAGCGGCAATCAGGACCACCACTTGCTTATAATTTTTGCAATTGTAGCAGTAATTCACAAGCAACATATACTTTTTTTGTTGTTATTTTAGCATTACATTTCTATCATCAGTTGCTTTGAATTTTTGTTTTTCTAGCATCACTTGCTTTTAATATTTGCTATGCTGGCATTTCTTTTCTAGTATCACTTGCTTTTATTTTTTTTTTCTATTATAGCATTACTTTTCTAGCATACCTGCTTGAATTGCGCATGAAATTGAAAAAAAGATGTTTCGTGACGTCATTTTTGGAGAATTTCTGAAGTACCTACATTTTTTAGTAGTGGAAATTTATGTCGGGTTTTTTTCCTCCTAGGATGACAGAAGTGACTATCTGCGGTTTGAAAACTGGACCCTTTCCTTGCTTCTGGGGTGGTGTTTGTAAACAATTTTAAATGCGGGTAATCTGAGATGAAGCTGATTCTGCTGTGTGTTGATATTTTAATAATATAAAGAGTGAATTTATCGATTCTGTTATCCTCCATGTTTCAATTAATAAGGCTAATTTATCATTATGGATTTTCTATGGTTAATGGATAATTAGAACATGGCTTGAATTATTTGTTAATTTTTTTTTTAAGTTTATCTGTTAAAATCTATCTCAAACGTCTTCAAGGGGAAGCGTTTAATTCAGGTGGTGGTGACAGAGACCTCCCCACTCCCAGCTTTTGAAATTTAATAAACAATTTTTTCCCCATTTTTAAAAATATAGAAAATTTATAATTTTCAAATAAGTTAAAATAATTTAACAGTAGGACGAAGATCAGTATAAAATTTTCCGTTGGCGGGGGGTGGGGGGGGAGAGTTACTCCTCTATATACACTATGTAAATTAATTATTAGTTCTGTTTCTTTTAATGTTTATGCGTTAAAAACTAATCTGAAATGAGTGTTCTAGACAGTCTTGAATTCAGGTAGCTAACCCTCTCCGCGGATTTTGAATTTTAATAAACAAAATTTTCTTTTTCTCCGTTTTTTAAAGAAATACTGCATTTTTTTTTCAAGTAAGTTAAAATATTTAAATTCCAAGAAAAAGAAGAAGAAAAAATCCTTTATAGGTGGGGTAGAGGTCTCCCCTAGAAGACTCTCATAAAATGTAAATCCTTCACAGAACTTAATCTTACCCCCACAGAAGTTAATTAAAAATAGAAGTTATGTTTTACATCAGGCATGTCAAACTCGCTTACCGACGCGGTCCAAATTAATGATTATATACAAAGCCGCGGCCCACATCAAACAAAGTAGATAATATTATTACAATTGCACACAGTAAAATTTGTACGTACAAAACATAGCCATGTTAAAGAAATATTCAAGTAAAGTACCAAAGTTACTGCTATAACTCATAGTTTATTTTATCTTATTTTTCGAAAAAATTCTTGACTTTCGAAAAAATACTTGACATTACTTTTTTAACGAAATCTACAAAGTTTAATTGAATTTTCGAAGAAAAATGTTGTACACGCTCTATGTTAATCTACCAAAGGTATAACTTTTAATCTTCCGGATTTTTTTCGAGTAAAAAATTTTTGAATCAGAAAATTTATTTCATAAATTGTGTCTTGCATCGATGCGTTTCGTATACATATTTCATTTCATTTATTAAACAAATTTTCTCGTTCAAATAAGGTTTATTCTACCAGAAAATGTTTTGTATCGAACATATTTAATGTATGTCTAATTGTTCACTTTGCTTCATTGTTAACTTTTTCACTCACTTGGAAAATTTAAACTTGTAACTGAATTAAACACAGGTAAAATGCCAAAGGATTGGCGGGCCACAGAGAAGTTGTCGGCGGGCCAGTTGTGGCCCGCGGGCCGCGTGTTTGACATGCCTGTTTTACATCTTGCAAAATTGCAATATGCAGTAAAACCTCCATAACGCAAACTCCTGAATATTTCGTTAAATAAAGAGGGCTTAGGTGATCCATTAAGAGTCCCTCGATGTTAAAATTTAACTATTTTGTTTCTCCGATTTTGAAAAAGAAATAAAAATTTTATATTTTCTCTTAGCTAAAAATAAATGTGGAACTAATATTTTTCTGTAAGGGGAGCGGAGGTGGAAAAGAGCTGTTGTCTCTCCCTGGGTTTGAAAATTTCATTTAGAATTAAAATTTCCTTTTTTTCTATTTTCAAAAACGATAGTCAAATTTATACTTTTCGAGTAACAAAAATAAATAAATAAATAAACATTTGATGCTGACAAGCATTACCAAGCACACAATTGTTCATTGAGGTACCTACCTCACCATTACTGGAACAGATTTGTGTAGCAAATTAGCACATCTTACTGGCACATAGTACGTCATGCTGTTTTCTACCTAAGCTGGCTGCATATCATATTATGCTGACAAGCATAAAAAAGCATATAATAGCATGTTAAGGTACCTACCTCTCCATGCTTTGCCAGAGGTTTAAACAACAAATAAGCATAAAATACTTGTACATACACTGTAAAAAAAACGGGCTAAAAAACGGAAATACTACTGGCAATCTAGACGCCAGTACTATTTCTGTTTTTTTACGGAATTTTTACCCATAAATTACAGAAAGTTTTCCGTTTTTAATCAGAAAAACGGAAAATTTTCTGTAATTTATGGGTAAAAATTCCGTAAAAAACGGAAATAGTACTGGCGTCTAGATTGCCAGTAGTATTTCCGTTTTTTAGTCCGTTTTTTTTTACAGTGTAGCTTGTCATGCTATTTCTCCTTAAACTGACTGCGTAGCACATTATGCGGCCAAGCATAAAAAAGGATATACTAGTACGTTAAAGTACCTGCCTCTCCATGCTTTGGAAGAAGCTTAAACAGCAAATAAGGTTGAAATTCTTGTACATAGCTTCTTATGCTACTTCTCCCTAAGTTGGCAACATAGCATATTATGCTGCCAGCATTAATAAAGCATATAATAGCACGTGAAGGTAGCTACCCCTACATGCTTTGGAAGAAGATTAAACAGCAAATAAGCATGAAATGCTTATACATAGCTTGTCCCGCTATTTCTCCCTAAGCTGGCTGCATAGCATATTATGCGTCAAGCATAAAAAAAACATATAATGGACCTACATCTCCATACTTTGGAAGAAGCTTAAACAGCAAATAAGCATAAAATGCTTGTGTATAGCTTTATCATGTTATTGCTGTGTAAGCTAGCTATATAGCGTTTGATGCTGACCAGCCTCATAAAGCATATAATAGCATAAAAATCTAGCAGAAAAAGCAATACATAGCAATAACTAGCCTATTTTTGTTATTACTTTTGTCATTATTTATCAATAATATTGTAAAGTTTCGGATTTTATTTTTCTCTTAAGCATGAAGCAGTATTTATTTTTTGACAAATCAAATGTTTTCTTACACCCAGAAACTAAAAAGTAGAGTAAAGTAATAGCAAAACCAATTTACAATAACAGACATACAATTTGTTTATCATGTAACATCATGGCATCCGGAAAATTTTATAAGAGGTGTTTCTGAATTTTTGTTACGTAAAAAGTCTTCCAGTCGTTATAAAAAACATGCATCGATGTGAAAATACCATTGAATGAATTACAATTTATAAGTACATAAAAATATATATTATATTTAAAATTAAAATTTTTTGGACAAAAAAAGCATTGAAATGTTTTGTATTTCTCCATAAAGTTACTGTTAATTGTAGCTTTATTTAGTTTTCTGAAGTTAAATCTAGAAAATATTCTATTTTTTCTCAGTCAAATTTCTTCTAACCAAACCATTTAAAAGATAAATCTAAATAAAAATAAGATAAGAAAGTCATAAAAAGGCGTTTAGATCAGCACGCAGCACACATTGAGTCCGGTAATCATGCAGCAATATAGCGTAAATAATATTGTATACTCCAAGTACGCCAATTTGTTTTAGTCTTGATACATGAGTACTTGTAGTGTAAGACACGTGATACGATTTTTGACTACCAGATTTTAGAACGGAAGATGTGACTTATTTTATCGGAGATATCTCATTAATTGAATAAGGCGAAGGAGACTTTTCGAAAATATCGGTGGCCAACAAGCATAGCGGCTTTCATCTCAAGTGACTTACACTACAAAAACCCATGGGGCTAACCTTTACTGAAATCGTCTACGTGTAATGCTTACACCGTTAAACATTTACAGCAAATTGTCCGGTCTTTTGAATGTTTCTGTTGAAAACGCTCACATAACCGTAACGTAACTTTATTCTGATCATAATAAGGTCAAACATATGGTCAGATACGTTTAATAATATAGTTAAGTAAGTTAAAAAAAGATCGACTGGAAAGTTTGCTGCAGAATTTTAACATTGTTGTAGAAACTAGTATAATCAAGGTTTTGGTCATGAGTAGCATTTATTTGCATTTCGCAACGGTGTATTTCTCGGCATTGGAGAGCAATAGCAAGAACCGAGTTGAGCCCCTAATAATTAAAAACAGTTTTTAGTACATATTAACATAAAATTTTAATGTGGATTCAATTAAATATCTTATAATAACTAAGAAGTCATATTCTGAACGTAAAACTACATATTGCGAGATTCCCTGGTATTTTTAGTAATTTTATTTAGTTCTCTGAATGAAAACTTAATTTTATTTGCATACGGGAAGTATGGCAGTACATATTGCACATAAATTTATTATTATTTTTCTCTCCTCTTATCTCTTTCTATATATATCTTACTACTCGAATTTTTTTAAAGAAATGTAATCCAGAAACTAAAATCTCCAGTGAAATAGGATAAGGTGCTTAGTAAAAGTGTTTTTTTCCTGCAGACGATACAATTGCAATCATGCAACATTGAGACTTCATGAATGTTTTGTAAGCCCCGTTTATGAACTTCATTGCTTAAATATTCTTCCTGTCGTCAGAGGAAAATATATATCCACGTAAAAAGAGCATATTGAACAAAAGAAATTTTTGAAAATACGTAAAAACTATGGAATGTCGTAATGTTTTTTATAAGAAAAATAAATAGTATTACAACATCCGGGAAATTTAAATTTTGTATTAGGTTCGATTGAAATATAACAAAAAAATTATTGTGTTGAAATACTAAATCGAAGATTAAATAAAAAAGTAGTTGATTAAAGTGGTTACAGAAAAATTATTAAGCGAAAGCAAATTTCAAATGATATAAAGATCAAAAGACTAAAAATGAAATATTGCAAATTCATAACGATATATTATATTACATATGAGTTTCTTAATATTTTATTTATTACTCCGGAAAATGTTTTCTTGGGAAAAGCAATTCGAAAACTAAAATCTCCAAACAAATAGCATAAGGAGCTTAAGAAACACAGATTACAGATGCAGACATTTTACTGTTTAAGATGCAACATTGTGACATCATGAATATTTTATAAGCACCGTTTCTGAAATTTGATTTCGTAAATATTCTTTTTTTTTTTTTTTTTTTTTTTTTTTTTTCTTTTGAGGAAAAATGTGTATCCATGTAAAAATGCTCTTTAATAAATTACAAGGTTACAAGTACCACAAAAAATCTAATATATAAGTATATCTTCCATGACTGTTTTCTATTTTTTTTTTTTTTTTTTTTTTTTTTTTTTTTTTTTTTTTACAGCCCTTGCGAAGATTAGTCAAGTACTTGCTACTTATTGGGAAACTAATAAATATATTCAAATAATAGGTCGAGAAATAAGCAAAAATTTAGATGAAGTAAGTGATGATAAAAAATAGATGTATTAATATTCTAAGATACCCACTAGAAAAAACTCGCAAACTAATGTGAAAACCGTGGAAGCGTTCTTTTCCATTTTCTTGCTTATATTTTAATAACTTTATTTTTTTTCAAGTAGTACCGCTGAATTTGATCTCTAGCGAAGTTGGATTTAACTTTTTGGATTTGGTGGGCATATATTGTTTATAGA
The DNA here is from genome assembly GCA_963932465.1 of Maratus speciosus. Taxonomy (NCBI): domain Eukaryota; kingdom Metazoa; phylum Arthropoda; class Arachnida; order Araneae; family Salticidae; genus Maratus; species Maratus speciosus. Next base: position 261,345,546 of record OZ010800.1, on the reverse strand, counting down.
GTTACTTTAACTTTCAGTACCGTTTCCGAAGATGAAAGTAGCGCCATTTAAAAATTTAAAAAATCTTTCAAAATTCAAAAAGTACAAACTAACATAGTTAAGGGTCAGCCTGAGAATTATTTAACCAATTAATAGGTTGAAATTTTTAACTTACGGCTGAACGCAGTGGACCTGATTTCAAGGCTTATTGAAGGTTTTGTCTCGGAAATAGCTTAGTGTTTAATTTTTATTGAGGTTAATAAATTCGGTTTTGTGAATCAGGCTGCGAAAATCCTCTATTTTGATATCTACCAATTCCTTGAAGAGTGTTAGAATTGGTTTTAAGATGCGCTCCAAACTGATAGTTGAAATAAATATTGGTATAATTCTTAGATAGTATCATAATCATTCAGTATCAAACTCGAAAATTCATATAAGATTAACGAGTTGAGAGAAACATGACCATCCATAGGGTAAACGACACATACGATCCGAACTATGCAGCAAGGTTTTTACTGTTTCTTATTATGAAAAAAAGTCACGGTACTTGTGTAAACTGCAAGAAATAGAGTGTATGCTGGGACGCTATTCGATCCCTACATCTTTTAATAGACGCAAAGGAACATTTTGCTTAACTTTAATATATAAAGTTACACTAATATTTATATAGAAAATAGTAATGAACTCATTATTGTAACAGTTAAATTTTTATTAAATATAATAATGGGGCTACACAGGAATATTTATTATTCTATTATAAATATTATATGTATATTTTATTTTAAGGTTTTTAGGTTTAAAGATATATATTTTACGTGTAAGAAAGTTTGGATCCCAGAGTATAGCAACAGCTAAGTTCTAGGTAGACTTGCTGACGTTAAGAATGGCAACAGGGACAATGAAATATTTATGACAGGACGTCGTTAAGTCATAAAGTAGCGACCGCCGTGTGTTTATGACTCTTCACCTCTGACCTAAAGAGGAGACAGAATTTGCATAATTTTATGCGCGTGAATTTTGCTAACACAAATTACAGAACAGCAACAGACCCTCCTTAAGGATACGTCATCCAGTAAGAATGCATCTGAAATTTTAAACCGGCCCACACATGGGTAGAAATTTTGAGAAGGTTTTAGTGTAGGTAATTAGAATTTTAAAAAAAGTTCAGAGATGTAATAACCAGTAACAAGGTGTATGAGATGCTATGCACAAATATGCCACTTCTGATGGATTTAGCTACATGGACCAGAAGAATTTTCAGTGACTAATCAAAGGATGGGTGTATAACGGCTTTTCCGTTATATATTCATTATTCCTCCTCTCCCTTCAAAAATCAACTTTTAACCTTACTGGTTCATTATAAATTGTCATTATTCTCCCCCCCCCCCCTTCAAATAAAATATTTAGTTTAAATTTGACATTTTATAGTTAATTTCATATGGCTTTAGTCATTCCCCCCCCCCCCCCTTCACACCACTGTAAGTTTCACTTTTACTTTTTAAAGTTCTTTTTAAATGCAGACATCATTTATCTCGGTTCCTTTTTCTGTCTTTCAAATTCACACGGTTATAAAAAGATGTTAACCGCAGCAATTTTCCATTGAAACAAAGTAAAAGAATAAAATACAAGTGAATGTCTTTTTCGTTTCGCAGCCGACGATGCGTAATGCATATTTTCTCAGCCTCTGCGCTTGCATTAGTATTCAATTCTCAATATTCATCATTCCTCCTCTCCCCTCAAAAATCTACTTTTAACCTTACTGGTTCATTATAAATTGTCATTATTCCCCCCCCCCCCTTCAAATAAAATATTTAGTTTAAATTTGACATTTTATAGTTAATTTCATATGGCTTTAGTCATTCTCCCCCCCCCCCCCCTTCACACCACTGTAAGTTTCACTTTTACTTTTTAAAGTTCTTTTTTAATGCAGACATCATTTATCTCGGTTCCTTTTTCTGTCTTTCAAATTCACACGGTTAGAAAAAGATCTTAACCGCAGCAATTTTCCATTGAAACAAAGTAAAAGAATAAAATACAAGTGAATGTCTTTTTCGCTTCGCAGCCGACGATACGTAATGCATATTTTCTCAGCCTCTGCGCTTGCATTAGTATTCAATTCTCAACCTTGTACTTTGTCGGATACAAACCATATGCCCCTTGCTGACTAATTTTCAGCTGTCGATATATCTGTAACGTGCATATAAAATCACGTGTTCCTATTTCTTTTAGTCTCCCTGCTTACCGCTGGAATCATAGTTATTGTAACCCTAAAGAGCCCGCCATGGCATAGTTTTCAATTGAATGTAAAACTTCTGGATTGTTTTGTCTACCCAATTTGTGTTCGCCAAACATCTTACATGTGGTTAAATAATGTTCGCCAATCTGTAAGTATTTGTAACAAAATCTAACTCACTTTTGGCTCCTGACCTCGAGCCATGTAGTCTACAAATTAAGCCCCGCTGTGGGGCGTCCGCCGTCGAGCAGTTATTGAAAATACCCCGTTCCGCTATACTGTCACGGCTCTGCATTTTAGGTGTTTCATAATAAAGATGTAAGTCCTCTAAACTTTTGTGTTGGAGTTTTTTTTGCTCTTAGTCATATTGTGAACCTGGGTATACGAAACCACCGCCACAGGGTGGACAGACGAGTGCCACTTAGACTAGCCGGCCGCGACACCTCATCCTGCCGCAGCGATGAATGCAGATCCGGTCAATATCAGCGTACTTTCCCCTAAGACTCTAGACGACAGAAATCAAGTCCCTAAATGGTTCTGACTCTTCACAACCAAAGGCACCAATTTCACGTTTTACCACAAAATAATTCTATCTCTTTTTGGAGGACGTATGCTTTAATCGGTAAAAATGGCAATGCGATCTAAACACGCTTTCTAAATTTTTAATTAAAGAATTAACGTTTTTCTACATATTTTTATTTACGTACTAATTGAGAATTTACTAGTAAAAGAACTGTAGAGAAGTTATACTAGATAAAATATATAAACTGAAGATGTTAATAAAAAAAAAAGGTATCTTAAAAGAACAGCTTCCAGGGTTAAAAAGAATAGTGAATAACAGCACCTAAAACCTGTTTTTATTATTTTCTCAATTTAAGGATTTTGTAAATAATTGTTGTTTAAATATATGTAAATAAAAATGTTTAATCAAGAGATAACAGTCTCTTCTCTTTTGTAAATAATTAATTATGTGTCATTGCTGGTAAAGGTATTTCTATTTTAGGAATTTAATAGAATTTTCAGAAGTTATCAAGTTGACTCAGTAAAGTTTAAATAAAGAAAAAAAATTATTTTAATAGAAAATCTAAAAATACTTATTTCGAAAATTATCGAAAGGAAAAAATTATAAGTAAAAAGGGCCCTCGTAAAAATTCACAAAGCATCCTATTTTGGTAATTTAATTATTTATTATAGCGCGAATGTTATAGATAATTCTTTCGTAATTCGCGTTGCCCTTTTTGCCAGAATTTTATGTTTACAAATCACATTCTTGTTTTATTTATAGTAAATTAATATTTGCCAAATCTGACTTGTCAAGGGTGAATGATTGTGTGAACTAGATTATTTTTATTATAAAAAAAATACGAGTTATAATAAAGTGCTTATATCTGTCCAGCTGTGCAAGATACCGGAGTTGATACTTCATTTTTAGAAATGAAAAAATAAAGAAAGAACTCAAAAAATCATGTTTAATTTTTGCCGAAGATAGTCTAAATCTTTTGTGCATTCAATACGTTAGTATTATGAAATATCTTGAGCATGAAAGGTGTTTCACAAGAAGCAGTCAGAATTATTAGAAAACAAATTAATTTTTATTTTTTTACTTAAAATAAAAGTTAAAAAACAACAACTTTTAACGAGTTTAACAGTCATATTTTTATTAAAATCGGGTGAAAATATCCAAAAAGTTTTACTGGCTTCTGCTTTCGAAGAAGTCTTTCAGACTTTTCTCTTTCCATTCTTCTGGACCACTGCACTGGCCGAAAAGGTGTAACGGCCATTTCTTTAATTCGAGTATCCAATTTAAACGCTCGTCGCAGATTATATTATTACCTAAAGAAAAAAACATGTATAAGAAACTAATGTCTGAATAAGAAATTTATTCTGTGCTGAAAAGAGAATAAACATACAAAAATTGTCTGAAGATTTTTAAAAAGATTTCAGTAAATTGTAAAGATTTTTCATTTTCTGGTTGCTTGTTCTGATTACAGTTTTAAAAATAAATCTCTGAATTTTCGAGAAATTTAAAATGCCCTGGATGTGATTTAATATTTTGATATTTTGTATTAACTATAGTCGTTTTGTGTCATATTCTTTTTACTTAGTCTTGAAGTGGAACAGTGATTTAGTAGTACTTCAAAATTACTTGAAAAATCAGTCTTGTTTCTCAAGCAATACTTTTATAGCTACATCTTCTATATCAAGCGTTTGTAGAGGTGAACAAAAGGAGAATACAAGCATCAAATTGTACCACAAAAAACTGAAATTGTTTTTGACTAGAAATTATGTCTTCTTTCAAATTATGCAAAACAATTAAGCGCTTTCCCGTTGCTAAAATTCTTATGCAATATGAATTCTAAATAAATTACTCCGCTGCCAACAAACTTTCTCCCTCCAAACTCAAAAGTCTTATCGAGTTATCTAACTAATGGCGTGTCTATATCATTAATTGTTAGTGCGGTCTTTCCTTATTCAATAAACTAAACATAGATTAAATTTTATAATTAAAGAACACAAGCAAAACAAGAAAATAAGAAAAGTGCCTTTGCAAAACATCGCTGTGCGATGAAACAGACCTTTATTACACTCAGCTAAAATTATCGCTAATCCCAATTATATGCATTACCCTAACTTTTTTTTATGCATTCCAAAGAAAGTTAATACGGCGATAGTTATAACGGTACTCTACACTGAAAAAAAAAGTCCTTCCGGCCAGTGCCGGGAGGAAGAGGTAGCTTTCACAATCCTTATTTTAAAAAAGCCAAATTATATCATTCAAACACACGAAGCTCAATTTAGTGGAAACCGAATATAGGAGATTCAATACTAATTTTTATCAATATAATGAATGAGAATTTCGCGAAATTAGTCAGCTTTATCCAAGCTGTTTTTCTTTAAAGTAACATATATTTGGCTGCCAAATTCGGCAATTTCTTAAAGTGCCTGTCATTTTAAGACAACATGGTGGATGAGGCTAAGCAGTGAACTTGGTCGAGACCTTAGTAATTGCTGTGCACATGCTCACTCACATCGGAATCGGTTAATATAGAGGAGTGCTGTCGCATGCAAAAAATCAGATTCTTCAAAATGTCACCCACAATAGAAATTGAAACTGCTATATCTGAGCAATTTTTTAAGGTAAAGACAAACAAAAAATGCTCCTGAATCCTTATATCAAGGTCAAATACTTAAGAAATAAACCTTTTTCAATTTCTAATTTTTTTGCACCTCACTTTAAATATATATATATATTTTAATTTAATGGTCGCCATTTTGAAACAAGATGGCTGATGAATCTGGCCAGCGAACTTGGTCGAGGTGTTGATGTATACTATCCACATGCCTTCTTACATCGAAATAGGCGAATACGTGTGTTATCGCGTGACAAATACAAGATCGTTTCAAAATGTTAGCCATACTAGAAATTCAAAAGGCTATAAATCAACCATTTTTTAAGATATAAATAAAAGAACAAATTTTCAGAAACAAAAACTACTCCGGAATCTTTGTATCAAGGCCAAACACAAAAAAATCTTTTTCATTTTCCAATTGTTTAATACCTCATTTTGAATTTTAAATTTATTTTTTTTTTAAATGGCAACCCTTTTGAAACAAGATGACGAATGAGGCTGGCCAACGAACTCGGTTGAGACATTGGTATGTACTATGTACAGACCAAGTTACATCCAAATAGGTTCATAATTACGCCTGTTATCGCGTGACAAAAATCAGGTCGTTTTAAAATATCAGCCACAAGAGAAATTCAAAATGCTATTACTCAGCCATTTTTTTTAGATATAGACGAAAGAAAAACTGTTCCGGAATCTTTGTATTAAGGTCAAACACATACAAAAAAAATCTGTTTCACTTTCCAATTTTTTGGTATCTCATTTAATTTTTTTTATTTTTTAATTTTTTTACATGGCCGCCATTTTGAAACAAGATGTCGGATGAAGCCGGCCAACGAACTCGGTCGAGATATTTGTATGTACTATGTACACACCAAGGTACATCCAAGTCGGTTCATAAATACACCTGTTATTACGTGAGAAAAATCAGGACGTTTCAAAATGTCAGCCACGCTAGAAATTCAAAATGCTATAACTCAGCCATTTCGTAAGATATAGACGAAACAAAAACTGCTCCCGAATCTTTTTATCAAGGTCAAACACATAAGAAGAAAATATTTTTTCAATTTTTAATTTTTTGGTACCACATTTTAAATTTAAATTTTTCTTAAAAATTTAAATGGCCACCATTTTTAAACAAGATGGCGGATGAAGCTGGCCAACGAACCCGGTCGAGACATTGTTATGTACTATGTATAAACGAAGTTACATCCAAATAGGTTCATAAATATGCCTGTTATCGCGTGACAAAAATCAGGGCTTTTCAAAATGTCAGCCACGCTAGAAATTCAAAATGCTATAACTCAGCCATTTTTTAAGATATAGACGAAACAAAAACTGCTCCGAAATCTTTGTATAAAGGTCAAATACATAAGAAAATATATTTTTCCATTTTAAATTTTTTGGTACCACATTTCAAATTTTAAATTTTTTTAAAAAATTTAAATGGCCGCCATTTTGAAACAAAATGGCGGATGAAGCTGTCCAACGAACTCGGTCGAGAGATTGGTATGTACTATGTACACACTGAATTACATCCAAATCGGTTCATAAATACGCCTTTTATCGCGTGACAAAATTCAGGACGTTTCAAAATATCAGCCACGCTAGAAATTCAAAATGCTATAACTCAGCCATTTTTTAAGATATAGACGAAACAAAAGCTGCTCCGGAATCTTTGTATAAAGGTCAAATACATAAGAAAAAAATATGTTTCCATTTTTAATTTTTTGGTACCATATTTCAAGTTTTAAAATTTTTTAAAAATTTTAAATGGCCGCCATTTTGAAACAAAACGGCGGATGAAGCTGGCCAACGAACTCGGTCGAGACATTGGTATGTACTATGTACACACCGAATTACATCGAAATCGGTTCATAATTACGGGAGTTACAGTGTGACATAGGTCAGATATATATATATATCTGGAAATATACTGGGGATATCATTATATACACTGGAAATATCATTATATACAGGAAAACTGGTAGTATTTTTTACAGTGTAGTATTAAATGCCAGTGCGGTGTTTTCTACATTGTACAAACAAAACGTGGCTTAAAATGTCGTATTAAAGAACACCATCAAAACATTATAAAGAAGTAAGTTTATGTAGGGCAACTGGGTCATGATTTTGTAATGTGTCTCTGGAGATTCTGGAAATTCAGCTTCAAAAAGCTAATAATCATTTGAATTAAAGCCTGAGCTTTTGTAAATGTCTTCAGTTAGGTTCCTTCTATAGGCAGAAATGTTCAAAATTACATTTTAATATTTAAAATAAAATAAAAATATATTTAATTGTTCTTTCCTCATGGGTCCAGTTGTCCCATAAAAATGGGGTAAGTGGAACATGAGGGTTTATGTTCCACACGCGTTTTTTTATTTTATTTTATTGGGTATCAGGTCCTCTTTGAAAAAATGTAATCAACTAAAAAAAAATGTAAACCAGGCAAATCATGTACATTATATATCAACTAAAGGGCATTGTAAGGGAAACCTTTACTGTCAATGTGTCTAAAAAAAGCACTAAAAGTGAAAATATTATTTGTACAAAAAACATAAAAATTAAGTAAGTACTTATGTATTTCTGTATAGGTAATAAGTATAAAAGTTACATGGGTATTTTAAGGGAAAAAAATAACAAGATAAATCGATGAACAAACGGATACGTAAGTACTTAAGTATCTCATTCTCATTTTCATTTGCCACAGTGGAAGTTCGATATGTCCAATAAACCTGTGCAGAATGTAACTATATTTTTATATTGAACAGAACTATTTTTTATTCCTTTCGATAATTTTATAATAATCTCACTTGCCTTATGTAGGCCTCTTCATGTGTATCGTAAAATTTCGAGCTATAGCTATCACAATTAAGAAATCTGGTTTGATACCCCCAACTTGCTTTTTTTAAATTTTTTTATGTAATTTTAATAAGGTATTATGTAATTTTCTTTATTGCAACCAAAAAAATAAAAAAAAAAATAAATAGAGAAAATAATTTCCCGTAGTAAGAGAAACTCAAAAAGATATTTATAACTGTTGGGGTAACTGGATCCCCTATGGTCCAGTTACCCCTGATACATGTCCACTTACCCTATTCATGAAAAATATATGGGGTAACAAGAACACCGGCCTTACATTTGAAACATGAAGTAAATATGTATAGATATCTAATAATATTAATGTAATTATGTGTCTAATCTTTAAATAAAAAGATTGTTTAATAAACGTACTTACCGTATTTTTATAAAATGTCGAGGAAGTTCAACCAAATAGCGTTTTTTTTTTTTTTTTTTTTTTTTTTTTTTTAATAAACACAAATTTTCGGCAACTAATTACAGCAAAGGCAGAGTTACGATTGAGTTGATACACGTTGTTTTACGGAGTAGAGATGACGGTGCAATGTTGAAAGAAGCAAAACTTAAAAACCGTCAACGGTTTTTTATAAAATAGCCTAGGGCCCAGTTACCCCAGCTTACCTTAATAAATAAATTGCAAGATTTGTCTGGTAAATGAGCAACCCTTTTGACATCAGTTTGGATAAAATAATTTCTATGCATACTTCTATACATGGACTTAACATTCTTGAAGCATTTCGTATCGATAAAAAATAAGAAAATATTGTTAATGTTGATTTGCTATTCCTCCATTATCAGAGTGTTGGAAATATTATATAAAAATAAGTTTTCTTTAAGTTCTTCAAGCATTGTTCACATTTTCGATTCCATTCCCTGTGCTATTTTCCTGTCGGCTGTTACCCATAATCTCCTGTTTTACTATTAGTGAAAAAACCTTTCACATGAATTCACTTCTCTATTATATATTCGAGTACATTAACGTCATTCTTTGTGCTGAGGATGGTTAGTTTAATTCCACCGAAACTAGTATTCTTTTAAATTTAAATTTCTGGTCTTATAAATGTTGTACTTTTCCTATTTACAATATATTGCACCTAGTATAATCTTAATAATAAAAAATAAAAATTATAACACTAAAATTACTTTTGAGTCAAATTACACTTGATAAAAATTAATATTGACTTACAGAGGATTGCGGAGTAAAGGGTGTATTCTTTTTAACCTTTATACTCCTTTCAACTCCTGATAGACCGGGAGCCGGCAGCACAGTCACATGGTTCGTATGGATACCATTATTTCTCCAGGAAAACTACCAGTATATTTTTATAGAAAAAGAAATCTAGGTTAAACGCGCAAGATTTCGCCTTCGTTTAAGAAGAAATTTTCTGTAAGATAATACTGGTGCCGAAAAAATTTTCTGCTCTGCAAAATTTAAGGAGGCGTACGAACCATGAGACAACCACCTCGTCGCATTGGAGGCTGAAATTCCAGAATTAGCTAAAACTCGATTCCCATATTAAAACGCTATCGGTCTGCCAAGTCATATCTTGGTGGAAAACACCTAAAAACTCGATTTTACCAATTGACTCGTAGGTTTAACATTTTGTTTTCCTGCTCCAAGTCCGCCTTGTTTTCATACCATTGGATGCAGGAAAACGCAATGGTAAACCTAGAGTCGTCCGCCATAATCGAGTTTTTAGTATTTTCTACCAAGATATGACTTGGCAAACCGAGTGCGTTTTAATATGGGAATCGAGTTTTAGCATATTCTGGAATTTCAGTCTCCAAATCGATGAGGTGGTTGCCTGTGCTGCCGGCTCCCGGTCTATTAGGAGAGAATTTCTAAAATCGATGGGATAAGATGAAATGACGTAGAACTTTCCTCGTAGAACCTCCCTAGAACATATATAACAATTAAATAATAATAAAAAAAAACTTTTAGATTCGGGATCTCTGCTATGTTTTCTTATATATACGGAAGTGTAGCAAGTTCTATCTCACAAGGGAACCACTTTTGATGTTGCTCGCACCTGGCATTGAGACCTGGTGCATTTAAAAGCCCTATATTATGAAGTTTGAGAATCGGTAAAATTTTTCTGTTAAAATCATATTTCTTGATTATATAGCAGCATAACTTTCTGAAAATGCAATTTTCGGGACCACTTATCGGACTATTAACATTGAATTTTTTTTTTTTTTTTTAAAGCATTTAAAAATAAAAATTAGTTAATAATAAGTATAAAATATTGAAAAAAGTTTGAAAATTCCTTCAAAAACCCACGAATTTGATTTTGAAAAATTGCAACTTTATTTTCATATTTTTGGCGGGGAATCAGTTGGCGTTTATTTTCAAAAGATGAGCTTTCCGGCAACCCTAGCCAAATGTCATAGCTGAATTTGTAATAGCTAGACATTGCAATGTCCGACGTCCGACCTATTTTGCCACAGTAATTTTTCCAAATTGTATAAAAATATTAATTTACTTTATGATTACTTTTATCGAAGGCCCCTTTAATACAGCAACATTTCATTTTAAACATTCGAAACTTTATTTCATTCGATTTCAAAAGAGAATAGTTTGCTTATTTTGTATTTCACTAAAAAATAGTTTTGAATGATCTTCGAAGCTTTTATGGAATTATATTTATTACTTATATATTTATCGTCTGCATAGAAAAAAAAATAAAAACCTAATATTTGTTTCTTATGCTATCAATTAAATGAAAAAAACTCTCATTCTGATATAATTCTAGTAATATGTTCTGTACGTTTTCTCTTTGGATAAAGCGAGCGGAAAAATTGTAGCGCCCTATTTGGCGACTTAACTCACTTTTGGCGTGAAATAAACAAATAAATATGTAATAATAAAAAATTAAAAGTATAAAAGAGTATATAAAATATTATTTTAACAGAGGAATTTTTTCGGTTATCTAACTTTTATGCTACAAAACGCACCAGGTCTCGATGTTAGGTGCGAGCAACACCAAAAGTGGTTCCCTTGTCAGTGGTTTCGTAAGTAGGTAGGTTAATTCTAAAGTAAAGACAAAGCGCCAAGTATCCAGGTTCGATCCCTGGTCTGGACATTTTTCGCTCTGTTGGAATAAACTTCAACTGTGCTACTCCAGCCTTGAATAAAGACAAAGCATTTTATCAGTACATATTCAGATAGTATGACATGCTTACGGTAGAATTGTACAACCCTCAACTGTTGCCAGATGGGAGACCAAGTACGTTCATCCAGTGTCCCGATATCATTATATCTGAGAGACAACCAGTCGAGGGATGGCATTCCTGTGAATATATCTTCGGGTAAATCGGTTAAGCTATTGTTGCTAGAAATTAAGAATACAAATTTTTATTAATAAACATTTTTATGCATATAAACAACTAATAAAACTGACATATAATCAATAGATCTAAAAATTGTATTAACAAATTGCATTTATTATCGCATTATTGTTTGAATTCATTCAACAATTATATTCTCATACATATTACACATTCAATGAAATTTTACAATGCGTACCATTACTCTCAATAAGTTTATGTAAGAACAAATTTTGTTACAAAATTGCACGTTATACAGTGTCTATTTTTGGGGATCTACTGATGGGATATAAGTAGTTTTTAGGGTTCCGTACTTAAAAAGTAAAAAAGGAACCATTATAAGATCACTCCTGTGTCTGTCTGTCTGTCTGTCACAGTCATTTTACTCATAAAAGAACTAATTGTAGTACATAATATACAATTTAAATATAAATATAGGTAAAATATATAATTATGCATATTATTCTACTAGAAATACTCATATTTAGTTCTTTTACATTTTATCAAATAAATACAAAAAATTTAAGCTTAATTTTTTTTTAGTATTTTTCCAGTTCATTTTGCAACATTTTAAAGTGATTTTACCAAAAAATTTGCGAAAACAAAAATTCAGACACAAATGGGTTAAAAAACTAATTCACGTAAAAACTTATATTTTGTATGTATATTGTATTTGATAAAGTTTTATAACACCTGCCTATTTTTAAGTAAGTGCCCGGAATATATGTATTAATTTTATCGTAAATTTTGTATTCTAGTGTTTAATTGCATGAAAGAATTATTACATCTGTAATTTTGATTATTATATTAGGTTGAAATTAAAGTAAAATATTTTATGAATATCTGTATTTAATATTAACTGTATGTATCAAATATATGTTTAAAAATCCTGCGCGCAACCCATGTATATCAAATCACCTTTTTTATAATACTCCATTAATCTGTCTCTGTTAAATTAATTTCTAATTATTTTTCATTAAAAGTATTTAAATGAATACATAAACAAAGACTTGTAAAATTTACACACCAAAAAAAAAAAAAAAAACGTTTAATTTGAAGAAATATATACAGTTCCAAGAATGTTTTAATATTGTGTTAAAATCAAGCAATATCGAGCTCATGAAGGCGATCTGCCACCTTAAACTGAAAATAAGATTACTGCTTCATTATCAACCTAAATACAATTTTTCATCACTTTTCATTAATCGTGCAGTCACAATAAAACACATAAAAAATCTGCCACTGGCATCTAGAAAATATCACCACAATAACAATAAATAAATTCACATTGCTAGAGAGTTCCAGTTATCTCTATGAAAACACAAGAGAATTTTCCTGTATTATTTTGGTCGAACTTACTTAAAAAAATCTCTGCAGATAAATGCGAACGTAAGAAGTGAGCTTTAGTAACTATAATTTTAGTTTATGAATTCAAGAAATCAAGTGATAATTTTTCGCAATTCAAACGATTCATAATATAATGTATCGTTTCATCGCATAGAAAACTATAGACTAGAAAATCTCGAACATTTCGTCTATCTTATTCGTATAATTCGGAAATCTATATTTCATGTTTAGGGAGTTAGAAAATGCCTACATATTTGTTCTACACTGGTCATCAAAACTAAAGGATGATGAGAAAAAATTTGCTCACTAAGTTTTTATTGTAACCAGTGCCCAATTCTGCAATTATTTATGTTAATTAAATACTATTGAACTCAAAATTGTACTTCCGCGCATAAGTTAGCGTTGGAAATATGCAAATTAGATGATTGACAATGTGGTGCGCAATGGACGTATGTTGGAATTCTGGTCTGTAATATTGTTTAAAGTGAATGTGGTGTCTGAGTGTTATCAGTATTCCTTAGTTATGGCTCAAAGGGATAAATCAAGTCAAGGTCAAAAGTGGCGAATAATTGGTAGAGTCGAGGAAGGTCAAAAACAAATGGAGGTCGCTCAAGATTAGAATATCCCTCAAAGTGTCACATCAAGAGCTTCGGGCCACTTTTTACGCTGCCAATCGGTTGATAGACAGCCTGGCCAAGGGAAACTAAGAGAAAACACTGCATCCGAAGAACATTTCTGTCATTGCGGCTCGAAGAAACCCCGAAGCGACTAGAAGATATTTGATTTAAGACATTGAGACTGCTACAGGAACTTGAATTAGCCATTCTACTGCTGCAAGAAGGCTTAACGAGGGTGGACTGCATGCGATCAAACCAATAGTTTCGGTCCCACGCACTCCAGCTTCCAAAAAAGCACGTTTAAACTGTTGTCCTCGTCATGTTCAATGGAGCCAAGAAGACTGGGCTCAAGTATTGTTTACTTACGAGTCCAAATATAGTCTAAACACTGATTCTAGATACGTTTTGATCTGGAGAGAGGAAAGAACACGCAACTTGCCTCTCCTTTGCCCATGAAATATCCCATTCGTGCTCAGTCCTTTTGGTTCCATTGAACATGACGAGGACAACAGTTTAACGGTCCCCTTTGGAATCTGGAGTGAGGGGGACACAAACTATTGGTTTTGTCGCATACAGTCCGCTCTTGTTGAGCTTTCGTGCAGCAGTAGAACGGCTAATTCGAGTTCATGTGGCAGCCAGCAGGTCTCACTCAAAATCTCCTGTAGTCGATTCACGGTTTCTTCGAGCCGAAATTGGCAGAAAACTGTCTTATGATGCAATTGTTGATGTTCGTCTTGTTCGACCAGGCTGTCTATGAACGGATCCAAAGTTTAAAAGCCAGCCCGAAGCTTTTGATATGACACTTTGAGATATATTCAAATCTTGGGCCACCACCATTTGTGTTTGACCTGTCTCGATTCTACCAGTTATCTGCCACATTTGACCTTCACTTAAATGATGCCTTTGAGCCATAACTAATGAATACGGATCACACTCAGGCTCCACATTCAATTTAAACAATGTTACAGACCAGAATTTCAACATACGTCCATTGCGCACCACATTGTCAATCATCTAATTTGCATATATCCGAAGCTAACTTATGCGCGGAAGTACAATTTTGAGTTCAATAGTATTTAATTAACATAAATAATTGCAGAATTTGGTTCTGGTCACAATATAAACTTAATGAGCAAATTTTTTCTCATTATTCTTTAATTTTGATGACCAGTGTAAAACAAATATATAGGCATTTTCTAACTCCCTAAACTTGAAATATACATTTCCGAATTATACGAATAAGATAGACGAAATGTTCAAGATTTTCTGGTCTATAGTTTTCTATGCGATGAAACGGTACATTATATAATGAATCGTTTGAATTGCGAAAATTTATCACTTGATTTCTAGAATTCATAAACTAGAATTATAGTTACTAAAGCTCACTTCTTGCGTTCGCATTTATTTGCAGAGATTTTTTAAGTAAGTTCGACCAAGATAATACAGGAAAATTCTCTTGGGTTTTCATAGAGATAACTGGAACTCTCTTGAATGTGAATTAGAATTTATAAGGATGACATAGAATTATTTTTTCTACAGCCACAATTTATTTTCTAGTTGTCAGTGGCAGATTTTTTTTCTCACCACATTGTTAATCATCTAATTTGCATATTTCCGACGCTAACGTATTCGCGGAAGTACAATTTTGTATTCAATAGAATTTAATTGACATAAATAATTGCAGCATTGGAAATTAATTCTAACATCAACTTAAGGGTGTATTCGAAATAATATTTTTCCACCCTCAACAGCTCGAAATTTTTTGAGACATTTTCAGACTCATTTTTAAATGTAAAAACATGAAACTTGCTGGGGTGATTTCTGAAGACATGTTTAACATGCCGTGTGATTTCATTTTCAGCTCAATTAATTAGAATTTGATTTTTAAACAATTATTTTCTCAGTATGACCATTTTTTTCATTCCCAGATCGCCCGCTTTGGAAAATTCGGTTTAAAACGCCAACTTTGACAGCGTTTTTCACAGTATTTTCTGCATTTATCAAAAAATTAAGAAGCACCGCACATTATATAGTTTTTAAATAAGAGAATTTCCAAGTTTAGTGCATTTGAGAGCAAAAATAAATTTTAAAATGAATCAGAAAATAAGCAGTTTGGATCGGAATACACCCTTAATGAACATAATTTTTCTCATTATTCTTTAATTTTCATGACCAGTGTAGATGAAGGAGGGTCGTTAAGATCGGAAGAAAAACCGATTATGCTCTAGGTGCTCAGGACATTGCTAATCAATGACATGGATATATGTTTCACTATTTCCCAAAATTTTTAATTTGTAATGTAGGCTTTTTTCCAGAGAGACATTCAGTTTGCGTCAATTTTTCCACATTAAGTGTCTCGTACCTTTTAAACGAGACGAAATTTAACGAAAAAAAAATCAAAGTTTGAATTAGTCTATCTTCAAAACCTTTTTTTGTATTAACATGCAATTTTGGATATGGATTAAACAGATAGTGCTTTGTAATGTGCTACCATCCGAAATTTATTATCCTTTTACAGAATTTATGTATTGCTGAAATCAAAATAGCTCTTTTTTTTACTCCATAAGTCATTGCGCATATGGTATCTTGAGAAAAAATGTATGGATTGTCACGAAATTTGTTAAAGATACTAAACATATATGTGTGTTTAAAATAAACTACTTTCAAGTATTTACAATGATAATATTTTTAGTTATGACTTTTTTTATTCATTAGAAATACAAAATGTTTTTTTTTGTTTCACAAAAATATTTTTTTATATAGTTAATGAAATAATTTTGGCCTAAGAGTAGTTCATTTTAAACACACGTATATGTTTAGTATCTTTACCAAATTTAAAGACAATCCGTACATATTGTTTCAAGAAATCAGTCGCGCAATACCTTATGGAGTAAAAAAAAGAGCTATTTTGATTTCAACAATACACAAATTCTGTAAAAGGATAATAAATTTCTAATAGTAGCATATTACAAAGCACAATCTGTTTCATGAATATCCAAAATTTCATGTTTATACATAAAAAGGTTTTGAAGATAGACTAATTCAAACTTAATTTTTTTCGTTACATTTCGTTGCGTTTAACAGGTACTAGATCCTTTAACCAAACAGTTACAAAAAGGTTTATTATTCTCATTATTAAGTTGTAAAATAAGTGCACGAAGGATTATCTATTAAAAAATTGACTTTTATTATTTTTTACTGTTTTTTTAATGCATCTCTGCATTTTTTTCATTACAACACAACAGTAGTGATATAAACTTAATAGGATTGAATAAGTTATTATTTTTCTAGCTTAACCCAAAATGATTCTAAGTAATAATTAAAATTTTATCTTTAGTTATATGTATATATTCATTTTATTGCCTTTATTTATTTATAGTATTTGCTTATATGTTAGAAACCATGTGCCACATTACGTTGTTTCGTCCCTGGACTCAGATTTCACGCACAAGAAAACAATTGTAATATATTTTCTTTACATCTAAGACATTCGGCCTTCCTAATATTTTGTCTTCTGCAAAGCCATCAGCAGCTTATTACGCAGAAACGACAAGTAGCACTATCAATGTTAGTGATATCTGTTGCCTTTATAAGGTTAAAGTTTTAATTTGCTATGAAAAATTGTGGTGTTCTTATAGTAATAACCAGTCAGATGTTCCAGATTTGTGTCAAAACAACAAAATAACCCAGAAACATTCTTCACTTTAAAGAGAAAAGAAAAATTCTTTGCAAGACTATAATATTAAAGAAGAAAAGTTTTTCATTAAACTTAGACAAACTGACGATGTTAGAAGAACTACATTATATATAATTTATGATCAGTTTTAATTGTTATATAGAAATAAAAATAATATTTACTTACTCAAGTCGAAGAGCTGTCAATTTGTCAGGTTTTGTGGGAAGCATACTACGTTTAATGGGACCAAAGCTTTCGTCTTCCAATTCTAATGACTTTAAATTATTCAGCTGAGAAAAAACATTATTTCCTATCTTTTTAATATTATTTTGAAAAATGTAGAGGATTTCCAAATTAGAAAGACCACCGCTAAAAACGTCATCTTCTAATTCTGGTATTTGATTTCTCCTTATAATTAGAGATTTGAGTTTATCCAGTTGTCCAAAATTTAGTTTCTCTTGAACTGATAAGCTGTTGTCAATAATGAGTTCCTGTGATAAAAAGATATTATATGAGCAATTTGTTTGGAAAAAAAAAACGCTATATAAAAAGTTCAATAAATCGTAATCCAGTAGATTATAATCTTCTACTGATTTATTTGTAACCAGGACAGGTAATTAAACCATACGCGGGTGTAGTCACTGAAGACTGGATAGATGGTACACATTCAGTCGTGATCCACTAGATTATAATCCTCTACTCACAGAAATATCACCAGGACTGGATATTAAACCATACGCGGGTGCAGTGCCTAAATGCTGGGTAGATGGTACACATTTCCTTTGAAATAAAGATATATTCCAGAGAAAATGTTACTTTACAGAGTCTTATAATAAACAATTAGCACAAAAAAAATAAGGCACTTCGAGATATTATAAAAACTTGGTACATCATTTTCTCAATGAAATCTACATATGATAAAGTAAAATAAAAAAATGAAGCCACATACTATTTTTTTTCCCGAAATTATCACAGAGAGGTCTCAAATGTAACATTCGACAAGGAATTTTCCTTACTTTTCTTATGTGAATTTTCTAGTGCAAATTTCCTAATTGGTGTTATTTTCGTTATAAGGGAACTCGGCATCATTCAATTTCGGAAAAAAGGCAAAAACAACAGTTTTTCTATAATTAATTCATGCACTTTTTTTTGCTCGAAATGTATTCAGAAAACCTCAGTTTATTCTCACGAAGAGATTTATTAACTGAAAATGTGCGAAGAAATCTTTTTACTTTATACATTTTTTTTAAATGATTAATTTTCTTTAAGGTTATCCCACACCACACACACACACACGAAATATCATCTCTAATTTAACATAAGTATCTCGCAAATAATCTCACTTGTTAAAAATCTTTACTTGCATTTTTTATCAAGTTCTTTCAAAATTTTCAGGCTATTAAGATAAAATATAGAACAGTAAATAAAGGAAAAAAAGCTAATGTCGGAAGAAATTCCTATAAAATGATTTCTTTTACCTATGGTAGATCATGATGAAAAAGGATGTTTCACAAAAGTACGTCATAGATTGATAATTAAAGCAAATATCAGACAAGTGATTTGCCCTACTGCGAGAATTCACACTCAAGTTTTAAGTAGCTTCAGCCTATTTCCAGATTATGTAATCCGAAAGAATTTGGATCACTTTAAAGTTTAAAAATTATCTAAAAGATTTATTTATTTATTATTATTATTATTATTATTAATTAGTAAAAAGAGAAAATCAAAAATCTCATCATGAAAAATACCACTTTTTTTGTAACTGGATTTTTTAGCATCTAAATTATTAATTTTAGTAGAATGCTGCTATTGAGAAAAAGAATGATTTTAAAATCGGTATAATTGAAGAACGGTGTCAATTCAAAGCTGGTTTATAAACAATTTTCTAAAATCCTGCATATTCAAACAATCAGGGTTGGTTAGAGATTAGAGGTGAGAGACTATTTTTGCAAGTAAATCGTTTAACAATATATATAATTCAGGAAAAATACTACGTTTAACACTTTATATCCTGACAGTACTTTTAAGTACCTTTAAAGAAAATTTAGCATAAAATTTATTTATTTCGTCTACTAATAAAAGTAGAATTGCACTTCTCATACAAAATAATTTGGTCAATCACATTTAGAAAGCATAGCGAAACATTCTAAGCTAAAAATTAGTTCGAAGAAATTAGTTCGTGAAACTACATGACATTTTAGATGAAATTGTTTTTAAAATACTCCGTTTCGTACCAACAGTGTATTTTCTTAAAATGATTAATTTTACTTGAGTTTCATTTTGAGCTAACTATTACGTTTGGCTACAGTTGTGTTAGTATAATGGGAAATTTTCCAAATATCTTACCTCTAAGTGATTCTATAATCCAAAGAACCACGGTTGGTGTAAACTATTCATACAACAAGAATCAAAATCCAATTCTTTAGCTATTTTTAATATTATTTTTAAATGTAATATTTTTAAAAGTCTCACTTTCGTACCAACAATGTAATTATTTTTTTAAATGTTTCATTTCATGTGAATTTTATTTTGCGTCAACAATTACGCTTGTCGACAACATTGTTAGTATAAAGGATAAATGCACAAATATATTATTTCTTTAAATGTTTTATTTCACGTGTAATTCATTTTGCTCCAGCTAATCCGATTGGGGACAATAGTGTTAGTAGTATAACGGAATTGTACCAAACAATCTTACATCTAAGTGATTCTTTAATCCTAAGAACCCCGGCTGGTTGAATCTATGCATACGACAAGAATCAAAAACAAATTCCTTAATTATTTTAATGTTAATTTTAAAATGCGCGCTTTCGTACCAACAATGTGATTTTTTTTAAATGTTTCATTTCAAGTGAATTTTACTTTGCGTCAACTTTTAGTTTGCATAAAGGAAAATTATCCAAATACCTTACCTCTAACTTATCCTATAATTCTATGAACCACGGCGGGTCAAAATTATGCATACTTCCAGAATCAAAATCCAATTCCTTTGTTATGTTTATAGTTATTTTTAAATGCCATATTTTTAAAATGCTGGATTTCGTACCAACCATGTACTATTTTTTCAAATGTTTCATTTCATGTGCATGTTATTTTGCGTCATCAATTACGCATGGCGACAACAGTGTCACTATAAGAGAAACATAGTAAAACTTATTGATTTTTTTTTCAAGTGTTTCATTTCACGTGAACTTCATTTTGCGCCAACAATTACGATTGGAGACAATGGTGTTAGTAATAACGGAAAATTATCCAAATATCTTACCCCTAATTTATTCTATAAGCCTAGGAACGACGGCTGGTCGTCATTAGTCGAACTATACATATCACGAGACTCAAAAATCAGTTGCTTGATGTCTTTACAAGAGAATAATTTTGACGGCATACTGATATCATAGCCCTTCAATGTGAGATAAACATATTTTTTCCCAGATAGGCTTCTTAAAACATTCCGGAGGGTTTCAAAATCACCCGTCTTCTTGTGGTATAACAAGTAACCGTAAGTTCCTTCACATGATTTTCAAAATCGTCAAGATTCCCAGAATGTATTACAGCACAAAGGCACGCGAAAATATCTTATTCATCTGGACAACTGTCCTCCGTATATACTCTTTATCTTAATCACAAAATCAGTATAGTAACATGCAGGAAAGTCACAAAACTATGCATACAACGAGAATCAAAAATCAAATCCTTAATTATTTTTAATGTCATTTTTAAATGTAATATTTTTAAAATGCTCGCTTTCGTACAAAATATATATTTTTTTTTCAAATGTTAGGTTTCACTTGAATTTTATTTCGTGTCAACTGTTATGCTTTGCGGCAATATTGTTAGTAGTATAAAGGAAAAGCACCCAAATATATATGGGGCATTCTCACAATCTTTTGACTTTCATGTCCCTGAATAATAATTTTTATATTAATACACTTTTTTGTGTGTTTTTTTACTTAATATACTGGGGAACATCCCATTGCATGATTGCATAACAATATTAACGAAATAAATAAGTTTTGGACGATGTTGGGGGGTCCAAATACCAGGAAAACTCCTCTACCGTCCCGTGTCCCTGATGCTGATTCTTAAGCTTGGAGCTGTCTGTATAAAATTGTTTCAATAAAAGTAATTCGATGTATTTTTTTCCAAAACTGGAACGATTGTTTTATATAAATATGTAGCAAAAAATTAACCTGCACACATTTTTACGGTTGATATTATTTTTTGAACTCTGTCCCTGGGTTTTTCATCCTTACCGTCTCTCTTCTTAAACTTATACAGAAAATCACTTCAAATGCAGCCAGAAATATTTTTTCAAAGTTTTTCTCATGCAGAAGTATGCTAGAGAAAGAATGCCTAAAATTCTTTGACAGGAAATTTACTGCAGAATTTAAATCAGCATTTAAATATCAATTTCAAGATCGTGGCTTTATTGATAGTCTTACCATCCCCAAGGTTTATTCCTGCACATTTTGAGGTAAATAAAAAAAAAATAATTTAATCCAATGTTAACAACTGTTCCTAAAAATCAATTAACATTGTGGCTATCACTTAGTCTTAACATGGTTTGCCTAAAAATATGTGGTAATTTTCCGTACCGCTCCATCCTTACCGTCCTTTTGTGCCATTTCGTCCCTTTTTTTCTATACCGTACCCCTTTTATACCTTACCGTCCCTTCTTTAACACCCTTTTAAGACAACGCTATACAAAAACTCTGTATTAAAAGTACTAAATTTTTATTATTTCTTATTTGAATGTCCTGTCGTACTATGCAAGTTCATTATAAGTAAAAATTTAGAAGAAAATAAAAAGTTATAGTTGTTAAAATGGTACGGAAAATAAAACTCTCAAGTTTAACTTAAACTTCAGTTAAATAAAAAAAAAATCGCTGCTGACCTTTTTTTCTTTATTTTGAATCATTAATGCATCCGTCTATCAGATTCAAATATTATTTTAGCAAATTTAATTTCACCAGATTATTTCCCCAAAAGTCAAAAGATTATGAGAATGCCCCATATTTATTTATATATATATTTTAAATGTTTCATTTCATGTAAATTTCATTTTGTGCCAACTATTTCGCTTAGCAACAGTAATATTAGTATAAAAGAAAAGTATCCATATATATATATATATATATATTTTTTTTTTCAAATGTTTCATCTCCCGTGAATTTTATTTTGATTCACCTTTTATGATTGGCAATAACAGTGTTAGTATAAAAGGAAATGTACCTAAGTATAGTATTACTTTTTTAAATGTTTCATTTCACGTAAATTTCATTTTGCGCCAACAAATACGCTTGAAGATAATAATGTTGGTATGACGGAAAAGTACACGAATATCTTACCTGTAGGTGATTCTCTAAGCCTGAGAACCAAGGCTGGTCGTCATTCGTCAAACTATGCATATGACAGTTCTCAAAAATCAATTGCTTGATGTCTATACCAGAGAATAATTTTGAAGGCATGCTGATTTTATACCCCTTCAATCTGAGATAAACATCTTTTAGGCCAGATAAGCTACGCATACTTTGCCGGAGGGTTTCAATATCAGCTATCTTCTGATTGGATTCACAAGTAACCGTAAGTCTCTCACCATCACCTACTAAATTGTCTAATTTTACTATTCTGCAATGACATGGGAATAAATCTTCTTTCTGTGGGCAACTGTTCGCATAGACTCTTGAGGTTAATCCCAAAATCAGGATAGTCACATATAACGACCACATGTTGATACTGGAAACTGTAAGAAAAACTTATTTAGTTTTAGAAATTATCAAAAAGTAATTTTTATATGTTCAATTTTTTGTTAAAGGTTCATTCCTTAAAGTGTCTGTCTACGGCTGGAGTGCTTTTATTAAATGTACAATATTGAATAAATACACATATTTTTATTTCATTTGGAATACAGAGTGATGAAAAATCGTAGTAATAACATCATACCATTTAAAAGCATGGTGGGGGGAGGGGGTTGCCATTTCTTTAGCAAAATTTCATGGTTACACCAGACAGCTCGCACTCAATACAACTAAATACAAGGTACTAAAGTACATTTCCATTTGTATTATATTCTATTAGTACACTTACCTGCGCACTGAACTAGGAGTTTTGAAAAAATTAATTATTATATGTTTAATTTTTTGTTAAGGTTTCATTCCTTAAATTGTCTGTCTACGACTGGAGCACTTTTATTAAATGTACAATGTTAAATAAATATACATTTTTATTTCATTTGTAATACAGAGTGAGGAAAAATCGTAGCAATAACATCATAACATTTAAAATCATGGGGGGGAGGGGGTTGCCATTTCTTTAGCAAAATTTCATGGTTACACCAGACAGCTCGCACTCAATACAACTAAATACAGGTACTAAAGTACATTTTCATTTGTATTATATTCTATTAGTACACTTACCTGTGCACTAAACTAGGAGCTTTTAAAAAATTAATTGTTATATGTTTAATTTTTTGTTAAGGTTTCATTCCTTAAATTGTCTGTCTACGGCTGGAGCGCTTTTATTAAATTTACAATATTAAATAAATACACATATTTTTATTTCATTTGGAATACAACGTGATGAAAAATCGTAGCAATAACATCATAACATTTAAAAACATGGGGGGGGGGGGGTTAGCCATTTCTTTAGAAAAATTTCATGCTTACACCAGACAGCGCGCACTCAATACAACTAAATACAGGTACTAAAGTACATTTCTTTTTGTATTATATTCTATTAGTACACTTACCTGCGCACTGAACTAGAAGTTTTATAAAATATTCAAAATCAGAACATAGTGAGTAATATGGGAATCATTCTGACAAATTTTAACTGAATTATACTTCAATCATTTTTGTATATAATTTTATTGAACATGGTATTAACAGAAAAATTAATTTTCTAAAAATCGCATTTAAAGATTTTTTTCTTATATTATTTCTTATCTGTAAAAAAAGAAAAAAAATGTAGAGGTGTCCATTAAGTTTTATTAGTACTTTTATGTTAAAAAATCTTAACTGCTTAAGACCGCATCCGGCATTTGTTCATTACTTCCTGTTTACAAATTGGACACCAACTCCTCATTTTTTTTTTTTTTTTTTTTTTTTCTTTTTCCAAAATGGCCATTTTAATGTAGGCTGGTACCTTACGTCTAGGTAAAAAAGTAACTTTCTTTCCTTCAGTATAGTAAATAAAAGGATTCTATTATGCTCCTTGAATTAAAATGAATATAACGATTTGATCTGCCAAAGACTTGGCAAAATTTGAAAGTGAATTATTAATGAAAAATAAATTATAGCATCAAATATATATCTGAAGTATGTGTGACCAGTGTGTTATGAAGAAATGAAATTAGTCAGATTCCTGGGTACTTTTCGGAATAGATCACGGGAAGAAAGTATTTTAAATTGTTTGAGAAAAAAAATTAAACCACTGTCAATGGAATTTTGTAGCAGAGCTTCCAACTTTTACGGTTTATTGTTGTCACTAATATAGTATTAGTTATTTTGACTTAAAAGGTCACACAATTTAGACAATTATATAAGGCAAATGTTAATATTCAAAATGTGTTCTAAAAATGAGTAAACATTAGCGCCTATGGATAGAATTTCTAAGAAATATGACGTCGGATTGGAATACCAATTGAAACCCATTTTGTGACCATTGTGTGAGTTCTACAAGGACAATTACAAGCAATTAGAGCACAAGTGATAAATATTCCGATGATATAGTCAAGCACTAAGAGCTGACACCACTCTGAAAAGTTTAAAATTTCCATTTTTTTTTTTTTTGTCGCTCTTTACACAATAATTATTTTGAAATCAATACCTAAACTGAAAGTGCACTTTTGTAATCCTTCAGAACAGCATTTTCAGACTTTATCCCGATTAAACAACTTGATTTTTAGGGAATTAATTGTCGAATATTTTTATAGTATATACGGAAATTTTTTTACGACATATGGATACATCGTTATTCTGTGTAAATTTAAATAATGAAATTTCTTAAATAAATAGTTACATTTCACATTGAATTCTAGTCTATATCATAAAAAATGCATATTTATATGTATTTCATCAGCGTTTGAACAAAGAAAATTAAGTCTTTTGTTACGTCGTTCTAGTTGAAGTCTGATATATTTGCATGTACACCGCTCTTTCCGAAGCGCTACAACTCGACACCTGTCTAGCCGAAATTTTTTTTTTAATTTGCCAACTAACAAAAAGTAGACATTAATCTGTGCATAATAAATTATATAATCAGATTTTAAAAAAACATTCGCATTTCTTTTAAAAGTTTCTCGAAAATGCCTTAAATTTCACCCCTTCAAAGAGGTTTTACCCATTATTGGTTTCAACATGGCATCTCCAGTTTCATAATGGCAACTAATGTGTTCGAATTTAGCTGAAGTCATTGTGACAGAAATTTATCAAAATCCATGGTAACATATAAAATGTTTAGATTGTAGATTGAAGTCAGTTGGAAGTTTTTAATGCAACAAATATATACACACAAAATTCATTCATGTAAAAAAATTACAAATATACAATTATGTAATTTATTAAATATATTGATATTCCCGTAAGCAACGAAGCAAAAGTGAATATATTTTGAAAATAAGCATAAAAATGATTGCGATTATTATTCTTTAGAACATGTAAAGATAAAAAATATTAGATAGCCATTTGAAATTTTTCAGTAGTCTTTATCTTAGAATATTTTATATTTGTTTCTCTTTCGCCGACTTTGAGAAATGAAGTTTGCTCATTATTTCTAATTTTGAAAGGATAACTTTTAATAATAGAACTTTTTCCAGTTCTGGAAAAAAAGAGGTGATCACCGCCTACTAACTCTACGAACTACCGTTGTAAGAATGCGACGCTTTGCTGTTAAAATGATTTACAAATAATTGCTGCGCTTAAATTTTCTTTAGGTATCGTCTACATATACAATATCAGGAAAACTCGTCAATATATACTAAATTGTTTCTAATTTTTTAACAAATAATTTCTGTACTCCTAGAAAACATGATTTATCCGAAAATTTTTCCCGAATGTCTGTAAGCGAAGGAGAAATGTTGTTCCTTCCTGGCACTGATGCGCTCTATTAATACTAAAAAAGAATTACTACTAAATTAATTAAAAAAGAATTAATACTAAATAAGAAAAAAAGCTTAGTTGTAAACATGAACATCGGTATTTGCATATGTTTTCAGACGAAGATACGCAAAATAAGCATCGCCCATATATAGGCATATGACGTCATCTGAAAGAATTGTATTGATGTAATTATACGACAGAAATTGAGTTAGTTGCTTGTGTTCATGCTGCGTGTACTTTTGAAATAAACATTTTTAATAAACGTTTCTATTTATTTTCGAAGTATCCGTGCACAGGGTAGACAACTCCACAGCATAAATTCGAAAGCTTACACAGGAAAAATGTTGTCAATCGACGACATGAGCACCAGGACAGCAGGATAGGAATCAGGGAATTCATAAACATATTGAACAAACATTTGATATGGGAAACATTCCGTGATTAGCTTGATCGACGGCCAGCAAGCACACAGCAATTTATGCAAGCCTATATTTTATGGGCGAAAATTTATTGTTCGTGAAATAATACTTTTTTTTACTCGCCACCTCCTTTTAAGGTACTGTAACTGGACGCCAGTATTTATGAAGTAGTTGTCCGCAATTAAGACATGATAAATATATATATATATATATATATATAATTTTAATAATAAGATAATTAAAACACCTCCAGGTAAAAAACAAACAATCAGAAGAGCAGGTTCAAAATAATAATCCACATATTTTTAATAGTGTTATTTTTATTGGCAGATTATTTTGCCATGAAGCAGGGGAGGCGCCATTAGAGTCAATTTATTACAAAAAGGAATCCAGAGCTAAGAGGGCGATCATAGCAATGTTAATAACTTTTGATGTGTTGGCATAAAAAATAATCAAACTCGCCTACATTAAACAAAATAATACAAATTTGAAACAATCTTGGCAAACATAGGAACAAACAATTATTAACGACGAAAATTAACGTCAGTTTCGACCATAGGAAAATGTGAAAAGGTTGTTTGAATGTGTGCAGTAAACCATTCTACGGCGCGCACATACATTACTCGATATGCACCAAGGATATGAACATATTTTTACCTGTCCATATACAAAGACTGATGTTCATGTTTCCAATAAAAAAAAGTCGTTTGTGTTCATGGGACACCCTGTATCTATTGTTTAAGCTAATTTGTTTTTTAATTACCTATTCATTGATTCCAGTCATATTCGTGTACTATGACTTACAGTACATTTATTAGGGGTTTATCATTTCTTCCCAGGATTGTACAGTTACGTTC
Organism: Maratus speciosus; assembly: GCA_963932465.1. Lineage (NCBI taxonomy): Eukaryota > Metazoa > Arthropoda > Arachnida > Araneae > Salticidae > Maratus > Maratus speciosus. The sequence goes on along the minus strand of OZ010800.1, from coordinate 261,318,006 downwards.
TTAGTTGCAATAATTATGTCCCAAACACTGATTGCAAGGTAGATATACAAATGTTGCTATAAATACTTTAAACTAGCGCGAATTTTTCATGGTAATTTTCTAAAAAAATGCATTTATTTTTTAATAATACGATGTTCTATTGGTATAGTGCCATTTTCAGCCGAGGAAAGTAAAAAAAAAAAAATTAGTAGTTTCGAATATCGAAACATAATTGTTTAAAATATTAGAAAATTTATTCAAACATATTACTAGTAAACAGTCATAAGCTTGCAACAGAGGTTTGAAACCACTGTATGGAGAAAATTTTATTCCCGTTGTATCAAAATTTTAGAAATTAACGGAAGTGCTTTTATTGCACTTTTTAAATTACGCTATTTAGGCAAAACGGGGTAATGGCGGTTGCAACGACATCTCGTGTGCACAACGGGCCATCAATTCGTTGGAAGAACTGTTCTTGTGACTCTGAGGTCTGTAGACAACACCTGGTGCAAGACACATTATCTTGCTACTGTCAATGTGCTAATTGTATCACTGAGTTGCGTCTTTTATGAATTCAATCTAAGGAATAATCGTCTTTACACACCTGTAAGTGACTAGATTAAACTTATCTAAAAAATACATTATATGGTAAACTATGCTGTGAATAAGAACTATATAAGTGGATAATTTATTTAAAGTGTAGAGTCGTTTATAATTTAGTTTCATTTAGTTTCAGTTAGTTTAGTATAATTTATTTTATAGATTCGCCAGTTTGCCCTAGTCTTGGTTGTTTGGTAATCAGTAGGCTTAGTGAAGATATGGAAAGAAAAGGAATAAAAATAATTTATGAAATCTATATAAAACACTAAATCGATTTTTTTTACTAAAAACTTATAACCTCTAAATCGACAACCTCTAAACTAAAAACCGATAAAATGTAAATTAGTAAATTCATTTTTTATTAATTACTAGCTAAATTACCCGGCGTTGATCAGTATTTTAGGAATGTTTGTTTTGAAAAATTAAATTTTTAAAAATCAACGGTTGCTTGTCAATTTACGTAATTTTCACGCGTTTTTTCATTTAATCCGGGTTACAGATTACCTGCTTACTTATTAAGTATAATCTGTGATCTGGATTCAAACCTTTTTTTTATTGATGATATGAGATTTAGTCCTTTTGATGAAAAGTTGTTTCCGAGTATTTTTTTTATTTAAGTAACTTTTTCATGATTAATGAAAAATGGCAAGTACAAAAAATTGTATGATTTAAAAAGAAAATGAAACTTTTATTTTACTTTTCACTAGAAATGAGATCTAGGGACCTAAACATTTGTGGATATTCTAATATACACGCATAAACAAACATAGGGTAGATTGGGTGAAGATGCCGTTGTTTTTTACTTAATTGCTTTAAAAATAGCCTGTTCTTTATATTTGTTATTCATTGATTTCTTGATTTAGTTTAGACTCTTATGTACGATTTAAAAAAATATTTCATTTTGAAGATGTTGATCGAAAATTTTGTTTCTGTAAAAACTTGCATTTCGGCATCTTATCCATAGGTATAGGTACGATGGCCAACTATCTAGGGGTAAGATGCTTTACGAAAATTTCAATGTAAATAATAATTTTTGTGAAGCAGTATAAAACATAATGGGCCGAATAAAAGTAACTTTAACATTTTCTAGATACTAAAGTTGTTAAGTTACTTAATATTAGGAAATTACAAAAATATGAATATAATAAACGTTCAAAATATAATAAAAGAACAAAATATAATAAAAGAACAAAATAATAGAGTAAATTGGGTGAAGATGCCGTAGTTTTGGATTTTATTGTTTTAAAAACAGCCTGTCGTTTTTATTTGTTATTCATTTGATTTCTTGTTGAAGTTTGTACCCTTATGTAACATTTAAAACCATATTTCATTTTATAGATATTATATATAGCATCAAAAATGTTGTTTTTGTAAACACTTGCATTTCGGCATCTTACACATACCTATGGGTAAGATGGCCAACTATCTAGGGGTAAGATGCTTTGTGGAATTTCAGTTTAAACAATAATTTTTGTGAAGCAGTATAAAACATAATGGGACGAATAAAAGTAACTTTAACATTTTAGAGATACTAAAGTTTTTAAGTTACTTAATATTAGGAAATTACAAAAATATGAATGTAACAAACGTTCAAAATATAATAAAAGAACAAAATAATAGAGTAAATTGGGTGAAGATGCCGTAGTTTTGGATTTTATTGTTTTAAAAACAGCCTGTCGTTTTTATTTGTTATTCATTTGATTTCTTGTTGAAGTTTGTACCCTTATGTAATATTTAAAACCATATTTCATTTTATAGATATTATATAGAGCATCAAAAATGTTGTTTCTGTAAACACTTGCATTTCGGCATCTTACCCATACCTATGGGTCAGTATAAAACATAATGGGACGAATAAAAGTAACTTTAATATTTTAGGCGTACTAAAGTTGTTAGCTTACTTAATATTAGAAAATTACAAAGATATGAATGTAACAAACGTTGGCAATTTAATAAAAGGACAAACTAATATTTGAAAAAAAAGTTATGTTCTACTTAACATTTGAAAGAATTATCGCTCTTAAGTATGCCTATTTTTAAACATTATAATAAGATTAAATACGATAAAGCTACCGTGATACAGAGTACAGATTTTTTGTTGGTGTTTTTCATATGCCATTTTGTTCATTTCAGCTGTAACTCAGATCTGAAACAGACTGCACATTTGTTTAGGCACTTTGAGCAAATTTCATATAACCAACGATTTCACTGAATGCATTTCATCCAATCACATTTTTCAGAGATTTTATTGCACTCTGTAAGACACTCTTAACACTTATCTCTCATTCACTTACTCTGTACTTAACTGAAGTGAACTCTCATTCACTTAAAAAAAAAACCTCATCATCTGAATCTGGGTAGGAAATTTAATCCGTTATATTTTCAAAGCAATCAAATTAGCGGGTTGTTTTTAGAGTCTGCGGTGTTTTGATGGAGATTGGAGGGCGTAGACCTGTAGGGAGCAGAAGACCTTAGTTATCTAAATCTATATTATATAGTACGATATTTACATTTATTAAAATTATTTATAACTGCATTCAACATGAAATTTTTAATAATGATTTAAATTAATAATTATTAAACAATATATTTATAAGGCAATTAAAGTTTATTTATAAGTCAGAATACACATAGAAATCTTTCAAGTTATGTTCAACTTAGACTTTAATATTTCTTTATGTCATTTTGAACATTTATAAAAGTTATAATTTTAAAATCACGATTTAATCAATGATTTAAATTATCTGATTAAGATTGCTGACAAGTTAGTTAATATACAAAAGTAATTTATATAATGAAGAAACAACTAAGCATTTGACCGCAAAGGAAAATAACCGGAATCTTAACCCAAGAGAAAACAACCGGCATCTTACCACCAGATAGTTTCGTCAACTCACCCCAAAGTATTGGGTAAGACGTTGGTGGCCCCCACTGGCGTGAAGAAGCAGGAACCGGAAACCATTTATACTTGGCAGAAAGGCCAGGTACCACTACTATCTAAAAACATCAGATATATTTCTCTGGTGTTTAAACTAAGACTTATACAGGGAAATATAGAAGTCACGTAAAAGGTTTTTGACACTTACCAGAAGTTTTTTGACGAAATAGCAATAAAAAAGTACCACTTTTTTTTTTTTTTTTAAGAACGCAAACGGAAATTAAAATATCAGTAGGGAACACCGTTCCTTACAACTGAGCGGCGTTTCCCTACAGCGCCTGCGCAAATGAAAACTACGTAATTCGGCCTCTTGTACAACACAGCATCTCATCTCAAGTTACCCTATTTATTTATTTTATAATCCATTATGTTATGTTAATATATTTCTTTGTAGAACATTTATTTAATATATTATGTTCTACTTAACATTTAAAACAATTATGGCTATTAAGTATGCCTATTTTTAAACTTTATAACAAGCTAAACTACGGCAAAGCCATTGTGATAAAGTGCTTTAGAGTCCAGCTTTTTTTTATGTTTTCCATGTATCTCATTATTCTTTTTAGCAATGTATCAGGTCTGCCACAAACTGCACATTTGTTTAGGAACTTTGAGCAGCATTTATATAACCAACAGTTTCACTAAATGCACTTGATCCCATCATAATTTCCTGAAGTTTTATTGCGTTCTGTTAGACACTCAGAACAATCATTCACTTAAAAAAAATCCTCGTCTTCTGAATCTTGGGAGGGAATTTATCCATCTTCTATAGCATCGTCAGTTGAATTTTCTGTCTTTCAACCCTTTGATTTCTTATCTAATTCCTTTTTAGAAAGGTTTGAGACAACTGGAAAATCGCGGTTGTTATTTTCACACCGATATAGTTTGGCTTTTATAGGAAATTAAAATTATTTTTATTTGAATATTAAAATGAGAAAAAAAACTTTGGTGAAAATTACGTCATATTTAAAACGATACATTTTAAATGTCTAATTTAAAATATATTTCTTAACCCTTTCACCGTCTGAGGATTTTCCTGTATTTTTATAAGAATGCTTGTAAATTCCAGGAAATATATATATATATATTTTAATAGCAGTTAGATTATATAATACCTGTAATATCACTTATTTCTATATATGGTCCAAATAGAATTCGGTTTCAAATATTTTTGTCAGCAGCCATTTTAACATGATTTCTAGAAACGTAATAGCGTCTTTATAAAATTGTTTAATTAACTAATTTTAAATTGCTGTGTTGATCTTATTTAATCAATGACGAAAGTAGCAGTTAGCTGTCTCAACAGCAAATGATTTTGTCTTAAAATCCCTCAGCCAAAGAGGAATGTAAACCTGATTATAGAAATTCTCCACTAGTCGTTTAATTACGATTTAATCTTCCGTAATCTGTTCAAAGTAGTCAAATTAGTGTGTGTTTAGAGTCTGCGGTGTCGGGATGGATGTTGGCGTGCATAGCTCGTAGGGGGCAGAAAAACTTATTTATCTAGAATTATATTATATACTACCGATATTTACATTTATTAAAATTTTTTATAACTGCATTTACCATAAATTTTTAAAAATGTTTAAAATTAATTATTATTAAACAATTATTTATAAGGCCAATAAAATTTATTTATAAGGCAGAATATATATAGAAACCTTTCAAATTATGCTCACCTTAGATTTTAATATTTCTTTATGTCATTTTAAACATTTAGAAAATTTATAAATTTAAGCAATGTTTTTTTTTTTTTTTTTTTTTTTAATCAGTTTATTAAAATCACGATTTAATCACTGATTTAAATTATCTGGTTAAAATTGTTGACAAGTTAGTTAATAGCCAAGAGTAATTTAAACAATGGCGAAACAACCAGGCATTTGTCCGGATATAACTGGCATCTTACCCCAAGGTGAAACAACCGGCATCTTACTCCCAAACATTTTCGCCGACTCACCCCAAAGTATTGGACAAGACGCCGGTGCCCCCCCCCCCCCCCCCACTGATGTGAAGAAGGGGGAATCGGCCACCATTTATTGATTGCAGAATAGCTAAGTACCAGGACTCTCTAAAAACATCAGATGTATTTCTCTGGTATTTAAACTAAGACTTATATAGGCAAATAAAGAAGTCACGTAAAAGATTTTGGACACTTACCAGAAGCGCTAAGACGAAATAGCAATAAAAAAGTTCCACTTTTTTTTTTTTTTTTTTTTTTTTTTTTTTTTTTTTTTTTCTAAGAACGCAAATGGAAATTTATGTATCACTAGGGAGCCGTCTTCCTTACAACTGAGCAGCGTTTCTTTACATTGTATGCGCATATGAAAACTACATGATACGGCATCTTGTACAATACGGCATCACACCTCAAGGCCTCAAGGTTCCCTAATTAGGTTCTTGTACTGCAACTTAGTAACGTACATGAGTTTTTTCATATTTTAATAGTGTATCATCATTCAAATATGCTGCCAATAATTTGCCCTTATAGATCAAAATGTAACGTAATCTTTGAGATTTAGGAAATAAAGTTTAAATGATTCGCACTTCATTTTTAGGGTTCCGTACATAAATGTAAAAACGGGTTGGGGTTGAGTTGATTTTTGACGGCCGATTATCTACTCGAGGGATATAGGCCCGGGGGTAGTGCCCTCTGTGGGGGTCTTCCTAAGGGAACCTAACCCGGACTTACGCTTGGATATCCAAGGTTCGAAGAAAACCACGAAAACTCCGTACGATTAGGCCGACGGGCGCCATTGGGTTTGAACCCAGCACCTCCCGTCTACCAGCTTCGAAAGCAGAACCTTCGAAAGCAATGCCAAGTTTAAACTTTGAACAAGAGTTTTGTTTCAAGTACTCTGTAAAAAGAAAAGATTATTACTACACTGACTTTGTGTTTATAAAATGCCAAATGAAGTTTAAATATGCACTACTTTTATTATCAGCACCGAATTAATTTCATCATAAACAGATTAGGATGAGACTAAACGAGGTATACAGAATAGCAGTATTTGATATTATTTAAGTTTCATATCTCTCTGAAATTCCATGGTATATCCATTTAATTCTAGTATATACAGCTATACCCTACAAAATGTTGTATAGTTTTTTACAAAATCTCATTATTCTTTTAACAACGATTTTTTTTTGTAAGATTACAGTTACTAATTAATATATTTGCTTTACGGAATCCTCTGTGCCCGAGTTATACTCTCACTTGACCGTTTGTTATTGAACAAAGGTGACATCGTGAATTTCAATCACCTTTATCAATAACTTAACAATATGAGTATATTTAATAGAGTTAGGGCGGGGCTGGACTGCACACAAACTGAAATCATAAACAGTGAAATATGCCTGTGCGACCACCTCCATGAACGACCATTTTTACATGGAACGAAATTTATTCCCATAGGCTCAATACAAATTTTACCTCCATCCAGAGACCATCATAGTTGAACTTCTTCCATGAGCGACCAATTTGATTGAAGAAAATCAAACAAATTCAGCTTTTTCCTGGTCGCTTGAAGAAGGTTTTATTAGAAAAATAATTTCCAAGAGTGCATTATTCATGAAACTTCTAAACTAAGTTTTTTTTTGTTTTTTTTTTATCCCGGTAACTATAAAGTGTTTAAATCCCATCAGGCCTTTTTAGGCAATGAATTTAACTCTGTTGACAAAATAAGAATGACGGTCATTAAACACCCCTGCCTTATTCTGTCAGGAAACTCTCAAAGAAATAGATAAATTAATAAAATCGTCAACATTTGTCACCGTCCATAAAAAAAAAAAATTGCATTTCCTTACTGAACTTCGAAATGACTTGGAAATAAATGGTATAAAAGATAAAACCGTAAAATCAAAGGAAACGTCAATGTATTCATTTTTTAAACTCTGAAGTAATTAACTTTTGTAATTAACTTTTGTTTTGATACTTAAATTTTCATATTTTTTCCTAATGTGAAAAATAAATTTTTGTAACATTAATTGTTACCTTTTTTCAACAATTAAAATCTATATTTAAACATGATCTTCATTAAGAGACCACCTCTCGGAGTGACCAATTTTTATTGGAACGGAACGTGGTCGCTTTAGGGAGGTTTTACTGTACATTATCTAACTTCTTGGAAAGTGTTAATAGACGAAATTTTGTTTTAATGGGAATATATCTACTAGTATCCGTCAGGCCGAAATGTCGGAGCATGGAGGCGCGTAAACTTAAAAAATATTATTTAAAAATAAATGTTTTATTTTCTAGATTGCTGTTTAATAGCATAAAAATAAGTTTAATATAACAATCGTCGATACTTTATTTTAAAGTGTCCTCAGTCGCCAATTGCCTCGGGTAATGCACAAATTCTAATCTGTCAGCAAGTGCTCCCATACTTCTAATTTGGGTATAGCCTGTCCTTAGCGAAAACTGCTTCCAATAGAACTTTCTCTAAATGACAAACTGCAGTAAAAATGACATAAGTTGTTTTATGTGACAACACCTTTAGATGGATATCCACAGCAGTTTTTGACAATGTTAAACTCGAGGATCTATGTATGGTGGCAAGGTATGCAACAGTTAAAGGTAAATATCTTCGTGAGAATGAAGCTTTTCCTTCTTTCCAATATTTACAAATAGGTTTGATTTTTAAAAAAATACAGTTAGAAATGGCTCATGCTACTCAACAAAATGAACTATTATGGCCTGTGGCTCGAGGGTGAAAACGTGGGCCATAGGCAATATCTTTTATCGCATTTACGTTTAGCAATTCTCATTCCGTTCAGATATTGGTATGTAGCATAATGCATAACCCTGCATCCAGCTGCTGAGGAAAGTCTAGACTGAAGTCCAGACGCGTGATCATCTTCACTCCACCTTGCTATTTAATCATTGTGATCTTCTAAAATTTTTGTTTATTGGCCCCGGCTTTGATTTAAAAAGTGCTTCTTGATTATATTCTTTAGCTTGCTTGGTTTTGAGAAAAAAGACATATGGCACCTTCAAATCATTCAAGTTAGCCGAAAGCAGTATATCTTTGCGTTTTTGCATAAGGGGTGCGAGGTAGTCAAAAACTTGACTCACGCAAAGTGAGTTCAGAGTCTTTCAAAACTGTGTCTGCTTATCGTCGTTTTGTCTCAATGAATTTGTTAATGTGAAACATTTTTTAAAAGCTCTAAGCATTTTTTGTCCGCGAAGAATCAAAATGACATTTAAAAAATGTCACTTATATAGAGGGATGTCTTTTACGCGATGTAACTACCTAATACGTCCAAGGATTTAAACAAATAACCCTCTAAAAGGCTAAATGTTATCTATTTTACCTTCGCGACATCTTTGTTCAAGATCAGCCATAAGACGACATCCTATCATTGAAAATTTGTCAATAATGAGAAATAACACTGTATCCATTCTGAGCTGTAGATTTATTACTGACTTTTTAAATTAGCGAACTATTTCAAACACGTTGGTTCTTTAAGCACTGAGTGAGTTACCATATCTTTGACATTAAATGCAGCAGTACTTGTTAGTGCCAAAAGAATGATAGCTTCTGATCCTAACTTCTCTATGATTGTTTTACTAATTTCTTTGATTTTTGTACATTTTACAGCTCTTCCTTTTCCAATAATAAAAGTTGATTTAGGGAAATTTGTAACCTTTGTTTGCAAAGACAAAATCTGTTCAGTGCATAACTGAAGGCAGCATAATTTGTTGTTCTTTAGAATAATTCAGAAATGTTAAAAGTAAAGAGAAACCATTGCATAAGAGAATCTACGGTAAAGATAAAGAATTAACCCCGGATATTTGAGACATTTTGATTTTTTTTAATTTAGCTCCGATCTTTGAGAACTTGATCCATCGAGTTAGCGGCAGAAAACTTCAGAACGCCTTCAAAGACTTGCTTGTCTGGCACAGCCCACACTTATTTAATATGACAACAGGTAAAAATTTGTAACACGTATGTAACACACACTCATAGATACTCTGCTATATTCCTCTATCAGACTTGATACCTTTATTCATCTGAGTTGTTGTTATATCATTATTATGAAAATATTAGGAAGCATCTGAGTTATTTTTATCCGACGTTTCCACATAGAATTAAGCTGAATAACTCTATACATTTGAATTACTTTATTTTAACCGTCATTTTCGAAACTTCTGTATATAACGTTGCACATATAAAATAGGTTTATTTCTTAAAATGTACACTAAATCTAGGCAGCACATTAAAAAAATCAGGGATTGATTTATGACTTTTAGTGAACATGATTTCTCACGAATTATCTTTCACTGTTGTATCCATATCCCCGATCATAAGCTTAAGCGATCATAGTCATATACATTAACGTCGCATTTATAGCGAAACTTCGCGACATTTGGACGAAATATAGCCAAATTTGGCGACCAAAAATATGTCGTCAAAAACTAAGCCGATTTGGCTGTATCTGACTAGTTTGGAGAAATTTCCAATGAAATTTAGTACTGATGATTCTTCTCTAACCGGGTTCTTCGCATTTTAACTTCGTGTTCTCCGGTAAAATTAGCTAAAAGAAATTAACCAAGAAATAGGGAAGCTATCTTTTCGAACCTGTACAGGAATTTTTTTATTTTGTAATCAACATATTTCTGTTTTCTAGTGTACATCTTGACAAAAAAAAAAAAAAAAAATGCTTATCTCATTTACTTCAGAATGTTCGCTTGCATTTCAGTTGAAATATATTCACTTACGATGAATTAAAAAAAATTGAGTAAACGTCAGTAATTGGGACAATTGCAAGTAATTGCAAATTATTAAGGGGTCTCAGGACTCTTAAAGCTTTTAAATTTTCGAAATTTTAATTTTTTTTAGATGCTAAACTCCTATCATTCCTGAACATTTTTATGTAATTGTTTCCTTGAAATTCCTATTAGAACTGAAGTTATGGTTTTTACATTTATACACTTCAATAGCTGAAGTGTCGTTTCGGAAACTTTGAAGCCATTTTTCTCCAAATGACGTTTTTGGGCATAACGCGCACGATATCTTAAAACTTATGAATATGTTTTCATGAAATTTTCAAAACATATGTTTCATGTTAGTCTGTATAAACTGAACCTAAAATTTCCTTCTTATTGTTCAAAACAATATTTTTTAGGTGATTGCACTGTTGAAATTTCCTTAATTTTTCATTAGCTAAATACAACTTTGTATTAAAAATATAAAAAAAGCTTTAAATACACATTTATTTAGGTTCAGGGTAATTATTACAATCTGAAGTATAAATAGGCACCAAAATTTCCATTCTAGTTGCAATACGTATTTTGTAATCTTTTGCGTAAGGTGTTATGCCGATTTTTTCATCGTCAAATGTCATAACAGTTTAAAGCCCCCTGTAAATGCTAATTCTGCATATTATCATTTTTTAAATACATGAAATGAAAGAACATACTTATATATTTTATTCCAATTAAAAATGTGTCTTAAAATCAAATACATTTTAAGATATTAAATGTTGAAAATGGACTTTTTTTTTCGTTTTTTCCAATTTTAAGAGTCCAGAGACCCCTTAAATTTGCTTATCAAACAATGCTCAGCAAATTATGAATTTGTCTACAAACACGATTACGAAAATTTCCCAATAGAAACATACATCCGTCTGAATACAAACATACATATATAAGAATACATACATATAAGTAAAGTAAATCGAGAGAAATACATGACATTATATTTTTCTCGATTTCTTTGAGTATCACTCGTAGCCATTCGACTAATGCCCAAAATCGTATTTTCCGTATTCGATTTTTTTCCGTTTCTCTTAATTTAAAATTCAAAATGAATTGCATCGATTTGGAAACTCACATAGAATGAAAAGTTCGAAAAATAAATAGTGGTTGTTACATACGTAGAATGTAAAACTTCTGGAAGGGATGAGGGGGGGGGGGGGTCAATCTATATCTCAGGTCTCCAATGTAAGAACATCGACTTCAACATTCGACTCCATAATGATCCTTATGTGGTTAAAATGCATAATTTACAGGAATGGAGCTAATGTTTTATTTAATAACGGGGTGAATCTCGTCGAATTTCGACGAAAGAAATTGTTTAAAAACGAACTGATACATAGGTTACTACATAGTCTCTTAAAACAAATATTATTTTTAACTTAATGTTACAAAAATACTAATTCCATACACTTCGACGACTGTTCAAAATATTAAAAAATTAAACTATATTATGTATTGTTTATACCTAATCAAGATAAGTAATTTTGTTTAAATTACCCATTGAGTCTGTTATGTTTAAAAGGCACAGATTTCATATTGGCGCGATTTTTTCCCACTCCAATTCAGGGAAAAGGTCAACAGCACAAATAATAACATCCGGGTTACCATATCAAGCAAAATAACGACACTTTGGCGCCAGTTAAGTACCCGTTGCGTATATGACATTGGCGTCAGAAAAAATCGCGCCCATATATATGACATTTGTACCGTTTAAAATTGCCGATTGAAATTTAAAAAAAAAATGATTTCACTTTAAGTCAATCATGGGATTATTTTTCGCGTAAAATCTAAACTTAATGTTATTTTCACCGTCTCATAATTTGCATAAGCATCTCTTATATTTACATTCACCATTTCAAAAATATTACAATGCGCAATATGTGATTAATACATATATTTCTGAACTTGAAATCAAGTTTGTCAACTTTAACTTTGCATGTGAACATTCGCACTCTTGACTTGTGATTCTAATCTCTGTATCGGCGAGTAAATTCCAGAAATTTATATCTTTTAGAGGCGTTCTTAGTAAAATGTTTGCTTTTATCAGAGAAAATAATCTTTTTTGTTTAAATATGATGTCATTTTGCCTCATTAAAGCATTTCACCAAGCGTCTCAAACTCAATGAATGGAAAAGAATTGAATTATAACAGCTTTTTGCACAAAACATGAGTATTTTATTAAAGCATGACGTCATTTTCTGTTCAATTTTTTCAGAAAGTTTATTTTGAATTTTATGAGAAAATGGCATCAATAAAGATAAGCAAACCTTATTATTTTTCTTTTCTTTACAACAATGGAAGTAATCTAAGTGCTACAATTTTGAAACAAATTCAAAGAATTTTTTAATTTTTTAAATTTAAGTATAAAAATGAGAATACTTAAAAAGAAATAGCTTGTGCGGGCAAATCTACAAAGAAACAGCTTTCATTAAAAAAAATAAATAAATAAATGAATAAAAAATAAAATTGGTGCTAAAAAAAGCTCAAGGTACATGACTAAAAAAAGTAAGCCTTATCTTTCAAATATATAGAATTAAACTCGCAATGTTATCTCTATAGGAAATTTTTGAGCCGACATTTCAGGCTGTTAGGGTTGACGAATATTTATGATTTTCAATACGCGCCGAGATTTTGGCACTACCAACGTCCAGCTCATTTTTTGTGTCGATGCGTCAAATATTTTGGGGTCTATCGTGTTAACAATAAGTGTAATTTTTGCAGGGAAGCCGGAGCTGTGCTCCTAAAAAAATTTAAAACTCACGCCTTAAAATTTTTAAAGAGAGTGAAACTAGTAGCAGGAATAAAAATCCATTGCTGCATGGGAAATAAATATTGAACATGTGTGGAAAAATGTTACATCTAGAAAACGATAAATATATATTGATTAAAAGGCACCTTACCTGAAAGAGCAGAACGTTGTGAGGTCAAATGTGCTTTACTGGACATGGTAATATATACCAATTGAATGTGAAATTAAGCAGCTGTTAAAGTGGTACAGGTGTTGCGGGTTTTTAAAAAGTTTTCTGATAAGGAATGATAATGATATTCTTACACTGATTTTAACACCTTATGAGTGATAAATGAATTCAGATTATGGTGTGAAAAAGAATTTTCTTGAGTCAAATCCTTTTTTCTTAATTTTGTTTTGAATATTTTTAATGTATTTTGAATGACATTTTTAGCGGTTTTTTTTTTTTCTTTTAGTCTTGACATTCGGGAAGGAAATGTGGTGTATAATGTTTATCTTACTATAGTAAATTTTACCATCCAAGATTATTGTATGTTAGTGATTTTTAGTGATTTTTGATTTCAGAGACAACTTTTTAACATTGGTAAAATGATTTATGTTTCCAACTTTTAGCATAATACGGTAAATTTTGTCCTCTACTTTTTTTAACTTTAGCAAATGTTAATGCGATATTCAATATGATTTTTAGCGAGTCTTAGAGGTTTTTGGCATTCCGCGTTGATTTTTTTTTTTTTTTTTCATTCGTGAAAGATTTTCTATTACAAGGGTTTCCCCTATAGGTAAATTTTTATCCCTGAAATATTTAAATATTTAGGGATTTTTTATGCGATTTTTGAGTTCCATGGCGATATTTTGACATTTGCCAACTGTTTTTGATTTCCATTTTTTTTTTTTTTTTTTTTTTTTTTTTACATGATATAGTAAATTTTCCGATTACAATGTATGATTTCATAATAGTAGGCATTTTCCCTAGCGAAATTTTAATATTTAGCGATTTTTAATGCAATTCTCGATGCGATGTTTTGGGGAATTCAAAACATTTTAATCTTTTGAAATTTGTTAAAAGATTTCCGTATCAAACCTTTAGCCTAAGAGGAATTTTGACGATTTAGATGTGAATTATTTTGCACGTAGTACATATCAGTGCCTCGACTGAGTTCGTGGGCCAGCTTCATCAGCCATCTTTTTTCAAAATCGCGGCCATATAATTAAAAAATATGTAAAAAGAAGTACAAAAAATTAGAAAGTGAATTTTTTTATTTTTTTAGTGTTTTACCTTGATACAAGGATTTCAGAACAGCTTTTGTTATTTTGAAAAATGGCTAAGATATAGCAGTTTGAATTTCTAGGGTGTCTGACATTTTGAAACAATCAAATATTTGGAATGCAATAACACGCGCATTTATGAACGATTTAGATGTAGCTTAGAGTGTGTATAGTATATACCAATATCTCGAATGAGATCGTTGGTCAGCTTCATCCGCCATGTTCTTTCAAAAAGGCGGACATTAAATTATTTAAAAAAAAATTAAATGTAAAACAAGAACAAAAAAAAATTGAAATTAAACATTTTTTCCCTAGAGTGTTAGATGTCGGTTCACTGATTTTAGAACAGTTTTTGTTTTGTCTTTATTTCAAAATTGGCTGAGATATAGAACTTTGAATTTTTAAGATGGCTGGCTGTTTAAAATAATCCGATTTTTGTCCTGCGATAGCAGATGTGTTTATCAACCGATTTGGATATGACCTATTGTGTCAAAGGTCCTATGTCTCTGTGTACCTATGGTGTACCTATATCTCTGTCGCGTTTGTTGTCCAGCTTCATCCGCCACTTGTTTCAAAATCGTGGCCACTTAAGTTTAAAAAAGAAAAGAATTTAAAAAGAAGAACAAAAACAATAAAATATTGGAATTTGAGAATTTTTTTCTTGATTAGTTGCTTTTAATACAAGGATACTAGAACGATTTTCATTTTGCTTTATCATAAAAATGGCGGAGATATCGCAGTTTGAATTTCTAGGGTGCATGACATTTTGAAACAATCTGATATTTGTAATGCGATAACACATATGTATATATAACGTATTTATGAACCAATTTGGATGTGATTTTGTGGTGCGTATAGTATATACCGATATATCGACTGAAGTACGGCCAGCTTCATCCGCCATCTTGTTTCAAAAGGCCGGCCATTTAAATTTAAAAAAAATATTAAAATGCAAAAATAGGTTCACAAAAATTATCAAAGGAAAATCATTTTTTCTTGTTTGACCTTGATACAAGGATTCAAGAACAGTTTTTGTTTTGTCTTTATCTGAAAAAATGTCTGAGGAATAGAAGTTTGAACTTT
Organism: Maratus speciosus; assembly: GCA_963932465.1. NCBI lineage: Eukaryota > Metazoa > Arthropoda > Arachnida > Araneae > Salticidae > Maratus > Maratus speciosus. The sequence continues at coordinate 261,302,634 of OZ010800.1, read as the reverse complement.
TAGGATGGCTGACATTTTGAAACAATCTGATTTTTATCCTGCGATGGCATGCGCATTATTGGACAGATTTGGATATGACTTAGCATAGTCATAGTACATAGCAATGTATCAACCGAGTTCGATATTCAGTTTTATCGGCCATTTTGTTTTAAAAGTAACGGCCATTTAATTTTTTTTCTTTTTTTGAAAAAGGGTACAAAAATTTTGAAATGAAAAATATTTTTTAGTAAGTGTTTGACTTTGATACAAGGAATACGGAACGTTTTTTTTTTTTTTTTTTTTTTTTTTTTTTTTTTTTTTTTCCTTTATGTAAAAAAAGTCGGAGATATAATACTTTGAATTTTTCGGATAACCGACATTATCAAACAATCTGATATTTATTATGCGATAGCGCGCGTATTTATTAACCGATTTCGATGCAACTAAGCATGTACACTGGAGATAACTATGTCTCAACTGAGTTCGTTAGCCATTTGCATCTGCCATTTTATTTCAAAATGGCAACCACTTAAAAATAACTAGAAAATTTAGCTTTTACTTTTAACTGTTTGAGCCTGATACACGGATCTCAGAGAACATTCTTCCCTCTTACAAAATGGCTGATATGTAGCATTTTGAAATTCTTGGCTGTCTGACATTTTGAAATAATGTAATTGTTATACTACAGCAATCGTATATATTAAGTAATTTTGTTGTGACTGAGCATGTGGGCAAGACTTGCTAAAGTCTCAACCAAGTTCATTAGTTAGCTTCATTCACAGTGTTGTTTTAAAATGGCAGGCACTTTAAGATTTCGCCATATTTAGGGACGAAACGCAAATTACTCTAATTGAAGCCAACTTGGATATAGCTGACTTGTTTCCGAAATTCTCGCTCATTAACGTTAGTGACGAAAACACATATTGAATCTTCTATAATCGAGTTCCACAAATTTTAGTTTTGTGTGTTTGAGTAAAATAAGCTGCATTCTAAAAAACAGGGCATATGATAGCTATTCTTTTAAAAGTTATGTTATTTAAAGTTATTAAATATGAAAGCTATTCCAAAAAATCTGCACTGGGCGGAAGGACTTTTCTGAAATAAGCTCTTCTCTGAGTTTGTGTGTGAGTGTGTGATTGTATCTACTGTGTTTTGCACGTAGATCTGCAAAATTTGGGGTGAAGTTACCTCTATATATGAAGTTTACACCTCGAAGTCCGATTTTGTATTCTTTATATATATATATATATATTTTTATGATGCGATGTTTAATGTTTATTTCGTTTCGAGGCAATTTTTCTACAATAATAAAAAGAAACCGGTTTAATTTTTTTTAGTCAAATATCGTAATTTTTATCTTCTGTTCAATAAAGTTTATTCGATGTTCTCATGGCTATTTTTGATTTTTTTGCGAATCGTTTTTTTTATCTAACTGTAAGAATTTTTTCGGAATTTGCGACGAATGTTATCATTAGGAAACGGAAATTGCTTTGAAATTTTTAACCTAATATAATAAATTTTGGCATCTGCGATTTCTGAAGTTTTGCGTTTTTAATGTGAATTTTCGAATTTTTTTACGTTTCTCGTCAATTTTTTGTCATCCATAAAAGATTTCCGATAGCAGCGTATTATCCCATTATAGTAAATTTTGACACCCTAATGTAGTTTTCAATGAGATTTTTAATGATTGTAGTACGGTGGAGATTTTTCGACATTTGTAAAAGGAATTAGCTTATAAGATTTTAGCTTAATATAGCAATTTCTGTTCTCTGTGATTTTTCAATTTCAATGATTTCTAATGCGACTTTTAGAGATTTTTTACGATTAGAGATTTAGAGATTAGATTACAATGTTTTACTATATTACAATACATTTTTTACTGGTTATTTTAAAATATTATGAGATTTTTCGTGATTTGTTTTATCTTCTGCGTCGATTTTTCTGACATTGATAAAAGATTTCAGATTACAGTGTTTGCATTTTTCAGCGATTTTTACTTCCTGCTCGTTGTTTAGTCCTCAAAGCCAGGTACTTTTCTGCATGACATTTTTGGAACCTGAGGATTTAGTCGCGTCCCCTCGATGTATAACATGAGCGACTCTAAGTGGGAAGATTTGTAAAACGAAGAACTTATCAGTTTGTGTGACACCACTGGATTCGACTCATTTGGCTGAGTTGCAATCTGTTGTAGCATTGCCCCCCTTTTGCAGATGTTTCCTTGAATCTTGTACTCGTCATAATATTCCGCGGGAGTGGGAGCAGAGTACAGTATCATGCCTCAGCAGTGGCGTACCCAGGATTTTATTTCGGGAGGGGGGGGGGCTGACTTAAAGTTCCATAATGTTCTAAATCTTACGAAACACGTTGAATTGTGTTATAAACGGAAATCCTTTTTTCCAATAAGGCCGTAGCCAGGGGGCGGGGGGGGGGAGGCGGAGGGACAGGGGTGACTTTGTTCCCAATTTTCCGAAAATTCGGACTTAAAAAAATATCGCGATTTTTGACATGGTCGCCGAAAAAAAGATTTCATCAATCATTCGCAGAAAAAAAATCTCCAATTTTTTTAAAGGATCCGAAAAGGAAAAAAACCGAAATTTTGTCTTAGGGCCACAGATAAAAGGCGAAGTTTGTCAAAGGATTGCGAAAAAAAAGTCAAATTTCGTCAAATGATCAGGGAGAAAACGCGAATTACGTCAAATGCTCGCGAAGGAAACGCTAATTTCGTCAAATGAGCACAGAAAAAACCTGAATTTCGTCATAAGGCCGCAGAAAAAAAGCGAATTTCATCAAAAGTTTCCGGGAAAATGCGAATTTCGAAAAAAGATCGCGAAAAACCGCATTCCATCAAAGGGCTGCGAAAAAAAAAGCGTATTTCGTAAAGGATCGCAAAAAAGCTTATTTCGTCAAAGGGACAAGGAAAAACGTAAATTTCGTCAAAAGGGCGCAGAAAAGAGCAAATTTCATCAAAAAGACGAGAAAAAAACGCTAATTTTGTCAAAAAGCCGCGGGTAAAAACGCGGATGGCCACCGACACAGGGAGAATTTTGTCAAATGACCACAGAAAAAAGACGTGAATTTTATCAAAGGGCCGCAGAAAAAACGCCAATTTCGACAAAGGATCACTAAAAAAAGCATTCTGTCAAAGGGAAGCGGAAAAAACACGAATTTCGTCAGAGGGACACAGAAAGAACGTGAATTTTGTCAAAAGGCCGCAGAAAAACGCAAATTTCATCAAAAAGACAAGAAAATAAAGCAAAATTCGTCAAAAAGCCGCTTAAAAAAACTTAAATTTCGACGAAGGATTGCCTAAAAAAACGTAAATTTCGACGAAGGATTGCCTAAAAAAACGTAAATTTCGACGAAGGATTGCCTAAAAAAACGCGAATTTCGGCAAATGACCACAGAAAAAACACGAATTTCGTCAGAGGGCCGCAGAAAAAATGCGAATTTCATCAAAAAGTCGTGGAAAAAACGCGAATTTCGTAAAAAAGATCTCTCTCTTAAAACACGCATTTCGTCAAAGGGCTGCAAAAAAAAGGCTAATTTCGTAAAGAATCGAAAAAAAAACGCGAATTTCATCAAAAAGACGGGAAAAAAACGCAAATTTCGTCAAAAATCCGCAAATTTCGACGAAGAATTGCGTAAAAAAAAACGTGAATTTCAGCAAATGACCTCCGAGAAAACGCGAATTTCGTCAGAGGGCAGTAGAAAAAATGTAAATTTTGACAAAGAATCGCTAAAATAACACGCATTTTTTCAAAAGAAAGCTGAAAAAGAGCGAATTTCGTCAAAGGGACAGAGAAAAACGCAAATTTCATCAAAAAGACGAGAAAAAAGTGCAAATTTCGTCAAAAAGCGGCGGACAAAACGCAAATTTCGACGAAGGATTGCATTAAAAAACGCTAATTTCAGCAAATGACCACAGAAAAAACGCGAATTTCGTCAAAGGGCCCCAGAAAACACGCAAATTTCGACAAATTATCGCTAAAAAAACACGCATTCCGTCAAAGGGAAGCAAAAAAAACGTGAATTTCGTAAAAGGATCGCAAAAAGAAGAAAAAGCAGGGTAACAAATAAGTGCCACAGGAAAACGTGAATTTCGCCAAAAAGCCGCGGAAAAAAGACAATTTCGACAAAGGATCTCGAAATAAACGGAAATGTTGTCAAAGGGCCGCCGAAAAAACGCGAATTTCATCAAAAGGTTGCGGAAAAAACGAGAATTTCGAAAAAAAGATCGCTTAAAACACGCATTCCGTCAAAGGGCTGTGAAAAAAATGCTAATTTAGTAAAGGATCGCAAGAAAACGTGAATTTCATCAAAAAGACGAGAAAAAAACGCAAATTTCGACGAAGGATTGCGTAAAAAAAAGCGTATTTCGGTAAATGACGACCTCGGAAAAAACGCAAATTTTGTCAAATGGCCGCAAAAAGGCGCAAATTTCGAGAAAGCATCGCTAAAAAAACACGCATTCCGTCAAAGGGAAACGGAAAAAAATGCGAATTTCGTCAAAGGATAGCAAAAAAGAAAACGCAGGGTCACAAAGAAGGGCCACAGAAAAACGTGAATTTCGTCAAAGAGCCGCAGAAAAAAAGCGAATTTCATCAAAATGACGAGAAAAAACGCGAATTTCGTCAAAAAGCCACGGAAAAAAAGCAAATTTCAACTAATGATTTCGTAAAAAAAACGCGAAAAAAACTTGAATTTCTTCAAAAACCCAACGACAAACGCGGAAAAAACACAAATTTTGACAAGATCACGAAAAAAAACGCAAATTTCGTCACAGATCCGTGGAAAAAACGCAAATTTCCATAGATCCGTGGAAAAAACGCAAATTTCGATGAAGGAGTGTGCAAAAAAACTGCGAATTTCGGCAAAAAGCCGCAGAAAAAGCAAATTTTTCCAAAGACTGCTGAGGAAACGCAAATTTTGTCATAAAACCGTGGAAAAAACACAAATTTTTGGCATGGAGATGCGACAGAAAAATGAAAGTTAATAAGCTACTTTTACAGTCACTCTTCCGCACTTCCGGTTTTCCGATTTACCCGAAATTGACTTGTAATTAGCTGTAGTATACTGCGCATTAACATACTTCCGCATTGACAATCTTGGTGCCCGCCGACTATGAGAGAAATTAAAAATCTCCTTAAATTAAACTACTTTTAGATTTGTCGAATTTATTTGTAGGTCTCTTGAACTGACCATATACGTTTTCATTTATCCCGTAAAACAGGCATGGAGCTATTTTTCAGTCATTTGAAAATTGATTTTGTGGTTTCAAGTAAATTTGGTCGCAGGACTGAGGAGGATTTTGGATTAACTCGAAAAACAATTCCGTGGCATTCCAGAAAATAAAACAAATTTATCTAAAAAAAGAAGGAATATCAGCCCTTTTTTCATTTCACTGCGATCTCTTCGGAAGTGGAATGGAGCTGTAACCTCATAACCCCCGTCGCCATCGACTTATTTGGGTGTATGCTGGAGCATCACTGTGCACTAGTATATGGGTCTAACCAGAATAGCTGCGTCGCACAAAAAATATTTAAATTTATCTCAAAAGAAAGAAAAAAAAGAATTTTTTTTCATTTTTGATTACTTTGAAAGGGGGCCCTATAAACCCATCAGCCTCCTTCCCCACACTGGGTATACAGTGGTGTAACTTTGCGCTGATATGACACTAGCCAGAAAGTCTAGTTCGTTGTATTGCAGAAAACAATTGCATTACAAATTTATCTCAAACAAAAAGAAAAAAAAAATCACCACTTTTTTCATTTCATTTTCAACTATTTTGGGAGAGGTCTGTAAGCCCATCACCCCTTTTCTACTTCTTTGGGTATAATGTGGTGTCACTGTGCGCTAATATGGAACTAAACAGAAGAGTGTGGCTAGTCTGTTGAATAATAGGAGAAAAAAAATGTAAATTTATCTCAAACAGAAAAAAAGCAACATTTTTTTCGACTATTTCGGGAAGAGGGGGCTGTAAGCTCATGAGCCGCCTCCCCTTCTTTCAGTATGCTGTGATGTCAATGTGGACTAATATGGATTTAACGAGAATGGCTATTTCGCTGAATGGCAGAAGAAAAATTACAAATTTATCTGAAACAAGAAGAAAAAAATCAGTCTTGTTTTCATTTCATTTTCGACTAATAAGGAAGGGGCACACCATTAGCCCCTTTCACCTCTTTGGGTATAATGTGGACCCACTGTGCACAAGTATGGAACTAAAGAGAAGAGAGCGGCCACTCTGTTGAATGATAGGGGGGAAATACAAATTTATCTCAAACAAAAAGAAAAATATCAGCACTTTTTCATTTCATGTTCGACTTTTTGGGGAGAGGGCTGTAACCCCCATTAGCCCCCTTCTACCTTTTTGGGTATAGCGTGGTGTCGCTGTACACTAATATGGAACTACAGCGAAGGGAGAGGCTAGTCTGTTTAATGATAGGGGAGAAAATGCAAATTTATCTCAAACAGACAGAAAAAAAATTCAGCACTATTTTTCCATTTGATTTTCTACTATTTCAAGAGGAGGAGGGCAGTAATTCCAACAGCCCCCTCCCCATCTTTGGGTGTGCTGTGATGTCAATGTGGACTAATATGGAGTTAACGAGAATGGCTATTTTGCTGTATGACAGAAGAAAAAATTACAGATTTATCTTTAAAAAGTAAGGAAAAAACACTTTTTTCATTTAATTTTTCGACTATTTTTGGTTTGGGGGGGGGGGGGTAGGGCTATAACCCCGTCAGCCCCCTTTCTCTTCTTTGGTGTCAATATGGACGGAAGAGCATAGTCTGTTGAACGATAGTGGAAAAAATGCAAATTTATCTTAAACAGGCAGAAAAAATTCAGCACTATTTTATCATTTCATTTTCGACCATTTCGAGAGGAGGGGGCTGAAATTCCATCAGCCCCCACCACATCTTTGGGTATGCTGTGATGTCAATGTGGACAGATAATGGTGTTAACGAGAATGTCTATTTTGCTATATGACAGAAGAAAAAAATTCAGATTTACCTTAAAAAAGTAAGGAAAAATTACTTTTTTCATTTCAATTTTCGGATATTTCGGTGGGAGGGGGGGGGGCTGTAACCCCGTCTGCCCCCTTTTTCATCTTTGTTGTCGATGTGGACTAATATGGGACTAACGAAAATGGCTAGTCCGCTGTATGATTGAAAAAAATTAAAAAAATTTCCAAAAAAGAAAGACGAAAAAACAGCACTTTTTCATATCACTTTCGAAAATTTCGGGGGTGGGGGCTGTAGCCCCATCAGCCCCCCCCTTGGGTACGCCCATGTGCCTCAGCAGAGAGTTCACGAGGTTCTTTGTTGTGGTTTGGCCTTGTCTGTCCCTCGTTCAGCTGTTTCGACTGGCAAGTTGCTTTCGCGGCGTTGTTCTTCATTTTGGCTCCTTTTGGAACGGGGGATCGTACACGATCTCCTTCGAAGTACCCCTCGTCTTTGTCAGTCGTTCGGTTGTAGAACAAAGGACTTTGGTTTTACCCGTTTGTAGTAGATTTTTACCACAGCTATTTTTAGTTCTATATTTTAGCGATTTTTGGACAATTATAAAAGGAAACTGGTATCAACATTTTAGGTTAATGCAATAAATTTTGACCACTATGAATTTTTCATTTTAGCTATTTTTAATGCGCTATTTAGTATTTTTGCTATATGACAGAAGAAAAAAATTCAGATTTACCTTAAAAAAGTAAGGAAAAATTACTTTTTCATTTCAATTTTCGGATATTTCGGTGGGAGGGGGGGGGGGGCTGTAACCCCGTCTGCCCCCTTTTTCATCTTTGTTGTCGATGTGGATTTGTACGATGTTGTCGATGTGTACATTCCGCTATTTAGTATTTTTGCATTTTTCATCGATCCTTTGTCGTTTATGAAAGAATGCGTATTGCAATATTTTACTCCATTATAATAAATTTTGTCGCCTGTAATTTTTGAATAGTAAGAGATGTTTAATGGAATTTTAAATGCGATTTTTATCGTTTTTTCGAGTCCCACGCCGATATTTTGACATTCCAGAAAGGAATTTGGTTTCAATCATTTAGCCTAGAATAGGAAATATTGCCAACTACGATTTTTTATTTTTAGCGGATTTTTATGTTTTTTTTTTTCTTTTTTTTACGTCCTCGTCCACTTTTTGTCATTCTCGAAAGATTTTCGATTACAGTATTTTAGGTCGATCTTTTGTCGTTTATGAAAGAATTCAGATTACAATATCTTACCCCATTGCAGTAAATTTTGTCCTTTGCTGTATTTGGATATTTAGTGATTTTTAATGCATTTATCATTGCGGTTTTCAGCTTTTTATTTAGACCCAAGGCTTTTTCTCGACATTCAGGAAAGCAATTTGTTAACAAATTTATATCCTACTATAGTTAATTTTGTCCTCAACAGTTTTCGTATTTTTTATATTTTTAATGTGATTTTTAGCAATTTATCGAATTCCGTGGCATTTTTTTAATATTGGTAAAATGCTTTCAGTTTCTAACTTTTAGCCTAAAACAGTAGATTTTATCCTCTAATCTTCTGCATTTTAGCAAATTTTAATGCGGTATTCAATGTGAAGCTTCGCGAGCTTTATAGATTCTGGAAATTCCATTTTTAGTTTTTTTATAATTCATGAAAGATTATCAATTACAATGTTTTTTTCTTAATAGTAAAGTTTCACCTCATCAACTTTTAGTGCAATTTGTAATGCAATTTTAACGATTCTTTGAGTTTGGTGGCGATTTTTTGACATTCGGAAACAGATTTCGATTTCAAACTTTTTGCCTAATATAGTAAATTTTCTGATTTAGAATAATGATACAAAACTAAAACGTTTAACAAGTTAAAATGTTATGTCTAATTCAACCACATGGAATCGCATAACACATTTTAAAACCCAATTTTAGCTGTTCCGATCTGTAATCGGGAAATTATTGGAATTCTTTGAATAGCCCTGTATATATTGTATTGCCCTTCTGTATAGTAATCATCGTCTAGTGAAATTCGGTGATTTATGTCAATTTCAATGATAGCAATGATTTATGTCAATTTCAAAGCGTAATGCCATTAAAATACACTGCAAACGATTTTTCTCCTTTGAGTATAATGCAACGGAATTTTTTTTTGAGTGAACCTATAAATGAACTATGAATCCCACATACTTTATATAAAAACCAAACATGTCTGCGTCACCCTAAATAACGTTTATCAATTGCATGAAAATCACAGTTTATTTACAGGTGTTAGAGCGTGCCCAAACGGACAGACAGATCAAATGCATTAATATTTTTAAAATTTGTTGGAAAGTGCTAAAAAGGAAGAAATCTAAATAGGTCTTATTTTTTTTCTAAAATTCATAACGTTCTTCTAAAATATTTGAATAGGAGTGAAAATACTGTGAGAAATAACGAATTAACTGATTAGTGGTGCAAAAAAAGTAAACGTTTAACATATGCGATACAATTTTAAAATAAAAATGATATAATTGTAGAGAAAATAAAATATCCTTACATTAATAAGAAACTTAACGTATTGGGGTAATATCAGTGTTCTATAACTGAATGTAATCTATCGAATGTGAAACAAAACAAATGTGAATAGTGTACAGGTGATGCGAGTATCAAAACCGTATCTGATAATGGAAAGATAAATGTTAAACTTCGGACATAAAGCAGATAGTGAAGTAAAAATGAATTTATTTGCATAAAATTATTTTCACTTCCTCATACTTTCGACAGTACATTTTACTAAAAGTATATCTTTCCATCCAACAAGGTAAACTTTCTCCGGAGTTATTTTTAGGGGAGTCCGAGGCTCCATATTTTTCTGTTTATTTTTAATGCATTTTTCTTTTGAATCGATTCTTTCTAAAAATATTATTATTCAGATAAAAATTTATGAACATTTAAAAAAATATTCTTAAAAAAAATTAAATTTCAAGCTTAATTATTTTTTATGCAAGAGATAAACTTATGTGCCAAATTTTATCATTATATTTTTGCTGTTCTATGCAGTAAAAGTTTCTTGTTAATTCAGCTTCTGGATTTATAAATATGTTACTTACAAAACTAAATATAAACTTAAAAGTAAAACAAGAACGAAACATCAGGGCATAGGTTATGAAATGCTTTCCAGCGCTAAAATATATATTAAATTTCTATAAAGATTACTTTTTACATATAAAAATATGAAAACTTTAAATAATATTCTTGAAAAATTTAAAATTTATTTAATTTTCTATGTAAGTCATAAACTTACTTGCCAAATTTTATTATTACTTTTTTACTATTCTATGCCTCAAATGTTTCTTGTTTATTAGTCTTCTGGATTTATAAATATGATACTTATATAATTTAAAAATAATTTAAACTAAAAGAAGAACGAAAATCATGCATCAGGAATAGTTTATGAAACATTTTAGAACGCTAATAGTATGTAATAGTTTCTATAAACATTACTTTTTAGATTTAAAAAAATTAAATTTTAAATAATATTCTTGAAAAATTTTAATTTTTTATTTTTTTAATTTTTTATATATGTCATAAACTTACTTGCCAAATTTTATTATTACTTTTTTACTATTCAATGCATCAAAAGTTTCTTGTTAATTAGTCTTCGGGATTTATAAATGTGTTACTTACATAATTTAAAATTAATTTAAACTGAAACAAGAACGAAAAATCATGCATCAGGAATAGGTTATGAAACACTTTAGAACGCTAATAATATGTATTAAGTTTCTATAAAGATTACTTTTTAGATTTAAAAATAAATAAATAAATAAATAATATTCTTGAAAATTTAAATTTTTATTTTTTTAATTTTTTATATATGTCATAAACTTACTTACCAAATTTTATTATTACTTTTTACTATTGTATGCATCAAAAGTTTCTTGTTAATTAGTCTTCTGGATTTATAAATGTGTTACTTACATAATTTAAAATGAATTTAAACTAAAACAAGAATGAAAAATCACGCATGAGGAATAGGTTATGAAACACTTTAGAACGCTAATAGTAAGTATTAAGTTTCTATAAAGATTACTTTTTAGATTTAAAAAAAATTATATAATATTCTTGAAAAATTTAAATTTTAAATTTTTAATTTTTTATATATGTCATAAACTTATTTGCCAAATTTTATTATTACTTTTTACTATTCTATGCATCAAAAATTTCTTGTTAATTAGTCTTCTGGATTTATAAATCTGTTACTTACATAATTTAAAATGAATTTAAACTAAAACAAGAATGAAAAATCACGCATGAGAAATAGGTTATGAAACACTTTAGAACGCTAATAGTAAGTATTAAGTTTCTATAAAGATTACTTTTTAGATTTAAAAAAATTAAAATTTTAAATAATATTCTTGAAAAATTTTAAATTTTAAACTTATTTAATTTTTTATATATGTCATAAACTTATTTTCCAAATTTTATTGTTACTTTTTTACCATTCTCTGCTTTCTCTTTTTCACTATTCTCTGCTTTTCTTTATTATTATTTTTACTATTCTAATGTTTCTTGTTAACTAGTCTTCTTGATTTATAAATATATATTGATAAATTGAAAAATTCATTTTAGTTATTATCATTATATTACAAAGATTAAAATGAAGTTAAAAGTAAAATAAGAACGAAAAATCATGCATCAGGCATACAGACTGAGAACGCTTCTAGTATATATTAATAAGACATTCATATACATATATGTCTGTACAATAAAATGAGATAAATAAATAAGCAACTAAAAAAGACATAATTCAAGAAAAATGCGTTTTTAGCAATCACTGTACATACCCGGCAATGTGTGAAAAATATTTTATGTAGCCCTGTATATGAACTATAGGATTTATACCCACCAACTAATACATTAAAAATTTGATCAGATTAAAAATTCATACTACACTCGAAGCCACACTGCCGGAAATTAACAATCTTAATCGGTACTTTCACGGAATTTTGTTGTGAGTCTCAGTAAATGAATGATAAATGCTATACTCTCGATAATCCATAGAAAACATCAAGGAAGCGCCAGTGCTTTCTTTACGTTAGAATTTTCACAACATCATTAAACAGCAACACGAGTAGAGCAAATGATTTTTTCCATTTACTTAGCAAATCAATGGGAAATTTATGTGCATCTCTGTAAATGAACTACAAATGCTACACATTCTATACACCGCAGACAGCATATAGCAACTCTTCTGAATGCTGTATATCAATCTCATTATTATTTAAATGTTCTAACACTAATAGAGTGCACAGAAAAGCTTTTTTCCATTGACCACGATATATAGTAATTATTTTTTGTGTTCCTATAAGCGAACTGTAAATGATGCACATTTTATTTTCATAATCCATTGTTTTTTGAATTATCTCACAAAATTTTTTAAATATCAGGGCAATCCGAGTACAATTACGAGGGTTCGAACACGGAGATAAAGGGGACAGAGAGACCGACAGACAAACGATTGACAGATAAACCAAATTTATAAACACTTTTCATCTTTGTTGGAAAATGTTAAAATAAGAGAATTTTTGAGAGTGATTTTCCCTTCAAGTTATATATATTTCAAAATTTTCTTTAGAATTTAAAAAAAATAATGAATTCAATTTATTAAAAACATAAAAAATTCAGATATTGAAAGGAAGTTTAGCCGTATCATTTTAAACATAACTAATCTGAGATAATTGGACTGAAAGTTTTGTTATGGGCGGAGCAGGAACGATAATACAGCAAAAAAGAAAAAAAAAACCCGTATATCTGGTGATGTTATCGCCATAGAAATATACGGTTTGCTCTATTTAAGTTACTGTTATTTTATTTGCCGATTAATAAAAATACATATCCGACATAAAAATACACTCCGATTAATTGACTGACGCAGAAAATTAAGATGAAAGTCAAAGTTGTTATAGTATTGAACTAATAAAAATGAAATATTGACATTTGTAACAATATTACGAAATATTAAATTATATGAGATAGAAGAAAGCTTTGGGATTGGCACATCCATATAGTTCCTGAACTATTTCTGCTCCGTAATGCAGATCAATGCTTTAACGCTGTCAAATTAATGAAGCGCTGTAATTGAAATATTTTTGGAAAAAAAAACATGAATTGTACTAATATTAGGCGTAACAGAAAGCATTGCTGTAACAATAGGCGTGATTTTCCAGATGAATATTGAATTCTTATAAAAAGAGTGAGTTGAAAAGGATATTTTTGATTAAATACTCATTTTCGTGTTATAATAGTCACAAGCGTTTTCATAATGGGCCTTCTCGGACTAAAGTGCTTAAAACTTGTGTTCAAAACGACTATTTTCACAGCATTTGCTGAACGGTCCTTTGCTTTTAACGAAAAGGGAAAGCACTATTCGATTTAATAGTTTCTGATAAAAGCACATGCTATCTTATGTATCAAAGATGGAATGTGATTTCGTGAATGGTTCAAAAATTTATTGTTTTGATTTGAGATAAGTCCTCTACCCATAAAGACCACAAAATTTGAAGGTGATTTCATAGCAAATATTTTATAAAATATTTCAAAAAATACATTAAATATTAAGGAACTGACATTAAAAGTTCCCGAAATTATCTAGAATGATAAAATATATAATAACTTATGTTTTGGAAGCATATAGTTTTGAATTTAGCTTTTAAATTCAAACAATTTTCTGCAAAGAAAATAATATGGATTTGATTAATATACTTAATTGGTATGTATGTAATGCACTCATATGCATTTAATGAACTAGTTTATGGTAAAATTGTACTTCAGATATTGGTTTGCGTTTTTTGCGCAGATTTTTTTACCATTACTTTAGTTCTAAAATTAGCCGATGTCGAAAAATGCTGTAGTAGCTTGCAGTAATAGTTTTTTTAGAAAGCAACTTAGACTAATAAACGAATAATTATAGAATTAAAACAAATAATTTATTTTAATAAACGAATAAATAAAATAAAACAAAATGTATAAAAGTTTTGAAAGTTCGTGGATGAATTTTGAACTTATGTAAACTAGCATTTCTTTTGTTTTCTGGAGCATTAAATTACTAATAAAAATAATTTTGCACTTTAAGGGGCCTCAGGACTCTTAAATCTTCAAGATTTTCGAAATTTTATTTCTTTTAGATGCTGCACTCCTATATTTTCTGAACTTTTTGATATAATTGTTTCGTTGAAATTCCCATTATAATCGCAGTTACGGATTTTAGAATTGTACCCGCCTAATAGCTGAAGCGACATTTCCGAATATTTAGAGTCATTTTTCTCCAAATGACGTTTTTGGGCAAAACGCGCAGGATATCTCAAAAATTTCTGAATATTTTTTCATAAAATTTTCAAAGCGCGTGTTTTTAGTCTGTATAAACTGAACTTTTTTTTTGTTGTTGTTCAAATAAATATATTTTTTAAGTGATTATACTGTTGAAATTTTCAAAATTATGCATTAGCTAAATACAACGTTGTACTAAAAAATAAAAAAGGTATAAATATAAATTTATTTAGGTTCAGGGTAATTATTATAATCTGAAGTATAACTTGGCACCAAAAGTTTCATTCTAGTTGCAATATTTATTTTGTAATCGTGCGCGTAAACTGTTATACCAATTTTCTGCGCGTCAAATGTCGGACAGTATGGAGCCCCCTGTAACTGTTAATTCTCAATCTTGCAATTTTTTAAATACATAAAATGTAAGATCATACTTATATATTTCATCCAGTTAAAATTGCGTTTTAAATCATATACATCTTAAGATATTAAATGTTGAAAATGGAGTTCTGAGACCTTTAAACTATCAACATGCATTTTCTCACAAGAAAAACTTTTCAGAGTATTTTCGCAAACAAAATGTCATCCAATGTGCTTTTTGTGGTCGTTTTAACTATCTTATGGAGTCATGTTACAAGTTTAGAAATTTACTTGACTCTTCTAGTAGGCAAAATGCCAACCACACTCAAAACTCTCATTTTTCTTCGAATTATTCTCAGAGAAAGAAAAACTTTACTTCTTTTTCTAAAAATAAAAATGATGATAAAAATTATCATTTAAAAAAATAAGGGAGATTGGTCCAACTGACCGCCTTCTCTCCCAATCTTACTCGCTAGTGTCAGTACACTCCTGTAACAATTCAAACGAATGTCAGATTGGCAAAATTTTTCTTCAACTACTTCCTTTTCAAGCGCTGTTACACAGACATCACCAATGGTGCAAAAAATGAACAGACCTTGCTGTTCTTAAAATTCCTTGCCACCAAAGTTTTCTTCTCAAATTGAGGATTGTGTACAACAACGACACGTAATTTGCAGCTCTTTTGACAACACTTATTCACTTCCATGTATAATTATGAATGTTCAACATAATGAGATATCAACTCTCATTGATTCAGGCACAACATTAAGTTTGTTGGATCATGAATGCTTTAACAGCATTAAATCCAAAATCCATTATAAATGCTTATCTAGAGATGTTTCTGTATCAACTATAAACTCTAAAGTTTTCTTTAAAGGATGTACCGAGATTGCATTCAAAATAGATAAATTATTTTTTCATCATGTCTTTTACCTTACTGATATAAAGAATGTTAATTTTGAAGCCATACTTGGTTTTGAGTTTATAAACAAACATTCTATAACCATCTCTCCAACTTTTAAATCTATATTACATAAAGATAAACATATACCTTTTAACAAAAAGAGTATCCTAGCAGTTTTTATTTTAATTTTCAGTATAATAATGACAATATAACAGTGCCATATTCATTTGATGCAAACAATGTACTTATTTATGAAAATTCTATGTCAGTTAACACAAATAATGGTACTTATTTTGATAATATGAATGGAAATTTTGGTGATAATTATTTGCATTTGGTAAATAATTATGAAAACTATCCTTACAATTACAGTTTTTCAAATAATGGTTTGTTTATAAATAGTGTTGCTAATACTGCTATGAATTATGATAATTCTTTTATGAAAGCTAATCTCCATATTAGAAATTTAGAAGGTCATGCTCAAGTTTTTATCAGTTTACTAATTATTTTCCCACTCATACAAACATTGATTATCCTAATGTTATAAATAATATTTCTAATACCTATACCAAAATTACCTCTGATGACAAAAATTCCACATCTGAAGATGACAATGACATTAGTTATTTTGCTAAAAAGTACACCAATTTGAAAAAGTATTGAATTCTAACATGGTACATACTATAAATAGAGAGTTGATTTCCCCAATTCTTCTGTTTATTTACATGTCAAATACTTGAATTCCCCATCTGAATATTTTAATTTTAAGCCTGCTTTGAAAAGTAAAGCTCTTATTTTGCATGCGTTTTCGTTGGAAACTGACTCCAAACAAACGGTTGCTATGTTGCATTTTCTATTTTGTTTGTGTGTTGCAGATATATCTTATATCTATATCTCACATCTAAGTGTTTTAATACTTGATATGTACTGGTAACATTTTCTACGATTTATATTTAAAAAGAAATGACGCATAGCAACCGTTTGTTTGGAGTCAGTTTCCAACCAAAACGTCATGACGGACGTCACACTGAAAGGGTCTACAGATACTTAAAATTAAATACAGTTTATAATAGCTCCATGTTTTATTATTCGTAGAAATTATTCATTTATATTTTTTTTTTCCAAATAATACGTATTTTAATTACATTTTCTTTCGGTTGTTATGAGAAAATGGCAACAAAAAGATATAATTGCTATTTTTCAACTATTTTTCCTTTACTTTCTATATAAATGGAGTACTTGAGTTGCCAAAATTAAACAAATGGTGCTAAAAACTACAAAAAAAATAATATTTCAAAAATAAATATAGAGGTACAGTTTTCAAACAAATTGCATTTAAAAGTACTTTTTTTTCCCAATACGACGGTATAAACATTGAAAGTGTGCGATACTTAGAAATTAAAAAAATTGCTATAGAGCATTTAATTGTACAATAATACATCTGCTTTGTTTATTGCTAGCGTCTGTAAGGTAACGTTATCTTTTGGAGACAAAATAAGCTGGGAGAAAGAAATAGCATACCGTTCCGGGGGCTAAAAAACAACAATAGCCGGGTTACGATGTCAAGCAAAGTAATCTATTTTGGCAACAATTAGGTACCCCGGTGCGTATATGACATTTGTGCCATTTTCTTATTACTTCATGATTTAAACAGACATCCTGGTTCAGCGTATAAACCTGAGTTATGTTAATGATCCTATAATAAAGAAATACCTTAAATTACTCATACTAGCCGCCCTTGGCGACCAGTTTGGTCTCCCTTTAAATTTATGTTCATGCTAAGCATTGCATCATGTTACTTTTATTCATAATTTAATTTACTTGGACTCCCTTAACCCTCTCGCTGTGCAACCCGAGATTCCCTCGGACAGCGTAAAAGTAGCAAAATTTGCGCAATCCGAGATTTCCTCAAGGATTCATTTTTTCCACTGGCGACTATTTTTTAATTCAACTGGGATCTCACTTTTCAAGTACAAAAATTTCATATAGAGTTTAACAACATCTACAAGATAACTGTACTAATAAATTGATTTTTTTACAATAGTGGTGCAAGACTATAGAATTAGTCTCCAGTGACAGCCCTGATTTCACCTAATTTCTAATATCCTAACCCATCTAAGATCCTGAACTCTTTTACAAAAAATGTTTACATATTTAAACTCTAAGCTTCTAAACTATATATAGATTTAAAACATGTAATAAAAAAAGGCGCAATTTTTTAACCTATTTTGATTAAAACAAAAAAAATACGCAGAGAGAGGGTTAAATATAATTATTATAATCCCTTAAGCTAATATCAGTTTTTGTTGCATTAAAATACCTCAATTTGTTGATTTTCTGTAAGCAAGTACACCTTATTGGTTTACAATGGACGTCTTAGGAAATTTGGCGAAATATTAAAGATATCGCCAAGTTGGCGTCACTTTTGGTGACAAACTTGACGGTATTTGGCGACAGAACAGGGTGCCCTATGGTAACCCCCTTATAGGTATGGGGTTGCATTAAATGTTTTTCAATAACCAATGAGATGCGTTTCATTTGGGCGTTACCATTAAACAATTTACAAATAATTGCGCTTTCTGTGCGACGTGCGATAGCGTAATATATATATATGGACAGATTGTCTCCTATAAAATGTGATCAAGGGTTGGTTTATTATACATGTTTTTAATTATCGGAAGGGAAATGCTTTGCTTAATTAATTAATTTCGTCTTTTTATGTTACGTGAACGACGTCACGGGTAACAGCTAGTATACAATATAAAACATGCTTTGGTGACCCTAAGTAACCTTTATTAATTGCATGATAATCGGAGTATATTTACGGGAGTTACAGCGTGGCCAGATGGACAGACGGACAGACAAATCGAATGCATAAACACTTTTTAACTTTGTTGGAAAGTGTTAAAAATAATATAATTATAAATGAAATAAAGTATCCTTACATGAATAAGTAGCTAAACGTATCGAGCTAATATTAGCTTTCTAGAAGTCAATGTAATCTATCGAATGGGAAATAAAACAGATGTGAAAGTGGCACAAGTGAAGTGGGTTTCAAACCAGTTTCTGACAATAGAAAGATAAATATTAAACTTCGGACATAAAGCAGATAATGAAGTAAAAAGGAATTTATTTGTATAAAATTATTTTCACTTCCGCATACTTTCGGCGGTACTTCTTATTAAAATTATATCTTCCCATCGAACAAGGTAAACTTTCTTAGGATTTTTTTTAAGGGAGTCCGAGGGTGCATTTTATTTCTTTATTTCTGAGCATTTTTTATAAAATTACAAACTTATTTAATTTTTTATATAAAACATAAATTTATATAGATATTTTTATATAAAACATAAAACATAAATTTACTTGCCAAATTTTATTATTACTTTTATTACCATTCTATGCACTAAAAGTTTCTTGTTAATTTGTCATCTGGATTTATAAATATGTTACTTACAAAATTTAATATGAACTGAAATGTAAAGCAAGAACGATAAATTATGCAACAGGCATAGATTGTGACACGCTTTCCAATCCTAATAGTATACATTATTAAGACATATATGTAATATAAGGATGATATAAGGATAAGGCCTTAGTTAATGAAAAAAGGAGTTTAATGATTCTAGGTTATAGTTTTACATATTAAATAGAAATTATATTTACAAGTACGGGAGGGTAGGGGGTTTTTCTGCAGCATACGCGCCCGCAGAATCGTCGGAGTTCGGCCTCTGCTCTCGTCTAGAGCGAGATATGCCTACCATCGGCCGCGTCAGAATGCAATCTGCTCTCGGTTGTTACTTGTTTCCAGGCGAAGAGAATGCAAACTGCATATCAGCAAATTCAAACATCTGCTATTCTGTGGTTACACGTTCTCATGGAAAAGTGCTGACCATATCTGTTGCTATGAGTAGGGTTTTATGGGAATCTAAAACCACAACTCACATATATGTATATATATTTACTAGAATAAAATGAGATAAATAAATATGTAACTCAAAAAACATATAATTCAGAAAACAAATACGTTTTTAGCAATTACTGTCCATATCCGGCAAGGTATGCACAGTATTTCGTGTAGCCCTATAAATGAACTATAGATTTTAGGCTCACCTTTAATACACTAAAAATTTCACTAGTTTAAAAATTCATGCCACACAGGAAAACGCACTCTTAGAAATTATTAATCTCAATCGGTAGGGTAGACCGGGGCATATTTACGCGTATTTTTTTCAATGAATTTTCTAATTTTTATGTTTTAACTTAGGAAATTTCAGACATAGTGGTTTTATAAAATAGTTAATAGAGTCAAAAAGTGTGTATTCAGTTGTTGACCTATTGGTGTTTTTAACCGTAATTTTTTTTTTTTTTAGGTCCAAGTCTTTTGCGTAAACTTCTCGTGGTAAGTTTACGCATCAAGTGGGACACGTTTACGCATATTGTAAGGGATACCAAGGAGTAAGTAAAATAAATATTTAATAAAATTGAAATGTTTTATTTATAACTTAAAACACTGTTTTTAAAAAATTAAATACAATTAATTAAAGAACATTTTATAGAAAACATAGAGCTTATTGCTAATTAAAAACAGAAACTATTTAGTCATCTTCATCATCACTGTTACAGTTTTTACTAACAAAAAATAAAGTATTTCCTTTTGCACTCTTGTCATGTGACCACCTTTTGCATCTAAGACATTGAACTCAGTCTTGACCTTTTTGGATAGGTTGTATGATTTCAAACAATAAATACATACACAGTTTTCATCGTCGTCATCAGATTCATTCACTATTTCCTTTGTTCCAGAGTGTACAAACTCTTTGCCTTTTGCAGTTTTTGGTTTCATACTTTTTCCTTTTCTTTCTTCTTGTTCTGTTTCCATAGAAACAAGTAAATATTTAGTTAATTTCTCCTTTTTGAACGGGTGTAAAGGTACCCCGATGTCAATGCGTAAACGTGCCCCACCGCCATGTTTGGATTTATTTTTAACGTGCAACGAAAATTAATAACATTTATGTTCATACAAATACATGTTCTCAAAAAAGGATAAAATTTTGCTAATGTTCATATATTTGTTTGTCCCTAACTAAGTAGTATTAGTTCACAATAAGTTTCAATATGTTTAACACAATATTGACTCACCTTGACAGAAAACAGATTATCCTTTCCTCATGCTAGACCGAAGCTCGACTGACGCTCAAAAACGTATGAGAATACCCACTAGGGAGCAGCATAAATTTTTCATGACTGGTGGCGTGCCAGTTATAACTCGTTTCGGAAAAAGTGCACTGCGTATATGTGCCCTATGCGTAAACATGTCCCGGTCAAACCTACTTTAACGGAATTATTTTGTGTGTCTCAGAAAATGAATAATAAATGCTATGATGTCGACAATCCATAGAATAGATGAACGGAGCTTTAATGCTTTCGTTATGTTAGAATCATCATAACTTCATCAAATTACACGATAAGAAGAACAAACGATGTTTTATCCATAGATCATAATAAAATTGAAAATTTTTGCGCGTCCGTGTAAATGAACTACAAATGCTACCTAATCTGTACGCCGGATAAAGCATGTTGCAGTCCTTCTTAATTCTGTTTATTTAACTCATTATGACTGAAATGGTCTAACACCAATAAAGTACGCCAAAAATGATTTTTCCTATTGACTGCAGTATAAAGGATTTATATTTGTACTATAAATGATACACACTTTATTTTCTACATTGTATGTTCGATGAAAAAACTTCCAAAATTATAAAAAACATCATGACCATCCATGTATAATTACGAGAGTTAGAACACGGAGATAAATACGACAGAGAGAAGACTATCGACAAACCAAATTTATAAACACTTTTCATCTATGATGGTAAGTTTTAAAATAAGAGAATTTTCGAGAGTGATTTTTATATATATTTCTCTTATATATTTCAAAAATTTCAGGAGAAATAATAAAATATTGAATTCAATTTCTTAAAAGCATAACATAAAATCGCATATGGACAAAAAATGTATATATATCATTTTAAACATAATAATTTATGAAAAAAAATCTAATATGAGATAAATGGACTGAATTAGTTATTGGTTATTGTTAATTAGTTATTGGAGCGGCAGGGCAGATAGTATAGTAATATATATATATATATATATATATATATCTGCTGATGTAATCGTCGTAGATGTACACGGTTTGCCTTATTTTATTTAACTTTTTAGTATTTTATTTGCTAAAAAAATAAGAGTTTTTTTTTAGATTTTCGACCCTAAGAATCTTAAATATATAAAGCGAAACTGGGACTATGGCTATTAAAGTGATTTGGAATTAGATAAAGGTTATAATTAATATTGGTAGATTAATTAATATAGCCAAACGGGTTTTTGTATGCAAAGATGGGCTTTAGACCGCCACAGCTGCTATATCGTTAAATATTCTCTGAAACTCATACAAATGTATATGCGTTGAAACCAGTGGATTTAATTTTGTACCATAAAATGCTTGCCAAAATAGGCAAACAAAATAGTCTTGAAACAGCAACAGTGAAACATTTTGAAAACTAAAATGCAGAAAAAAAAGAAAGAGTGAAAACTGCAATATGAAAAAAATGCTTTTTTATCAATTAATTATTTAATATTGATTAATTTGCGATTATGCTTTGAGAAATCAGTGAAGAAGTCCTAAGAAGATACTTTAAGTAATGTTTCATTTTTTTCATGTTTCCATACATTTAAAAAGCTACAAAGAAACAAATACGCATTTTTTAAATAAATTCACTTAAAAATAGCAAATTAAGCATTTCTGCAAGAATATTAAAAGGCAGAAAACCAACACTTAAAAATGCATAAGTAATACACAAAAACAGCAAACAGCTGTTCCGAATCTACAAGCGAGATTCTTCTTCCGTGCAAGATAGAGCAAGACACAGCGTTCTAGAAAAAGCAAGACTGGCCTTTTCCAGCCTTGTCCCAGCTTTGCCTTTTCTAGCACGTTCTGTCTTGCTCTATCTTGAACTTAAAAAGAATCTCGCTTGTAGATTCGAAACAGTTGTTTTCTGCATTTTGTGCATTATTTGTGCATTTTTAAACGTTGGTTTTCTGCCTTTTAAATTCACTTACTCATGCTTTCTACGAAATCCTTCTATATATAAAAAAAAGTTTTGATTTGGAAATGGACGAATGAAAATCTGCGTAGATATTCCGGGTAGAACTCATCCAATTTAAATGCTTAAGCCAAGGCCTCCTTATCGAAATAACAGGCCTCACAATCGCTAAGTTTCCTTTGTCCGCTGTACACGTGGTTAGAAACCACATGGTTTCCCGTGACTAGCGCCATCTAACGTGAGAAACAGAAATATTTTTTAATTTGTTTTCCATTTGTCTTTTACCATTTTCTTTACGATGTGCTTTGTAGTTTTCAAATGATAGTTGTTAATCTTAAAATTTTCATAATATGTTCTAGACATTTTATTTAGAAATTGAACTTATTTTACTGTTAAACAAAAAATGTTTACTGCTGTATTCCGTTATGTAAATAAATGATGATAATAATAATAATAATAATAATCAGGAAAGAAAATTATTTTACCATGAATTTCTCAGTGATATTAGTTATTGAAATAAATGGATAGCATCTAGATCAGGAAAATGTAAAATATTTCATTTTCTCTTTTATACTTTCAAATATGTGATTTATTTTATTTCTACTATTTCTTTTCTTTTCACAATTAATTTCACCTTACAGTATTAATTTAACATCGCTCCTTCAATTTGTTTCAATGCACAGTCTCATTTATTTATTGGCCTATCATTTGTTTTATTTTTGAAGGTATGGGGGATCATTTCAGTTTAACATACTTTAGATGAAAGCTTCACTGATTTTTCATATAAAGTTTGTATGTATTAATCTATGGAATGTTTCATAATTGGCTCCACAGTCAATTGGCATTTCTTGGCGGGCATACTTTGGTGCTTAATTAATTTCCTTGTTTCAACTCACATATGTTATGTAAGTTTTACTAAAATGTATCAAAGTATTTTAGGAAAGTTAAAACACGCATAGATACACAAAAAAACAGACTGAAGTCATAAACACTTAAAAAATTGGAAAAATAAAGTTTAATAATCACTTAAATTTATACATGTCCCTCAACTTTCCGCAAATACAGTATTTTTGTCATGCTACGATTTTGGTGTATGTAAATCTTAATTTGAGTATTCTTCCTTAAACAGACCTAGAGCCAATTGGCGTAAGTGTAGTTTGGCGCAAAATTAATTTTATTTTTAAACCGTATACTTGATACCACATTATTCCAGCATCGCGTTTTTGCAGTCAACTTTGACTGTGGAACAGATTAGAGAACATTAGCTAATACTACATTATATAATAATAAATCAGTATTTTTCTTGGCGAGAGAAGAAAATTTGGCAACGTAATTTCTGGAAGCATATTCACTGTTTCACATAAAGAAGCAATATTTTCCAATATTTGTACAATTTATTTAATATAAAAAAGGCATTTATCTATTTTATATACAAATATAAACAAATCGTATATAAAAAACAATAATAATATCTAGAAACTAAATTTATACATGTAAATTCGGCACAGATGTCATATTGGCGCGATTTTTTTCTGGCGCCAATGTCATATAAGCACCGGATACTTAACTGGCACCAAAGTGTCGTTATTTTTCTTGATATGGTTATCCGGATATAGATGATATGGTAACGAGGTTTTCGCAAAATTGGCGTCGGAAAAAAATCACGCCAATATGATATCTGTGCCGTAAATTCTTATAAAACAAGCTGACAGTTCATAAGTTTTGTTTTCATAACTGTTTATATCAATCGGCAACAAATCGCTCTTTCCGAAGCCCAAATTGTGCCAAGATAAAAAAAAAAAAAAAAAAAAAAAAAAAAAAAAAAAAAAAAAAAACCCCTCAAAGTCCTATATACTGAAAATGGTACTTGTTAGTTATCCCGTCGACCAAATTACTGTCGCCAAATTGTAAGATTAAATGCCAATAATGGTATGCCATAAAGTAATTAATTTTAAGATTAAATGCCAATAATGGCCAATAAAACCAATATTTCGACGTTTTATTTGTATTTTTATTAATGTTATACTAATTTATTTGTTTTTTCGTTATTTAAAAAAAAAAAAAAAAAAAAATGTGTCAATTTGTAGAACTTGGTGAGTAGTTTGGCGATTTATATAATTTGGCGAAATTGGTCGACGGGATAACTAACAAGTACCCTGAAAAAATATCAATAAATCTTATATTTAAATCTTCATTTTTGATATGTTTCATTTTTTAAAGCCAGAACATAATTGTGCGAAATATTATTTTCACGCCTTTATTTTACTGGAGTTCGAAAAATATTTTAATGCAATTTTGTCAATAACACAACATTTTCAAATTTTTACTATGCATTTGTTTATGGAGTATTAATAGGATTATACACCAGGTGGCGTAACTTACGGGACAAAGTCAACTAATAAGTTGGCAATTATCGGGGACATTTTCACCCATAGACTTTCTCCGGATTGTCAAGTCTGTTTTATGATAAGGGAGTCTTGGCTTAAGCATGGCCATAGTCTAATATGATATATAACGGCCTGCGCATTTCTCCGAAAAAGTGAAGTCGGATCCAACTTCAAACACTGAACCAAAACTTCACAACGTGCTCTTTGTTTACATTTATACCCTGCCAAGATAGAAGCTTGTTTCTCATCGTCGAGGTTTTAGAATCATTGATCGTATTTTCGTGTAATAAATTAAATATTTATATTCTTCAATTTCCTTCGATTTAAAAGGCTATTTTACACAAATTGTCGCATTTTAGTGTTACACATACTTTTAAGATTAGCTAAATTATTTATTGTTTACCTTGATCGGGTACAGATGTCATATTCGCCCCATATTGGCGCGATTTTTTTCTGACGCCAAATCATATAGGCAAAGGGTACTTAACTTGCGCCAAAGTGTCGTTATTTTGCTTGATGTGGTAACCCGGATTATGTTGTTTATGCTTTTGATGTTTTCGCCAAATTGACAACCGAACAAAATCGCGCCAATATGGGGCTAATATGACATCTGTACCCTTGATCGTTTTGTTCATTCATGAAAAATGCCGGTTCTGTTATTCTTTTTTTAATGTCCCGTATTTATATAAAAATAGCTTGGTTTCATATACACGTTTTAAAATTATAATTTGATTTTTATCAAACTACAGTTCTCATAACTGACTTGAAGCAGCTATTTTTGATTAATTTATTGTTACCGGTAAAATATTTGTTTTTAATATCGCCCGAAAAAGAAGAAGAAGAAAAAAAAAGCCGATCTTTCTTAACCCTTTAAGAGTCCTAACCGGGTTTTTCCGTCGCATAATCTTTGAAATCAAGGGCTGGTTTAATACAAAACTGATATTAATGTTATTTTTTTGCAGTGTATAAGATAATTAAATATGTAAGGTAATCATAACCAAATCCCCATACAAATAGCTTTCATAGGTATTATTTTATGAATCATTTAACATAAATTAAGAAATAGGCCGGACGCTTAAAGGGTTAAACATTAAATATTCTTATTTTTAATCAGAGAAAGAAATGGTGATCACGGATTTAAATATCTTTGCAATATTCTATGTTATCCAAGAAATTTTGATTAAATCATGTAAAGGTATTTGTTACTTAGTAAATTACATTTATTAATTATTACAGGGAATTTTATAAGTATTTTAATATATTAAAAAAAATTTCCATCAGTTTTATTGTTTCAGCAGTGAAAATAGTAAATAAATGGTACTTAGTTATCCCGTCGACCTAAAATCTATCGCCAAAATATAAGATTAAATGCCAATAATTCTTCATCGTGAATGTCATATTCACTTGACTGTAAGCAAGTTACACGTGTTTATGTCATCAAGTGATTTTTATTTCGACGTTTTATTTGTATATTTATTAATATTATACTAATTTATTTGTTCTTTCGTTATTTAAAATAAAAATTATGTCAATTTGTATAATTTGGCGAGTGTTTTAGCGATTTATATAATTTAGCGAAATTGGTCGACGGGATAACTAAGTGGTACCAAATAAATTTGTGACATTGATGTTTTAGATTAAGCATGTGTTTTTTTATTTATATATTTTTATGTGTGTTGGTTTAACAGTTTTAAAGAGAAACACATTATATTAGTCACTTAAATAAATAGAACTTTACATTTACATTGATATGGACAGTTTATAATAAACCTTACAGCTGTATTCGAATTAGCTGTCATTTCTAAGCTTGATTGGAATGTCAGCAGAATTGTAAACGTAACCATGGCGACATGACGTAATTTTGGTGTTTGTTTACATATCTACCCTTCCCAGGTTGTTTCAGTTACGGTCAGAGTCAAATTTCAATTTTGGGCAGGGTATCAGAGTCCTCTGTCCAGCGACTTCATACATTAAACGCAAATCAGTCTGTCTGTAGTAGTATATCTAAGTATGCCTTGAGCATGGCTTTTCTTCGTTAATATTAAAAAAACTGTCGTATACAAAAATATGGAAATTGGTGGTATTATAAAGAAATATTTGATAAACACGCTGATGCAGACAGTTTTCAAATCGAAGAATTACTTTCAGAGATATTTAATGCTAAATTTGGACAAAATCGTTCCATTAAAAAAGTTTTATTGGAGAAAAACTATGCATGAGAATTTAATCATTTTTAGATCATTTTATAGGTTATAAGTTCCCGGTGTGCAGAATTGAATTATTTTTTGCATATTGCATTGATTTTTTTTTATTTGACTATTTTTTGAGGTTTTATTTCTATTTTAAATTCAAATTTTCAGTATTTCGAGAGATATTTTTTACAAATTTAAAAAATGTTATTAATTTAAACTGTTGCCAACGTTATAAACAGCGCAAACAATAATGTTTACTTCAAATTAAAAATTTATTTACACGTGACTATTATAAACAGAAAAGATACTTTCAAATTAAAATTAAATAATTGCGTATAAAAAGCAGGAACTTATTGAAAATTACTTCATAAGAACTATATTTAACGTGAATTTTAAAAGAGAAAGGATATTGTAAAATAAAAAAATCATTACTATGCGTTAAAACCTGTAAATGGAGGAAATTACGTCATATTTAAAATGGCCAAAAAATATGGCAAAACAATTAATTTAAAAAATATATCTGCGCGAGACATTTACTTGATATTTTGAGATAATATTTCCAACTATTATCGTGAATTCGAAGACAGCGCAAATAATATTTCCTTCTAACAACAAAAGTATTTTCACGTGAATATTAATAAGAGAAATAAAACTTTGGTGTAAATTACGTCAGATTTAAAACGATACATTTAAAATGAATTATTTAAAAGAACTATTTTATAGCGCTGTTAAAAAATACCGGGAGACAATGACACTGTTTACTTAATTCATTTTACATTAGCTTATTTTCGAATGTTTAACTAATTTTTTAAATTAAATACGAAAACAGCCATTGTATCTTTTAACAGCAGCAGATATGGTCTTAAAAATCCCCAATCCAAGAAAAACGAATGGAAACTCGTTTACAGAGAGATCGCTACTGTTTTTTTTTTTTTTTTTTTTAAATTCAATATTTTTAAAGCCGATCAAATTAGCGTGCTTTTTGGATTTTGATGTCCCTGAACGGGGGTTGGCGAGCGTAGCTCGTAGGGGGCAGAGCCCCTTAGTGAAGAAAAAAAGAAAACATATAGTTTTTCATAATCGATTGCTGCGCTTAATCCATATTAATTATGCACTGTTATGTAATTTTTATGGAAAAGTCATGAATTGTAATAACATTAGGTGTAACATTCGACGGGATTTTCCAGATGAATATTGAATTCTAAAAAAAAAAAGAGAGTTTTGAAAAATAAAATTCTTTAATACTCATTAGGTGCGTTCGTAATTACATAAATTCGTAGCACCTATATGTGTCGCCTGGTCCTCCTGTCTGCCTGCCTGTTCGTATGTAACAGTGCAAAAACTACCCAAACGATTAGTTTGAAATATTTATATATTATCGTTGAAGAATTAGGTCGAGCCCTTTCAAATTCTTTGAAAATCGAATGAAAATTAAAAAAAAAATATTAATAAAAGTTTTCTTTATTCTTTTAAATCCTATCATCTTTTAAATCCTGTCTACTTAATTCAATGATATTCATCAATTAATGACAATCAAGTTCATTTACATGGGCACTCAAAATTATTCCGTTACATTATGGTCTATGCGGAAAAATAATTTGCAATGTATTTTAATAGTGATATACAATTTTAAACGTTAATGAAATTTTTATACATTATTAAGGTGGTCAATAATATGATGGCTATGGAATCTGTTATGTGTTGCACTTACTGTACTTATACAGGGGGACTCGAAAGTCTTCCTTTGTATTATGATCTATGGAGAAAATTGTTTGCGGCTTATTTTAATGTTGTTACTCTGTTACAAATATAATGAAATTGATATGAATTTCTGAGGTAAACTAAAACACACTTTATGTAGAATATGTGCAATGCATTTATCCTTCTTTTGGACGGCCGTACAAAAGAGTTCGGTTATATAAAGGTCTACTTGTAAAAAATGCCCGAAGAGTATTTAATTATGTTGAACTATTTAAAAAATGATGGCATGAATATACATTACTGACGTTTACTACAACATGCTTGCAATAGAATATGATACACATCGTAATGATCTTCCATTTAAAAGGACACATAAAATATTTCGGATGCAGTACCGTATCCAAATTATTTTCTATTAGGGATGATTGCTGAAAGTTCGTTTCCAGTTATGGTATGCGTTTAAAGTATAACTAAATGTTTGCTCCCTATGTGGTGTGTATAAATTCTACAGACCCTATACAGGCATACACAAAAGAATTTGTAAGTGTTACTGAAAATGAGTGTGAATTGCTTAAAGGTGCTTCATATACGAGGGTGAGTCGGAAAATAAGTTTTCCCTAGCAACTGTGGACAGAGGTGTGTATGAAAGACAAAAAATGTAATGAAACATTGAAGATAAGACGTAACTTTATTTTTCTACTTAAGTTGCAAGTGAGTTGAGACATTTGTCATACCTTTTATAAGCTTCATAAAGCCCTCCAGGAAAAGAAAACAGGGCTCTGCATACAAAAGAAGCGTTGAACGGTTTGTGTGCTTTCAGCATTGCTTACAAAGAAGTAGTCAAGCATTGCTTTCAGCTGCAGTGGCCATGAACGTCCGTCCAGGTCTCGGTCTGTCTAACACTTGCTGATGCCCTCACTGAATTAGCGGCACCATCTCCGCACCATTTGTTTCGACATCACATCTGACCCATAGACTCTCACGTGGCGGTTATGGATTTCTGCTCCCGATACTCCACGTACCCATTCATAGCGGACAGCCGCTCTCAATTCCTCCTTTGACCACAAATTCACAACGCACTTTCTCTCCATATCTACCGGGAACAGAATGATGCAGATCCCTGATTTTTTCAAGGAGCGCTTTTTGAAGCTTATAAAGGGGTATGACAAATGTCTAAACTCACTCGGCACTTATGTAGAAAAATAAAGTTACATCTTATCTTTAATGTTTCATTACATTTTTTGACTTTTATACACACCTCTGTCCACAGTTGCCTGGGGAAATTTATTTTCCGACTCACCCTCGTATATATATTATTTTTTATTTTCAGTGCGTTCGTAATTATATAAATACGTAGCATCAATACTTGTCGTCCGGTCCGCCCGTCTTTCAGCATATAGCAGCAGAAAAACTGTTCAACTGAATGGTTTGAAATTTAATATAAATTATCGTTACAAATTTTTGTTGAGCCATTTCAATTTTTTGGGAAATCGAATACTACAGTTTATGATAGTAATATTTTTTTTTTCTCTCGAATACAACTTAGAATAAAAAGAGAAATGGTATTAATACATGGAAATTATTCCAGAGAGAAACATTCGCCTTGGATACAATATTTCAAATGAAAATAAAATTTCGAAGTAATTGCTTAAAAGGCGCAAAGGCCAACATAGTGAAAAAGTTTCCAAGCCGGGACTCGAACCCGGGCCGTCAGTATAGCGCACTGACGTTCTACCGACTAAACCACTTGGAACGATACGCAGCTCGGAAAATTTCTCACTATTATATGTTGGCAAGGCTACAAACGCAGCACAAGATGGAATATTTATCGTGAGCCACCGACCTGGGCCTAACACGAAACATAATTAAATCCAGCATCGATAGAAACTATATTAATACATGGAAATTGTGCTGCGTTTGTAGCCTTGCCAACATATAATAGTGAGAAATTTTCCGAGCTGTGTTTCGTTTCAAGTGGTTTAGTCGGTAGAACGTCAGTGCGCTATACTGACGGCCCGGGTTCGAGTCCCGGCTTGGAATCTTTTTCACTATGTTGGCCTTTGCGCCTTTTAAGCAATTACTTCGAAATTTGATTTTCATTTGAAAGAAAAATGGTATTTAATAAGCTGAAAATAGTGTTTTAATAAACAGGTAATTAAAGTTAAACAAAATGTATAACAGTTTCAAAAGTTCGTGAATAATTTTTCAACTGATGGGAACTAGTATTTCCTACAGTTTCAGGAGCATTCTACAATAAAATATAAATTAAAAACATTTTACAATTCAAAGTATCAAAATGCATTTCATACTCATATACTCTACTGATGCTGCTTACACACTGTAATCAAAGTTATTTACTTTGCAAAAAAAAAAAAAAAAAAAAAAAAATTGTCAGCCAAAATGCAATAAAAAAAAATAAATAAAGTAAAAATACGCTCATTATAATAAAACGTAGTATTCATCTGTCATACAAAGGAAAATGAATACAAAAGACAGATTTTATGCGCAAAACAAAGTTTTAAATAGTCTCCAAGTTGACGCTTTTATAACGTAAAAAAATACATCTTTTTTTTACAGAAAAAACACGCAGACATAGATTAATAAACATACACGCACATACAAATTTATACATATATTCATATGTGAAGAAATGCGTAAATCTATAAGCAATATTCAAATTTCATAATAAAATTAACTGGGTAATATCTCTCAAAATATCTGCCTTGGTTTAAAACGTACTTTATTGCTGAAAATTTTAAACACTTAGACCATCTTAGCTGAAATGTAAGAGCTCCGTTTCTCTAAATCTCTATTGTACTTCTGGTTGCGGAGTATATAGAAACACATCTACGCTCTTAAGTTTATTACACTAGAGAACTATTACAAAACCAAATTCAACGTCGTTTGTGAACACTAAACCTCAGAATGCATCCCTGCGGTCAATTTCGCCTACAATAAAAGGGATATAAAAGGAGAACTATTGCGGTTCTTGAAAAAAAAAAAAAAAAAAAAAAATCTATCATCACATTCACTTTGAACTTTATACATTTCCAGTTTCACAGTTGAAATAAATGATTCCAAAGTTGTCATTTTGGGAAATGAAAATAAGGAGACAAAATGTAAAGTTTTGAAATTTTATAGCCCCAAAAAATCATATTTACGAAATGAGATTTTTTTCTACTTATTAAATAAATATTAAAAATTAAATTTAAGAAAACAGAAAACCCGACTGCGTAAAAAACGAACTAATTAATTATTTCTCATTAATGTGAAACTATTTTTTATATTACTTACCTACTTTTTTAATTTACTTGTATTGATGACATTTAAGTTGTGTTTAATTGTTAGTTCTTATCTATAAACACTGTTTTGATGAGGCCTATAGATGTCTATGAAGGTTAGAGTTGTAGTAAAGCTAGATATCCTACCTACACAACTCCAAGGCTGCGTAATATTTAAACGGAGATTCTAACTGTAAAACAGTCAATGAAACATCGTCTTCATTTTGAAAGACCTATCCAATGATATGCCACTTAATATAGTGCATATTTTTCTTCGTCTCTATCGCCATTTTTTATTTTACGGCCGCCATTTTGAATTTATAAAAACAAAACCTAGCCTATAACCATCGGACGGGGTTAAGACAAATCGATAGAGACCTCATTCTTTAAAATCCATACAGCCGTTAGATATTTCGAGGGTATAAAGAAATCCACTTACCCAGGTACGCGTGAAACACGTGACCCTTCTTGGCAGCCGGGTAAAAAAATGAAAATTTTCTGTTAACATGAAATTTAAATGTAATACGAGACGAAACCCGTCGAACTCGACGAATAAAAATGTTTAAAATAACTGATTGATTAAATTTATAAATTGTGACGTTATTTATTGACCCTTTGATCTTTGGTACTACGTAATGAAAAATCAACGAATTGTACGCCACAACGGCACAATCATAACATTTTTTCGAACAAAATCTAAAAAGTAACGTCGTTTTCATTTTCCCAAAATTTACAATCGCGCCCGTCCGCCTAATCGTTCTGAGTTTTCGTGGTTTTCTTCGAACCATGGATTTCCATTTGTAAATACGGGTTAGATTCCCTTAGAAAGACCCCCACGAAGGGCACTCCCCCCCCCCCCCCTGGGCCTATATCCCTCGTGCAGATAATTGGCCGTCAAAAATCAACCAACCCAAAATTTGCATGCGTACTTTTCATATTCATATTCGCTATTTTTAAAATATTTTAAGTTGCCATAACGTAATAAATATAATCCCAAACTTGATGTTTTGTTTGCTAGTTGCAATTTTGCATCTGAACATTCACTTTTGACTAGTTGTTCAAATCAAGGCTTAATTTGCGCCGGACCCCACCGGAGCTCAGCTCCGGTACTTCTCTGTTTTTAGTAAATATTTAAGTATTGGTCGGAATTCACCGGAGCTCAGTGTCACGAACGCTGTTCATTTTAGGCATTGTTCTGCACATTTACGAAGTCACCTTCTTTTGTAAACTGGGCTGCGGAATCGGAGTCAGGTCCATTTTTGAGCGAAACAGTCGGAGCCGGATGTGTTAAAATTCCCGGAGTCGGAGTCGTCCATTTTTCCCAGCGACTCTGCAGCCCTGTTTGTAGGTAAATATAATTGCCATGTATTGTTATTCTGACAGAAAGTAATCGAGCAATGTTTCTCCTTTTTCTATTAAAGCATCGAATCTTTCTGACACCTGTGTCAATTTTTTTATTTAATCTGATTTTCGAGGACTCACCACAAAAGATTGTTAAGCGGAAGGAGTCGATTATAATTTAAGATATGCACCTTTTTACAGGAAATTGAAAAAAGTGTTCCATTCATCAGCATATAAAAATTAATTTCTATAAATTTTATTCATTTTTTTTTCATAAAAATGCATATCTGCGAACTATTCCTTTTTTGTGTTAGCACTGTTTCTGAATCATAATCCTTACCATGTTTAATCCCAAAACTCTGCAATTAATTAACATTAAAATTAGGCAAAGATTTCTATTCGAAAGGTGTGATAACTGAAAAGTGGAATAGTTGACAGCTAAGTATATGCTGATAGTTATATTTAATTTTTTTATTGTGCTAAAGAAAAAGATGCTTTAAATTTTGAAAATAATGTATGAAATATAAATATGCTGATTAGAGTGTTCACGCTAGTTGATCACGCTGAAAAAAGTGGGTATTCAAAATTAAGTAAAAAGTACTCAATTTTAAATACGTCACATACTCAAAATAGCTCCGATCCAAATGTACTCAAAATTGAGAAGCACATGTACTACTCATTTTTGATTCCATGGTTGTGTTCAAATATGAATCATTATGTACTGCTCTCTGAACCTATACAAATTAGAGTAAAAATGTACTGACATTTATTTCCCGTTCACAATTATTAACAAGAAATGTTTAATTGATTATTTATTAAGAAAAAATCAAAATTATTTGCAAGATACCCAAATCAAATATTTTTATTACAAGAGCACTATTTGCAAACACTTTTAAACTATTTTAAAATACTGTGTATAATTTAATATTTACATTAATAAACATGTTTTATGCCGCCATAAATGAAATAAACCATTACAGGGTACACGGTTATCGTTTTGTTTGGGTTTGATAACATGTGATGGATTAAAATTGAGAAAGGATAGGTTCATTTTTGATCCAAACATACTCAATTCGATATGAGTATATCGATTTACTCATTTATGGGTACTTAATTTTTTTCAGTGCACATTAGGACTGTTCACATTAGGAGTGTTCACATTAGGTGTGGGCGCTACGGTTGTTAGTACCGCAGAAAATTAGGGCTCCGGTACTTTTTTTTGTTAGAAATTAAGCTCTGGTTCTAATCTGAATGCCTGCGAAATCCAGAAATGTATGCCTCTTTAGACGCATTCGTAATAAAGTATTTAGTTTTATCAATATATATACTCATTTTATTTTTACTATGACGCCATTTTTACTCACTGAAGCCCTCTGAGATTAGTGTCTTATTGTCAACTGTCAGCGGAAGGAAAAAAAGTATTAAAATGTAACTGCTTTACGAGTAAAAATGCGTTTTTTTTTTAATCGTGACGTCATTTTCTGTTCAATATTTTAAAAAAATATATATATTTTTTATATTGTAACGCGAAAATGGCACCCGTAATAATATGGTAATTTCCAATGTTTCCCTTCTCTATTCAACAATGGAAGTAACCCGATTGCCACCAATGTGAAGAAATTTCATAAAGAACTTTTTAAATTAAAATTAAAATATAAAAATGGGATTATTTTTTAAAAAGGGAGTGCAGGCACATGTACAAATAAACTGCTTTCATTAAAAAAATAATCATCAAAATCGTTCAATAGAAAGCTCTGGCCAGATGACTAAAAAAATAGCCTGTTCTTTTTTTTTTAATATACTAGGGGGCTCAGCCCCCTACGAGCTACGCTCGCCAACCCCCGTCCAGACACCGCAGACTCTAAATACACGCTAATTTGATCGGCTTTAAAAAGATTTCGAAAGATTGAATTATAATTTAAAAAACAGTGGCGATATACCTATAAACGAATTTCTATTCATTTATCTTTGATTGGGGAATTTTAACGCCAAATCCGCTGCGGTACTACTTGACTATCCTGTCGACCAACTTCGCCAAATTATATAAATCGCCAAACCACTCGCCAAATTATACAAATTGATATAATTTTTATTTTAAATAACGAAAGAACAAATAAATTCGTACAACATTAATAAAAACACAAATAAAACGTCGAAATAAAAATAACTTGATGACGTTTACACGTGTAACAACATTTCAAAATAAGCTAATATAAAAGGAATTAAGTAAAGAGAGTCTTTGTCTCCTGGTATTTTTTAACAAAGCGAAAAGAAAGTTATTTAAATGAGACATTTTAAATTAATTCTCAAAATATCAAATAAATGTCTAGTGCAATTTCTAAATTTAAACTTTTTTGCAATATTATTTTGTGTTCATTTTATGTAATAACTATAATGTGACGTAAATATGACGTAATTTCTCCTAAGACTTCTAACGCATGTTAATGAATTTACTATTTTACAATATACTTTCTCTTTTAAAATTCACGTGTATACTTTTTATGACGTAATTTTTAATAAGTTCCTGCTTTTTATACGTAATTATTTAATTCTAATTTGAATTTTTTTTTCCTGTTTATAATAGCCACGGGTAAATAAATTTTTAATTTGAAGCAAACATTATTGCTTGCGCTTTTTATGCAGTTGGCAACAGTTTAAATAAGTACAATTTTCTGAAATCTGTAAAAAATATCTCTAGAAATGCTGAAAATTTGAATTTAAAATAGAAATAAAACCTAGAAAAATGAGTCAAAATAAAAAAATTAATGCAATCTGCACTCCGGCGAATTCTAACGCATAAAATGATCTAAAAATGATTACACTGGCATGCATAGTTTTTGCTGCTATAAAACTTTTTTAGTGGAACGATTTTGTCCAACTTTAGCATTAAATAACTCTTAAAATAATTCTTCGATATGAAAACTGTCTGCATCAGCGGGTTTATCAAACATTTCTGTATGAAACCACCGATTTTCATATTTTTGTATGCATTATTTTTGTTAATATTAACGAAGAAAGGCCTCCGGCCACAAAAAAATCAAAACCGGCGGCGGCGGTGACAGCGATAGTTACTTTATTTTAGAACAGAGAGATAGATAAAATGGCAAGTTCATGCAATAACTAAATGGATTATGATGTGCTTTCCTCTAAAAGTGTAAATATAATTTTAGTATGCTGATGTATAGCTTATTGGTTAGGGAGTTGAATTCGGAATTAATTAGGGGAAAGCTGTAAATTATTTTAATCCTTTCTGTTTAGGTCTAGAATGAATATGCTACGTTTTCCCCCTCGTTATAGGTGAGCGTTAGGAAATATGTATAGATTTATAGTCAAAAAACACGTTTTCTCGCATACCATAACAATATCTCAAAACGGCTAACTCTGTCAAAATTATTGTCAATACAAATGTTGTAGAGCTTAAAATTCTGAGTAAAATGAGTATCTACACTTAATATTTTTGTGGAAAAGGAAGATTACATTTCTACTTTAAAGCTTTAGACCCGTACTCAGGGGGTTGAACTCAGAATTAATTTGGAGAAAACTGAAAATTGTTTTAATCCCTTCAGTTTAGGTCTAAAATGAACGTACAAAGTTTTCTTCCTCGTACTTGGGTGAATGTTAGAAAATATGTACAAATTTATTTTCGAAATGCACTTTTTTTTAATTACCTTAACAATATCTCAAGACAGCTACTCTATAAAAAACATTGTCAATACAAACATTGTAGAGCTTAAAATTCTAAATAAAATGAGTACCATCATTAATAATTTTGTTCAACGCTAAAGTCGCAATTCTATTTCAAAATTTTTCTTTAATCACTAATAAAGAGCTTGAAGCCAGAGCTTGAGAATATTTAACTCAGCAATATATCAAAACACCTAACTCTATCAAAAACATTGTCAATACAAAAGTTGTAGAGCCTAGAATTCTGAATAAAATGAGTCCGTACACTTAATATTTTTGTTCAATATTAAGACCGCAATTTTGAGATATTGTTACGTTAACTTGGTCTCTCCTGGCTTCAAGCTCTTGATTTGAAAAAGAATTGCGACCTTAATGTTGAACAAAAATATTTATGATGATACTCATTTTATTCAGAATTTGAAGCTGTACAACATTTGTATTGACGATGTTTTTTATAGAGTTAGCTGTTTTGAGATATTGTTAAGGTAATTAAAAAAAAATAAACGTGCTTTTCGAAAATAAATATTGTGCACATTTTCTAACATTCACCCAAGTACGAGGAAGAAAACATAGTACGTTCATTTAAGACTTAAACTGAAAGGATTAAACCAATTTCCAGTTTTATCCTAATTAATTCTGAGTTCAAACACGAGTTAGACCACGGGTCTAAAATTTAAAGTAGAATTATGACTTTAATGTCCAACAAAAATATTAAGTGTAGGTACTCATTTTACTCGGAACTTTAAGCTCTAAAACATTTGTATTGACAATGTTTTTGACAGAGTTAGCTGTTTTGAGATATTGTAATGGTATTTAAATAAAAGGTGTTTTTTGATTATAAATCTATACATATTTTCTAACGCTCACCTACTACAAGGGGGAAAACTTAGCATATTCATTCTAGACCTAAACTAAATGGATTAAATTAATTTTCAGCTTTCGCCTAATTAATTCCGAATTCAGCCTTTTCCCCCTCCCCTACCACTGGGCTAATAGCCATAAATAAAACACTGATTACTCACTCTTTTTTTTTTCTTTTATTGCGAAGAAATTAAAAAAATAAAATTTGATTGCACTACGTGTATGCACGGTAATACCTCGTATTGTTTTTCAATAGCTAATTTGTAAAACGTTAGTTTTCAAAAGAATGTTTCCTATAGCAAAAATGGACACATATGTCATATAAGCAGTTGGCGCGATTTTTTTTCTGACGCCAATGTCATATACGCAGCGTTACTTAATTGGCGCCAAAGTGTCGTTAGTTTGCTTGATATGGTAACCCGGATTATGTTGTTTATGCTGTTGGTGTTTTCGCCAAATTGGCAACGGAAAAAAATCGCGCCAATATG
Source organism: Maratus speciosus (assembly GCA_963932465.1). NCBI lineage: Eukaryota > Metazoa > Arthropoda > Arachnida > Araneae > Salticidae > Maratus > Maratus speciosus. The sequence goes on along the minus strand of OZ010800.1, from coordinate 261,264,071 downwards.
GGGCGTATATGACATCTGTGCCCAAAAATGTTTCAAATGTTTCACTTTACAATATAGAAAGAGATTTATAAAAAAAATAGCTTTTTTTTCTCAAGTTACCAAAGATTTATTTTTTTAACTGTTCCTAAAGCTACATTATGAAAAACTTCTTCGAATCTCTAATAAATCAAACATTAAAAATTACATTTTTCTACGATCGAAACTTACCGATTTCCGGCACTTTAATTTTTATGATTTTTCTTTATTTTGTGGCACTGAAAATGATAAAACGCCTTTTGTGTGTTTATTACAGAGTTTATTCGTGTATTTTCAAATGTTAGATTCATTTTCAATATAAAAGTGATTCTGTGATACAAACAACAGGGTATACGTTTAATAAACAAACTTATTTGGATGGAAAGGTTACTTTTATCTATGTCATAAATTAGATCTCTTATTTTGTTTATATTTCGGCTTATTTTATTGTGTATATAACCAAGAATATATGAAACACGTGCATTGCTACGATTGCAAACAATTATGCAATTTTTTTAGAACTTATAATATTTTAACATTTTTTTTTTTTTGTATAGTATAGGGTGCTGTTGAATCTATTACAAAATATTTTTCCGTCCAATAAATATGAATTCTTAGATTAATTTTAAAATGGATGTGACCCTATGAGACAAAAAGTAATGTATACTTTCGAAAACAAATTTATTCAAATGAAAAGACACTTTTTTATGGCATCGTATTTGTTATATAGTTAAGATTTTTTTTTTCTATTGTATGTATAATGAAACATATTTGAAGAACACATATTAATTTTATGATACAAAATAATCTTACTAATTTTTAAAGCGCTATTATGTCTTAACATTTTTTTTTCTTATTTTCTTATTTTATACACTGCTATTAAGTCACTGTAATTAAGTCTATTACAATAATTTTAATGATAAAATAATAATAATAATTTCTGACATGCATATGATAAATTATTTAAATGCTAAATACACATATATTTTGTATCAGTTTAACATGCTGTGAATTTAAAATTACATTAGAGAATATGATTTAAACAAAGGAACTATTAAATGATATATTTGATTGAATTCAATAAAACTCATTAGATATTATTTATCAAAATTGTTAAATAGTGCTAAGCATAATTAGATTTAATATGCATTATTAAAGAATATTTACACTGTAATTTATTACTTTAACTTTAATGTAATAACGAAATTTTTTATATGTACTTAATCAAATTACACAACCATAATGTTGTACTTACGCTTTTTAATGAAGTAATGTATAACTAAGAGTTATATAAAATATCCTGTTAATAACATAATGGGAATAGGGATATGAACTCAAATTCCTGCTTTTTCGTATCCATTCAGTGTGTTTAGGGATACTGTATTGTTGTAAATTCATTCATGCTATCACAATTATAGATGATGGTTGGTAATGTTTAATTAATGGTTATATATATATATATATATATATTAGGGTGGAACTTAAGTATAGGGTAAAAAAAAAAAAAAAAACTTTTTTGTTTTAATGTGAAATAGTGAAAACTTTTTTCCTTTTTGGATGTCTAAACTTTTGGCGGAAAAGGTTTTTTTTAATTAAGTTGTTTTCCGGTTCCTCAAGGAGGTCAAAGTTTTGAAATTTCAGTATAAAGTAACTTAAAGTAAACGACGTAGCTATTAGCTCATATCTACTTTTTTTTAGCAAATACTATCCAGAAGTCACCACGAAGAGGTGGTTAAATATCGACTTCCTCCCTCCTTACCTCCCTTTGTTATGGATTAATTCAATTGGATATTCAACCTACTGTCTTTTTAGGCAAACTTTGTCATTACATTGTGGGAATTCAACTTTCCCATGATTAAGCCATCTTTTGTTTAATATTTAAAGACGGTTGACGCAGCTCGCGGGACAATTTTGACACACGTTTCCACTGTTTGAGTATGACGAGGAAAATTTAAAATTCAGGTGTATCCCCTGTTAGTACTTTTTTAAAGTTCTTCATCCGATCAGTCCGTCAAGATTGGATCAATCTTTTTATAGCCTATAATTTCAATATGTTCGCATTTTTTCAAGTCGCTTTCCTACTGGTCCAGAAAATCCTTTTGTACCCGTAGTTTTTCGAGCAAGATGTTGAAATAAGTATCTAAGAAAAAAGTTCATTTGCATGTAATAATCAAATTATCCATTATAAAATTTTTAGGGTATTGCTTCCGATGTTTTAACAACTCCAGATTTGCATCCTGCATTAAAGGCCTTTCTGTTTCACCCCATAACTTTCAAACTTGAAATGTCTGTATTATTATTTTGAAAATACACCAAAATTGCAGTGGCTATATAAATATAATAAGAAGATGCCAATGAAATATGACCAATATATTTTTATCCTGGTTTTTGAACTAAGACCAGGTATTCGTCTTTAATGATTCTTAGTTATGGGTCATTCCATGCAAAATGAGCAAATCAGCTGTGGCACACATGTCACAGATTTTAATCAAAATCAGTCTATAAGTTGATCATATCTATTTATGCGTAAATGTAAAATAATAGATTTCTGGATTGTTAATTTAAGTATTAAAATTTACATTAAAAGTGAATGTAAAATCGAAGTATTGTCTACGTGCTTAAAATTTCAATTTCGATTATTAGCCTTAGGAATGGAAAGAATATATTAAAAATTATTTATAATTATGAATGAATGATAATTAACAGACTGGCGTAAGTTAGTAATTGTATTTTTATTTCGTATCGAGAAAAAAATTATTTATGAAAATTTTTGAGGGAAAAAAGGAATATTTCTATTAATCCTTTGCACACGAAGGACAGCCTTGACAAGCTGCAAATTGCTACACCTTATAGCTAAAAGTACATATTTGAAATATCAAAAGTTTCATTCTTGCCTTTTTTATTCCTTAATGACAAAAAAAATAAATAATAAAAACAGTTGAGGGTAAAATGCAATATTTCTATCACTTTTTTTTAAGTCAAGGAAAGCTTTATTAAACTTTTAAATTATTTCATATTACAGATAAATGTGTATACTTTAAATACAGAAACGTTCATTCTCGCTTTCAGTTTATTTTTGCCTCAAGAGAATTTTAAATTAGAATAGAAAGAACTGACTGAGCTAAACAAAAAACTATTTATCAACTCTAAATTAAAAAAAAAAAACCAGATGGCAGCACTAAATTTGTTTTCCCATGAAATCGTGCAATATTTTAAGATACGCGGGCGAATTCAAAGAGGTATAGCGAATGGAATGTAGAAAACATTACTATTTTGAAAACATTTTTCTTATGTTAGGAATCAAAAGGCAATCTTGAATTTTTTTAACGTATCATGGACTTAATAATCTTTATGTCTGTGCAATATTGTTAACGTCGGGCCTGTCCTACATTTATTTTTTGCTTATACAGAAGAGGAAAAATCATGATTTTGTAATTTTTTTTAAAGTTTCTAAAGTTTTTTGAAGATGAAGGAAATAAATGGCCACTTTAAAACTTGGGGAATTCGATCTACATATGACATACTACATCAGGCATTAATTTCACAGAGGTTTTTTAATTCCTTTGATTTTTATAACGTTTCTAATTTTCTCAAAATTCACAAATTTTCAATTTTTGCAACAAATGTATAAATAATCATGGTGTTACTAGATTATTATTACTCAGTAAATAAGAAGATAATTTTTCAGAGTTTACAAAATTATAAGAAAAATTCCTTTCTGTTAAACAGTTTTCAAGATACAGAACTTCAATCTTGCAACTTTGGACGATTGCGCACATGCCATTCTATATCACAAGTTTTTTAAATGTCCAAAACTGCTAAAAAAAAATTATTTTTTGTCAAGATATTTTGCAGAGCATTACTTGAATATGAATTGAACCTGTGCATCGAATTTTATTAAAATTGGTTAGTATGTGGCCACGACTTTTTTTTAATTTTTGCTCATTTTACGTGGAATGACCCTTATACTTTTTACCCTCTGCTTCAGTTATCATAGTGTTATCCTTCCTGCCATCAAAATACTAACCTTCTAAAATTAACTTATTTCGTCTTTCCTTTTCTTTCCTCTTTGTCGTCTTCAAGACCTTCTTTCAGTTACCTTTTCTTTTTTTATCATCAGAAATACCCATATCTTCTAAGGTGCCATTTGCAATAATATTTGCAGTTCTGTCTAATACTCCGGTTTTTTCACCTTGTTGATTATCAAATTCAGGTTTAGAAAAACAACCGATTGAACTATTTTCTTCCTAACTATTTTTTACACTTGTCGATCATTCAATCAAAACATCATTTTTTTGTTTAAAAATAACTTTTTCCCTTGATATTTCCTTTTCCAGTCTTGCTACATATTTTTTATAGTTTTTATATCTATTGATCCTATTGCCATCACCCCATCTCTCTTTGGTCTTTGAGAAAGTGACTTTCTTGTTCTGATACACGATAATATTTAGTGCTTTTACACAAAGAAATGTTTTTTGCAGGATTACCTAACATTTTGCAATTTTATATTGCATGTGGGATTATTCTTTCTAATCTTAATATTTTTCTTCAAATTTTGACATTTCTCGCTCTTGTCTCTAATCCATTTTTTATGATTTATGTATCAGAAACCGTTGGAATTGAAGGTCTGAGCAATACACTTTTAATTGTATCCTCAACAGCTTTAGATATTTTAGAAATAATGTGTACCAGATTCCAGCAGTCAGATTTTAAGTTAAATTGAACCCAAAAATAATGTTTCATAACATCTTCATATGTTCGTCAAAGATGACAGTTTAATGTTAATTGTTTTGGTTCACGAAATACAGTACACTTCAACAATTATCTAGATTTAGATACGTTAACATACTTTGTCACTTTTGACACCGAATGTTTATTGAAAAATAATTAAAGAAACTGTTAACACACGTTAAATCGGACTAACTTGTTATATGTCGCAGACAAATAAATCAGAGATAATGAAAGCCGACGCCCACTTCTACAAAAGTCAAATAAAGAGGGGCTAACTTTTCTAAGGCACTCAAACTAAATTATTCTCATTATTTCAAGACATTAACACATAATTAATTTAATTTTGCAAAATATAAATTTAACAATAAGCTTAAAAAACTTTTCATGCAATTATTGGCGTTTTTTCGTTTTTTATGGAAAATCAGGCGCTTTGAGGAACCGGGAAATGCCATTTTAAAATTAAAAGAAAAATATTTTCTTTTTATGGAGTTAAAAAGGAAAAAAATAATCACTATTAGAATATAAAATTCGAAACTTCGTTTTTTAGTTCCACCCTAATATATATATATGTATGGTAGTGATGGGCGATTCTGGAAAATTTGAGAATCGATGAAAACTGACATCGTATAAAACAGAATCGATCACAATAAGAATCGATTCCCAAATTTTAGAATCGATACTTGAATCGATGTTTCCATGTTCACAGATAAGCTCAAAAATAATAATTCCAAAACGTAACTAATCACCAGGGTCGTAACGACTACTTCTCACCCCTCAAGCCCATTTATGTGGGCCCTAGAAAATACTCCTAAAACTTATATTGCTATACGTAATTAAATGTTTTATACCACGTTAGAAAAATCATCTTTTTTAAGGCTTTTGGAAAAATTAAAGAGAAAACAACATTACTATTCTGCCTTTTTGCTCGGCGGTCAGGGTGTTAATAATGTGCAGATGAGCGAAATTTTGAAGGCTCTAAATTTATTTTAAATGTTAAAGGGTTTTCATTCCTTTTAGGGCTTCCTATAAGCGTGGGGGAAATGCAATTATTGCAAATCTTCTTTCAAAATAGCTGTAATGATGTAATTAACCAATCACCACATGCCACATACTAATTATCCCGCAATGAATAAGCAAATTTCTCTGTTTAATAATATATTAAACTAAAATTTCGTTCCCTTTTTAAAATATATATTTCCTTATTTCATTTACAGTTTATAAATATCTTTCTCGTTAATGTTTACCAAATTTTCAGCTGTTAACAAAAAAAGATTTCTCACCCTAGAATCATTAACAGTGAAATAACATACTTTTCTCTGGTTAACAAATAAATAAAAATATATCCTTTGATTATATGGTTTTTTTCCAGCAATAATCTAAAAACTCTAAACAGTTATTCACACATTCGCTGACAGTGTCGGACGTGGAACATAAATCTGCAAATATCATGATTTTTTTTATAGCGTTCTCCTTCTTATACTAGAACAGAAAAACAGGACTTCTGTGATTATTTCGTTTATGAAAATACAAAGAAAAAGAAATAGGATAGAGTCATAACAGGCAGATGCCTCAGTTATTTATAAAAACCACGAGAATCTGAAAGATTAATTATTATGAAAATAGTAATTAATTTGCTTTTACTTAAATAAAATGTTTTTAGCAGAGATAAAAATATAAATACTAAATTTATTTCAGAAATATAAACAGATTTTAGATATTAACGCAGCTTAGAAAGCATTAACAACACAATATATTTTGATAAATTTTATTTGATATAAATTTGATATATTTTGATAAATTTGCTACTAATAAGTATGTGATCACTTCCCATATTTAAAGAAATATTTTTTTACTTTTTTCATACGAGAGTAAATAAAATTTTACAGTTTAAAAAAGAACTAGCCCGAGCATGAAGGGTGGTATAAAATCGACCTAAAACAAAAGACTTCAGTCATCTGAACGTTAAATTTACAATGGTTGCTTATGCTTTTTATTGCGTTAGTTTTTAGATGCCACGAATTTACTAAAATCTAATTTAATATCATGTAAAGCAATGATTTTTTTTTCTAAGATTATGAGTAGTAAAGATTCAAAATCCTTCCCAGGTGAGGGTGATGGTGAAGATCCTGGCTGCGACACTCTAGAGAGAAAAAATAAAAAGGAAAGTGCCCAGTTAAACTGATGGCAATGAGCTCACAGGCTACTCACGCTAATTGTATATTATACTCTTATTTCAAAGAATAATCTTCCTCAAAAAATAAATGAAGGGAGATTAGTCCCCATTCCCCCCCACCCTTTATACTTAACCAATGAACCTCCAAATGTAATCAGGGAAGCTCCTTAACATAATAAACTGGTATACTAAATTTGAAGCAAATCAGATAATTCTGCATGAAAAAAACATTTCGCTAAATCAAGGGTGGGGGTCTAACCCCCCTTTATACTTAACTAATGAATCTCTAATTCTAATCAGGAAAGGTCCTTATCAGAATGAACATAGATAAATAATTAAAGTAAA